>CAWUFW010000250.1:1200000-1800000 GCA_963921515.1 Calotriton arnoldi | reverse complement strand
GTCGCGGGCGGGCGCAGATGGGCTTGCCTTTGGCGTGCCTCTGGCGCGCCGGCAGCACGACCGCTGCTCGCGTCCGCTGCGTGACCCCGCAGCGGCCGCCATTAAGTAGGGGAGGTGAGAGGGAGGAGAGGCTGGGAGGCGGGAGTGGGGGAATTCCGGAGGGGAGTTCTGGGGGAAATTCCGGGGGGGAGGGGCCGCAGGGGCAACAGTGGCGAAAGGCAAAAGGAACAGGCAGGCATGAGAAAATAAAAACAGTGGTGGAATTAGAGCAAGACACAGATGGGCACAATAACAGTGGCACAACAGGGAAAAATTAAGAAAAAAACGGCTGAGAAAGGTTACGGTAGTTGCATCATCTGCTGCCTAATCTGCAGATTTGAACAAAAAAACCCTTGTTTCTAGCTCAAACGGCTCAAATGTTCCCAAAAATGCAGTGTCATGTGTTACAGCGTAGTGGAAGGCCCTTTGCAAAGCTGGAATGGTCATGTGTTACTTATTGCAAAATGTGGGTGTTAAACTGGTACTAATGGTGCAGAAACCTCTCTTCTTTCTGTGCCTCTCTTGCCTCTTTCTGTATTTCTCTTGCTTCTTTCTGCACCTTTCTTCCTCTTTCTGCACCTCACTGTCTTCTTTCTGCACTTTACTTGCCTCTTTCTGCACTTCTCTTGCCCCTTTTGCCACCTCTGTTGCTTCTTTCTGCACTTCTCTTGGTTCTTTCTGTACCCCTCTTGCCTCTTTGTGCACCTCTCCTTCCTCTTTCTGCACCTCTCTTTCCTTTTTCTGCAGTTCTCTTGCCTTTTTCTGCATCTCTTTTGCTTCTTTCTGCACATCTCTTGCCTCTTTCTGTACCCCTCTTGCCTCTTTCTGCACCTCTGTTGGTTCTTTCTGCACTGCTCTTGAGTCTTTCTGCACCTCTTTTGCAAATTTCTGCACCCCTCTTGCCTCTTTCTGTACCCCTCTTGCCTCTTTGTGCACCTCTCCTTCCTCTTTCTGCACCTCTCTTGCCTTTTTCTGCTGTTCTCTTTCCTCTTTCTGCACCTCTTTTGCTTCTTTCTACACTTCTCTTGCCTCTTTCATTACCACGCTTGCCTCTTTCTACACCTCTGTTGGTTCATTCTGCACTGCTCCTGCTTCTTTCAGCACCTCTGTTTCAAATGTATGCATCCCTCTTGCTTCTTTCAGCGCCCCTCTTCTGTCTTTCTGTGACTCTCTTGCCTCTGTCTGCACACCTGTTCCCTCTTTCTGCACCCCTTTTGCCTGTTTCTGTAACTCTCTTGCCTCTTTCTGTAGTTCTTTTGCCTCCTTCTGCACCTCTGTTGCTTCTTTCTGCACTTGTCTTGCCTCTTTCTGCATCCCTCTAGCCTCTTTCTGCACCCCTATTGCTTCTTTCTGTACCTCTCTTGCTTCTTTCTGCACCAATTTTGCCTCTTTTTGCACCCCCCCTCCCTCTTTCTGCAGCTCTCTTACCTCTTTCTGTACCTATGTTGCTTCTTTCTGCACTTCTTTTGCCTCTTTCTGCACCTCTCTTGCTTTTTTCTGCACCCCTGTTGTCTCTTTCTGCACTCGTCTTCACTCTTTCTGCACCTCTCTTGCTTCTTTCTGCACTTCTCTTGCTTCTTTCTGCACCTCTCTTTCTTCTTTATGCACCCCTCTTGCCTCTTTCTACACTCCTCTTTTCTCTTTCTGCACCTCTCTTGCCTCTTTATGCACCCCTGTTCCCTCTTTCTGCACCTTTCCTGCCTGTTTCTGCATCTCTCTTGCCTCTTTCTGTACCTCTGTTGCTTTTTTCTGCACATCTCTTGCTCTTTCTGCTCCCTTCGCGCCTCTTTCAGCACCTCTGTTTCTTCTTTCTGCACTTCCCTTCCTTCTTTCTGCACCCCTCCTGCCTTTTTCTGTACCTCTCTTGCCTCTTTGTGCACCCCTCCTACCTTTTTCTACACCACACTTGCCTCTTTTTGCACCTCTGTTGGGTCTTTCTACACTGCTCTTGCTTCTTTCTGCACCTCACTTGCCTCTTTCTGTTCTTCTATCTACACCTCTGTTGCTTCTTTCAGCAATTCTCTTGCCTCTTTCTGCACTTCTCTTCGTTCTTTCTGCACCCCTCCTGCCTCTTTCTGTACCTCTCTTGCCTCTTTGTGCACCTCTCCTACCTCTTTCTCCACCCCTCTTGCCTCTTTCTGCACCTCTGTTGGTTCTTTCTGCACTGATCTTGCTTCTTTGTGCACCTCACTTGCCTCTTTCTGCACTTCTGTTGCTTCTTTCTACACCTCTGTTGCTTCTTTCAGCAATTCTCTTGCCTCTTTCTGCACTTCTCTTGCTTGTTTCTGCACCTCTCTTACGTCTTTCTGCACCTCTGTTGCCTCTTTCTGTACCTCAATTGCTTCTTTCTGCACTCCTCTTGCCTCTTTCTGTATCCCTCTCCCCTCTTTCTACACCTCTCTTGCCTCTTTCTGTACCCCTGTTCCCTCTTTCTGCACCTTTCCTGCCTTTTTCTGCACCTCTCTTGCCTCTTTCTGTACCTCTGTTGTTTCCTTCTGCACTTCTCTTGCCTCTTTCTGCACCCTTTGCGCCTCTTTTAGCACCTATGTTGCTACTTTATGCACTTCTCTTCCTTCTTTCTGCATCCCTACTGCCTCTTTCTATACCCCTCTTGCCTCTTTGTGCACCTCTCCTACATCTTTCTGCACCCCTCTTGCCTCGTTTTGCACCTCTGTTGGTTCATTCTGCACTGCTCTTGCTTCTTTCTGCACCCCACTTGCCTCTTTCTGCACTTCTCTTGCTTCTTTCCACACCTCTGTTGCTTCTTTCAGCAATTCTCTTGCCTCTTTCTGCACTTCTCTTGCTTGTTTCTGCACCTCTTTTGCGTATTTCTGCACCTCTGTTGCATCTTTCTGCACTTCACTTGCTTCTTTCTGCACCTCTCGTGCCTCTTTCAGCACCTCTGTTGCTTGTTTCTGCTCTTCTCTTGCCTTTCTGCACCTCTGACTTAGAGGTAGTTTTAATCCCCTGCCCTATTGTGTACCAGGGCCTTACAGAGGAGGTCATGCCAATCACAGAGGTACCCCAACCCATAGTGTACCCTAGTGTATGTAGATGTTTTCACTGTTTTCTAAGTGTCTTTCAGCATAGCACTGGCTCCGGGCCTGGTTAGTCAGAGTCAGTTACCACCAGTACCAGTCAGCAAAATGTTGGGGGCACAGGATGACTTTGCAACAAGGCCTCTTTCTGCCCCTCTGTTGGTTCTTTCTGCATATCTCTTGCTCCTTTCTGCACCTTTCTTCGTCTTTCTGGACTTCTGTTGCCTCTTTCTGCATTTCTCTTGCTTCTTTCTGCGCCATTCTTCCTCTTTCTGCACATGTCCTACTTATGTAGGCATAGTTAGAAATTAGCATTTAAAAAAAACTTTGAAATTCACTGAAAAACCAGAGGTTTCAGGGACGTTATAGTTAGGAATTAGCATTTAAAAAACCTTAGAAATTCACTGAAAAACCATAGGTTTCAGGGACGTTATAGTTAGAAATTAGCATTTAAAAAACCTTTGAAATTCACTGAAAAAACCATCGGTTTCAGGGACGTTATAGTTGCCAGGCTGTGGACCTGACACTTCTTACCTGGAATATTCTTGCGTTTAATAACCCTTGGAAGGGCAAAATGGTGTTAACATATCTCAAAAGACAGTGTCAAAATCGCATTCCTACAGGAGACACACCTTTCGCCACAGCCATCACCCAACTTCGCCACACCGATTTTTTGCCAGCTATAGCTCCTATTCCAGAGGGGTCTGCATACTCTTACACAAAACACTTCCATTTAAGTACCACGCTACTATTGCGGCTGATCAAGGCCATTACCTTTTGGTGACGGAGACACTTCTGGAGCAAAAGCTTTTTCCTAAACCTAAATGCCCCAAATACTACCAGAACATATTCACATATTCACTCTATTAGTCAAATACTAGGCTGATGCCATCGTCATGGGAGGCGATCTGAACATACTCCTAGACCCTGCTCTTGATTCCTGCAGTACCTGCCCTGGTGGCAAACCTTGCTCGCTATGCACCCTCCAGCTATAGCTGGCAAAAAATCGGTGTGGCGAAGTTGGGTGATGGCTGTGGCGAAAGGTGTGTCTCCTGTAGGAATGCGATTTTGACACTGTCTTTTGAGATATGTTAACACCATTTTGCCCTTCCAAGGGTTATTAAACGCAAGAATATTCCAGGTAAGAAGTGTCAGGTCCACAGCCTGGCAACTATAACGTCCCTGAAACCGATGGTTTTTTCAGTGAATTTCAAAGGTTTTTTAAATGCTAATTTCTAACTATAACGTCCCTGAAACCTATGGTTTTTTCAGTGAATTTCTAAGGTTTTTTAAATGCTAATTCCTAACTATAACGTCCCTGAAACCTCTGGTTTTTCAGTGAATTTCAAAGGTTTTTTTAAATGCTAATTTCTAACTATGCCTACATAAGTAGGACATGTGCAGAAAGAGGAAGAATGGCGCAGAAAGAAGCAAGAGAAATGCAGAAAGAGGCAACAGAAGTCCAGAAAGACGAAGAAAGGTGCAGAAAGGAGCAAGAGATATGCAGAAAGAACCAACAGAGGGGCAGAAAGAGGCCTTGTTGCAAAGTCATCCTGTGCCCCCAACATTTTGATCTGTTCTTATGTTCTCAAGGACGTTTGGCATCATTACTATCCCACCACTCCAGATTATACATTTTTACTCCGCACATTACGCTGTGTGGACACAGAAGGGCTATTGGTTCCTCTTGGTGGGTGGAACACCCTGGGTCCGTGATGTAAAGGTGCTGCCACATACTCTCTCCGATCACACATTAGTTAGGTTGCAACTCACCCTTCCATATGGTGGGGGCAGAGAACGTTTTTGGTTCTTCCCCTCATCCGCACTGCTGGACACGATTTTCTACTCCGATCTTCAAAATGCCATAATTGAGTACTTTGAGATTAGCATGGGTTCTGTCAACCACTAAGCCATGCTCTGGGATGCCTTCAAGGCATATATTTGTGGTATTTGCATTTCTAAACACGCAGGGGTGCTGTGCGACATTCAGCCTGGCACATGTGGAAGTGGCACTCACAGCTTTTGACAGTGAAGGCTCACTGCACTCCTCCCTGGCATCTCTTCATAAATGCTCAGTCCTGCTGGAATAATTCTGTGATCTGGCAGAGAGGGAGGTCTCCTTCCTTGGCAAACACCCAGCGGTGCGATGTTATGGTAAGGGCGAACGGCTCGGGAGAATACTAGCTCACCTCCAGCACCCTCCTCGAGATAAGGGACACATTACAGAACTTGTCCTGGATGACGGCACCCCATCACTCAAAATGAGAGCATAATACACAAAATAGTCTCCTATCATACATCTTTATGCACTTCCCACCAGTAGTCTGGGACCTCGGAGTCCTACCTTGAGGAGATTGCCATGGTCTGGATCACTACTGGCCAATCGCAGTTGCTGAATGAGCCGTTCTCTGCAGCGGAAATAGCTCAGGCGATCTACTCACTAGATGGCACTAAGGCCCCCGACCTTTATGGCCTCACCGGCTCCTTTTACAAAACGTACAAAAACAACTTGATCAGCCATTTACTGGAGGTCCACACGGAAGCCCTAAAAAGTCAGACCCTTCCTCCCACGATGCGGGAGGCAGCAAACTCCTTACTGCTCAAACCAGGAAAAGACCTCACATGCTGTTCATCCTACAATCCACTCTCACTGCTCAATTTTGACAATAAAATCCTTGCCAAAGCGATGGCTGATAGAGTATCGCTGTTGCTTGAACATCTGTTGTCTCTGATGCAATCAGGTTTTATACCCACAGATCCACCTCGCTCAACCTCTGCACTGTTTTCTCCATTCTGAATAGGGTATCCATGGACGTTCCAGCAGTGGTCGCCCTTTTGGATGCAGAGAAGGCATTCAACTCTCTGGAATGGCCTTTTCTCCATGCGACTCTACGTAAGCTCGGCATCCCCGTTAGATTCACGGCCCTAATCTCTTTGTTATAATCAAGCCGCACAGCTCAGGTTCATATTAATAGCTCCATCTCGAAACCCCTTGCTATATCCTGAGGTACCAGGAAGGGCTGCCCGCTTTCACCTATATTATTTATTATAGCCATGGACACCCTGATAAGCCACCTTCAGGAGCGCTATATGCACAGAGGTCTTCAATTTCAACCAGGGCCAATCCATTTTTTTTCTTTTTTACTGAGTTATATATAGCGCTTTACATGAGCACCAGTTGCATTACATGAGGACACATTAATTTTTGTTAGGCACAGGGAGATTAAGTGATTTGCCCAGAATCACAGGATGTTGCGCGTCCTTGCCGAGACCTGAACCCGGTTCCCCAGATTCGAGGTCAACCCCCCTAGCCGTTAGGCCAACTCCTGTATGCTGATGACATACTATTGTTCATTCGACACCCCTCCGACAACCTGACCCCTATAGTGCAGGAGATAGTCCGGTTCAGAGACCTTTTGGGGCTCTGCATCAAATTGGGCTAAGTCGGAACAGTTCCACCTCACTGACATCACTACTCCTCCATATGTGAATACCCTTTTAAATTGTCCACCGACCCATAAATGCCTGGGCATTGTCCTCCATAGGCACAGAGAACAGGTCATCCGTTTGAATTACGGATCAGCCATGGACAAACACTCGATACAGGTAGATTGATGAATAGAACTCCCCCTTTACATGGTGGGCCGCATCACTATAATTAAAATGACAGTCCTCCCTTGCTTTTTATACTTATTTACGAATATCCCTATTCCCCATGCAAACTCCTTCTTTCTAGTGCTGCGCGGCTTATTGCTGAAGTTGTTCTGGGCGGGCCGCAGATCCCAAATTGCTTGGGACACTCTCACTCTTCCATATGAGCGTGGTGGCTTCGCCAGCCCCCAATTCCTGTATCTATTTCTTAGTCACTCAAGCTCATTTTGCATATCATTGGTTTCACCTGGATGCTAGTTTGCCCTATGTCAAACCAGAACAAGATCTAACGGCCCCCACACCATTAAATACCCTACTGCCGTAGGGTCTTAAGTTGGACCCCACTGAAATCCAAACTCTGTCCACTACCTGCTGGGCATGGTGAAAGCTCAATGGTATGTTGGGCTTCAACTTTGTATATTCTCCTGAGCTCCCCACTCTTCCAAAACACTAGCTACCATTAACAGCTGAAAAGTTAGTGCAGCTGAAGGAAGTGACCCGATTAGGGTCACCCAGGGTCACTCATGACCACCTCTCAGCCTTCCATACCAAATGAAGAGTCAGTCAGACAGTAGAGAATACAAACCAATATCTGTTTTATTCAGAGTACACTCAGAGCGGAACCCAATCTGCCCAGTCGCTAGGAGTGTTGCAGAGGGGATTGGCATCAGCAGTCATAGAGATACATTATGTACATTTCAGAACCAATGAAGGCATGCCCACAATGGAATTTTCCAAGCAGATGCAACAGAACAGTGGAATACAAAAAATAAGTTTTGATTCTGCAGCTGGGCACAGACTATCTAACAGTCAAGGTCATTCTGCCCGGCACTAGACAAGTGGGAGAGGGCTTACATCTAGAGGAAAGGTATGCGCTAATAAGAACAGTGCATTCATTAGTGTAGCAAAACTCAGCTACGAAGAAACATAACCTAGAGAAGGCCGTTTCTCAGAAATGCCAAAGGATTAGTTTCGATCATGATACAAAATGGCACCCTTACACAAAATTGCGCCGCGAATGCTAACTTATGTAAAACAATACCAAAGCATATTTTTCTATTCCAACAGACCCTCCTTTTAGCATGAGCTAAACATTTTTGTATAGTAGCAAAAAATACATATAATGCAATAAATCATGAATAATTGTTCTAGGAGCACTCCATATCTTCAGCTTCAGGTAGGGATACAGTAAGGGGGGAAGAAGTCTCAAAAATACCCTCATCTATTTGCATGAGGTCTTCTACTTCCTTTTGAATTATAATTGTTGCATTAGTATCATGAATCGATATTCTCTTAGGGGCAAGAAGGGCGGTGCATAAGAGCAACATAAGGGAAAAGACTGGACGAGGACACAGCAAGCAATCAAAATCACAATGAAATAAATCACCTTTTCAAGGATCCAACCCATCCACCAAAAAGCGACCAACTCCAGTTCCCACTCTCCATTCCTTTAACATTTTCTAGGATGTCTAAAATGTGTTGGGTAATGTTGTTTTCCATATTAGTGATCCCGACTACACACTGGCCTCCTACTACCACGCACACACCACCGCTCTTAGCTAAGATGAAATCAACAGCATATCTAGTTTGATCAGAGTATATCCGCATACTTTCCAATTGGATGGCGATATCACACAAAGCGGCTAGTGTAGAGTTGGACAATATCTGTAGCATACATCCAAAATACTCTCTAGCTTTCTCACCCTAGCCATAGCAGTACATCCGAACGTAATTATGGAGGAGAGAATATATCCAAAGGTGATACCATTGCTGTAATTGTTGACTTCCAAATCAGTCACTCCATCACAAAACTCTGCAGTCAACGTTCTTTTACCCATCTTACATTTGGCTTACTGTACTTACAAGGCACACCTAGGGGAAACACCATTCCTAGAGCAACATCATCTGTACCGTTATAAACATTTGAATAAGTACCATTAGACAGAAAATAAAATCCTGGGTGTGCATAGAGTGGACCTTGATAATCTACAGGAGCATATCTAGTATTCATTCCAAAAGTACTTGGATCCTTCTTTTTCACTAGAGACATCGTATTTTTGAACAATATTATTCTAGAACAATTGACATATAAATATGCATCAGTACTATTCACTATTGGACAACATGCAGGATAATAACCAGCTTTCCGGGTAACCGTTAAATCTTGGTAATGCCGGTCTACTAAGGTACTATTCTGTTCCTTCATGTACAAATGATCACAATACGTATTATTATCACACCCCGGATACCCCTTTCCTCGTGGCTTTCTGTAATACAAACAAGGGCCAGGATATCCTATTCCAAATTCGCCTCTTACCTCTACGAACTGGGATGGGGGGGTATACATATAATTGACAAGTGACAATGGGTAAGCAGTCCATAAACTTGTAACTGATTCAGTGGGATAACAAGCTGTACCTTCTCCAAAACATCTTTTATGTGTGTCTAGAAATACATTACTCGGGGCTGTCCTTTTTGTGAGGACTTGAGAAACAACCTTATGTTTAATACATGACAGTGCATCCTGATCACATTCCAAAACCCAGGACAACCCACCCAGAATCAATAGCAGTAAAATCACGAAAATAGCACATAATATCTTTTTCTTTGTAGACCAGAATATACGTGTATAAACAGGGGGAATCACTGGCTGCTCCTCGTCGGCAACCATCCTGCCAAAGGGATGCATAGTAAAAGATAAAAGAAGGGGGCAATATGCCAGCAAGAAGAATAAGTAAGTTCCCAGTGTCCGTCAGAGCCTCACTGGTACAAGCTCCAATTGGCCATCAAAACGTTGGCTCTTGAGCAAGGCGGTGGAGTTTGCTCTGTCCTAAGCTCAGGTTCCTACGTCGACCAGGATAATGTACCCCCAAAGGGAATACTTTCGATCTATCCTGTCCAATGTTCAAACAGTGCACAAATCTCACATCACCCTAAACGAACTCCGTTGGTACTATGGCAAAGTGCACCCTACCTTACACAGTCCATTCCTAACTAATCTGACTTTTCCTTTGGTGCACTGTTCCGCAGCCGAGGGTGCAAATTATACCTAGTAACTCCAGGTACAGAAGATTCAGTGAAAGGGGCTCCTGGATCGCCCGTATTTCCGGTGGAACTGCTGCATTCAGCACTTCATCATTTTCCTCATCCGTTTTGGTCCAGGTCAGCCTGGCATCACTGAAGGGGACAAACTGAGGCACCGGCTCACACTCAGAGTCCCCTACTCCATCCCTCACCTATTGATTGTAGGGCAAGGGTAGAGGTATCCTGCAACAGTGAGTCGCGTGCACCCAGTTCTTTTGGCCAGCGACCTTGACAGCTGTACGTGTAGCCAGGAGGACCTGCTTCGGCTCCTTCCACCGCAGCTCCAAACTTTTCTTCCGCTGGAAATTTCATACCAACACAAAATCGCCAGGCCCGTCCATGCTCGGCGGAGCCCGGAGGAGGCTGGGCTGGGCCCACCCTCTTGGTTTTCCTGTCTGGTTTCCAGGATAAAGAAGACAGGATCCAACTGGCTGAAGCTGTGTTAAGGTAAAATTAGATTTAAACTCTCCCAATTATAAAGCAATAACCAGCATGGGGAAAAGGAAACCTACGCCAGCTGCAAAACATACTGACACAACCTTAGATGGTTTCCTCCAAAAGGCGGTTGGGGCCATCAATAAGGAAATTGAACTAGCTGAGCGCAGACTTTCATCAGCCCCACCCCCTGACCTACCAGCTCCAGCCCTCGCCGATTCTTATATAGCGGTGGCTGACACTGATGTTGGTCAGAGGTTACAAGTCCCTCTTTCGCCAAATGTTGTAATTCTGGCCCAGAAAGAATCATGTACCATACAACATGGAGCCGAGCCTATCTCCCTCCCACTCGCAGTAGAGACTGGGTCCAAGCTCGCTACAGGAGGAAAAAGGAAGCACACCGAATTAGCGGGGGCAGGCGCAGGGGTTGACCAAAGACTGAAGGGCCATTCACCAAGGGTAATGAAACCTAAACAAACCCTCCCGTGTAAATCTCGTGTTGGAGGAGGAAGAATCATCCCACAGGATGAAACAGACACGTCCACTGATAGACTCAGCAAAGTAGTACAGGCGGCCTTGGCATCCATTTTAGCCCGTCTACTTTGCATAGAAGAGCACCTTGCCCGTCTGTCGAATAGTTCTGGAAAACTAATGATAACAGGAAAACAAGTTGACATGGTCACCCGACGAAGCTGTATTAATAAGAGGCTAAATGATGTAAATGATGTTACTGCTAGTGCCAATCTGAGAGGGTTGCCCCCTACAAGTGACCTACTCATCACACATAATCAATGTTCCCCCCAATGTTCCCCTCAAGAGCCCGTCCCCATGAATGTCAACAATATTCCAATGCCTTTGTTATCTGGGGTTGTGGGACGGGAAAGGGCTTCTGGTGGGGACAATCGAATGCAGGGACTTGGGGCTATTAATCGAGAGAACTCTGGCCCCCTAAGTGGGGGGAGACACCCACAAGGCCCTACAAATATAAATGGCCCACCGCATGTCTCTCAGGGTGGGCGGGGTGCAATCAATATTTTAGATCTACCCCTAGATTGTACACCATATACTCTGATCTTGACAGAGGTCCCCCAGCTCCCCCGGGGCATCAAGAAAGCTGCCAGAACTTAATTGATAAATCTGTCTATTGGTTCTCAAGGAAATGTTATCACAAACCAACTGTCCTGAACATATTATTATGGCAAGGAGGGTGAGCTGGCTGGGCAACACAACTAAATGCGAGAATGGGGACTGTGTCGTGCTTAACTTTAGTAAAGCTGGGGTTGCGCATTTTGCCCTGACACATCTTAGAAATTCACTGAATGAAACAATTAAGGTCCGCCCACTTGGCTTCTTCTATCCCCCTATCCAGGAGACTTATACGAGACAACAGCTTGTATTTAGACGACAGAATAGATTCCCAGTCCACATCATTTTTCCACCCCAACCGTTTTGATGCTCTCTCTGGTTTGAGCGAAATCGTCTGACTGTCTGTATGTGAGGACAGTACAGCTGAAACAAGAAGATTTAGTTTACACTGCATCAATCTTGAGAGAGCATTCTAAAATTTCATTATTGGCAGAAATCCGCCTGTTGAGCCATCTGGTTCCACTTCGTCCAATCTTATTAGCACCACTACGACCAGAGTTCAATCTAGAAAGTGCTCTCAGTCTCTTACCCCTATCCCTGATGATAATCTTAGAGATGAGGGGTCTGTCCCGGCAACTACTGTTGCCATACTTGATACTAATTCCACACTAGGGGGCATGGCGGATCAAGAACACACTAGTCACCAATTTAAAATTATTTCCTGGAATATTGCAGGCATTTGCACTAAGCTGGCAAACGAGGAGTGGCTAGAGTATATAAGGGGCTTTGACATCATCTGCCTCCAGGAAACTTGGGATAGGGACGATATTGTGATAGACGGCTATCGTTCTTTTACCATCCACGCAACACCCTCACTGGCAGGGAGGGCTAAAGGAGGGCTGGTGATGTTAATTTCCGTAAAATATGGGTCTGTACAAGCCTCTGTTGTTAACTCCTCGCCCTGGTACCAACTAATCTTGTTTTCTAATCTGATTCGGGTCAAGCTATTGTTGGTAAACTGGTATTATAACATCTTTAACCATAACAGTTGTCATGTTATTGAAGCCCTTCAGGTAGAAACCAATACTATTTCAGGGAAGTGTCAGCCTTTATGTATCCTCTGGGTGGGGAACTTTAATTGTACCACCTGCACGCATAATACCAAATGTGTCTGTGGGCTACTGGACCTAGAGGACCAGCCTCAGTCGCATTTTATTCATACACCACAGGGCGAGGCCCTAAATTCTATCATTATTGATAATGACCTGGGCCTTATCAATGATTTAGCCTCCAGCCTTTCAGCACAGTGCCCCACTTATATTGGAGGAGGCAATGGGAGTTTTATAGATTTTATGTTTATATCAAGAAGGTACTTGTCGCTTGTTGGCGTTTTTGAGGTAGAACCAAAAAATGCTAGTGACCATAACCCCCTAACTATTTCCCTGAGGATAACTGCCTTGGCAGGGAAAGCTGATGGTCGCCTCATTCAATGTGATCGCAACAAAGGGGTAAGATTAAACTGGGGAAAAATAAACCCTATAGAATTTGAAAGGAAAGTTGTGGCAGCGAATATGGACTCTATTATGAGATGCCTCCAACTTGACGCTCCCTCTAATGAGGTAATTCGCGACTTTGAACTTGTCTGTGCAGACGTAGCAAAAAGACTCACTAGACCCATTCAGATGAGGGAATCTCGAGAGAAGAGATGGTTTAACTCAGAGTGTTCTAGAGCCCTTAAGAAACTTAAAATGGCCCTTCGTGAAAATCCTTGTGACAGAACTCAAATCAAAATTGCAAGACAGGCACATAAAAATATTATTAATATAAGAAAGTGGGTATTGAGGAAACTAGCCTGGGAAGAGTTGGAGAGAGCTAGTGCACTTAAAGATTCTAAAAGGTTCTGGAATATCATTAATCGTCCTTTTTTTACGGATGAGGTTGGACAGATGGACTCTCTGATTATGGGGGATTCGTAGTAATCCCACTTTTCCGCTATATTAAATCCAAATTGTGCCCAGTTAGAGGAGGACAGGGAGGATCCACCGCCAGATCTAACCATGGCCGCCCAACTAAGTGCATCCCTTACTGTTGCTGAGGTTGAGGAGGCTCTAGCAAAAGGAATCTGTATGAAAGCCCCAGGCCCCGATGGGGTCCCTTTAGATTTGTTTAAAAGTAATCCCAACCTCTGGGCACCCCTGCTGACTAATGTTTTTAAATCAGTGTTGACTGGCCCCATCCCAGTGTCTTGGAAGAAGGCCATTGTGGTTCCTGTATTCAAAAAGGGTAATAGGAGCAATCCAGCCTGTTATAGGCCAATTTTCCTTATTGAGGCTACGTCCAAGCTCTTGGGGAGGGTCATTCTTGCACGACTCGAAACCTGGGTGACTGACACAGGGATCATGTCTAGGACGCAATGTGGCTTCAGGAGCGGGTTGGGCACCACAGAGCAGTGTCTTAATTTGTCCCTGATTATGGGCAAGTACATGAGGGCCAGGGGGGGTTCTATCCACCTGGCCTTCATGGACTTGTCCAGTGCTTTTGATACTGTGAACAGGGAGAGGCTGTGGGCCCTAATGGGGACAATGTGGAATGAGGAGGCTCTTATATCTCTCCTACGCAGGCTTCATGCCTCCACTACTGTCGCCATAAGGTATGGTTCCCAGGGGGAAAAGACTAGGCCCATTGTTTCTACAGAAGGCGTATGGCAGGGGTGCATTTTAGCTCAGTTTCTTTTTCTAATTTATACCAATGGCCTCGAGACATTTTTAATAGATAAGAATTTTTACTTCCCCCGAATAGGTGGAAACCCAGTTCCGCTATTATCATATGCAGATGATACCGTGCTAATGGCTTTGACAGCAAACAGCCTTCAAAAGTCACTCAATGCTTTTACCGATTTCATGTCGGCCCTTGACTTAAAAGTCAATTTTATTAAATCTTATATAATGGCGTGTGGTCCTAAATCTACCAAAACAAGAAAGTTTACTGTAAGAGGAAAGACTATTGATTAGTTGACTAATTTTTCCTACCTAGGGAATAATTTTAATAATACTATGAATTGGGGTCCCCTGGTCACTGCCAAAGTGCTCAAGTATCAATGAAGAGGGAAAGAGAAGCTGTGATCCATTCGGCTTCCAATGGTTAGTACAAAATCAAAAAAAGGGGGGGAGAATGGACCACTTGTCCTGTATAACCAGGGTCTTAGTGCGAGTGGGAACCATCTTAAAAAACCCTCATATACGTACACAGGCAAATGGCGGTATATCTTGGTTCTCCGCCTCAGTGTACCGTAACAACATGATCATTGGGTCTTTTCCTTTGTCAATATGCTGACCTCCGCAAGGAGGAAGACCAACTGGTTTGTCAGTAGTGGCCAGGAATAAGAAAAGAGGGTGTGCTCGTGCTCTGATAAGTGAAGTAAAATTCCCTACATCACTTCTCACATGTATTTTATTAAAAAGGTTGTGATGTGGGAAATTAAAAACGCAGTCGTGCGTGTATAGACCCAGTTACTGGTCTATCGCACTGATGTGGGTCAACATGTTTCAGCCTCGTGGGACCTCTAGAGGCTTTCGTCAGGACCGGGGTGTGTTTAAGAGCGCATTCTGGCTCTTAATGGAGGGGGGTGTACTCACCACCTTTGAAGTCTGAGGTCAGATCTGCAGTATCTGTACCTAAAAGGAAAAGGGGTGTAAACAATCACATCTCAATTCAGAACTGCTTGAGAGATAGATTGTTGATGCTGAGACAGTAATATTGAAAATTATCTCTAAAACTCCATATTCGGGCTGAGATCAGATAGCGGCCTTTCGGCGCATAAAGTGAATCTATCTAGAAAAGGACACAAATTATCCAGTTCCAGCGGTGAGGGCTTGACACATCAGCGCACTAGTCGATTAATAATTTAAATTGAAATGTATATTCTGTTATATTGGTGCTCACTCCTTGTGGTTCACCGCTCCACAACCACCCTTCCAGAAAACTAAACTATACAAAGAAGGAGCCCCACAAATATCAATTAGTATCCCAATTAATTATTGAAGTCTTTCGAATAACAAGTCCTCTGGCAGTCCATTCAGTGCAAAGTTATTCTTCTTTATTAGTTGACAACAGACATTCTTTTCAATTTGTTCAATTCTCTTTTAAAGTCAGCCGATCCATTCTTTTTTAAAGTCAGCCAACGCGTTTCGTCCTAAAAGGACATCATCAGGGCTGAAATAATAGAAATAAAACATATATCAAAAATTGTTTCTCCTTACATCTTCCAGATAGTCAGATTTCAAGTTTATCCTGTCCATTATACATGCTACTAAAAATCTCTTAACCTGCCTATATCCATTCTATTATATTGATAGCATCATGATGGAGAAAAAATGAAGAACATCAAAGTAAACATTTGAAAACACATAAATATTTAAATTTCTCTTACAAAATCCTTATCAACCGCTATGCTGCCCTATTCTAAAGACCATGACCATTAAACAACAAAAAATGCCAACTATTGTTGACATTGCCTTGGTGCCCTTAATCCAAAACGGACATTCATTCTCCTGCCTCCCTCCATAGTCGAGAGCATTTTGATAATTAACAGTTTAGGTCTAGATATTAACCAGCTACGTACCTCCAATTTGTAACTAGAATCCATTGTTTGACTTATTCTTTAAAAACACCTATATTGTTCAATTAAGTTATACTCCTTTATGGACTGTAAATTAAACAAAACTAAGTGAGTAAATTTGAAAAAACGTGCAAGCTCCTATTTAAGTTCGTTTGTGGTCATATGAAATATCCCACTTTAATATCGACGTAGCAGGCCTGTAATGCTTGCTATTTCTTTCCACTTTTACTTGTCGATGTATTAATTCTAGTCTGTGAACAAATTAAAAAGGTTGATGTTACTCCATCTAACCCTCTCAAGTGGCTATGAAGGCACTGCACTTTACCTATAAAATCTCCACATTTATAGTGACTCCCCATTGAAATTTGAAACCGTCACTCACCAATATATGAATTCATTTGTATTTGTTCTTAGTTCAATTTTGCTGGTTCAATATCCTCTGGTATGTATTCTACAATCAAAATGCTAGTGTCAATAAACGAACTGCACTTTAAAGTCTCCCTAATTCCTTTCCAATTTAAATGCGCCACTCACCAATGTTCAAAGAAAATCTCCAACTCCCTTGTTCATATAACCCATTGTCTTTATACACTGCAACAAAATATGAGATCCAAAATTACTACATAAAGTCCCCTCTAAGTATTTCTCCTTAATTTAACAGACCATAGAGGGAGCATAACTTGGTTTTGGAAATAGACTTGTAACTCCACTTGCTGATAGGTGGATACGATAATAGGGCATGAAGTTGGATTGGTTGAGCCACAGTTTTTAAGGAAGGTGCTCGTGCAGAGCCAAACACCAGCGGGATTTATCGGGCCGCGCTGAGTGTGAACACAAGGAAAAGACGTTCTGATGGTGAGTGTCTTGTAGGGCAGCCCCGGCTATATATTTTTTGTTTAAATTAAGGAGAAATACTTAGAGGGGACTTTATGTAGTAATTTTGGATCTCATATTTTGTTGCAGTGTATAAAGACAATGGGTTATATGAACAAGGGAGTTGGAGATTTTCTTTGAACATTGGTGAGTGGCGCATTTAAATTGGAAAGGAATTAGGGAGACTTTAAAGTGCAGTTCGTTTATTGACACTAGGATTTTGATTGTAGAATACATACCAGAGGATATTGAACCAGCAAAATTGAACTAAGAACAAATACAAATGAATTCATATATTGGTGAGTGACGGTTTCAAATTTCAATGGGGAGTCACTATAAATGTGGAGATTGTATAGGTAAAGTGCAGTGCCTTCATAGCCACTTGAGAGGGTTAGATGGAGTAACATCACCCTTTTTAATTAGTTCACAGACTAGAATTAATACATCGACAAGTAAAAGTGGAAAGAAATAGCAAGCATTACAGGCCTGCTACGTCGATATTAAGGTGGGATATTTCATATGACCTCAAACGAACTTAAATAGGAGCTTGCACGTTTTTTCAAATTTACTCACTTAGTTTTGTTTAATTTACAGTCCATACAGGAGTATAACTTGATTGAACAATATAGGTGTTTTTAAAGAATAAGTCAAACAATGGATTCTAGTTACAAATTGGAGGTACGTAGCTGGTTAATATCTAGACCTAAACTGTTAATTATCAAAATGCTCTCGACTATGGAGGGAGGCAGGAGAATGAATGTCCGTTTTGGATTAAGGGCACCAAGGCAATGTCAACAATAGTTGGCATTTTTTGTTGTTTAATGGTCATGGTCTTTAGAATAGGGCAGCATAGCGGTTGATAAGGATTTTGTAAGAGAAATTTAAATATTTATGTGTTTTCAAATGTTTACTTTGATGTTCTTCATTTTTCTCCATCATGATGCTATCAATATAATAGAATGGATATAGGCAGGTTAAGAGATTTTTAGTAGCATGTATAATGGACAGGATAAACTTGAAATCTGACTATCTGGAAGATGTAAGGAGAAACAATTTTTGATATATGTTTTATTTCTATTATTTCAGCCCTGATGATGTCCTTTTAGGACGAAACACGTTGGCTGACTTTAAAAAGAATTGATCGGCTGACTTTAAAAGAGAATTGAACAACTTGAAAAGAATGTCTGTTGTCAACTAATAAAGAAGAATAACTTTGCACTGAATGGACTGCCTGAGGACTTGTTATTCGAAAGAATTCAATAATTAATTGGGATACTAATTGATATTTGTGGCGCTCCTTCTTTGTATAGTTTAGCTATCTAGAAAAGGTTTGTGGTGGAAATAAGGGCATATAGTGAGCGGTGATATTTTAGAGGGAAGAAGGTTGATATTTTGGCACAATCATATGTATAAACGCTAGTAAGTCGTCTCGTGAGGCTAGAATGTTCATGCCCCAATCTCTAATAATGTGTAGGTAATAATACTCAGGATGCGATCGTTAAACACAGTGCGGTGCTAAACGTGGTAGTAATGATGTCATGCCCCTGATCGTTGTATGAATAACCGCTCTCTCACTCTACCGTAGGGGCGGTTGACAAAGTGTTTCATCTCAGAGGGCTGAATTATAGTGATATCTCAAAGTGTGTCATAGGCACAATTAACCCTGAGACGCGAAATGTATTAAAGCGGCATTCGACCTCAATAACTTGAAAATAATGCCTCATTAATTAAGTGTTTTCTCTCAAAAGGCTGAATTATAGTGACATTTCAATGCGTGTTGCCGGCACAATTAACCCTGCGACTTTCGACCTCAGTAACTTTAGAAATAAAGTCTCATTACCTTATGAACTTTGTGTGGGTGGCCTCCTCGGGATACCGGAGAGCTATGGGCAACCCAATTGCTGTGGGAAAAGAAGTGGGTTAATCTCAGCTTACTTACAGGTTCCTCCATCGGTGAAATCACCTCGTGGAGGCTTACCGGTTCCTACAAGGTCATTGCTTGTTCTTGCTCTGTGTGCGGTGCCCCGGGTGACGCGGGCCCGTTCAGAGCTGCTTTTCAACTTCTGTGGGAGTAGAGATAGTCGAAGGACTATCGCTGGTTGGCATAGATGGTTGGCACTCCAGGGTGAGTTAGTAGAAAGACTGTAATGGGTTGAATTTTAAACTAATGTTGTGATAAATAGATGTTCATGATTGAATAATATCGGTAATAGAAAAATTGTGGTAGTAAAAAAATTTATGGTGCAACAAAAAATTCAGCTTGTTTTCAGAAAAAATATGTTAAGGGTTCATAATCTATTAAAGTGCGAATATACCGGGTGTTGCGAGTTTAAGTGCCTTATTCTGCCTGTGGTTATCTCCGTATTAGAGAATATTCATTGTGTGTCTTTCTAGACAATTACTGGTGAACTTCTAGGGGTGAATATTGCCATGCCAATGTTGGTTCGTTGGGCGCACCACTTGGTGGATGAAATGATGTGCTCATGCCAGTGAGTGCCAAGGGATATTATCGTTTAATCCTTCTGTGTCAGTCTTAAGGCGATGTACCCAGCGCTGTTCCTTCTCAAAGAGAACTCGTTCCGCGTTGTTGTTTTTGATCTGTAAGGTCTCTAGGATTACCCAGTTCAAGTCCTCAGGGAGGTGATTCTTGTCTATGAAGTGTTTACTCATCTTCCAAGGTGCAACATACCAGCAGGGTTGTGAAGGGGCTCTTTCGTTTTGCCTGCAAACTAGGTCATAAACCGGTGACAGAGATGGTTACTTTATACAAAGCTAAATGTGTATCCATCGCATCTTACGGCGCAGGAGTCTGGGGTTACCATAAAAGCCGCCAAGTTCAGGTCACGGAAAATAAATTTACTAAAAGGCTATTGATGACCCCTAATAGTGCACCTTCACTCTTTTGTCATCAGGAGTTAGGACTGGAATTCTTACAGGATCGAATAGACACCGCCACTCTTCTTTTATGGGCCAAAAACTGGCTGTCAGAGGATCTATCATTTACAAGGGACGTCATCAAGGATTGTACTCAGCTAGACAGTGCTTTGTTGATCCCCTGGCTTCGTTTTGTAAGAGATAGACTCTTTGAGATAGACTTGGGGCACTATTACGACAACCCTGCTAGTATTAATGCAAATGCGAAAACAATCATAAAAAAGGCATACTATTCTAGGGCAAGCGAGCTTCGCTCACATGGGGAGCTGCCAGGACCCTCACGTGTGCATCCTGTTCAACAGCAATTTTATCTCACTTTTACTACTAATGCCCAGGTTCGATTTCTTTTAACTAGACTTCGCTTACGCACCTTGCACTTTCTAGTGGCATTCCAAAAACAGTCAGGATGGGTCGATAAACTCACACCGTGCCCTTGTGATAATAAGGCAGTGCAGAGCACCTTGCACTTTATGTTGTTCTGCCCCCCTTTACGCTGATCCGAGAGGAAAGTTTTTGGCTCCACTCTTGAGGGCAAACCGACCATGTACCTATATTGAACGTTTTGATGTTTTACACTCTTTGGCCACACTTGATATTTGCACTGCCGTGACTAATTTTGCTAAAGCTGCAATAATTATCAGAAAACGTTATAAATCACAATAGTTGACTGTGAATGATACAACCTTTTAAAATTTCATTTATGTACTAACGAAGTTTTAAGAATTATGTTGTATCAGGCTGTATCGTGAATCTGATATCAAGAAGATTTACATTTCTTTTTTAACTGTCTAAATTCCTGAATCTGAGTGCATGGATTTTACACTTGGTATTGCTCAAATATGCTATGTAGAAATTTTTAGACTGTATTGCATGTTAGTTCGTTCAAACTTTTATGGTCTTTTAAGCCGAATAAAGTTTGTTTGACTTGACTTGACTTGACTTCCGTTATCACTCCAAATCAAACGGGGCAAGCCGAAACGAGGAAAGCACTCCTTCAGGAGTACCTTTGCAGTCGTAATGGCTGTATTGTCTTTAGTGGAATAAGCCTCAACCCATTTACTGAACCCACAGACAACCACCAACACATACTTCAAATTATTGCATCTGTCTAGCTCTTTATAGTCCATCTGAAGGACCTCAAAAGGGACAGTGGGTGATGCAAAATTACCGGGTACTGTAGGGGTACCTTTTCCAGGATTGTGCCTCATGCACACCATGCAATACTTCACTAAATGTGCAGCTGTTTTCAAAATGTTGTCATTTTGCCATACAGGGTCTAGCAACTTGCAAATACCCTTATCACTAATATGGGCTGGGCCATGGGCTATTGTGACGACAGGAAGAACATATGCATCTGGCAACATCCATCTCTGCTTCCCTGACTTATCATCGTTCAATTGTGCTGTCCTTTCCTGCCACCTTGCCAACTTTTCAACTGTGGCTTCACTTTGAATTTCTTTCACATTCTCAAGTGTATCTTCAAACATGGTAACTTCAGGTACCCACCTAGCGGGACCTGCTACAAACATTCTTTTCATTTTTCTCCTGGCTGTTCCCTTAGCTGTCTGATCTGCAAAAGCATTTCCCCTACCTACATCATCAGTAACTTTCCGGTGGGCACTACACTTTACTATAGCCAATTTCTTAGGGAGCGTCAATGCACACAAAAGCCTCAATATAAGATGCCCATGCTGAATCTTAGTGCCATGCGAAGTAAGAAACCCTCTCTCAGCCCAGAGTCACCCAAAATTATGTGCAACTCCAAAGGCGTACTGGCTGTCAGTACAAATATTGACAACCAGTCCCTCACTCAAGTCACATGCTTGTATTAAGGCAACAAGCTCAGCAGCTTGGGCCGATTGATAGGGAACTCATGATGTCTCAACTACCGTATGCAGTGTGGTGATAACATACGCAGAAGTTGTAGTGCCATCTGCTAATTTAAAACAAGAGCCATCGACATATAGTTCCCCTTGTGGGTCAGATAAGGGAACATCAGTCAAGTCTACCCGTCCTTTCGTCTCTTCTTCCATCCGGAAGATACAGTCATGTTTATCAATCTCATCATTCTCAGAAGGGAGGGGCAGTAACGTGGCTGGATTCAGAGTGGCACATCTTTTAATCGTGATGTGTTTAGCGAACAATGCTAATTCATAGTGAGGTGCTGTGTCTTTGTCTTATTCAAAAGTGTATCCACAGCATGGGGTACCATGACTGTGAGATCAGTATCCAGCACAAGTTCAGTTAGACAACTCGGGAGGGCTCTTGCGACAGGGTCAAGAACAGCAGAGAAATAAGCACACGGCTGTTGCTTATCTCCAAATTTTTGTATTAAAACAGAAAGCGCGCAACCAGCCATCTCATGGACGAACAACACAAGCGGTTTGTTATAGTCAGGGGTGCCAAGTACTGGAGCTGAACAAAGCGCAGTTTTCAATTGCTCAAAAGACTTCTGACATTCAGGTGTCCAAGGCAGGGGCTCATGCACGTCTTTAGTGGTTAGAGCAAGCAAAGGTTTGATTAGTAAAGAGTAGCCAGGTATCCACTGCCGACAGTAGGAAGTGATACCTATAAAAGCACGCACGTCTTTCTGAGTTTGGGGAACAGGCATTTTAACAATGGTACTGATGCGCTCTGGAGTAAATCTCCTACCCTCCTTCAACAGTAGGTGACCTAAATAGGTGACCTCCTGTCGACAATATTGAAATTTAGAAAGAGAAACCTTATGTCCATGATGAGCCAAATGCAACAACAATTTAACTGTACTATCTCTACAGCCTTGCTCTCTATCAGAAGCGATAAGAAGATCATCAACATACTGTACCAATACATTACCTGAGGGAAGCGAAAGGGAATCCAACTGGCTCATTAAAGCTTGACTATAAATACACAGACTCTCTGTATAGCCCTGAGGAGCTCTACAGAATCTAAAACTTCTGCCAGCTAGTGTAAACCCAAGCAAGTACCTGCTATCTGGATGAATAGGAATACTGAAGAATGCATTTTTCAAGTCGATGACATAAAAGAATTGAGCAGTGGAAGTAATCATTGTCAGAAGTGTAGTAATATCTGGAACCACTGGAAACTGAGGAATTACTATTTTATTAACTTTGCGCAAATCAATCACGAAACGATGTGAGTGGGCGAAGTTGGCGGAGCACCACTACGTGGAATTCTGCGGAGATGAACAAAAACTCCATGAAATTCTGCTTCGTACTCCGTTCCATCTCATCCCAATTAATAAAACAGAAACCTCACATACCTTGGGTAGAACAAGTAACTCTATCTTTACATGCTAAAATGCATATAGTCATCTCACAAAAGTGAAAATGAAAATATAGCAAGCAGTGAGAGAGGTGATGATTTTGGGGTCCTCCCTAACCTAGGGAGAGAACCAAGCAGATGCCTTGAACACAAAGAGCACATCATGCTGAACGATTCGGTGGTGATCCCATGCTCCTAGGACCACCCCAAGCACAGTTAGGGCAAAAATACAATCCCAACCAAAGACCCTGCAAAGCATTATGGGACGCGATTCTAGAGTGCAGTGAATATTATAGTATCCAATATCAAAACATTCCTCAAGCGGCAGCGGCTCTCCTGGCTCAGCTGAGAGATAATATTATAATATTCACTGCACTCTAGAATCTCGCCCCATAATGCTTTGCTGGCCCTTTGGTTGGCATTGTATTTTTGCCCATAACTTTGCTTGGGTGGTCCTAGGAGGATGGGACCACCACCGAATCGTTCAGCATGATATGCTCTTTGTGTTCAAGGCATCTGCTTGGTCCTCCCCCTAGGTCAGGGGGGACCCCAAAATCATCACCTCTCTCATTGCCTGATATTTTTCAAAGCTCACTTTTGTGAATTGGTTATATGCTTTTTAGCATGTAAAGGTAAAGTTGTTTTATCAAAGGGTTGTGGGTGCAGTATCTAACTCCGCTACTTGTCGGAGTTTTTACATGAATTCTGTGTTTTCAATGTAATGTGTAGTTAGCAAATCTCCGCAGCCTCTGCTAGCGGAGCGGAGTTCTTTGCCCACGGTTAGCCATTACAAATATTGGCAGACGTCTCCTCAACCCCTCCCTTCTTAATCAAATCCTGAATAATTTGCAATAAGGCTTGCTCTCCAACCGGCGGGATATGCAACAATCCCACATCTGTATCACCCGTTGCACACAGAGTAGATGGTATGTCAGCAAATTCAGCAGGAAGAGGTAGAGACAGACACTGCTTAGTGCTCACATTTGGACCCATTGTCATGGGGAAACAACCTTTACAACGCAGTCATTACATCGCACTACCTTTACAGAGCAGTCATTACATCGCAACATCCTTTGCATCACATGTCATTACAACGCAGCCATTACATCGCATGTCACTACAACGCATGTCATTACAATGCATGTCACTACAACGCAGGCATTACATCGCAAGTCATTATAATGCATACCATCACAACGCATAGTACCCTTACACTATCCAATACTTACCCTACTGTTGCACTCACTGGAGTTAGAATAGTAATTTTTACCCCTACACTATCCAACACTTACCTTAAATGCGATGTAATGGAATGCATTGTAATGGTATGCGTTGTAAAGGTATAATGTGATGTAATGGAATGCGTTGTAAAGGTAGTTTCTGAAAATGCGATGTAATGGCATGCGATGTAAAAGAATGCGTTGTAAAGGATGTTGCGATGTAAAAACTGCATTGTAAAGGCATGCATTGTAAATGTATGCGTTGTAACGTCATACATTCCCGCCATGTAAACACCTTCCGCAGAACAATAAATTGTGGCATGTAATTTCTTCAACAAATCCAAACCCATCAAAATTTCACCACAATTGGATGTTAACAAAAATGGTGAATCCACAGTGAAAGGACCGATAGTCAATGCAAGAGGTTTTGAAATGGGGCTCACAACCGGTACACCTGAAAAACCTACCGACAAATTATTATGGCCAGACAGAGCCACCCCAGGGACCATACTTTGAGAAACAGAACTTTTCGTCGCACCTGTGTCCACCAAAAATTCCTTAGTCGAACCTTGCAGTTCCGCTGTTACATAAGGAGCACGCTGGTATACAGTTATGGAAATTGGTCCCCACTCTGTCCCTGGCTGTCCTAGCTATAAGACATTCCAGTCACTTCCTCCACAACATAATCATCATGCTAATACTGCCCATCACGAGAATCGTCAAAACAATTACTATCAGAACGACCCTGTGAGGCTGTAGGTCTCTGAGCCCTATCTGCCCCACCAGCTCCATGACCCCGTCCACGAGAACCGTGTCCTCTAGGGACCGCCACCTTCTGCAAAAGCAAGGGGCACTCGCTACGCCAGTGTCCCTCTACTTTACAGTATGCACACTGATTTGGACCCAAAGGTGTAGTAGTTGACTGCCTACTAGTGCGTGAAAGCTGTCGGGCAAGGCCACCAAGTCCTCTCCCATTCCCTCTAAAAGCCTGCTGTAACAACACCTTCGTCTTTAAATCCTTA
The DNA here is from genome assembly GCA_963921515.1 of Calotriton arnoldi. Classification (NCBI taxonomy): domain Eukaryota; kingdom Metazoa; phylum Chordata; class Amphibia; order Caudata; family Salamandridae; genus Calotriton; species Calotriton arnoldi. The sequence goes on along the minus strand of CAWUFW010000250.1, from coordinate 1,774,736 downwards.
TGCTTCTTCTCTGTCCTCTCCTTTTCCTCATTATCCCTATGCTCATAATACTGTGCCATATTCAAAACAACAGAGGGGGAAGAGGTGGACCAAGTACTTTCAGACGCCTGCAAGCGAGTCGCAATTTCAGGAAGCAAATTAGAGACAGATCTATTAACAAACAACCGAACACCTCCCTAAATAGACAAATCCTGCCCACTGTAATCCAAAAACGTACCTTCAAATCGGGTGAAGAAATCAGACACACTCTCATCTTTCTTTTGTCGACAAGCCGACAATTTATCCCAGTCTACTTTTCTAGGCGGAATAAGAGGATGCATCTACGTAATAATGCGGCCTGGCAACGCTAAAATTTCCGCTCTGGGCTTATCACCCGTTTTTCTTTCCTAGTCCCATGCCTTAATTTGATCCCAAGTACCCCCCAATTCAGGAACATGGTCTTTGGTATGGACATGTCTCCAAATATCAACCAGGACAAGAAGACCAAAAAACATTTCAATATCAGCAAAAGTCATTACCGTCGAAGTAGCAGCTTCAGTCAATTCTTTATAATAAGCAGTAGGATTTTTCCTAGGATCAGGCAAATGGGTCTTAAGGGACAACACTTCACTTCTTTTCCACGGAGTGTAAACCCATTGTTCTTGAAACCTGGCCACCACTGCCGCTCGAGTAACATTACTTTGCCCATCCGATAACTCTGGTATCTCTGGGTGATATATAGGATGTACCTCTCTCATCGGAAACTGGGACAACGACCTGGGACTTTTCTCATGTAGTCTTCCCTTATTAGCTATTATTGTCGTAACATTAGCAAAGACATATTCTGGCCCCAGTTCACTAATATACACTCGATCTCTAATGTCATATAAAATTTGAGGTGCTTCCGCTTCAAAGTACTGTTTGCCAAAGACCAATCAAAGTAGCAGACATGTGTTTGAGGGCATGCTGCTGTATAAAGGGCTCAAAATCTCTCATAGTCGCCCAGACATCTTCCACACTATAAATAGGATTACGGGCCCACTGTGTAACCTGATTAGCTATTACCTTTTTCTCTTCATCTCCCACATCAGATCGCACTAACGGTCCCATGCGCTCCTTAAATTTCGTCCTATCCCTATCCTCAAATCCACCTACCGGTGTCCCACTACTTACTAATGTCAGAGGATGAAAAACCACAGTGGGAGAAGCAACAGAGGAAACAGGCACTGTCGTCACTGAAGGTTGTGCCACGGGAGAACGAGCTGGCGAAAGGGACGCTGAGACAATAGGTGTCGCAGGAGCACTAATAGTCACAGGGGCCACAGACGGCAAAGAAATAGAAGAAAGAGGAGGAGGAGGAGCCAAAGCCACAGCCGTTGACATAACAGCGGTAGACACAAGGACAGAGACAGTGGACGCAACTGTAACAGGCGGCAGTGAGGGCACCGGAACAGTGGGATATATTCTTTGGGGGGCATATGGAGGCGGGGGTCGGGTATCCAACAATTCTTCCACAAAAACGACACCTTCTTCCTGAGCCACATACGATTTATCAATTTGTAATCGAAACCTTCTATCTTCACACTCAACACCCTTTTCCTGTTTTTCCCTGTCATATGCTACAGCTTTCTGAGTCAATGTCTGCATTTTCCCTTTCCAGGCCTCTTTATCTGCCTTCAATCGCCTCTGTCTAGCTGCTTTCTGCCATGTTCTGAGGGAATCAAACATAGACTGCCTACTTCGTCTCTTAAACAACTGTTATTGTAAATACTCAATCTTTTGTTCATCAAAGGTGCCTGTTAACAGCCACTGCAACTCGGCATTGTCACTCGTATATTTTTGCCATAATGTACTAAACATAATAGGGCCAAGACCATGCTTCAAATACATATCAAAATTTGGAGTGCCTTCTAAAGGCGCCGCCTGAGCTTCTTCCAATTGAGCATCTGCAGAACAACAGCGACAGCACAAAGAAAACAATTTACTAACACCTGGCATTCTCAAAAGGAAACAAGTTCACTTTTTATGCCTGGTAAAACAATTTCAAATGCTTTTATCAAAAAGATGGCCCTTAGACCGTACCAAATACAAACCAAAATGGTACCATATCCACAAAGAACCAAAACAAACTCACCTGATATATGCATGTCAGAGCAAATTAATTCTCCACTGCCGACTCTTCAGACCAAACGGTCAGCTTCAAGGCTTTCGACGTTCAGGACTCAAGTCGGAATGACCACTGGGCGAGGCACCATCTGGCAGGACAGAAGGGGCAGCTGCGAGCAATCAATGCTCCTCATACAGGGATCCCTGATCCGTCAGTCCGAACCAACAATAACCTCGACCTCCCCCCTGTTCGCGGAAGGGGATGGGTCACTCACCCGAAGGAGTCCCTGTTCGGGTGCCTCAGCCTTCCATACCAAATGAAGAGTCGGTCAGACAGTAGAGAATACAAACCAATATCTGTTTATTCAGAGTACACTCAGAGCGCAGCCCAATCTGCCCAGTCGCTAGGAGTGTTGCAGAGGGGACTGGCATCAGCAATCATAGAGATACATTATGTACATTTCGGAACCAATAAAGGCACGCCCACAATGGAATTTTCAAAGCAGATACAACAGAACAGTGGAATACAAAAAATAAGTTTCGATTCTGCAGCTGAGCACACACTATCTAACAGTCAAGGTCAGTCTGCCCGTGCCCGGCACTAGACAAGGGGGAGAGGGCCTACATCTAGAGTAAAGGTATGCACTAATAAGAACAGTGCATTCATTAGTGTAGCAAAACTCAGCTCCAAAGAAACATAACCTAGAGAAGGCCGTTTCTCGGAAATGGCAAAAGGTTAGTTTCGAACATGATACAAAATGGCGCCCTTACACAAAATGGCGCAACGAATGCTAACTTATGTAAAACAATGCCAAAGCATATTTTTCTATTCCAATACAGCGTACCATGACCTGGCATGGTCTTAATACCTTTGGGGATCTTCTCCCCGATGGACACACCTTTGATTCCACGCATACTGCCATCGTATTTATGAACAGATTTATTTTTAATAGATTACACAGCACATTACGATCTCGCCTCCATTCCTACCCCCTTGTCCCAGACAACTTTCCCCCTCTTACTCTTTTGATTAAAGACTCGGATGGATCACATTTGATCTCCAAACTATACCGTGTGTGCAGGACCTTAAAATACACTAATGATGGGGGGGTGCAATGGCGCAGGGAGGAAGACCTCGGCCACCCTATTACTGATAGAGACTGGGCCTTCAGTTGTGCACTGATTAAATTTGTATCTCCTAACCACCGCCACAAACTGCTTCACATCCGATTTCTACACAAATCTTATACCACTCCAGCTGCACTTGCCAAACTTGACCCCTCCAGGTCATCTCTTTGTCCTAAGCGCCAATTCCCTGAGACGGACTTCCCACGCCTGACTTGGACCTGCCCAGCCATTGCGATGTACTGATCAGAAGTGTTCATTACCCTATCTCGAATGATCCCCCTAATGCTGGAACCCTCACATTTCGTGGCATTACTGGGCAATGTTTCATCCATCTATATAACATATTGCAGATTTACAGCCATTGCGTTCTTGTTAGCTAAACAAGAGATTGCAATCCATTGGGGCAATTCCATACACCCCATGGTCAAGTCCTGGCTACAAAGTATGAAATACTGCGATCTAAATAGCGAGGATTATGCCACACTACAACCACCCTCTGTCTGACAGAAAGACACATGACAGCCTCTCTGTTCATATCTCCTTACCCTGGACACGTCCACCCTGGAGTAAACACCATTAGGACCTACAACCGCCCCATCCTCAGGTCCCAATAGTCAAGATACTACTGCATAATCTACCACCTGCTGTTGCTTCTTTTCTCTCTCTTGATACACCCCTAATAGCCTCCTTTTCTGGCCCCGCTATCGTTTTTCCATGTCTCCCTTTAATGATGTACTGCAATTTCAGTTTATATGCATGTCAAGATATGGTCACACACAATTGCATCAATGTCTTGAACCCCGTCTTCCCCTCTTTTCTTGTATTGTAACTCTGAAGATAGGTTAAATAAAGTCTTAAAAAAAAAAGGCCGGGCCCCAGTAGATGGGGTCCCCTGGGGCCGAAATCATCCCAGGGAGGGAGAGCTGCATGGCCTCCCTCCGCTAAATAAACAAAAAATACTTGAAAGGCCAGGCCCCGGGGAATGGGTCCCTGGGGCTGAAATCAGCCTGGGAGGGAAGCCGCGTGTCCCCTCTCCCCCATTCCAAACAGGCCTGGCCCCAGGGAATGGGGTCAATGGGGCCGGAATAGGCCAGGGAAGGGGGGCAACAAGGCCCCCCTTCCCTAATAGAAGCAAAAAAAAAAAAAAAAAAACAACCAGCAAGTTGCCGGAGGCCTTGCCCCCTTTCACCACAACTCTGCAAACGTGCCTCCTGGTGCACTACTGGTTGGGGAGTGAAGTCCCCTTGCCTTCTGTGGGTCCTTGGGGGCCAACTACCCATCCTGTTTCCTCCAGTAAGTCCCACGTAGTGGGATTACTGAGAAGTGGTTAGAGGCCACACCCCCTTTCTCCACCACTCTGCAAAAACACCTCCTTGCGCACTACTGGTTCGGGGATGAAGTCTCCTTGGCTGCTATGTGTCTTTGGGGGCCACCAATCCCTCCTGTTACCTCCAGCAAGTACCACTCAGCGGGACTGCGGAGAGGTATGTGGATTCCATGACCCCTTTCTCCACTACTCTGCAAACATACCTCCTGACACACTACTGGTTGGGGAAGGAAGTCCCCCTGGATGCTGAGGGTACTTGGGGGCCAATAACCCCTCCTGTTACCTCCAGTAAGTCCCACACAGTGGGATTGCTGTGAGCTGGTCGGAGGACCCGTGCCTTTTTTTCACCACTCTGTAAATGCACCTCCTGGCACACTAATGGTTATGGAATAAAGTTTCCTTTGATTCTGAGGGTGATTGGGGGCCAAACACCCCTCCTGTCACCTCCAGTAAGCCCCAGACAGTGCGATTGATGAGAGCTGTTTGGAGTCCCGCCCCCTTTCTCCACCACTTTACAAATGCGCCTCCTGGCACACTATTGGTTTGGGGGTGAAGTCCTCTTGGATGCTGAGGGTTCTTTGGGGCCAAAGCCCTCCTGTTACCTAAGGTAATTCCTACACAGCAGTATTCCTGAGCACTGGCTGGAGACTGCCCCCCTTTCTCCACCACTCTGCAAATGCGACTACCAGTTTAAAAAAAACACAGAAATTCACTTAAAAAAACAAAGGTTACAGGGACATTATAGTTAGGAAATAAAATGTGAAAACCTTACAAATTCACTGAAAAAATCAAAGGTTACAGGGATGTTATCGTTAGGAAATAGAATTTTTAAAAACTTAGAAATTCACTGAAAAAACTAAAGGTTACAGGGACGTTATATTTAGGCTCAGATTTCACTCATACGAAACCAGTGAAATTAAGCAGTTATAGTTACCTGAGCTAACTATAACTTACACCCTCGCAATGCACTGCTTATGACCTAATGAAATACAACAGCCCTGTAACATTTGGTTTTTACAGTGAATTTCTAGTTTCTTTAAATTCTATTTCCTAACGATAACGTCCCTGTAACCTTTGGTTTTTTCAGTGAATTTCAATGTTTTTAACATTGTATTTCCTAACTGTAACTAGTAATCTTTGAGAGTGGGTGTGTGAGTGTCTGTATAGGTAGGTGAGTGGGTGTGTGATTGGCTGTATGGGACTCTGAGTGGGTGTGTGATTGGCTGCATGGGTGTGTACAAGGCTGTGTAAGTGGGTATAGGAGTGCCTGTGTGGATCTGTGAGTGGGTGCATGAGTGTCTGAGTAGGTCTGTGAGTTGGTGCATGAGTGTCTGAGTGGGTCTGTGACTAGATGCATGAGTGTCTGAGTGGGTGTGTTAGTGGCTGCACTAAGGTCTCAGTGGGTCTGTGAGTCAGTGCATAAGTCTCTGACTGGGTCTGTGAGTCGGTGCATGAGTGGCTTTGAAGGTCTGTGAGTGGATGGATGAGTCTCTAAGAGGGTGAGTGAGTGGGTATGTTAGTGTCTGAGTCGGTCTGTGAGTAGTTGGGTGAGTCTCTGAGTGGATCGGTGAGAGGGTGAGTGAGTGTCTGAGTGGGTCAGTCAGTGGGTGCCTGAGTCTCTGAGTGGATCAGTGAGTGGGTGCATGAATCTGTGAGTAGGTCTGTGAATGGGAACATGAGTCTCTGAATGGATCTGTGAGTGGGTACATGAGTTTCTGAGTGGGTCTCTAAATGAGAACATGAGTATCTGAGTGGGTTTGTGAGTTGGTGGATGATGGTCTCAGTGAGTCTGTTAGAGCGTGCAAGAGTCTCTGAGTGGGTCTCTGAGTGGGTGCATTAGTGTCTGAGTGGATCAGTGAGTGGGTGCGTGAGTGTCTGAGTGGGTCTGTGAGTGGGTGAGTGAGTCTCTGAGTGGGTCTCATCTTTATATTGCCTCTTTCTGCTCGTTTGTGACCTTCATCTGCCTCTTTCTGCTCCCTTTTGACCTTTATTCTGCCTCTTTCTGTTCATTTCTCACCTCTATTTTGCCACTTGCTGCTCATTTCTCAACTTTAATTTGCCTCTTTCTACTCGTTTCTGACTTTTATTCTGCCTCTTTCTGCTTGCTTCTGAATAAAGGTCAGCAACGTGTGAAAACTAAGAGGCAAAATACAGGTATTGCCTCATTCTGCTCATTGCTGACCTTTATTTTACCTCTTTCTGCTCGTTTTTCACCTTTATCTTGCCTTTTTCTGCTTGTTGCTGACCTTTATTCTGCCTCCTGCTGCTCATTTCTGACCTTCATTGTGCCTCTTTCTCCGCTTCCCTCGGGACCGTGGGGGTAGCCTCAAGGTCCCCGCGGTCCCAGCTGACTTCTGCAGGAGCCACCATTGCTCCAGCAGGCAGGTAGCTGCTTGAAATAGCTAATCCTTGCTTGCGGGAGCAATGTTTTCATCTGTTTCCCTACACGCATATCTGTGGGCAGGGAAATTATGAAAACTCTGCTTTCTGCAAGCAGGAGCTTTTTGACAACTTCCACTTGCAGAAAGGGGAGTTATGTTTGCTTTTGCTTGGTGGGAGCTGTCAGCTTCCACCAAGCAAAAGCAAACAGCTACCTCTCAAGGGTGGACACCTCAAGAGGCAACAGGAGCCAACCCTGGAGGGTGGTAGTCCCCAGGGCCATCTACGGCTCCATGAGGGGGGCTGCGTGGCCCCCCTCCATTGTAGAAGTTAGCGCCGGGGAGGTAGTGGTCACTGGGGGTCTGCCACAGGTCCCTGGTGCTGTGAGGGGCCACACACCAGCTTAAAACTAAATGTATTACCCTGGAGAGGTGGTGGTCTCCGGGGCTGCAGGAGGGCCTCGCGGGCCCCCTCGCATTAATTTTATATGTTTAGCACTGAGGAGGTGGTGGTCACCAGGGTTGGGGGTCCACTACGGACCACCTACATTCATTTATTTCAGCCCCATGGAGGTGGCCGTCCCCGGGGAAGCAGGGGGCTGCGCACCCACCCTTAAATTGAATGATTAGCCCCAGGGAGGTGGTGGTTCCCTGGGCTCCAGGAGGCCACAAGGACTCCTGCATTACTTTTATATGTACAGCCCGCATACATATTTGTTAGTGCCCCTAGAATGTGGCAGTCCCCGGGGCTGCGGGGAAGGCGCAGTTCCCCCACATTAATTTTATATGTTTAGCCCCATGGAAGTGGCAGTTCCCAGGGCTTGGAAGACCCAGATGGCCCACCCACATACATATTTTTAAGTGCCCCGGAGAGGTGGCAGTCCCTGGGAAGGTGGGGAGCTGTGTGAGTCCCCCCCACATTTGTTTATAGAGATTTGCCCTGTGGAGGTGGCAGTCCCCAGAGCGTGAGGGGTGCTGTGTGGGCATCCCCATAAACATTAAAAGCAGTGCCCTGGAGAGGTGGAGGCCCGGGGCAAAAATAAGCCCGTGGAGGGGGGCCTGTGTGCCCCCTCAATTTTTTGTATTTACCCCACATGCCTCTGAGACCTGGCCCACCCGGGGGCTATATTTAAAACAATCTCAGGAGCCCGCAGTTGTTTTTTTTGCCACAAAGTTGTGTATTTTGCAAATTCGCTGCAATTTTTTTAAAAATTGCTTTTATGCTGTGGCAGGGTCCCAGGGGACCCCAAGGCTTAAGGGTCAGGGTATTCCTACCCTGCCCCTTTTCATTTTTTTTTTAATTTTGTTTTGGGATTCGGCTGAAGCGAGTTCCAAGATGGCTACCAACACTTCCTGGGTGAAGTGTTGGCAGCCAATCGGAGCTCTGCATTTCCCTGCATGAGCTTGTCATTATTTGCGATGTTCTCATATCCACAGATATCACTATCTTTATTTTCCTAAATTTCTCAACATCTACTGAACGAAATAACACCAAATAACAAAAAGCACAGTCTGCGGAACAGAATCTAGCTTTCTGCCAAATTTGGTGTAATTCTATCCAGCGGTTGGCTGTAGTCATGTTCAAAACTCCAATGGGAATTAACATGGGAAACACACTTTTTTGACCCCCCTTTTTCTCGGCCCCCGCTTGACAGATCACCCTGAAACTTTCCATTTACAACAAGAACCACCGGCACACTTTTTTGGGTGAAATTTTGTGAAGATTAGTCAAACAATGTCAAAGATATAGGTAAGTCAAAAAACGCTTTTCATATGAAACATGGTCCTAACTATAACTACCTACTGGCGACCATCAGTCGGTAACATATGTATGTAAATAGCTATATAATATATACCACTGAAATTCACCAGGTACAGCTATTTTCTTCTTATATGTTCAGCCTCATACGTGGCCTTAAAGCAGATACTTGAAGCACGGTAATTCCTCATTTATGTTAAAGTTCCTTCATTTATTTTGCATTTATACAAATTAGTGTATTTTTAAGGCCAGTTGGAAAATTGCCACATTTTGTTCGGTATTAAAACCAATTTAGTGCCACCTAATAATCCAAAACGAAAGTAATTTGCCTTGGTTATGACTATAGAGCAAGTGTAGATGAAATTAATGTATTTTTTTCAGACTCGAGCCGCACCACCCATTTGTTTGAAAAATTAAGGGGCATATTATCAAGGATTAGCGATATTTATCGCTAACCGCGCTTAGCGCGTTTTTTGTTAACGCCGCCTATCGCTGGAAATTATCGCTGAGATAACACCCTATTAGTAAGGTTTATCTCCATAGCGATAATATTTCCAGCGATAGCGGTAGCGTGAGAATATCGCTGGAAAACCAGCGATATTCTCGCATTAACGCTAAGGTGGATTCAGCATTAGAATCCACCTCCTATACTTTAAACAGGTAAGTCGTCCTCACTAGCAGGTGTTAGAATCTAGCGATAAACGCGCTTAGCGTGAATTATTATATCGCTTCGCCTGCCTTGCTAATAGGGGGTAGTGGGATTAGCGACTGTTTTCAGTCGCTTTTAGTAGGGAACGCCTTCCTTGCATGTCATTAGCGATAATTATCGCTGACATGCAAGGCGATGGAAAACGCGGCCTCTAACGCCTGAAAGCTGTCGCTAATGCCTGAAAGCTGTCGCTAACGCCTGTTAGCGACAGCTTGCTAATAGGGCGATAAAATTATCGCCGCTTTAGCGGCAAAAAGTGCCGCTAAAGCAGTGATAAAGCCCTTGATAATATGCCCCTAACTTTTGTTTATGGCAACTTTTGTGTTTTACCTATTTAAATATAATTATGCTTCATATTTCTCGTTTCATTTTATGCATGAATATTTACACTATAATTCTCCCCTTGCAAAAATTGTGATAAATATATTTTGACATGAACATGCTTGTCAACCCTGAACTTTCTTTTAAAAGGAAACCTACATGAGGCATGCTTATATTTACTCAACGTTTGAAGATCAAACACTTCAAACTTGGCCCTTCTGTCACCAATATCACGCACATTAAAGAATGTGACTACTATTATCACGTCAGTAAAGCTACTCTGACTAATACCGTATTTCCGTAGAGTCAATTTTAAATTACACGAAGTAAAACTCACCTTTAAGCGTGTTAATAATTAAAGAAGGATTGTTGAGCCAGACGGTTTGATCCCAGTGGGAGGAACATTGTAAACATGGCGCATAAATCGGGATGCGTGAAAGTGCGCCAGCTCCCTCCTGCAAAATGAACAGGACATTAAGTAAATATAATACAGTACATGCCTTTTTATTATCCTCTCTAAAGGTCACTGCATTTTTTACGAGAACCTGCCCATCAATCTTCTGTGCTGTGCAGTTTTCTTTTCATGTGCTGAATCGCTGCTCTAGTAGATCATGTTGAGAAAATTGCCCATTACCGTAGGGGATGAGCGTGCTTTCAAAATAGATCTGATCTTTTGTTCTGAGTTTTTTCCACAGAATTGCCAACTAGGAAAATGTGGCACAATGACTTACATGGTTTCATTTAGGAAATAAGCTATTTTATTATGCATACTGTAGCCCAGTATAATACTTTTCTGAATAAAACATCAAACTCGCTGTGCTTTTATCGTTTATGGCATCCAAGCCACTAAGCAGTAAGGAAATCACATTTGGCTTTTCAATTGAGCCCTTCAACATGCAAACAAACAAAGGCTAGCGTTTTACAAGGATAAAGTTAACATATAACATGAAACAAGTTAAAAAAAATAGATTATGAATTTCCTGTAAAAAGAATGAAACAGTAGCTTGGCAAATATGGAAATAGAATTACTACATTCATGAGACAAATACACTATATATGACCCTTCCTCTGTAAACAATGCTTACATGAGAACTACGTTTTAATAGGAATAGTTCGTCATACCCCTTGATAGCAATTGTTATGACCAAGTTTAGATACGACAGTTGCTTCCTGCACATCAGCCCTGGCAGTACAGTGCCATTTCTCTTCACTGACCTAAATTGAGTACAATAAGCTAACAGCAAGGGGTTCCATCTGCTGCTACTGACTGTGTAGATGCAGAACATTCAACACTGCGCGCCCACCCGTTATCACTTTCAGTAACAGTACTAAGATGAGCTCCTGCTCTGGTGGCATACAGGGCAAGGTGCAGAAGGAAAAAGAGAATGTTATTTTCATTAGGTTTTGAGGTTTCAAGGTTGACATGGTGAGGCATCTGGATATATGTACTGATTTAGAACACTGCTGGCCTGATTCACAAATGGAGACTTCACACTTGCAAAGATACTACTTGTAAATCCCTTTGTGAATATGTAGTTATCACCTTCCGGAGACAGGCTTGAACGTTTACATTTTATTGTAGTCAGAAACCACCCAGAGCAGCAGGCCACACAGGCACCTCAGTCCTTCAACTCTCTCAAAACCCTCCAACAAACATTCTCAGAACTTTGACTCTACACCAGCATTCTACATGGAGTCACATCACATGCCAGTGTGGAGTCTAGAATACTACATGGTTCTTTTCTTTACAGCAAAAACATTTTTCTAAATGAAACATTAAAGTAATAACCAAATGTCAACAGGAATAAACACAAAGTTAAAGCAACACAAAAATTAAAGTATATACATAATATAATTGTTCTCAACGAGGTAAGTGTAGTCCATACACAGAAATTCCTGAAATGAAGAACTATGAAAGAACAAATATAATATAGGAACCACAGTGTAGCAGGATATATATAAAGATTATAGTATGCGCTCTCAACCTAAAAGTGCCCAGAAAATCCTCTGTACCTCACTGGGAGTCTATGTACATGAACACTCCTCTGCACCAGCTCAGGGCACTCTTGCACACTGCATTTTAGTTCAGAAGTCTTTTCAACAGTGTTACCATGTTCAGAGTTATTATATGAGTTATTCTGACTGGTTGAGACTTTTACCACCTTTGCAAGATTCCACCAATGGCCACCCTTGGCCTTGACACGAACAGCACTGCCACATACTTTGTCAACAACCATAGGGTTAGAAAACTTTGCATCACCTTTCCTGACATAGGAGCATTTCTATATGCGCACATAACCTCCAACCACAACAGGTTTGTCACAAACACTTTTTTCATATCTTATTATTAAACCTTCAGCTTATATTAAGCATGGGTCACATTATTTCTCACAAGCATGTCAATATTTTCAACTGACACCTTCTGTTTCAACCATCTCAACATCTATGCAGGTCTGAACTGAGTTGTCGATTTTCTACCCCTGAGCAGTTCAAATGGGGAGACATTTGTAGATGACTGAGGCATGGTCCCATAGAACCACAGCATAGTTTAGACTGCAGTGTTCACAACACATCTGTAATGCAGAACCCACCTCACACATTCTGCCAAAACCCAGTTGAAGTGTTAAACAAGACCATTTGTCTGGGGGGGTGATATAGTGAGCTCCTAAGATGCCTTATTCTGCTCATTCTGACTCTGAAAAAGGACAAAACGTCCCTAATTCTACTGCTGCAATAATACAATTTTCATCCTCAATATCATTTGCAACAGATTCAAGTTCACACTCTTTATGTTCATACACATTTACCTTAGCAGGAAAATGAGACAGATAGTCTGCCCTGATTTTTTTCTCCGGTTATGTGTTTAACATGGAATTGAAATTGTAAAAGGCGAGCAGCAAACCTGGCTATTCTGGGTGTGTTATTCTTTGCATTGTTGCCTCCAAGAATGAACACACATTGCTTGTGATCAGTTTGGAGTACATAATGCTTCTCCGCAGATAGCTACAAAACTTTCAATGGCACACCAGCAACTCTTTTTCAATAGCGGAATAATGTAAGTCCACTTCACAGAGTACCCTTGAGGCAAAGTCAATGGTGGGTTCTTCCTTCCCCGATCTTTGAGTCAATACTGCCCCTAATCCTAGGTTTGGGCATCAACCATCAATACACATCTGAATGAGGGATCATATGGTTTAAGTGTCCTGATATACGTCAACTGAGATTTGACCCACTCAAATGCTGCTGCGCATTCTTCATACCAACAAAACTCTACTTTCTTTTTCAGTAGATTCGAAATTGGTTTCCCTTAGATGCAAAGTCTGGGATGAAATGAGAGTAAAATTCACTCAATAGAAGGAAGGACTTAACCTCACCCTTATCAGTGGGCGTTGGTGTTTCTAAAATAGCGCAGACTAACCCAGGTTTAGGGCTTATACCTGAGTTCGACATTACATGACCAAGATACTCACCTTTTTCCTTTAAGAATTCACATTTCTTTCTTTTCAGAACAACACCCTGTTTATGAAAAATGCTGAGGACTTGGATTAGGTGATCATGAGCATATATCAAAACATAATTCTGGAAAATGTCTACATTCTTAATCCCCTTGAGTAGTGAAGACATCACCCTCTGGAAAACCGAATCAGCCTATGCCAGGCCAAATGGTATGCAACAATACTGATATGTTCACCATGGTGAAACAAAAGCTGTGTAGTGATGAGATTCTGGATCAAACTCAATCTGGTGGTATGCGGAAGCTAAGTCAAGTTTGGTAAAAAAAAAACGTTGCTCCCGCAATTGAAGCCATCATCTCGTTTATCTTAGGAAGAGGAGGAGAGTCGATCGATATCTCATTGTTGAGTACACGAAGGTCAACGCATACTATAAATTCTCCATTCTTCTTATTCTCCACTACCAACAGGGAAAGCCAGAGTGATGACTCCACTGGTTCTATGTCAAAGTCTCTAATTCTTTTTCCAGGTCATCTCTGACAGTATAAGGTACCCCTCTCAATTTGTGTTTAACTGGTATTGCACCCTCATTGATTTTAATCCTTTTATTTTACCTAATTACCATAAGAAAGATTCATGAGAATAGGCTCAGCATTTCTTCAACTATGCTGGTGTTCCTGATGACCAAAACCCGTTCCTTAGCTCCAGGCATCAAGATCATGCCAAACAAACCTTGATGAAACCACCCAAGGATGTTTAGACCCTTGACAGCTACATAGATTTGACCATATATGCGTCTTCCTTTGAAAACAAGCTTGTCCTAAAAAACCCTGCCAAATCAATTCTATGTCCTTCATATATGACACCGGTGTTCTGTCAGGTGGCAGCAAGGTCTTGCCTCACCATGTGGAATAGAACAATTTTTGAGTGATCATGGTAATCCTGGTACCTGGATCAACTAGCAAACATAACTCCTTGTTTCCAGTTTGAATATTGACACAGGGATCTACACATTCACATGGCTCACCACGTTTTACTTCACTATCACCAAATACATGGGTCATTTCTTGCATTGAAGCCACCAGGTCTTCAGAATCACTCCCCTTCTCTTCAAACACTTCTGTTAACTTGACATTTCCTCGTTTTGTTCCTTGGCACACTTTAACAAAGTGCCCCACCTTGTTACACAATCTGCAAGAAGCATTTCTAGCTGGTCATGTCTTCCCCCTTTTTTAAGAAATTGATTCCCACACCTGAAACGTGTTAGTTTGATTAAAAAAAGACATAGACTGATTGAAGGAATTTGTTTCTTGACTCCTTTTTCCTTTCACACTTTCCTCCTTACAGTGAACTGGATTCACCTGCTCAGATTTTCTATCATCTAGTTCTTTAGCTGATTTAAATGATATTTCTATGCTCTTAGCCATTTTAATGCTCTCAATTAGCAATAGATTGCCTAATGATAGAAGTTTCTGACGTATAGTTCTATCACTACAGTGGCTGATAAACTGATCCCAAATCAGCAGGTCACTGAAATTTTCGAATTGACATTCTGCAACAAGTTTACATAAAGGGGGTGTGGCAAAGCATTATGGCTGAGTAGAAGCTTCCCCCGCAGAGCTCTCGACAGCAGAAACTTGAATCTGCCTTAATCCTACAACATCAGAAGCTCTCTGGGGTGAGCAACAACTGCTGCCCCTGCAGGGAGTGCAGTCAGTCTGAAATCCCCCCTGAAGTTGCACCGTGCACTGGCAGCTGTCGGGGAGACAAGTGTGGCAATACGACCAGGCCTGCTGCAAGCTATCCTGAAAGAGTGGCCATCTCTGGATGCCCACTGCACTCGAGACATGGCCGGCGGCAGGTCAGAAGAGTAAGAGGAACCCCACCAAGAGGTGAAGGGGTGGCACAGAGAAGCAGCTGAGGTCCTGTGTGGTGCTGGGCATTGGACATGGCACGATGGTGGCTGCAGATGGGAAGCCGCTTCCAAAACGTGCCAGAGACTGTGAAAGCAGCCTGAGCCCATAATACCATGGTCCTGCTGTGAGCAGGGATCGGAGTAGAGGGCGAAATCGAACATGGTGAGTATAGAGGACGCAATCAGAGTGGGGCCCCATACGGAGGCGGCAAAGGCTGGGGGGAGCTGAGCAGTGCCTGAGACCCACACAATCAGGTGCAGCAGTGGCCGTGATTGGCGCCTGGGTGGTAAGAGTTAGCCCCCTGCATAAGGGTCCCATCTAAAGGAGGCCCTCATTATTACACTGTGAGGGTGACTGCCCAGAGGCCCCTACAAGGTAGTAGAGGAGTGGCGGAATGCAGTCGATTGGACCCCTGGAGCTGAGATGCTGTGGGGCTGAGGCCTGTCCCTGCAGATGAGACCTATCTGTGAGAGAAACACATGTCTGAACCCTGTTGGCAACCAGCCTGGGGCTTCCTATGCGGAGGAGAGGTAGGAGTGCGGAATGACTGTAAACCGGAGGCCATTGATGAAAGCCGTGTGGGGATAAGACGACACACTATAGGCCCTGGGCCACACATCTAAAGCCTAGAGGCTCCTGAGAGGAGACAGAAACTTTTGCTGTTGAGAACTGGGGATCGCTGGTGCCAGTGTGGTGGACGGGCCAGGGAATATCCACTGGGGAATCACTAGCATAGTGGGCTGTGTGCTTGCTACAGGGAGGATGGCCCGCAGAATTGATTTGGAGTCCTCTGGACGCTGCACTGCCAGAAACTCTGATGTAACAATGGGGAAATAGAAAAATGCAAAGTCGGCACACTCCAACAAAATCATGAATGACATGCATGCGTTGCATGAGAGGAATGTGACAGATAGACCCGAAGCCCAGTCATAAAGTCATAAAGATTGACTAGGGGGCCATAGAGGTTAATCTACTAAGGGTAGACCTTCGAAAAGTGGCAGAGAGGGTGACCCTGATGGAAGAATACATGACTGAACTGTAGCAGAAGGGAAAAGTGCTAAAGGAGACGGTCCCTGAGCTGCGACAAGTGACGGACCTCCTGGAGGTGCAGGTTGATGATGCAGAGGGCAGAGGGCAGGTCCCATTGAAAATAATCTTCGGTTTCTTGGGTTCCCAGATAGAGCGGAGGGTCAATCGGCTGAACTCTTCCTGGAAGATTGTATTACTAATGTGCTATGGGGGGATTGGATTACTAATGTGCTATAGCTCAAATGCCTCTCCAGGTTTTTTACAGTTGAAAGAGCGCACCAAGCCCTGGTTCCACCATTGCAGCCTGGGGTGCCTCCCAGGGCCAATATTGCATGCCTCTTTCATTTCAGAGACAGTGGCACAATCCTACAGCATGTCCGAGTGAGGGGATCTCTCCACTTCAAAGGTAGGAACATTTCCATTTTCTCAGACTATACCAAAAAAGTGCAGGACCTCCACAAGAACTATTTGTCTGTTAAAAAACAGTTGTGAGACCTGAACTTGAAATATAGCTTAATGTACCCTGCGAAACTTTGAGTCCTGCACAAGGGGAAGGCATTATTTTTTCTGACACAAGAAGAGGCGGATGGCTGGGTGGACATGCTGAGAATGACCTCCCATCAGAATGCCATGAACAAGAAATGATTAACATCTAGAAAGATGGGACAATCTACTCGCTTGCGCAGCTGCATCCTAAGCTCCACCAGCCTGGAAAACCCTTGGGTACAGGATGAATTGTGGTATGTTCTGATGGTACCCTCATGGATACAGACATTGTCCTGGACACACAGGAATCCTTCTTACAGTGGAGGAGCACCCCTGGCTCCTGTAGAGACAGCACCAAAGCAGGAGTGACGTGACCCATCTTTGGCTTTGCAAAGTGCAAGTACTTTCAAAATGAGGGAGGGGAGAAGTTTGTGGATTCCTGGGGTAGGCAGGACGGCACTGCTGCTGCTTATGTGAACTGTATGTGACTGGTGGCCTGTACTATAGAACTAGACTGTGTAACATACTGGCTAAAATTCTTGTGAGAGAGCTATATGATTTGTAGATGATGACCCAATTATGCTCCTGGCATACTATGCTGGCATGGGTGAGACAGAGGTACAAGGTCTACTGGGAGTGGTTTGAGAGCCTTTGGCCTTGCAGTTCCTTCTTGATAATGGCCTTCTTGCAAAGCGCGAAGTATAGTTTTGGGGAAGGGTTTCTATTTTTTGCATAGGGGATGGGGCGGTGGATACTAATTACCAGCTTGCTGGTTGCAGAGTTGGGGTGTTTGAATGTACTGCCCAAAGAGAGGGAGGACTTGAGGGTGGAAAGTGTTTTTATCTGTTTACGAAATTGGAGGATGTTGCACTGCTCTTATGTAAAAGCGCACCAAATAAAATTGGTCCAGTTGCTCCTGAAGCAGGCTAACTGACGGGAAACATGGCGAGTTTGATGGTGAATTTGAAGGCCTGGAACATTAGAGGACTGGATCAACTGGAAATGTTTTGCAGAGTGTATGCCTGCCCGAAGTGATATGGAGTCTCCATTGCTTTCCTAAAGGAAATGCATGTGTGGGGGGACTGTGTACCAACCTTGTGGAAGGAGAAGTGGGGACAGCTGTACACCACCTCTTACTCTAGATTTGCGAGGGGAGCCATAATATGAGTAGCTCCCGGGGTCCCGTCCTGTTACAAGGGCCATAAGCTCCACCCAGAGGGCAGATATGTTGTCCTACATGGAGTGTCGGATGGTAGAGAAGTATGTCTAGTTAACGTGTATGCACCCAATGTTGATTACCCCACCTGCCAGGTGACCGCTATAGCAGCTGAGTTTCTCGACACAGACGTAATCCTAGCAGGCCATTGTAATTGCACCCTGAGCAGAGTACTAGACCATGAGCCCCTCAAGCCAAATACTAAGCCAGCCATGACAGGGGTACTGTGAGACATGCTACTTGGACTAGGATTGGTAGGTATCTGGAGGGAGAGACACTCGGGAGAAAACGTATACTTGTGTTATACGCCTGCAACTGGTACCTACAGCAGGCTAGACTGTTGTTTAATATCTGCAGCTCTGCCCCGCAATCCTGTTCTGGAGCCTCAGGGCCGAGGTGATCTCAGAGGTTGCATGACAGAGGCACACATTGCTGAACCACACGTGCCTCTACAATGCAATCCCAACCACTGTTACGTTTCGTATAGAGGCCCTAATATAGACGCGTTCATATATGCCGTATATGGTCATATTCGCATATGCCCTATTATGGTCAAAATCGTATATGCCCTATTTTGGTCATAATCTTATATGCCCTATTTTGGTCATAATCGTCTATGCCCTATTATAGGCATGATGTTTCACCTACATTAGTTCCCTACAGTACACAACGAACTCTGAGGGATGAACGTTATCTAGTCTGTGGTCAGAACACTGCAAGGTCTTTCCCGAACACAGGCTTACAATGTACTCATAAATTATGCATGAGCATTCACCAGCTACATCTCCCGCATAATATGTATGTACAAAGTTCACCCCTGACGTCTTCCTCATGTCTAACAAAGACCAATACAAACCATACTGAGGGACGAGAAACTTTAGGGTATAAATACACCACATCTTGCCTCGGTAAGATAGAGGGAACCGAGACTTCCATGCTGACACACTGACCGGAGACGCTGAGGCTCCTGCATGCAGTCGCTCCAGCTGACAGCGGTCTTACACAGCCCTTGCGGGGTGTTCAACTCGAGACCAGGACGGGGTCCCACACTCTCTCTATTCAGGTAAAGGGGTTCAACTAAATCCTAGAAGGATTCTTGGCTCTTAGGCTTTTAGACCTACACATATGCTAGGTACACTCAGGTACATCTAGTTAGGCATCGTAGGAGTACGCGCACTTTTCATAATGCTTTTTATATTCATGTATGTATTCATGATTATTGCAATATGGTAGAACTGTTCTATCCCTTTACTTTTATCGTACTGCTAATAATATATTTCTGCTATTGTCTGCTGGTTGCTGCAGCACATATATTTTACACTAGAATAACAACTGTTCAATAAATACTTATTGAAACGCCCAGACTGTTTATTCTGTGTAACTCTCTGAGACAAACCGAATAAGTAAGCACGAGTGACTGAGCGAAAAGTAGTATATTGTTTCCACGATTCTGAGGGATCAGGGTTGTCATGATCTAAGGTGGCCAGAAACTAATCTCTCCCAGATAAGAGGAGATTCTAGTGGCACTGTGAGCTAGCTAATGCAAATCCGGCTAACATACGCGGTGGGGGTGCACAGAATCAGTCTAACACCAATCCCACGGTTTATGTTATCCAAACGCGCAGGTCCTGCAGGGGTACTATAGGAACTACACGACATGGCGCCACCAACGTTGGTTGGGTACTTATTTAACAGTAGAATCTGAGTAGTTCAGTCGTGCTATTCTCAGAGAACCTACTCACAAAACCCCAGAGACGTCTAGAGTGGGTGGGCACAAACTCCGCCACAGCTGAGTAGGCGAGATATCCTATTTATCGGCTGTTGGTTAATCAAGCTTGAAGGACATTTAGTTCCTAAATTGTGCATAAAACCTTTAACTTAGTTCTCTTGGAAAAGCTTTTCTTTTCAAAATGACTGAGAGCGATGAAGAAAGAGTAAATCTGCATGTCTCAGCAGGAGAACCACCCGAAAATGGTATTGAAATTGCACCTAAATTCAGACATACGCTCACCATGAAACTATTGAAAAATGGTTTACCACCAAGGGGTGGCGTAGTAGCTCTCGTGATTGAGGCACACGAATTAAATAAAACAGAGGTATTCTATTCATGGGTTACATTCCCAGCAGCAGATGCCGTAACAAAGACATTTCACTACTACATAGAAGGAGATGCACCAGAGGAATACTGTCCATTCGATGACATAGAGATTCCACTCACGTACCAGGAACACTTATACTGATTTAAAGGCGCCCTACCCCACTTAAGAGCAAGAGTAAGACGAGGCCCGCTCGGAGGAGACGGGCCACATGGCCAATACTAGCGGCTTACACACCGCATCCTGACATTGGCACAATCACACAGCCAGAATTACTCATACAACACAGAGATTTAATTAAAATCTACAGAAACCTGACACAATTCGTCATGAGGACTCTCACAGTTCAACCAACAACAGTTGCAACAAACGGGACCCAATTCCAGTGTACAGCAACTAAAATTACTCCTCAAACATTACACGCGGTAATGGGCAAAATGCCCGCAAAACGCGAACAAATACCATTCTGGATAGCTCAGAAAATAACTCAGCTTGAGGCAGTATTCCCGAATACTACCACCTATGATAAACACAGAATACTAACAATCAGCTTGCCCATGGGGATCACACCACAAATAGAGGACTGTACCTCTTGGGGTTCAGTCTTTGCTGCCATATATACCAGAACACATGGTATCCCGTCATCAGCAGTAGTACCTGATGTATTGAGACAGATACAAAATGAGTACGGAGCAGAGCCTGCCCTTAACTTAGGGATGAAGTTACTAAACAACTTTGATCAGGTATCAGCCATAATACTAGCTAACATTAAGGGGGAAGCAGCTTCAGTGGAAATCCACAAACGCCTAAGGGAGTTCGGTCCAATAGATCAACAACACGAACTACCCAAAATAATTGAAACTGCATATGCAGAACTAGGCAGAGACAGCTTAGGTGGGAAAGCATTAAAACCACAACTGGTGGGCAGTCCTGAAAAGGACACTACAAAGCAGACACCTACTTCTTCTAAAAAGAAGTGGGAAAATAAAAAACAACAAAAGTCTAAAGACAACAGATCTCAATCCAGAGGCAGGTCTCCTCAACAGGAGCTCTGAAAGGAGGTATAACCTCAGGAATAGGGATAATATCAAAAAACCTGACAGGTATCAGGATACTAATACACGTTCCTCTCGTTCCTTTCAGGGTTCATCAAAAAACTCCAAGAGGGAAGGATGGTCAGAGGCGCGTACAAAGTCCAGAGACACGCAACGCACTGCGCACTACGCACCTAAAAAAGAAGATAAACAAAAACAGAAACCTCAGTTCAAAAAGAAGACGGTAACAGGTCTCAAGATCAGACATGCCCAGAATTCTGAGGACACAGCTTCTGAACGGGGAATGGGCTCTGACGATGCTAGACAGCGCTGCAGAAGTAACAATAGCTCGCCAGAACCTGAAGGAATTTCTGGTGACAGCGGAGTTGAGTGAGTATATCACGGTGGAAACACCTGATACTCGGGTAAGTGTCCCACATAAGTTACATGAGATAACACTCCGGATGGAGTGGGACAAGCCCAGGAAAGTTAAGGGTCTATTTTGGAAAAATATGTCATCTGGATATGACATCCTATTAGCAGAGCAAGACTGGCCGCCAGCATTCGTCATGGAGTGCCCTAAGGGAGAAAAGGTAATTTTTCCAGCATTTTCCGACCTCGTTCCCATTCACCTAAAACATGCATATGCGTGGGAGTGAAATAGAATGAGAATCAGTAGATCGGGTGACATATAAGTGTTAATTTAAGCAGCATTGAGAATCAGGGAGGACTGAATGGCGGTTTTAGTAGTTTGGGTGTTACACACAAGATTTTTTGCATCATTCATAGCAGAATGATAAACAACAGAGGCATGTTTCAGTGAGAGGGGTTTAGGAATGAGAGGGTTAGGGGTTTGCATTCAGTTAATGTTTTTTAGTTTTTTAGATTAGAGTGGGGGGGTACTGAAGGTGGTGAGGGTATAGGTATTGGGTGTTGTAACATTATTTTGTATTTTGTATGATGAAGGTTCTCAT
The DNA here is from genome assembly GCA_963921515.1 of Calotriton arnoldi. NCBI lineage: Eukaryota > Metazoa > Chordata > Amphibia > Caudata > Salamandridae > Calotriton > Calotriton arnoldi. The sequence continues at coordinate 1,752,826 of CAWUFW010000250.1, read as the reverse complement.
ACGAGTAGTCAGCTGAGCTGTTTCTTTTATTTGTTTTAGAGACCCCTGACAAAGAGCCTTATGGCTTGAAATGCATTGTGTATTTTCTAATGGGCCTACACCGTTGCAAAATTGACCTTGATGTGTCACTGTATAAGCCTGGAAGGGCATTCAGGAGGCACAAGAACTAAGTTGAATAAATAATGATGGTCAATTACGCTGTCTCCGCAATGATTACAAATACAAGGATTAATGGTGAAAAAAGAATCATAAAATATTGGTATCCAGTGGTTAAAATGGACAAATTTTGGAAGACATGTTTCATTGAGAAGGAATATTTCCTATTTCGCAGTGCGACAGTTGGGTGCGCGAGCAAGGTGCCCTTTGGAATCATATTGAATTAGCTGTGACATGGGGCGATTCACAGCAGCTGATCGCACGCATTTACAGACTACTACTTTTCGTGCATGAATATGAAAAATTGAATTTGATTAAGGGAAGGAGTGCAACCTGAATAGTACTTTCCTCCTATGCGCAGGAGTGGGCAGTTGCCCTAGCTCCAGCATTGTACAAAAATCATGTTGGTTGGGATGAGGATTCTAACAACAACAAAAAAATCCGCGGGTCTCAAGGAAAAATCTATATAAAGAGACAGACATCACAGCAGTACACACACTGAAAAGAACGATACAACCATATACCTGTGTACGTAAATATATTGGCACTAAAGGCATTGGCAACCGCTCAGGGCGTGAGGCAACGCTCTGCTCCGTCGTTACCGGGCCGGATCCTGAGAGTCACTGCTCGTGACTCTCAGGATCCGGCCCGGGTAACGACGGAGCAGAGCGTTGCCTCACGCCCTGAGCGGTTGCCAGGAGCGGCAAGTTCCCTCCCGATTTTGATACGGGAGTACCACACCAATGCCTTTAGTGCCAATATATTTACGTACACAGGTATATGGTTGTATCGTTCTTTTCAGTGTTTGTATAAATTTGTTTTTGAATTTAGTGCAGTAGTTACAATTTGGTCCTGAAGAAAGCCTTGATCGCAGTTAGATCGGTAGTGGCTGAAACATGTAGACCTCTTCACTAGCGCGCTTGTATTTATAGTTAAGTTGCGCGCTTACTGCTTTTTAACCATTGACACCACGTGATCTTAATAAATTCATTGTCACTTGGTAGTCAATTTTATTACACTTTTCCTTTTTACACTGCACCGAACACCTACCATATTGCTTTATGCTTCAGTGATCTTAGGTGATCCAGTCTTGGACTATAGTTGTAAAAACATCCGTGAGCTCCTCCTGTATACTAGTAAGGAGTTGTAGCTCCTTAGTTGCACTAGCGTGCAGCTGAGAGGAGATCCCCAAATGATGAAGCATGCCACTTCGGTGGGTGATGGGAATCCGTCCTCTTAATTGAGATCCCCCGTTTTCACTTTTTCTTCTGTTGTGTGTACTGCTGTGATGTCTGTCTCTTTATATAGATTTTTCCTTGAGACCCGCGGATTTTTTTGTTGTTGTTATAATTGGTGAGGGGATTTATCCGCGCAGGTCTATAAATTTCCCTTGGACCCTCTATCTATCTGGTATTGTATTGGGATGAGGATTCAACACACCACGTGATCCCGTTAAAAGTTTCCCCAAATGCCCAAAGGCAATATCCTATAAAGCAGGAATCTAAAAAACAAGTCAGGGAGATCCTAGATCAACTTGAATACCAGGGGGTGATAGAAAATTGCACTTCACCTATGAACAATCCTTTGTTCCCTGTATCAAAACCTGACAACACATATCGTCTAGTTTTAGATTACAGACATTTAAACACCTGCACAAAGACATTTGCAGTTCAAAATGCACACAGTGCCGCATTAATGAATAACATTGTGCGACAAAAATACAAAACAACACTTGATATCTCAAATGGATTTTTCTGCCAAAATATAGCACCTGAAAGCAGGTATTTGACCGCTTTCTCAGCGCTAGGGTCCCAACGGCAATTTTGTTGTTTGCCCCAAGGGTATAAGAATAGCCCGGGGTTGTTTTCAGCAAGGGTAACAGAGTTACTCCAAAATTTGGATGAAGAAGCATTGTCCTATGTAGATGATATTTATCTGATGGACGATGACTTACCGAGGCACTTGACCAGGGTGAGCACCATTATTATGGGATTCGCCTCTGAGGGCTATAAATTTAATTTAAAAAAATCAAAAATTGCCCATCTCAATGTCCTATTTTTAGGGTATGAGCTGTCAAGCGAAGGAAAAAGCCTGGCAGCTAACTTTTTAGAAAAGTGTGCGCTGCTCCAACCTCCAAAATCATTGAAGAATTTACAATCAATTCTGGGATTCCTAAATTTTGGTCGAACATACATTTTGGATTACGCAGAAAGAGTAAAACCTTTCTACGACTTAATAAAACCTGTTTTTTCAATAAGACAATGGACACAGGAACATACAAATATCCTACGTTCACTACAGGAAGACATGATAGCTTCAAAACATTTACAGACACGCGTAAACATACGCAACTTAGTGATCCGAGTAATAGCGGGTCAATGCGGATACGCTTATTTAACTTTCAATGAAGGCAAAACGGTACCAATCGCATACAAATCACACCTGTACACAAACGCAGAGATGCGTTTCACTTCAACAGAAAAAATCCTGACAGCAGTGCAGACCGCTGTAGCAAGAGAAAGAGCTCTGGCTCAGGGAAAGCGCATAATAGTTGTGACCCCAGTACCAGCCTTAGAGGCTGTTACCAAGGCTGGCATTCCAAATGCGAAAGCCTTACATCCCAGATGTATACAATGGGCTAATTCTCTTACTGCAACGGATGTTGAATACAGATTTGATCCAAGTTTAAAAACACAAGCATTTCTGCAATACGAACAAGAATATCCTCTACCAAATGAGATTTTGCCTCTAGATCAGTATGAATATATTATTTACACTGACGGATCTTCTCAACCGGCCATAGGGAGTAAGCAAGCTTACAGCGCAGTGTGTGCAATCGTTAAAGGTCCCATGCGTGGTGGAAAGTTCCATCCCAGTAGCACTAAAACGCAATCTCTAGGAGACTGCACGGCTCAGTTGGCAGAATTAAAAGCACTAATGCTGGCACTTGTAAATACAGAACACAAATTCCCCACACTAATTGTGTGTGATTCCTTTTACTGTGTACAGTCGTACAATGAATATTTACATCATTGGGAACAAAACGGGTTTAAAGACGCAAAAGGTGGGACAATTAAGCATAAAATGCTATGGGAACAGGTAGTGGAGTTGAGAAATGAACTACCAAGGGCTCACGTGATACATACACTGAGTCATCAGCGTGATGGCGTTCACGTTGAAGGGAATTCATTGGCTGACAAAGCCGCAAAGGGGGCTGTACGCACAGCCGCCGTAGCTGCAGTTACTCGTTCAAAAACGAGAATAAACGGCGAGATTTTGGTAGCAGTCAATGCTTCACGCAAAGGCAACACAGCAGTACCAAAGAAATTTCCACTCAAGTACTCCTACAAGTTAGATGCACAAAACATTCCGTATGCTCAGATTCCTGGAGTGGGGATAGAGTAATACCAAATATGGATCGTAGGCAAGGCTTAATTCTAGCAGCACACAAGGGTTTGGGTTCTGCACATACAGGCGTTACAGCGACTATTTCTTTACTGAAACAGAGCTACTGGTGGCCAGGGTTAACAAAGCAGACCAAAGACTATGTCTTAAAGTGCGACATCTGCCAGCAGATCAAAGGCTCCACCGTAGCACGCCCAGCGCAGACACCATTACTAAAATCAGACAAACCTCTCGCATGTGTGTATTTGGACCACTGCGGACCCCTACAATCTGATGGAGCCAAGAAATATATCATGGTTGCAGTGGATTCCTGCTCTAGATTCCTATGGGTTTGGCCTCAGCGCTTGGCTGATGCTCAAACTGTTATAAAAGATTTGTGAGACTTTATCGGCACATACGCAGTTGGCACGTTACATTCTGACTGTGGCCCGGCTTTTAGCTCTAGGGCTTACAAAGAGGCCATGGAAGGAATGGGCGTAGCATTGCAGTACTCCTCTCTGTACCATCCTGAGGGAAATTCGGTTGTGGAGAGGAAAAACCGGGACTTAAAGCAATCTTTAACAGCTAGGGTATTAGGCAAAGGCGGTAGATGGGTCGATCACTTATATGGGGTGCAAAGAGCCCTGAACAATCAGCCAAGAAGCTCTCTAGGGGGTGTCACTCCTCACGAGGTCCTATTTGGGACAAGAATGGGTGTACCTGATCTTGATTGTGAAGGCACAGTGGCGGATGAAAAACAATTTGATATCCATTTACAGGATCTAAATGTATCCAGGACACAACAAAGCAACGTCCACTTAAAACAGACCGCCACTGAGGAAGTCAAGGCAGTAACGGCAAGACCTGTCTGGATCCCAAAAGTTGGGGATCTGGTCAAAGAGAAGATTGCAGAGAAGAAAGAATTCGGACCATCATACAGAACAGCTGTACCGGTCCTAGCAATCCAAGGCACAAGAACTGTACTTCTGCCGCCTCTTGCCGGGAAAAAGTAGAAAAGATTTGTCTCTATCGACTTAATCAAACCACACTATGTGGCCGATACTAAACAGTAGGCCTCGTGGACTCCACAGTAGTAGACGCCCTCCTCTCGCTACAATCCAAGAAGTTCAAACAGAAAGACTCATCACGTTTGAAGAGCCACCTGTACGGAATGAAGGACTAAGCAACAATGCTATGGAACTCGTTCCACTTCATCAAGAAGAAAATCAACTTAACAACCAAGTTGCAATCAGACCGACTACAGACGTCTAAGTCAACATGCCTCGTCAAGAGCAAAATCCAATATCAACAAATCCCGATGCAATTCCAACAATTGATCGAACTGCTTCTGGCTATTTCATGAACTTTGATACGTTTTCACTGGATCCAAGCGAGCCGGAAACGACGCCAGCCAAAAAAACACTCAAACAGAAAGTCACTGACTTTTTGACCTTTTTAGAAAGACTTACCTGGTGTCACCTTGGATAGAACTATGGTATATCACTGGGATTCTATTTTTCTTTTCTGGCTAGGTTTAATTATAACTTTTAGTATGCTTATTAATGGACGATATCTCCAGCAGAGCTCTACAGCCCAAAGAGTCAATTTGATTTTAAAACCAGTCTTCACATCGTCAACCAAGAGGACTTGTCTTCAGTGAACATCATGGCAGTTCCTATACCGGACGGTATAGTATGGGACAAGATTGATTTTGATATATTCGGTCCGACTGAACTTTTAAAGCTTAAACATGTATTTAAAATTTCTTTAAGTGATATCATTACCTCCAGTACAATTTCTGATGATTGGGACACTGAAACTGTGAACAATATGATGTCTGATTTAGAAAAAACTGCAGCATTTCCGAACAATGAAATGTTAGAAGGTACTTCAGACTATGATACATTGTACTGTTACCAACACTATGGTCATCATTTCTTGCACAAATCCATATCCCCTAGAAATGTATTTGAGTACCACCAGTGGGAACACTGCCCAACTCCTCCAAAAGGTAGTTCGCAAACTTTTGCACTGAAGTTCACATACTTTTCAGGGTTCAACACATCTGACCCGAAGTCATTTTTTTACAAAGTGGCAACAACATCAGCACACAAAATTATGTTGACTAACACCAAACAGATTTACTCTGCTTCCTTTATGGCCCAGTTGTCTACACAGGGTTTCGACCTATGGAAGGACACTATAGATTTAAAATCAATCTGGGATTCTAGGGGCTGGCAGGTCCAGGGAACAGAAGCGCTATTTAGAGCATGCCTCATTCCACAGCAGATGATATTCCTAAATGACACTGTGCAACAGACATCCTGTCTTGGACTAGCCAAAAACAAGGAAATGAACACACCTGGGTTTCCAGCACCATCACAGATGGGTGGGGGGCAGAATTCAACTACACATGGGTTAGGATTAGATGACATTCTCCAGTACAACAGGTCAGATCCCAATTGGACAGAATGGCTGATTTGGCCCATTGACACGAACACATGTCAACAGAGATTCCTAGGTATAACCGAGGGTTTTAGTATCAGTAGGCCAGATACACGCTATGTACAGAGACAACACCCAGGGGTAGTGACATCCTATAGTGTTGGAAAGTTGTGCCTTGACTGGCTAGAGACCTCAACACTCACAGAAGTTAAACATCACTTGACCTTACTCACACCTGATGTGGACCTTAGGGATTTCTTGTCAGGCCCAAGGAAAACACGTCAGAAACGTTTCATATATGCTGGCATTTATGCCTATTATAATGAAAACTGGAAAATATCCCAACAGGAGGCCGCAGAAAGAACACGGGAAATAGACCGTATTAACTTAGAGAAGGCATTAGCTGTAGTAGATAAGGGGTTAACAACTTTGACCTCCAGGATTTACTCCTTAGGCAACATTGTGTCTTCGGCAATCGACATATTAGAACAAGATCTGGCCTTGTTACAACACGGGCAATCCCAATTACGTTCTATTATGATGTTAAGCTGGACACTGCAATCTTTGAGTGCAGGCTATGTGCCCTGGCGTTTTATAAACACCACGTCTCTGTTTTCAGAATACAATCTAAATGATAAACAGACAGAAATGGCACAAAGGGGAGCCAAATATACAATGCTGCGTATTGAGAAACTGGAAAGGTTACGATTCACTGTAGCCGAATTGCCATCAACTGAATGGCTAATTCATGGCCAAATCACTCTGCCGGTCACTACGTTTCAGTTTCAATATTGCCTTGAGCAAAGGCAGGCAGGAAAATATGAAAAAATGGGTAAGGGGTACATTAAGGAAACTTGGGAGTTACCATATAGATATCGATGCCGGAATGGGGATCGAGAAGTGTATCTGAGTGGTACAAACTGCAAGAACGCTTTAAGCGGTTCTCTCATGTGTCAGGATATTTCTCTGCACGGAGCATGTAGTGGTTCGGTAGCGAACTTATCGTGTCACATGTCAGGGACCCCAGCGGCCATGATCACGCTGGTTTTCCAGCTGCTCTCAAATGGGAGTTACTTGATGCTAAATGATCAAGGTTGCTGTGGGATGCTTCTGGGCGTCGCCTATCTGGTCACTGTTAACTCCAGGGTTACTTGCTGTATGCAAGTATTGTTTCCGCCACTGAACACAGTCAGGGAGGCGCCGTTATGGCCTTCATTGAATGTTTCCTTCATGCAATTTGCTACTTTGAGCAGACTGAAAGCCATGCTTTTACAGCAACCCGTGCCCTTAACCTCCGCTCGAGAAACCTTTGAACTTCAAGTTGCAAGGACCTCGACTGAGATACAGGCGCTTATACGTACAAACTGCCCCTTTCATTTCACAGAAATGGTGGGTCGTATCTTTAACATGTCTGATACGAGTGGTATTGTACATCTATTTAAGACCATAGGGTCCAGACTATTAAGCACCTTTCAGACAGTCCTCGGAGTAATTCCAAATGTTATACACTCCGTATTGGGGAGCGTCTTTAGAGGTCTCCCGCTTATCTTGTTCTTAATTGCAGGAGTCCTGATTGTAATCTTACTGCTACGCAATGGACGGCCCAATTTCCGGGGAAATGGAGAACGTACTCATGGAGCGAAAGTACCGTGAACGCATGGTACAGCTTCTGGGAATACCTTGCCTAAGAGAACTGAACGCCTCTTGGTTTCTATCGTTTAGACCAGTCTGGGTGGACTGCATCTTACCTGTTCTTCAATGCCTGTTTTGTGGAGAAGAATGCACGTTGGATCTCTGTCTAACGTTTCCATCAGATACGCCTCCGGACATGGATGCTATGCTGGACCCCCTAAAGGCCCATGGTCTGCGTTGTCCCCAGCGTCTTCCGATTCTGATGAATGCATTCCTTGAGAATCCACAGGTGCTGTTGGCTCCTGCTGGGTTAGGTGGCTCCTCCACAGGCACTCAGGTAACAACTGCCGCACAAGCTGCCGCAGCACCGACTGTTGGTAGTGCTGAATTCCATCTATGTGCGATTGACGTTCTCTGTGAGGCATTGGATTTGTCGTCTGCAGTAGCTAACACCGCTTATGCTGTATCTTCAAGCCAGGACACTTAATCTTGCATTGGCTCATCGCGTCCTGGAAAAGAATTCGGCTTCTCCACTTCGTTTCATAAATAAACGAACTACATTTGGAACCCTTCCTAAATTGACACTTTCACTTGAGAAAGAATGGCCTTCTTCTGCTTGTGGTAATGCAACTTTTATAAGTGAGACAGAATTGACTTTGTCAAGTGGCAACAAAAGAATGGCTGACTTTTAACATTTTTAATCATTTTTTAAATGTCTTTTTAAGACCATGTTTTTAGCTGTTTTTAAGAAAGAATTTTAAATTGTCCAGATTATAAGTATGGTCATTGTCCTCCAATTCGAAAGTGGAGTGGGTGTTACGTTTCGTATAGAGGCCCTAATATAGACGCGTTCATATATGCCGTATATGGTCATATTCGCATATGCCCTATTATGGTCATAATCGTATATGCCCTATTTTGGTCATAATCGTCTATGCCCTATTATAGTCATGATCTCCTATGCCCTAATATAGGCATGATCTTTCACCTACATTAGTTCCCTACAGTACACAAGAAACTCTGAGGGATGAACCTTATCTAGTATGTGGTTAGAACACTGTAAGGTCTTTCCCGAACACAGGCCTACAATGTACTCATAAATTATGCATGAGCATTCACCAGCTACATCTCCCGCATAATATGTATGTACAAAGTTCACCCCTGACGTCTTCCTCATGTCTAACAAAGACCAATTCAAACCATACTGAGGGACGAGACACTTTAGGGTATAAATACACCACATCTTGCCACAGTAAGATAGAGGGAACCAAGACTTCCATGCTGACACACTGACCAGAGACGCTGAGACTCCTGCATGCAGTCGCTCCAGCTGACAGCGGTCTTACACAGCCCTTGCGGGGTGTCCAACTCGAGACCAGGACGGGGTCCCACACTCTCTCTATTCAGGTAATGGGGTTCGACTAAATCCTAGAAGGATTCTTGGCTCTTAGGCTTTTAGACCACACATATGCTAGGTACACTCAGGTACATCTAGTTAGGCATCGTAGGAGTATGCGCACTTTTCATAATGCTTTTTATATTCATGTATGTATTCATGATTATTGCAATATGGTAGAACTGTTCTATCCCTTCACTTTTATCGTACTGCTAATAATATATCTCTGCTATTGTCTGCTGGTTGCTGCAGCACATATATTTTACACTAGAATAACAACTGTTCAATAAATACTTATTGAAACGCCCAGACTGTTTATTCTGTGTAACTCTCTGAGACAAACCGAATAAGTAAGCACGAGTGACTGAGCGAAAAGTAGTATATTGTTTCCACGATTCTGAGGGATCAGGGTTGTCATGATCTAAGGTGGCCAGAAACTAATCTCTCCCCGATAAGAGGAGATTCTAGTGGCACTGTGAGCTAGCTAATGCAAATCCGGCTAACATACGCGGTGGGGGTGCACAGAATCAGTATAGCACCAAGCCCATGGTTTATGTTATCCAAACGCACAGGTCCTGCAGGGGTACTATAGGAACTACATGACACCACAAATGCATCTTAACTATGCATGCCTTTACCGCACAATTTTGTTGTAAAGGCATTATTTGTACAGGAAGCAGTGCTATAGACTGGGATGCTATGAAGATGGTGCTCCGAGGAGAATGCCTGAAGACCACAAATGGGGTCAAGAGACAGCTGGAGCTGAGCATAGCTAGAGGCAAGAGAGAGTTGAGCAGCCTTGAGGGCAATCTGCCTGGCAGCAGTGTCAGAGAGAAATCTTAGATGACTGGCGGTGACTGGGGGGATTTGTGCATACTGCTCACTGCCAGAGACTTCATGAAGAGGGAGATAGGGCATGGACAATGCTCACTTGGCTAGTTAAGCAGGATGCTCAGTACACTCCAATATTGTTGGTGAAAAATGAGAGGGGTTCAGATGTGCACTCATCATGCCATCAATAATGTCTTTAAGACCAATTTGTGCACGATTTACACAGCCCCACCGGGTGCTGTGGCGAGGGAGAGGGAGACATACCTAATGGAGGCGGGATATCCTGCCTTGCAGCAGAGGACCGCAAAGCCCTAGGGGCACCCATTGCTAGAGCAGAGATTGTTGCAGCCATACCTAGTATAAAGACAGCAAAGACACCGGGGCGGACTCCCTGTGGAGTTTTACCAATGATCTTTAGGTACTTTGGCAGATAAGCTGTTGGCGGTATATAACAAAGCCATGGAGAAAGGAATGCTTCCAGGAACCATGAGAGAGGTGGAGGTGGAGGTGGTGATGGTTCCTAAGCTGGGTAAGGACCCCCAGGAGGCCTTGTCATACCGTCCCCTCTGGATGTTAAATACTGATGTTAAGATTCTTAGCAGAGTATTATCTATCTGCCTACTGGCCCATTTACAGATCCTGATGCATACAGATCAATTCGAGTTTATCTCAAAACGGAACATTGTAATTTGCAACGTCTCACCCACTTACATCATGCTCCACAATTGGCAGATGATGCCTAAGCTCTCATTTTTAGACATAGAGAAGGCCGTTGAGTCAGTAGACTGGACATATCTCTGGTTAGTGCTGGAAAAGTTGGGCCTAGGTGCCAACTTCATACGAAGGGAGAAACTCATATATGCTGACCCGAGGGCGAGAGTGAGGATAATAGCGGTAGTCTCAGCAAGTTTCCAACTATATAAAGGTAGCTGACAGGGGTGCACACTGTCACCACTGTTGTCCATGGAGCCGCTAGCTTGTACCCTCTGCCAAGTTCTAGGCCCTCAGGGTATTACAGTGGTGATGACCAATCGCGTGGTTTCTCTCAATGCAGTTGATGCGCTGGTATACCTGCGACAGCCGGAATATGCAGTGCCTATCTTGCTAAATGTGATGGCTGAATTTAGGGCCCTGTTGGAAATACATGTCAATTGTTGTAAGTCTAGCCTCATCCTGTTGGGAGCGTTGGCTGTGTCCCCAGCCGCCCTGCTGTCAAAGGTGGGATTGCCATGGGGAAAACAGAGTGTAAGATATCTGGGCATCAGGATTTCCTATGGCGAACAGGATTCCACAAGTCTTAATATAGGCAGGGTGGTGCACAGCTTGAGACCAGCAATCATGTTCTGGAAAACTCTGCTCCTGACTATGATGGGCAGAGTTGCACTAGTTAAAATGATACTGCTACCACGATGCTTATACACTCTACAGGGCATGACTGATGAAATACCACGTCGCTACTTTATCGAGATTGACCAGCTTATCAGGGATCTTGTGTGGGTGGAAAAGAGACACCGGGTCACACTCACATCACTCAAAAGATTCTGGCGATGGGGGCTGTGGAGATATCAGATATGTAATTATACTATATGGCGGCATACGTGCAGTGTGCGGTACACTGGTTAGACTAAGGAGGACAACTGAGAGAAACGCCTCTTGCAGTGCAGTTGTGGTGCAGAGGAATTGCCCATATGTGTAATAAAGGGGCTAGTGTTCCATCTGATGTGCCAGATGTGGTCCGCCAGGTATGCTGGCTTTGGGACATGGCAGTGAAAAGGATGATCCTGTGTGCCCTGTGTGCAGCCGATATGAGTTTATGGTCCCTACAACCCTTCCGTAAGATAACCAAACCATGTGGGTAGGCAGGTGGTGAACCAGGGGCTGCGAGGCATTGGGCGACCTCTCCCCAAATGGCAGCTTTCTCATCAGAGAGGAAGCTATTGAAACCTTTTCGCAGGACATGGGGCAATATCTGCAGTATGCTAAACTCTCGACTACCGCACATGCGATATGGCCAACCTTTCCGGAGGCACCCCAGCCATCACAAACACTATCCATGCTGTTGGTAATGACTTGAGGGGGGTGTCTGATCTCCATAATATATAAGGCACTGTGAGAAGACTGACTAAAGCCTCCACTCAAAATGCAAACCAAGTAGGAGGGGGTGACGGAAGACACTATTTCCACTGCAGAGTTGGAAGCAATACACAAAGGGGCATGGATGATGTCCTCTAATGCTCACTTCAATCTGACACAGTACAACTACATACATCAGGCGTACCTAACATCCAAAATGCTACACGCCATATGCCCTGCACAAGCGGCAGCCTGCACTCAGGGTGGTGGAGATGGGGCTGACTTTGTTCTTGTGGCCTGGTCCTGCACGACGCTGGCGCCTTATTGGCGGAAAGTCCTCGATAGATTCAATGAGGCCACTGGGTGGAATATACAGGTAAATCTCAAGCAAGTTTTGCTGGGTGCGATCCCAACCCCGACTGGGAAGAAGTTTAGCATGAAGTTACTACTCTTGAATTCGTTTTGGCAAAGCATTTTATTGCTATTAGATGATTGGTACCAGAATCATCGCACTTTGATGAATGGCTGAGAGATGTATGCCAGTGGGCTGTGTCCGAGGAGGTGTGTATGAAGCACACGCGGAAAGATGTGAAATTGGAGGATAACTTGCAGGCATGGGCAGCCATTTTGGAGACAGTAGGGGATCCCCCCAATGCCCGACCCCTGTGAGGGGCCACACTGCAAAATGAAGGGCGCACCACATTAGTAGATGATCACAGATTGCATAGACCAAGCGTTGAAACCATGAAGAACCCACTGGGGACACAGAGCCCTTGGGATGGGTGATGGAGGTTGCAGAGTCCATCAGAAGAGGCAATGTGCAACCTGGTATAGCAAATGGCTGCCTTCACTAGTGTTACAGTCTGTTTACCTTGGGTGCACACTAGTAGGAGCAGAGGTGGGTGGGGGGTTGTTGGGGAATGTTTGAAAACTGAGAATGTACATGACTTGAATGATGCTTTTAACGTATTCTGTGTATTACTGCAAACACCAATATAGACTATATACAAAACCAAATATTAGCTTGAAGCAAAAATCTATGTATTCACATTCTCATTGGGTTTTTGGGATCTCCTAAAAAACTTGTGCCTAGAAACAACTAAGCTGGGTGGTAAATCAAATGCGTTGACTAGTTTTTTGACAGCATCTTGAATTCTTCATCTTCCATTATTTCCACTTCTGGAAGATGCTTAATGGTTGAACTGCCCTCAAAACCAAAAGAATGGAGCAACAAGAATTTTTTTCCATTCGGGTCGAAATCTCGACGCATCAATGGCCCCAAATACGTTTTAAAGGCATCAAACCACTGCCTCCAGGGAATTGGTGGCTCACCCGGATGTCCAAAAATGGTGATCAAGGATTCACTGACTGCATGATAAAACCACTTGCCAATTTATACTAAAGAAAGCAGACAAACGTCTGTGAACTAGTTATTATAGCTACAAGAAACTTGGGTCTTAATATGTGCATAAGGGTGTGCACATCACTTGGTCACATGGTTAATACTTAAAGGGGCATATTATCTAGGAAGTGGCGGTGAGAGGCGTTAGCCTTCTTGGCTTAACGCCTCTCATTGCCACTTCGGAAACGCAAGGCTGCACCATATTACCAAGGATACGGTGCAGCCTGGCGTTTCCCCCTGCGATGGCGCTAAGTCTCACGACTTAACGCCAACGCAGGCACCCTTGCACCAGAGTGCACTGGTGTCTGCGAGCAGGGAGGTTTGTTTATGTACAGGAAGGTGTCCCTTCCTGTACATAAACAAACCTAAAATGCCATTTTGTAACTTACATGTGTGCTGCCTATGGCCAATCACTAGAGTCAGCAACATCTCCCATAAAAAACAATCGACTTAGGGACTTAAATTAAAACTCCATCCGAAATAATGTTAAATTAAATTAAATTAATTAAAATATATCAATATAAATAAAAATAATTTACTGTGAAGAAAAATATCTAAAAATAATACATATTTATTATTTAATTATAAAATAGTTTAACAGGCTTTTTGAATTTAAAAATTAATGCAACATTAACATTTAATAAAACATAATTATTAACATATAATAAAAATAAATATTTCTTTGCCTTATGTGTAAATTTGTTTTAAATTAAAAATTTAGCAAAATATTTGTAATTCAATTTAATAAATTTAAATTGATTTAAGATTTAATTCAACATTAAATTGATAGTGCTGTAGCATTTTTTCTTTTGTTCTACATTTAAAACAAATATTAAAAAGATAATTTACAATAATATTTAACATAAAAGTATTTTTACTAACTTTTCCAGGTTTAATAAACTTTTTAATTTTCCCTACACTGTACCAAGAGAGAGCTTCAACCCGACTGTGTCATTTAACATCATGAGTGCTAATATGTGAAGTCATAAGCAGTGCATGGCAGGGGCACAAGTTATAGTTAGCTCTGTAAATTGAAACTGACTGTATCATTTAACATGTCATGAGTGCTTGAAATATGTGAAGTCAAAAGCAGTGCATGGCAGTGGCACAAGTTATAGTTAGCTCAGTAAAACGAAATTGGTGCATTTCCGAAGTTTTTCATTTTTTTTCTCATTACAAAACCTTTAATTTTCTCATTACATTTCTGGACTTTTTTATGCAAGGCATTTAAACTTAGAGAAATGACAGACCAATCAGAGTATTTGTTTTGCTGAAAAACCTGAAAACCTGTCTTGTGCCTGGAAACAAAGGGAAGATCAACCACTTCTACTTGAGCAAGAGGCTTGAGCACTTGGCTAAACAAAATGCAAATAGAAATAGCAAAGATGCGTCAACAAGATGTGGCAGGACTATGTAACACAGTAGAATGTTGTTTTGATTCATTCCAGTTTGGCTTGGATGGCATTTTACCAATTCAAAATTGTAATACTGTGCCTGGAGTGGTAAAAGGCTTTTGTAATTTTACAGCTCAGCGTGGATGGCACTGTGCTAATCCTATGCTTAAAGACTTTGCTGTAGAAATGGCAAAATACTTTGGGGCATATTCTCAAGGAGATATCGCCAAGCCAACGGCACTTTATCGCAGCCAAATCCGCGATAAAGTTATCACCCCGTTCCTAAGCTGGTGCTAACAGCCCATAACACCAGTTTACCTGTGATAGCAGGCGCAACAAACATCGCCACAGAGGAGCCCGGCAACTAACGCTAATGATATGCAGAGTAGGCGTTCCTGTGCAAAAAGCCGCGACAACACCACTCCACAACATTCTCAACGACCAGCCAGATCGGCGATAAGATCACAAAACATGCGCTAAGGCGCGTTAGCAGCAGGAAACTAACACCTGCTCCTACCTGGTGTAAAGTCGGACGACAACCGGCACCAGACAAGGGAGCACAGCCCAAAGCCACATATAAAGAACAACAGATGCCCTGGAGCAACCCATCATGCAGGCCTGAGCCCCAATAGGTCAACTACACCCACCGCCACCACCCCCAGGACCCCCCCCCATGGACAAAGATATTGCACATCAACTCCACGAAATCATGAACCAAACAAATCGCCTGAAGTCGCACAATCACAACACCCAACATACATGTGTGGCCAGAAAAGGGAAATCATACACCCATATCAAAATATCCAAACAATACGTTTATTACAGAACAAACCAAAAAAAATAAATCTGAAGAGGCATGGCGGGTCGTCTCAGGACATTCCGTAAGTCACAGCCTGCAAAACAGAAATCTGGATCAGAAGGTGTGCCATGCGCCCATCAAAGTACAGAGAGAGAGTGCGAAAGAGAGGAAGAGAGAGGGAGAGAGAAAGAGAGAGAGAGAGAAAGAGAGGGAGAGAGAAAGAGAAAGGGAGAGAGGGAGAGAGAAAGAGAGAGGGAAAGAGAAAGAGAGAAAGAGAGAGGGAGAGAGGGAGAGAGAAAGAGAGAGGGAGAGAGGGAGAGAGAAAGAGAGAGAAAGAGAGGGAGAGAGAAAGAGAAAGAGAGAGGGGGAGAGGGAGAGAGGGAGAGAGTGCCGACACTGCGGGCCTAGGCCTCACTCCTCACCTGCTGCCACTGGTGTGTCTCCAACCACGTGCCGGTATTCACAGCAGTCCCCCAGGTCCCTCATCTGAAACAGTTTCCACAGACATGAATGGCAGAGTCCATACAGTTGCACACGCCATCATCGCTTGCCCGCCCCTGCGCACAGAGGCTGCTGCACCCCAGCCCCTCCCGTTGCCCAGCGGTGATTGCCCGCCCCTGCGCAACCAGGCCTCACTGCTCACCTTCCGCCACCGGCGTGTCTCCAAGAGGGCCCACCACGTTCCGGAGGGATCTCCAAGCCCGGTGCCCTCGACCATGGCACCCTCCACATCATGCAGCCCCACACCGCGGGCCACCAGGTCACACACCTGACTCTGGGTCTTGGTTACGCAATGGCAGAGACCACATCAGTGCACACGGCATCATCGCATGCTGCCCACCCGCTCAGCGCTTGAGGTGCCACTAACTCTGTGAAGCGCGACACAACGCCACGTGGCGGGAGGGCCGCACTGCCCGCTGGCCCAGGCCTACACTGCGGCCCAGCAGGGCTCACACTAATCCTTGCCAGTCCGGCCCGCCAGGACGGCGCATCATCGCAGGCTGCACACCCGCTCAGCACTTTAGATGCCCCTATCTCACTGCACCGCAAGATACCGTCCCGTGGCGGGGTGCCTGTGCCTGCCGCAGTGTATCCGGTGCCACCAAGTCTGTGCCCCGCTAGCCATGGACCCTGAATGATTGAGTCCCGTTGTGCGGATGCCATCATGTCACCCCCGGCACTGGGCAATGTGAGGTGGCAGGGCCCTAGGCCCTCATGCACACATGAGAACCACACAGAGACACCCAGTCAGAGAGAGTGGAAATGGCGTCCAGCACGTACGCCAGGCCATTTTTATTGCCAGGGTCACATGTCCTGTGATGCCAGTGCTGGATGGGTGTGGTGTGGGTGTACACCAGCCATGAGGGAGTGGCTGTGGCATGCTGACAACTAGACCTGTGAGCTGCAGATACCCACAATGAAGACCTAGGACATGTAGCGCTGTCGTCCCCCCCTGTGTGCGTAATCGGAGTGGGCTGTTCTGGCATATGCCAGTACAGCGTAAGGGTGTGAACAATGACCCCGGGGCTCTGGGCGTGGGTCAGTCCTGGGCTGGACAAGGAAGTGACTAATTGATGTGTCTCCGTTGTAGTGTCGGGCCACCCGGACTGGAATCGGCAATCTGTCACCCTGTGACAATAGTCCCACAACATGGGCAACATGGACATAAGGGGGAATCACTGACCCTACATTCATCCATACTTCCACACTTGAAAGATCATAGACATGAAACATCTGTGTGGATATGAATGTTTATTACACATTCAAGGGAGTGTTGCAGCTGGAGCAGTACAGGGCCATGCCAACCCCACTTCACATTGTCAGCCCATGGAGGGTCAGCCAGAGTCCTTCAGGGAATGACAGGTACATCAGGAGAGGAGGACTTCAGTCCGCAGTCTGATAGCTGTGTCATTGGTGGCCAAACAGAATATGACCGTCCATGTCGAGGTCAGAGGTGAGTGTCGCAGAGTGCATCGGGGGACAGTGGAAGGTGATGATGCAGAGGGCAGAACCAAGCAGAAACAGGCCACATGGCGGAGATGAATGCTACTGCGTCCTCCTGACCACGAGGGTGGGTTCATCCGCATCTTCGTCCTCTGCTGTTGCATGTGCTTCACATGTGGGTGGTGGTGTACTGTCCCCAGCACTGTGTGGCACAGACACATCAGGGGCCGGAGATGTGGATGGGGTGGTAGCAGCAGCATGCATTAGCGCCAGGCCTTGTGGCAGCAATGCCATGAGGAAGGTCTTCAGGGCATTGAGGGACCATGCTACCTCTCGCTGGTGTGCAGCCGTGGCAGCCGCACTTTCCGCCTGCGTCCGCTCCATGTTCTCCATGATCCTCCGCATGTGTCCCAACTCCCGGGCGAGATCGCTGGAGGACCCTGGCTAGACAGTCATTCTTGTCGCAGAGTCAGGACTCTGGCGATGTCAGCCATGGTCCGTTGGAGAGCATGGAGCGGACTGTGGGCGTCCATTAGGGACTGTGAGTGGTCCCTGATGGGACTCAGACACCCACGTATGGCGTCTAGTTTGGCTGCCATGCGGTCGAACCCCACCTGCACCTGTTCAGCCAGCTTCTCCTGGCACCCCAACACACGGCATTGGAAGGCCATGTGTTCATCGTGGGGGTCCTGGGAGGCAGCCGTGGTGGTGGGTGCTGCCTGCTGTGCTTACTGTGCAGGTGGGGTGAGGGGCTCCTCGTGGCAGCTGGGTTGCCCTGATCCTGGAAGTGGGCTGCGGAGGCTCTCCACGAGCTGTTCGAGGGCGTCTGAGTCGAAGGTGTGGCGGTCATCTTCGTCATCAGAGAAGAGAGGTTCGGACTGCTCTGCAGGAGGTGTTGGATTTCCCCCTGCAATGTGAAGGGGGAGATCCAGTTTGACATTGTGTACACATGTATGTTGACGCATTGTACATGTCTGCATTCAGACTGCACGACAGTGTACATTGTGACTGTTTGGGGGAGCTGCCTATTTGATGCAGGACAGTGGACATTCCGACTACATCACGGATGTGAGTTTGTACTTGTACATTGTCTACTCACATTTCCCTGCAGTGCCATATGTGATTGGCCAGTTTCTACGCACATGCGGCACCTGTTGTGTCCTCTGTTCTGTTGTGGACGTGTTGCGGTTTGTACCACCTTGTTGTCAATGTTGATGTGCTCTGCATGTTATGTGTGTGTGCCGCATTTTGGGGGAGTCGCCCCTGCAGCTCTGATTTAGCTGCCCTCCTCCCTTCCATGCGGTGTGCCTCTGGGTTCTGTGCTTCTGCAGTGCTGAGATGTTGCATACCTGTGTGCATTGGTCTCTTGGTGGGAGTTGTAGGTCTGGGGCATGGTTTGTCCGCAGGTGTGCTATGCTTAATTGTGCATGTGTGCCATTGTGCCCATCTCCCCCGTCCCCGAGTCCCTGGTGGTTACTCACCCTGTTGCTGTTGTGTCCGGTCATGTTGAGCAGTGTCCGGTCCCCCGACTTCTGCCACTGTCTCCCCACTGATGACTGTGGACACCATTTCCTCCAGCTCGTCCAGCTCCTCCTGTGGCGCAGGGCTCCCACCTCCAGTCTGCATTGCTGCCTTCCGGTTGTTTGCGAGTTTCAGCTTGGTTTTGCGCTTCACATCATTCCAGCGCCTCTTTACCTCATCCATTGTCCTCTTCAGCACTCTGACTGCATTCACCTTGTCCACGATGGTCTGCCATATTCCATTTTTAGTTGCCAGTGACACAGTGGAGGTGACGAACAGTGATTGATGGTGTTCTAACACCTCCGTTATCAGGATCCTGTTTTCCTGCTGACTGAACTTCGTCTTCCTATTCTTCTTGTCCTTGCCCTTCCCTGACCCCGAGGTCCCAGGCTGGTCCTCCGTGGGGCTTGTGGGGTTCTGGTTGTCCTCTGTACTTGCTCCGGCTGCCTCCATTGTGCTTCGCTGTTGTCGGTATGTTTTTTTCTACTTTTATGGTGCATTTTCCTGCATGACGCGTGGGAATTGCAGGCCTGTGGCTGGTTTTCGTAGATTTATGTATCGCGATTGGCGTCATCGCTACTATTTTCGCGTTGGGGTTTCGCGTTTTTGCGGCGTCGCGTTGTTTCTAACGCGTTCATTTGACGCGTTGTCCTGTGACTATCGCATGGTACCGCCGTGTTGTGAATACCATGTTCACACGGAGTTGTTTTCCCATGATGGCCTGCGATGTGTAGGGTTGCGTTAAGCTACACTTGCGGTAGTTATCACACATTCTTGAGAATATGCCCCTTTGTTCCTTTCTAGGTCGGCACGAATGTCACTGTGCTAATCCTATGCTTAAAAATTTCTTTGCTACAAACAAATTCATTTGAGGGTGTCGCTTGGGTTGTAGTTAACCCTGGGCATAAAACTCCACTCCGCTCACAGAGTTTGCGGAGGTTTGGCAACTCCGCGTTCCGCGTAGAACATGGATTTGCCGAAAAACACTGCACTCCGCAACGGAGCAGAGTTATTTTTAATTTGCGTGCCCGAAAAGCGTTTTTGTTCGCACTGGAGCGACTTACCGGGTGCCTGCGATCACTGACGAGATTTCCCGTGCCGTTCGCAAGCACAACAAGATTTGCTAGGTGGCCGTATGGTCCCGTGAGAGTTTGCGATCGCGAACACGTCATTCAGCGCGCCATCAAACTTCCAGCGGACGCTTTGTGAAGATCCCGAACATACAGAATCGACCGCGACTGCAATCTGGAGAAGGTTCTCTCCCGAGCAGCATCAAAACCTTCTCGAAATGACGATTTGGATAAAAAAACTCCTCAAATTGACATTTGGCTGTACGTTTTTGTGCAAGGAGTCATTTTTCTTCTTTTACTTTTTTTTGATGAGGAAGGAAGTGCCCCAGAGTCTCTAACTTCCTGTTCCTGTCCAGCAGGCTCCTCCTAGTGCTTTGTCCATCTCCTGGTCACTTTTCATTTGGATTTAGAGCTGGAAGGATCACTCTTTGTGTCTGCTGCATCATATATCAGTGGATTTGAGGACTTTTGAATTTGAGATTTCACAAGTAAGTTGGAAAATTGGTGTTGTTTGTTTGATTGGGGCCATGCACCTATATTTATTTGTACTTTTCATCGTTTTGTTTTTAATTTATTGTGGTGGTTGGCCTGTAGTTTCAGTAGGGGACTAGTTGTTTTTTTGTAAGTAATTTTTCTTCTTTTATAAAGGAAACATGTTGCACAGTTCACTACATTTTCTCCAACCTTTGAAATCAATTTGCAATATTTATTTAATTCACTAGGTAGCCCAGTAGTCTGCCAATAGACCTTCCAGCCAGTAGACCCAGAGCTACTCATGGGTGCATGAAACAAGTGTTTCTGTGGTGTATGTTGAATTTGAACATCATTTAGGGCATGGATGCATTGGATTGAAATGCAAAATGTGTTTTTTTGTATTTCACTTTTTTTCATGTGTGCAAACCTTTTTTAGCCCTGTGGATTTTCATTTTTGGCATTGTTGCATTAAAGCTGTGTTGTTTAGCATGCCCCCTTTATCCGGCCAGTGTGTGAGTGTATTTGTAATAGTGGGCCAGCATTTGCCTTGGCTGAGCCTCCCCATGTGGCCAGGGGCCATTTTGTAAAGTCTGTGTCCATATAGGCCTGCTTGAGTTCATTGTTTTCCAGGCCTCCTGCTTGTTGTTGTTATGACTGAGTGACCATGTGGCTGGCAGCCATTTTGTAGTGGCAGTTAGTGGGCTTTTGCCATAGGCCTGCGTATCTTTCCTTTGTTCCTCTTGGCTTATTGCTTCAATCCATTGTGATGCACAATGCCAAACTGTTACATTTGTATTTTCGTTGTTGCTCTTCTTCTTTCCTATCCTTCCTGAGTGTACTGTACATTTCACCATGAAAGCCCTTGTTGTTGTCAAAGTCTCACAAATGGCTACACTGTATTGTTAATTGTTCTAATAACTGAGGTAATACATTTAATAATACTAATAACACTAACAAGTGTGACCACACACTAAGTTATATTATATTTGTTTGTACTAGTAGTAATTGAACTACAACAAAGAATGTCACATTTCACTGATGTTCTTCTTGCTTCTTTGCTTTCAGGTGCCCAAAAGAGGTAGACAACAGCACCCATTGTACTGCCAGACAGAAGTCCTGCTGCACATGACATCACGTGACGTGTGACGTGTGACCACAGACATCTTTTCAACTTGTGCCACTGCGTGCTGCTGACATCTTCATGATGGCCCAAAAGAAAGGTACCAGGTCCAGTACTAAGAAATTTGCCAGTGAGAAGAAGGCACTGCCACTTACTACCACCGGTATGTCGCCCAAGACTTTTTTTGGGAAACCAAAAATTGCGCCTGCAGCAGCGGTGTCCAGGGAGCTAGCTGGGAACAGCACCCCTGCATCAGTGGACCCACCCCACAAACCTAGGCCCAAGCCCATGTCTGTCGCAGAGGCAGCCAGTCTAATCACAACAACGCCGACGAGCAGTGATGGTGAAATTGACTTATCGTTATCGCAAAGTAGTACCCAATTAATGCAGGAAACTCAAATAAGTGGGCAGCAACAGCTGCAACCAGCCCCAATAGTAGTTGTTCCTCCCGAAGCAGGGGCAGTTCAAGAGATCGAGCTTCCTGCAGAGGAAGAAGAAGAGCAAGCCACTCTTTTAGAAAATTCATTGTATTCCAGATCCCCAGCAAGGAAAAGGAGGGTTAGTTCCTCAACTTCTTTTGCAAGCCCCCCTTCTGATGATCTAGACGCCACTTGGAAGCCACCTCAGTCTGAAAGTGAGACACGCCATGCGAGGCTAGGGAAAAGAAAGGTTCCAGAAAGCCTTAGTGTTATGGAGGTAGATGTAGAAGAAGAGGATGATGTTGACGAGCCAGTTATCATGGACATTAGCCCCGCGCCAGTTGAGACCGACATTGCCCCATCCCAAATTGCTGTGAGGGATGTGGCACGGATACCACCTACCCAGATACCACCAACACCACCTACAGCTGCCATATTTATAAAATACGGCAGCGACCTTCATCTACCACAACAACCACGTCAGTAGAAGTAGGTACTGCAGAGAGTCAAATGTCACGCCCACCTACCAGTTCATCTGACATTGCAAGTGGCACCAGCAGCATCAGAAAATTGACCTCCCCAGTTTGGAACTTCTTTTCGGTTAGCAGGAAGGAGGTGAACATTTGTGGAGCAAGTGTTAGTCGGGGTAAGCTTGGTACAAACTATGGTACCGGAGGCCAAACAACCCATTTGAGAAAACCCCACTTGATCCAGTGGAAGGCGCATCTTAGCGGCCAAAAAACTGTAAGTGTTGTTGGTGGAGGGGATGAAGAAAATCCGATCATGGTGGAAGGTGAACAAGAGGGAGACATTTTCTCTGGTACACAAAGCAGCCCTGTCCCCAGCAGTGCAGTGGTGCCACCCACATCATCATCAGCAACATCGCAATGGCACAAGAGTCAGGCTGAGACACCAAGGGGTACAAGGTAAGAGGGAACTGAGGCATTGAGCCTAACAATATCTGGTCTCATCAAGTCACCTGCCATCAGTGGCACCAGAAAGGAAAAAAATCCAGGCTACCATTCTCAGCATGTTTAGGTCAGAGGGGCAGTACGAACGCAACCACCCAACGGCACATTTGTACAACGCAAAGCTGGCTAAAAGTTAGCGCTGGACCTCCTCCCTTTTTCTTTTGTGGAAAAAGTGGGTTTTCTTGAATTTGTGGCAGCCACCTGCCTGAAATGGAAGGTTCCCAGCCGGTCCTATTTCACCAGAGTCACTGTTTCAGCACTACATCACAACGTGCTGGAATTGCTTGGACAAGCTTTGCAGCAGCGTGCTGTTCACACTATCCACCTGACAACACACATGTGGACCAGTTGCCAAGCCACTGATTACATGTGCATCACTGCACACTGGATCTCTTTTGTGGGGATTAGAGAAAAGATATCTGCAGGTGTTGACACTGCTGAGATTTTTAATGCCGCTCGGAAACATGCAACTCCAGCCATGTTTGCCATGGAGAAATCTCATACTGCTGCAAACATTTTGGAAGACTTTGACAACAAGTTCTTTGAATGGCTGTGACCAAGAGGGATTAACATTGGTTTTGCTGCCACAGACAATGGCAGTAATATAGTTAAATGCCATGGCAGATGGCGGCTCTTTCAGGGTCCTGTGTTTAACGCACTGCATTAACATCATTGTTCAAGACTTTCTGAAAAAAGAAGACTGAGTCAGCAACTTACTGACCACCTGCAGAAGAATCTGCACACATTTCAGCCATTCTTTTAAAGCCCGGAAGCAGCTGACGATCATTCAACGTAATAATAGAATGCCAGTTAAAGCACTCATCCAGGAGGTGCCAACACGTTGGAACTCAACTTGTTACATGCTTGAACGTCTGTTTGAGCAGTACAGACCAATCAGTGAATATATCATGCAAAGAGGGGATTCTACTGTGAAAGGCACGATCATTGAGATGGACCAATGGGACCTACTTAAATGCTTGACAGAGATGCTACTTCCTTTCAAGGTCTTCACACGTGAAGTCATCAAGGAGGACTGTACTATGGGCCAAACTATCCCATTGTTGCACATGCTAAAGGAACAGCTGAAGGGGGTGTCTGCAATGTACGCAGGTGTGGAGGAAAAAAAGAAGCATATGAGTTGGTGGAGAGCTTAACCCTTCACTTATCTGAAAATACAAGGGTACAAAGAGGCATTGTGTCATCCAACCATTACATTTGTGCCACAATTCACGATCCACGGTACAAACCATTACTGCACACTTTCATTCCTTTTTCAGATGGGGATGTTGCCAGCTACAAAACTTGGATAGCTGTGCAAGCCAGTCATCTAGAAAAATAACGGCCGGGAATTAGAGGCCCGCTCCTCCAGGGCACAACAAATAGTGCAGTTCAGCCTTCAAGTTCAACTTCAGAGCCTAAGGGCAGTGCTGTTGGCTCACAGCAGCCAAAACCAGCAACAACACCAAGAACAACATCAACAACAACAAGAACAGGAGCATCAGCCCCAAAATCAGCACAGAAATGGTTTCTACAGGCAGGGCTTAAGTCCAGTGCTGAGGCAATGACAAAAGAGGCCGAGCAAAGCGGAGCACCCATGAGCATTGAGCGGATGGTCCAGGCCTATCTGGATGACCCATCAGAGGTCTACTTTGATCAAAACCCATTGTTGTATTGGTATGGAAAAGGCGCTAATGGCCAGTGCTCAGCAGGCTGGCGATAAACTATCTGGCTTACCCTGTCGCAAGTGTCTTTGCTGAGCTTGTTTTCAGTGCTGCTGGTGCCGTTCTGACAGTGAGAAGGACCAGTCTCTCACCACAAAATGTGGAGAGGTTAACCATGATCAAAATGAATCAGGACTTTATATCGCTGGATTACACCATACCTGAAGTAGCACAGCAGGAAGATGATGACTGCGACTCAGGTCATGGAAGTAGTGTATTAGGTGACCTACTTCTGGGTGAACCACCAGATTTTGAGGACGAGCTCTACTTCCCTGACAACTAGGCTTTCAAGTTACTTTCTTTCTTCCTTTGACGCCCCAAAAAAAGCCCCCAAAAAAGATATAGCTAAGGAATATTATTTACTTTATTATTTGTGTGTCTCACTGTCTTTCTGGTTCGAATCACAACAAATCCATCACCACCGTATTTCTCTTTTATTGCCGGATTGGAGTTGCAACTGTGTGCAGTCAGTGAAGAAGTAAGTCCACTCCTCCTGACTCGCCCTGAATCCATTTCCCTCAAGCCAGACATGGGATGGACAATACCTACAACAAATGTGAAATGTGTGCCTGCCTCGAGTCCAAACCTGACTATATATTTATCCTTTCCGAGCCTAGAGGGACTGCACCTGGAAGAACAGGTAAATGATGGCATGCATTGCACGCTGAGTGATTGGTGTTTGTTGTGCATGATGTCTACTAGTATTCTACACGCAAAAAAAGTGACTCAAGTCAATCTTTCCCTACTTGTTGTTCAATAACAAAATTGTACTACTGCAGGCCGATCCATTGCATTTTGAGTCTGGACGAGTCTGGACTCACTTGGGACACTTTGGTACAGAGTTGGGCACCATGACCATACCATACTCGCAGTCAGAGTCAGTAGGATTGGAGATGATTGATGGAATAACTCGGGCATGAAGTGGCCTAAAAGGTAAACAAAAACACCAGACCTACATGTCTGTGTATTGGTGGAGGTGAGTGGGGTGGTGTGACTGACAGCGGTGCATTGATTATGTTACTTAATTTGGAAAATGCTATGTTGCTGTGTGGGTATGTGTGCTCAGTGCTGTCTGGCTCAAATTCGAAGCTAAGTGGAGGTTGGGTGGGGGGCTGCTCCTGTTGTTGGAGGTAACTGCTAGAAACAGACATGAATTAGCCATGCCACCTCTGAAAGACTTCGTGTTGCACTCCTCCTTAATTATGCAGTTTAACTTTTCTCCTTGATTTTTCAATATCCTTTTTGCTTTTCCATCTACATGCAGGCCTTTACCCTGCGCTATACTGGGCAAGACAACTCACACTTACCTTACTAAACCGCATCCACCAGGCACCAAGATTGACGTGCGGACAGTCCAAGGAAGGACCAAGAGGAATGCGGAGATGCAACTCTCAATTTGGCAATAATTATAGTATCATTTCATTTGATTAATTTTTTCCCTTCAATCATTACAACTGTGTGTGTTGTCATTTATGTTAGCTTATATTTAACTTCTACAGATATTTTTTAATTTTATTTGCTATCTTTCAAAGGAAGCCCGGTACTAACAGAACATAAAATGTATGTAACTTGGGTCTCTTTGGGGCAGACAGGCAAGGCAATTGCATAATTAATAATATACTGCCCTGTACTAGTCTAGTACTACTCATCAAGTCATCATCATGCATGAATTTCCTTTTTCTCCCTTAACAGATTTATGATGGTCGGCTGCCAAGATGAATGTGTGTTGTCCATGTGTAGTGTTTGTCTTTGTCAAACCTTTCCCTCAAATCCCCCTTACCAACCATGTATCAAACCCTAACCCTCTTCCTCTGGGCTGTGTGATTTATATTGAGTTGTGTCTAAATTACATTCATACCAATTATTGATCACACACTTGCTCGGCCGGATGTGGTGAAAGCAACACTAACTCAAGGCCTGTTTCCATCTATAAGACAAGCAGTTCGTCCCCACCCGGAGTGGAAAGTGCTGAGGGGATGGGGAAAAATTAGAGCAGATGACCTGATTAACACTCTACATAAATCAGTTCCCCCATGTCCAACACAAGGAAATTCTGACCTTGACCGAGAAAGCGCCGTTCTTTCCACGAGGCTGAAGAATGCCATTAACATAGTAGCCCCCATGCGCAGGGAAAGAGTAAGGGACAAAGGCAAAGGGGCTCCCTGGTTTAATGAGGCCCTAAGAAACAAGAAACAAGCCTTACGCCAAAGCGAGAGAGCCTGGCGTAGAGCTTATGACCCAGGTGCCCGGCTTGAATACAAAGCAATGTTTGCAGTCTACAAGAAAGCGATTTTAACAAGGAAAGCAGAATTTTATGAAGCTAGGATCTTGAACGCTGACAACTCACAAAAAGAAACTTTTCGGATTTTAAAAGAGCTGAGACAGGCTCAGGAACAGAGGCCCCCCTTCTGCCCTGAAGACTGTAATAAATTCCAGTCCTTCTTTTTAAGAAAAGTGAAGGACCTATTGACAGAGATCCATTTTACTCCTACCGTTCATTGTCCTTTAGCATCAGTACCTTTGCCCCCGCATATAATAAACCACTCACTGCCTTCCCCATGCTTACTTTGGACTCCTTGTCTCCTTTAATGGGTCGGATTAAGTCAGGGTCACCTGCGGACCCCTGCCCACCGAGGATCTTCAGGTTGGCACTACCAGGGATCGAAAGCGAGGTCCTCATGCTATTAAATCAATCACTCGAATGTGGCCATGTCCCTATCGATTTTAAGGAACCACGAGTTATCCCACTTTTGAAAAAACCGGGGGCAGACGCGAAGAACCTAAAAAATTTAGGCCAATCTCCCAACTCCCATTCCTGGCGAAAGTGCTGGAACAGCACATGCTGAAATCCCTATCACACCATATAGAAGTCAACCATCTCTTGCAAACCAACCAGGCTGGCTTTAGGGCCCATCACAGCACGGAAATGGTTATGCTGGCAGTGCTGGATGAAATCAGGCTCAGGGCCGATAAGAAAAAACCATGTGCCCTGGTAATGCTAGACCTATCCGCGGCATTTGACACGGTCAACCATGACCAACGTCTTCTGTCGCGGATTTTGGAGTTAGGCATCCAGGGCACGGCCCTCAAATGGCTTACGTCCTTCCTCACTGACCGATCACAGAGAGTACAACTGGCTGACCATGTGTCTGACTCCGGCAAACTCTTGTGTGGGGTGCCACAGGGTTCGGCGTTGTCTCCTCTCTTATTCAACGCCTACCTCCAACCCTTGATAGCCGCATTGAATCTCATGGAGTGCCAGATCTACAACTATGCGGATGACACCCAAATTATTATCCAGATAGATAATGCCCCGGCTGCCCACTCACGTATGCAAAACATTTTAAAATATATAGTCAACTGGATGACGGCCAATTTCCTCAAAATCAACCCTGATAAGACTGAGGTATTGGCCATCACCACAGACTCCAGTCCTTGGAGTGACCTTTTCTGGCCACAAGAGCTGGGCGCAAATCCCGAGCCAGCCCAGGCCGTAAAAAGCCTGGGCATTAAAATCGATGCCAAGCTGTCTATGACTCAGCAGGTATCTGCCGTAGTAGGTACATGTGTTGGCCTGCTTAGACAGTTACGGAAACTTGCCCCCCTTCTCACATTTGCTACTCTCAGAACGGCAGTATCAGCCTTGATAGTGTCACGATTGGACTACGGGAATTCCCTGTACATTGGCCTCCCAGAAAAGCTGCTTGCTAGACTACAGGTCATTATGAATGACGCTGCCAGATTGATTTTTAAACTGCCTAGGAGGGCCCATGCTAACCCCCTCTTACGCCAGCTACACTGGCTCCAGATCAGGCAGAGAATTAGATTTAAGGGCATTTGCATTGCGCATAAGGACATCAATGGCCAAGCCCCATCCTACATTAAGGATCGCCTGGCTACCTACACTCCTAGCAGGTCACTACGGTCCTCGGAGGCCGGCCTGCTGGCCTGCCCCCGCTTTAGCATGACCTCTAAAGGAGGCAGAGCCTTCTCGACTTCAATCCCTGTATTATGGAACAAGTTACCGGAGAATCTGCGGAAGAAACAGGCCCTTCTCCCTTTTAGGAAGAAGTTAAAAACACTCCTCTTTGTGGAAGCTTGGGGCACAACTTAATCATTTACATCCCCTTTACGTGTCAGGGCAGGGCTCTCTCTCACAGCGCTTAGAGACCAGACAGTGATAACGAGCTCTATAAATGACAGTTACAATTACAATTACAATTACAAGGCAGGGCGAGGATCTTCTTCTGCTCTAATACTATAGCCCAAACTGGAAATTTATAGAGATTAGATTGCCCACTCATGCACAGTATTCGATATTCAAATTTGTTCCATAGAAACATAATCCATCATAATATAATTACCAGCATCGAGTCATCAATCATCCTAGTTCCAGCACTAAAGGTTACGCAGCCACTTGTCCACTTCATAGCTCAAGTCGACTTCAGTTTGTAACTTGTACTAGGCTAGCCCTCCATTCTGTTTTATTTTACTTTAGCATTGCTTATCATCATGGTTTCTTGTTTGGCAGTCTTCTTGTGTTCTGTACTTCTAGTACAAGTTCCCTAGTCTCCATCAGGTGACTGACTGTCTCATTTTCTTTTATTGCAAATGCTACTGTCAGTGTCTACTACTACTACCACCACCATGGTACCTTGGGAAACCAAACCACACCATGCAGCCATCGCTTCGCCTATAAAGTATAAACATCAATCACAGGTAAGAGAAGAAGTGTGGGGGAGGCATAATGTATATACTATGGAAATTAATTAATTCACACAACCAATGCCCTTCCAAGTCCATAGGGGTTTTAGTTGCAGACTGCATAGACTAGGAGGAGAGACTGACAGTACTAGTAGGACAAGTGAGGGCACCACATCTATCTGTTGGTGTGTTACACCATCGGCAGATTTCAATCAAAAACTGTCTGTGGCCCTGCAGCCAAGGAAACAGTGCGAAGTAAAAGAGTAACCCCCCCACAAAATATTTACATCATATGTAAACTATAAATAATGTATTCCCCTAACAAATAAACTAGAATGAAAAAAACCCACAACACCTGACCCACCCCTCTCCCTCACCCCAACCAATGTCCAGCAGTAAGTCCAATTGTCCATAAATTAAAAATCAAAATGTCCATAAAAAAAACCCATGTTTTCCCCAACGCCCAATTCCTACCCACCAAAAAAAAGATTAAAAAACTGGCAAGGGTCAAGATGGAGGACTAGCGGCGGGCTTGCTGGATCTTCTGCTCTAGGGTATTTAACCACTCCTCAATCCTGGCCCCTAGGCACGCCATCCGGAGGAGCATGCAGCGCTGAAAGGTCTTGCATGAACAACAGGGGTGGGCAGTAGTGTTTGAAGTGTGGCGGGCGGCTGACAGACCACGGCGCCGAACCACCGGAGGCACTGGGGGGGCCTGGCTGGGGCCCGGGGCATTGGAGGAGGCTGCAGCTGCTGCCTCCTCCTCCTCCACCAGAACTACCAGCCACCAATATTCGTCCCGGATGGCCTCAAGCTTCCATTGCCGGGCCCTGGCTGCTAACTCCTGCTATTGGGTTGTTTTGGTTGGGAAGGAGTAGCTATATCAAGAAAGAAAAAAGACAATTGTAACCAATGCTCTTAGAAACAGTAACACAAAATTATACACATAAAATTA
Source organism: Calotriton arnoldi (assembly GCA_963921515.1). Taxonomy (NCBI): domain Eukaryota; kingdom Metazoa; phylum Chordata; class Amphibia; order Caudata; family Salamandridae; genus Calotriton; species Calotriton arnoldi. Next base: position 1,722,415 of record CAWUFW010000250.1, on the reverse strand, counting down.
TAGTGGCACAGTAGCACTAGCAAGCACAGTACATAACATATGTGGTATTCTCCCACTTCGTCTGCCCCTAACATTGGTGTGATTAGAGTTTCAGGCATTACTAGGCACTATGGAGTAGACAAGTCTTCTTCTTCTCTCTCTTGTTTAGCTAAATTAACCTTGTAGGAATGCCACCTCAGTCAGCTTGCGCCCTAGACAGACATACTCATGTCGCAGTCGCATACTCACGTTATTTACTTTACTACTGTCTGCTGGTGGGGCAGCTGTACTACACAATTATCTATTTTTCTATTATGGCCATACTCTGTTAAATCAATGGCAACTGCTCAATTTCACTTTCACCCTGACTACTACAACAAGGCAGATGATATCTGATTACTAATATGAATGATGATATACGGCACGACGTGAGGAATACTATTGTTTGATTGTTTGTAACCATGCAGCCGATAGGCCACCCATGGCTGACATGGTCGAAATGACATGGGTAGGGAGCGGGAGTGGGCCTTAGAGTCGGAGGGAGGCAATTGATAATAGGTGGGAACATACACAATATATGTGTTGTACTTGCAAACTACTGAGAGTCAAGGGAGTATTCTGAAATACAACCTTGAATCAAAAACCTTGAAAGAAAAAGAGTCCTTGTTTATTCTTCTTCCCAGCTATTATTCCATTTATCATTGCATTGCTCTTCTAGCATTATTTATTTATTCTAATATTCACCCTTGGCTTTGCTACTCTGTCACAGTTTATTTTTCTTTTACATTCTCTTTGTCCAGTCTCCACCTATGCTATGATTGAATACCATCCAGGCATCCATCCATTCAGAGTAAACATGGCTATCATTCTAAATCTCAACAAACCTTTCACCAACAACATACATTTGTCATTTTACCACCACCCATATGTCCTTGCTTGCCTTTGAGTTGACCCATCAAACCCCCTGGAGGATTCCTTTCACCCATACAGTTTCACCCACCCAGGCAGGCATCCTTTTTTTCACCATTCACCCATCCTTCAACCACCCATGCATCCTATCAGCCGTCTATGCATCCTGGGCTCCCTTCCTTCACCCATGCATCCTTCTCTGCCAGTCATATATTACATGTCACCCATCCTTCCTCCTTCCATCCTTCTTTCCCTTTTCCAACAACCCATCCATCAAGGTCGCCTGACTCCTAGTCTTCTTCAGAAAACTTTCTCTGCTGAGTTGAAGATAGATGAGGCCATTAGTTTAGTTACTCAACTCAACTCCCACTGCTCATGCTAATGCTAAGTAAAGGGTCAGGTGTCTTCTTCAACTTAGTCTCTTTCAACAGTACAGTGTACACCCTTGCAGCGAGTGTATTGTCAATAAGTAAGGAATATAACTTACCACCTCCTGCCACTGCTTCTGGCTCGCCCTCTGCAGCTGTCGCATCTGCTGCTCCCTCCTTAATGGCGTCGCCTTCACCGCTGGCTCCGGCACTGGTAGTCGGTACGCCTAGAAAAACATTTCACATTTTTTAGATGCCATATACGTTCCCCCTATTTTTTTTTTTTCACTGGCAAGATTGAAAATACAATACATACACCATACACATCACTAGTACAATTCAGGTTCTAGAGTAGAGTAGACAGTATATCCTAAAAATAATAAAATATCTGTTAAGGCATTTTGTTGGTGGTAATTTTCAAAAAGCCTCTTAAGAAGAGGACAACCCAAAGGACTGGACTCAGTGGCTAGAGCTATTGGTGAATCTGATTTTTTGAAAAGAAAAAGAATGGCCATAGGGGCTTGTACATATGCCCCTCAGGCATATGTACAAGCCCCTATCGCCACCACAACGTCACTTATAACGACGTTGTGGTGGCGATAGGGGTTTAGCCTTATTTACAAGGCTGCTTTAAGCCACATAACGTGGCTTAACGCTGCCTTGCAAATAAGGCCCCCTTTCACGCTATGCTTAGCGTGAAAGGGGTGGGCAGTGGGTGTTGTGATGGGCATTCCACCGCAACACCCATTGATTTTGACGCTGCCCCCTATGTACAAGGGCAGCGTAAATAGGAGGCAGTGCCAAAATTAAGACCACGTAAAACCTTGTCTTAAGTTGGCAAAATGAGGAGAAATGCATTATTTCTCTTCGTTTTTGCTTTTTCCATGTGTGCTGCCTTGTGCAGCACAAATGGAAAAAGCAAACTGCCCTGAATTGTTTATGTATAGGAAGGTCCCCCTTCCTGTACATAAACAATCTGTAAAGAAAATGCCATTTTGTGACTTTCCTGTGCGCTGTATGAAGCAGCACACATAAAAGTAACAAAATGCATTTTAAGGTTGTTTATGTGCAGGAAGGGACACCTTCCTACACATAAACAATCCTCCCCTGAACGCAGTCACCCTTGCAGTGCCCTGAAACAACAGTTTCAGGGCACTATATAATATATTTGAGGAATAAAAATGGATGGGCAGAATGTGATGACACCAAGATTGCCCAAAAACTTTCATTACTATAGTTTTATAGAAAAAGGAATCTTTTGAAAAAGCACAGTGGGTTTTTTCACACTCCATTTAATTTATGTTTTTACCCAGTGTTTTTACCCAGTGTTTCATTATGACTACAAGACTATGGTCATCTTCACCTCATTAGGTGCTCAGTGATGGCTTATGTCTGTAAAACTAAATGTAATTACTATCATTTATGAGATATCTATAATAATGTATGCCTACATTGCTATACACATATTTGATATTGTACATTTTTCACCCATAAATTACTTCAAATAAGTATAACAATACATATGTGCTCCCTGAGGGGTACCACTATAATTAAACTTACCATTCCCTTATCTTTTTGTTCACTATCTTTTCCAAATATGTATGTAGTACGCCTGTTTGGAAAAACATTTACGATACCAATCAACTCTTTATTGTACAGAAAACTAAAATAGTTCTATTTCCTTTTAGATTTTTTTCAGTAATGTTTTTTTTATTTCAACTACAGGTCAACATTTCCAACAATAAAAAACAAGACAATACGGAACATAAAAGTGGAGTTGAAAAGATGATAAAAAAAACCCATTAGAAACTGAGGATTTTGGGTAGGGCACTGGTGAGTAATAGCTAGATCCCAGTGAATGTTCAAGTCACTCTCCCCCAAAGATGTCATTGTCGGGCAGTATAAACAGTATATAGCAGTATTGGTGTAAGGCTCAACCACATGTGGTCTTGCCTCAGCTGGTGCACTGCCACCGCAGACCCAGGTGGTGGAATGGAGGGTGCAGTAGAGACACCAAATGCCCCTGGCACAGTACTGTGTACGGCCGAGGTCGATGGTGCATCATTATTGTTGACAGGATTTTCAGCTCTAGTACTCTGCTCAAGTTCACCCAACTCCAACTGTCTTTTTCATTTAGCCCATGCCAAATGTGTGGAGTGAATTGCTCGGAAATGCTTTTGCATCCCTGTTGTACCCAGTGAGTACTGCTGACCACTCCAACACAAAATTACTTTGTGACATAAGATGCATGTCATATGCCACATGTTCACCTTCTTCTCTATGGCAGGTAAGGTGAAAAACTGGCAGACTACTGACTCCTTCAGTCGACTTCTTATTTAAAGCTCTTGCTCCTTCTTGGCAATGGCCTGCTCTTCCTCTTCCATTGCAGCCTCAAGCTCCCCAATAGGCTCACCTTCTTCTGCCATACCTTTTTGCAAAGATTTTCTTCTTGTAATGTACATAAATAAATGGAAAATCTTCTCCTCCATTGCTGTGCCTCTACACCGCACCCAAGCACAACAGAAATACAGAACAATACTTTGGAGCTTCCAATTTGTCCAATGGCAAAACCATTCTAGCCTATCACAACCTTTCTTTTAATTGCCAAGTACCGCTGTACCACCAAAAATAAAAACCACAACACATTAAACTAAACACTTTTAGAACATACACCCCCACATCCAATTATGTTTTAATATTTATATTAAAAGTTATAATTGTAAATATTTCTATTTACTATGTACACTTTATGAATTAGGCTGCAATAATGAAGCCCAATGTTGGCAAAATAAAGCCAATTTCATTTTCCTATATTAAAAAGTATTTCCCATAGACTATTTCACATATTGCTAAGTTATCACATTTTTCTTCTTGCCACACTCATATTTGTTTTTAAAAATGGTGATTAATGGACAATTGTTCATGTAAAATTATAAAAAGCACATATTGCACAGATTACACCAACATACCAAAAAATGTAAACCTTACAAAGACTTCTCAAATTTCTACAATATATTTTTGTTTTTTAATTTTGTAAAACCAAATTGATTCACAATGGTTTCAACCACTACAAGCAACAGATTATAAAATTCTCTGAAATGCCCACAAAATCCCAAAGGTTATATGTCAAATATAATTATAGGCCAATCTAATTTTCACCTATACAAACCACAGTTAAACTACTCAAACATTTGAAATTGTACCGTTATGATTAGTCTTTTACATATTTACTTTAAAATGTAATGTTCTTTGTTCTTTATTATAGAACAACCCCACTACATACCATTTATTGTCAGCTTCATCAGTGCACTGATGCAGCTATTACCCGCCCCATTAAAACTCTTTGTGTTTAAAGTAAACATTATTTACTTTATACTGGAGGTATTAATGCAAAATAAGTTGACAAAAAATGTCATCAATGTCATTTGAGATGTTATCAGTGATATCATCAATGATGTCATAGGACAGGTCATGTGTGAAGTACTTTGTGAGGTCATAAGCAGTGCATGACAGGGACACAAGTTACAGTTAGCACTGATACCTATAACTGTTGAATTTCTGTGTTTTTTTTTTAGTTTGAAACTTACAATGTCACTCAAATGTTCAACTAACCATAACATTCCTTTAACCTCTGTTTTTGTCAGTGAATATCAAAGTTTTTTTTTATTATTAAGTAAGATAGTATCACCATACCTAACTATCACGTCACTTTAACCACTAGTTTTTCCCGAACATTTCTAGTTTCTTTTCACGGAAAGTAATATTTGTGAAACAAATATATTAGAAACAAACATCCAGAAATAATAATATCATAATTAAAGAGAAAAGAAGATGAGAAGCTGAAGGCCTACTGCTACACCTGCAATTTTCTCAATGTGCATATTTCTCATAAAGTTACACTTTAATGTGCATCATTGTATTGATCTTTTTAAAAAATTTATTGTAATACGAACTCTCATGGGAGATCTGCAAGAAGTCCACGAGAGGCTCGTGAGAGCAAATCACACAATCCCTTTTGCACGCTCTGAGGGAGAGAAACTTCAGTTTTTGTTTCTCACGGATGCCCCGTGAGAGCATCATTTTCATAGGAACCCCACATTAGTACAATAAACTCACTTTAACTATATAGTCACAATATACCTTATCTTAAAATCATAAATTATATATAAAAGATATTTTATAAACATAGTATTATTAGTTTTAATTTACGATCCTGCAAGCGTTTCGTGAGACACTTGGGAGGGGACCGCAAGAGCGCAAACACATCCTTCAAAGAATTTAGTTGGTGTATCATTTCTTGGTGCTCTCAATTTCATTTTTTGTTTTTGGCTCTGTGTGCAGGTGGTTTTTCATGTCTTCATCATCTGGCAGTGGTCAGGAGGAAGGGCCCTCAACTTCCTCTGAGTCATCAAAACCCTCTAAAGAATCCCTTGTCTAGGATTTGTTTTCTATTTCATAAGGTGCCAAAAATGTTTTTCTGAGGTTGGACCTGTAAATTGTGCCACAAGGAGTATTCGCTTGCCAAAAAGAGCAGTATTCTTTTGGCACAGCGGGCAAGTGGTGTCGCATGCCGTCAATGCTTGCAACAAGGTTTGCAAACTTTGGAGGCATCATCTTGTTCAGCTGATATTCCAACCATTCAAGGAGGCACTTCTGTACCTCCACAGGTGCAGGCAAGAGAGAGAGATTGTAACTCCGCATATGCTAATAAGATTTTGTATTGTCAGCTCTTTGACACCATTATATATGCTTCCGAACTGACTTGCGGTGCAAGGGATGGCCTATTGTTGCCCATATATGCCCAACAAAAAAAGAGATTTATTTTCTCATTTTTGTTTTTTGTCAAGTTTTCCCTGACATGTTTTTCATGAAGGTAGAAAATTAATTTTTACCCTTTAAAATGCAAAAAGAGCAACAACAAAAAAGATATAAAAAAACAAACAAAATAAAAAAGTTTAAAAAACTAAAAATGTGCTTTTAATTAATATTATCTGATAGCTTTTTATCACAATTCCGTTTTTTAAAAACAAAATGGTTCCTGCAGGAGTTGGAGCACTCTTAACAGGAGCCTCCCCCCTGATATATTTGTCCAACTCCTGTAACACTGTCATAACCTCATAGATGTTATTTATCAATAAGTGAATGATAACTGTATAATTTACAGTGTGGTAGAAAGGCACTGGTGTCTTCACTGACACCTGTCACCTAGCAGACATGTCTCCCCTCCAGTTAGGCCTCTCTGTTGGATTATGGATGTGCGGAGAATAGTGTGGTGAGCATGTTATCTCCACCTTTTCAATAAACATTCAGTTTCTAAAGTAGAGTGTGTGAAACAGCTGTTGTATCTAATGACAGTTCTCTCCAGAGTGGCAAGTATGCATAGCATTTTTTAGATTGACAGTACAATCTGTGATAATTGTTATATCTTGGATTACAGTTATGTGCAGACCAGCATTTACAAGGACTGCTATGTCTGCATAGATGTTTGCTTTGGTTAATGAGTGTGCCTAGTAGAGTTTGTAGATGAACTACGATGACTGTTCCCTATGTTGACAGTTGTAAACAATAAGGTGATAGGACAAAGTGTTCTTCCTAGTGACACTCTACTATAGTGTGATGAGTTTGTCTGTTAGTGTGTGGGGACAGACAGCTTTGTTAATTTTCACATTTCTTTTAACCATTGAAAACAATTTTAAGAGTGTCTGTATGAGCTTGTGAGAGTTTTGTGTGTCCCTCATGAGCCTCCCGCAGGATCGTAGAATAATTAACTACTTTTACTGCTGTAGAAATTATATTATGGTCATGTAATCATTGGTGTTGTAATACAACTAATGTGGATAGAATGTTATTTATATGGGTTGACTACACAAATTTTTTAATTCTTTAAAATGGAAACTTCACGAGTAGCCCGCAAGAGGCCTGTGAGAGCTAGTCACTTTGAGTGCACTTCGAGGTGATGGGACTTCCTGTTTTCCCTCTCGCAGACTACTCGCAAGACCGTACTCTGCATTAGAAGTTTAAATCATTACACTAAAATGAATGTAAATATATTGTCATCATATTCCTTTTGTAAAACCCTAAATAACAGCTGTCCACAAACCTATCAAGAACTAAATATTACTAATTTTGATTTACAATACCGCAAGCCCTCTTGTGAGTGTCTCGCAAAAGGATCGAAAGAGCATAGGGACACCCTTCAAAGAGCTTTGATTGGATAATATTAATTTTATAATTTATTAAAGGAAGTACACACCATACCTTCCATTTTTGGGAAAAGCCTATTGATATTCTGTCATCTGTTGCTGATCCGAGTATTCAGTTGGAGATTTTCGGCCTGTGGATGATTTTATTTGGAAGAAAAATGTCATCTTCTTCTGAGAGTGAGCAGGAGGCAGGGCCATCTACTGCTGAACCCACTAAACCCAGCAAGCATTCCCTTATTTGTGAATTTTAAAAAATTGCACCTGGAGCAAAGAACGTCCCAGCAAGAGCTGGGAGAGTCAAGCAGTACTTGTTTGGCACCATCGGCATGTGGTGCCACTTAGATCAATGCATCTCTCAAGGATTGCCCATGCAGAGATGCAAAGGAGTACTCATCCTCCAGTGGTACTACATCTGGACAACCTGGAGGTTCTGTACATCCTGGGGTGCAGGTAAAGGAGGCAGACTGCAACACTGCCTACCTTAATAAGGTACTTTACTGCTGCCTGTGTGGTTGAATAATTTTTACCTTAGAAATGAGCTGGACTGCCATAGTTAAGCTGGTGGAGAGTCACAAATACCCACCAAGCCAGTAGGCTTTTTCTCTTTTTTTGACCTCCAAGTTTATAGTTCTGCTTTATCAACCATCTTTTTCATAAAGATGCATGTTTTAATTTTCCTCATAAAATGGTTTTTTTTTAAACTGAAAAAAGTGTTTAAAAGGCTCTTTTAAGAGCTACGCTACAACATTTTCTTATTGTTATTTATTACAACACCCTTTTTTGGGGGAGGAAGTTAGACTCCCACATAACTCCAGCGTGAGCAGCTGTACCAAAACATCATTCACATGCCCCATCTATATTTATTGTACTGAAACAAGGAACTCGTGACCATATTGATCTCATCTGGAATTACATACTGAATAACTGCAATGGAAATGCCCTCTCTTGCTAAGACCTCTATCTTAGACAATAGAATTGCATGGTAACATATAGACAGGCAGTGACCTCTCTGTGGTAATAAAGCTCAAGAGGGAGACAGAGGAACTTAGTACACTGTCCATCGACATTGACTTCTCTGCTCAGACCACATCCTAGACTGATAGACATCTGTAATAGGGTGTGCAGAGGGACAACCCTCCCCACAGAGACAACTCTTTTGAATGATGTGTGTGTGTATTGGCATGTAGAAGAGTCCCTTCTTCACTTTTCTCCAGCCTAAGATGTGTACCTTCTATACTGTGTGTAGTAAAGTGTGTAGAAGGAGTAAAATCACCACTAGGATTGTTAGATATGGTGATAGTTGTATATACTAATTTGAGAGGACAAACTGTGCTCCCTAGTGTAGCTCTTCTACAGAGTTGTGAGTTGTTTGTTAATGTTATACAATGAATATCTGTAGTAGGGTATGGAAACAGACTGTCCTCTATTCTGAGCGTACACCAGAGAGTGGCAAATTTCTCTAATAGGATGTGCTAAACAACTGAATTAACTGTATAAATACCTTTCCAGGGCATGGGATGTGTGTGATAAACTGTGAAGAGGGAGAGATGTCTCCACTACAATCCTCCAAAGGGTGAAACCATAGATTGTTTCATGTAAAGAGGGACTGGTGTTTTCACTGAGATTTCTCACTTAAATGATGGCTATGCATAGTTCATTGAGGCTCCTCCACAGAGAGAGAGCTGTGTGTACTATGATGTTGAAAGACAGTGACCTCTCCAGAGAAGTTTCTGTCTTCGATGACGACTTTCCATGGAAGAGTTCAGAATGGGATTGGCCTCTGTGCTGAGACCTTTCTCTTTGACAACAGGTGTGTGTAGTAAGCTATGTGGGGGGAGTGGCCTCTCCTCTCACATCTCTCTGTTCAACACTGGATGTGCGACATAGGGTGTAGAGAAAGGCTACCCTGTTCACTGAGACTTTTCTTTTGAAAGACAAGTATGTGCAGCAGTGTGTGGGTAGCAATTTGCTTCTCTGCTGACACATCCATTTTGGATGACAGGAGTGCACAGTTGGGTGTGGGGAGAGAATGCCTTCTAAAATGAGACCTCTCCTCAGTGTGATGGGAGTATGGAGAGACACTACCCCCTCTGGAAAGACTCGTCTCAATGGTAAAAGTATAGATTGTAGGTTAAAGTGGGAGACTAGATTCTCGTCTCAAACTTCTCCCTAGGTGACAAATTGAGTATAGTGAAGTGTGCAAAGACATTAGAATCTGCACTGAAACTTCTCCTTAAGATGAGAGGTGACTGTAGAATGGTTTAATTACACACTCACTTCTTTTTTGATAATGCGCTCCATAATGATGGATGAAGTAGTAGAGACTACAGAAGGACTGCCTCCTTGCTGATACCTCTCTTTTGAATGATATCTCTGCATAGTATCATGTAGAGAGGCACTGCACTGTTTACTGAGAGTTCGACAAATAGTAACATGTGTGTGTAGCAATGTATGGAGAGAGACTGGCCTCTTCAAAATTTATTTTCTGCAGGCTAACATGTGTGTTTAGTAGGTTGTGGCCATAGACAGGCCTATACATAGACACCTTTCATCAGAATGACAGCAATTCATAGTAGAATGTATGCAGGAAGTGAACTCTCTGTTAGGAGCTCTCTCCAGGATGACAACCTTGCATAGTAGCATGTGTGGTGAAGGACTGAGCTGTCCAATCACATGTATTTTCAGATCTGCTTGTCCTGATTAATAAAACAGAACATAGGGCTTCATTTAGATGTTGGTTGGAAAGCCTCTGATAACAGTTTGGAGGCTATTTGACGGACATCTAAGGTTTAAACTCCGACCGCCCAATTACAAAGACGGCGGTTGGAGTTTAAACTGTCCGGTCAAACCGTCTGCCTTCCGATGGGCTCAAGGATCCCATTGTCCAGTCAGAAGCCACACATACTCCCTAACGGATGGAGTTTCCACCATCGGAATTATGAAGTCGGTTTCCAACAGGCTTTCCATGTCAGGCTTTCCGACATGGAAAGCCTGCCGGAAAGAACTTTGGGGGCCCCTAGCAGGGCCCCCTTCCTTCCGCAGCCTACGGTTGTGGGTGTGCCCCCCTGAAAATCAATGCCCTGCACCATGAGGTGCCTGCCACATGGTGCAGGGATTTACACAAACTCCCATTTCTCTATGTGAGCTACAAGCTACCATTTCTCAATTGGAGCTTGTGCTGCGGGCGGTTTCGGCCCGCACCACAAGCTCCCATAGAAAAATGGGAGTTTGCGCCTGCACCATGAGTGGTCGGATTGTAATACGGTGTTCGGAACCGCCGACCTACGGTTGATTGGTTCCCACACCGAGACGGTGTTGATAGGAGGCAACTCCGACCAATATCGTAATAGGGCCCATCGTATGTTATTTGTGTTCTGTACATATTATTACTGTTATATTATTATTAAAATTATTCATTAGTAAACTCAATTATTTTTTATTCTCAGAATTTGCATTCACACTAAATGTATCCTGATCTCATATATGACATATATCAATATTAGAACACCAACAGTGCAGTGCAGACCATCATTGCATTAGGGGGAAAAATAAATCATTAAGATTTTGAAAAAATCCCATACCTATAAAATATGTCAGACAAGAATTCTGAAGAGTACTTACTGTACATCACTACCAGTAACTCATTAAGGAAACTTTAAGTACTAAACTAAGCCAATTAGTAAATTAACCTCAGATGTTTGTCTCCTGCACATTCATAAGTATTAAGTTATTTTTCAGAAACGTCATTAAAAAAGTTCATTCTTTAGATGAGTGTTATCCTTCGTAGGCCACATGACGATGATAAACATGAACTTTGACACTTTTTTCTTGTTTAAATGAACATAAAGTAATGTAAATATTGAATTTTCTAGAACATTAATTCCAAAATTATCAGTTAAGAGTTTGGAAGTTTCCAGGATAACATTTGAATTAATGTAAAACATGTGTATTACACTCAGTCCACCCAGATTAATTTTTTAGATACCTAGTGTAGCCACCACAGTAAATCAACACTCCCTGGTGGAGAATAATGGCAACAGAAGTGTATGTTTTCCTGTAAATTAATATCTGACCAGCTTTAAAGTTGGTAAAAATAGTATCTATTTTGCTGCCATCTGCTCTACACTTTCGAACTGTGTCACACAACTAATGTAGACAGCACTTCTGCTCTGCACTCTGGGGACACACATCTTTGGCAAATTGTTTTTCAAAAGGCACTGACTTGCAATCTTGCACAGTAAGGTACACAAATTGCTATAAATCAATGTCTGCTCTGTTTGAATATAGAAACAAGTAACATTCATGATTCCATGAATCCTTTATTCCAAAGAATTCATTAACTGAAATTACCTCATTTTCTATCATGTTTAGGACTATCATTAGAAATTCCTAAGCATCATGTTGAGAATTCTAATTTTTTTTGTGTGGAGTTTTATATAGCGCTAACTAGACCCGAAGGTATCAGAGCGCTTTACATGAGCACCAGTTACGTTACAGAGGGACACATTCATCTTTTGTTAGGCACGGGGAGATTAAGTGATTTGCACAGAATCACAGAATGTTGAGCATCCCTGCCGAGACTCGAACCTGGTTCCCCAGCTCCGAGGTCGACCGCCCTAGCCGTTAGGCCACATTCTCTCCCAAAATTCAATTCTATACCACCGATAAAGCGGTCAACAATGTCACATATAGCTGTGATTGAAAAACGCAAATGCTTTTGGGCCTGCACTAAACTCAGTAGATTTGTAAAAGGACAGAACACATTTTTGAGTTTGTTTTGTTCAATGTTTTCAACCACTTCTGGTAACTACATTACAGTAACAAGAAACACCTAAACTGTTTGATAATTGAAAGTTGACCATATCCTGTGTTTCATCAGTTTTCATCTTTTTTCTAAAACTTTTTTAGATACTTTACTTGTTTTGGGACATGTTGTGTTACTTGCTACATTTAATCAAAAAGGGGGAGGAAGAAGGAGCTGTGATCCATTCAGCTTCCTTGTCGTAATACAAAAATATCAAAAGAGGAATGGATCACTTGTACCTGAGTAACCAGGGTTCAATTTACTTGTCGTCTTTCAATAAAAACCCTCATTCACGTGCATAGGCCGTGAGGCGGTATATCTTGGTTCTCCGCCTTGTTAAAAACGTGACAGCATCATCATTGGGTTTGTTTTCTCGTATGCTTTCCTCCACCAGGAGGAAAAACCACTGGTTATTAAAGTAGCGATCAGAGATGAAAACTGGACTTCCTAGATATAACTATCTACATTGAAAACAATATGATCAAGACCAGGACATTCTTTAAGCCGACGTCCAAGAAAATTCTACTCTCATACAAAAGTTTCCATCCTCGTTCACTCAGAGACAACCTCCCGTACAGACAATTTTTGCGCCTCAGGCGCAACTGTAGCGACCTTGAAGAATACAAAGCTCAGGCAGAAGATCTCTGTGGAAAACTGAAGAAACGAGACTACCCAGAGAAGACGATCAACAAATGCCAGAAAAGGGCGAGAAATCAACCTAGAGAGAGTCTACTGGAAACCACGCCCAAAGAACCACAACAAGACATTGTAACCTGTGTCACTACATACAGTATAGCTACCAATGAAGTCAAAAAGATCATAAATAAAAATTGGAGAATCCTAACATCAGGCTCGCTTAACTTGCCCAAACCAAGGTTCACCAATAAAAGAACAAAGAACTTCAAGGATATTCTTGTCCACACAAGACCACCACAACGGACCAAAAGAGAGTTGACGGCCACACTATGGAATATGCCACCCATAACTGGACATTATCCATGTGGTTCATGTTCAGTATGCAAACTGACAACCACAACAAAAAGCATTCAACTTCTACCAGAACTGAAATGGACCATCAGACACCATACAAATTGTAATTCCACACACGTGATCTACATGATCACGTGTCCATGCACCCTAAGATACATTGGGATGACCTGCCGAAAGGTGAAACAAAGAATATGTGAGCACAGAAGCAATGTAAAGTGTAAGAGAGGTACGACGAAAATGAGTACCCATTACATTGAACTAAAGCACACTATTGACGATCTGAATTGGGTGATCCTGGAGACTCAGGAAACAAAAAACCAAGACGCGGAAAGATTACTCTTTCAAAAGGAACAAAGATGGGTACATCGCCTTAAGACGAACACTACAGGCCTGAACGACAATATTCCCTGGCTGAGCCTGACACACAGGGAATAGATGCAGAACCTACATGATCCAACATGCAGCAAATCTGAGAGCACCAGTATCGACTGACACCTATGGGCTTGCTCCAGAGATACCTCAATTGGGGGGACACACTGGACCTAAGTAACCATCCACGGAGTAACTACATCTTATCTCTGTCCGTCCACGACGTGCAATGAGAGCCAAAACTACAAAAAAAAAACTTTTTTCTAAGACTGTATTGCTGCCATAAGTGATATGTAGACACCACTGACAAAAGGAACACACTGAATACAACGACAGCGTTGTCCAATTAACAAACTATCTTAATTCTTGACCTCCGCAGTGTTTTCAAAATCAATGAATATATTCAGTACCTCTACCATGGTGTTAAAATCAAACCACAGAGAAGAGTCACGATCAAATCCATAAAACTAGTTCTGTTCGTACCCGCTGAGAAAATGGTTAAAAATAATCATTTTGTAATACAATTCCAAACAATACAGAAACCTCGACTTAGATATTCAAATATAGTTTTTATTACCAGGGTAAGAATACCCAACTTCTTGCTACACCAGTCATTTAAACGTAGTCTGTTTACTGTGGCCACTTCCGAGCTAGTACATTATGACTGCTCCCAACGGCCCGCGTCACCCGGGGCACCGAAAGGAGAGCGAGCACAAGTCGCACTGTGCATTCAAGCCAGGTATAACAGGAGGAGAGCACGGACGTCCTTCTGTACCAGCCGACAGACACGTATCGTATGAACTTTCATTTAACCCTTTTTTAAATACAGACTTTTTTCCAGCAGGTCAATACGCCCTCCGGCACCCCGAGGAAGTCTGTAATTAAGGACTCAAAGGTATGCCGCATGGAAACTTCAAGCGCTCACACTCGAGTAACGGCATACCTTTCCCTAGCCTTACACCATGAGGGTGCGTAATGCTGAAACCGTACGTTCTTCATACGCACAATACACCTTCTGTGCTTGAAATAATTTTACAATTTAACTCAGTTTGGGGTATATAGAGTTAACCAATCTTTGGGTTAATAACGCAGGTATTGTAAAGCGCTCATACCGTACATCATGAGGGCGAGTCATGCTTCGAGGAACTTCTGTGCATAATACGCACTTACAATAATTATAATAATCCCGTATAGTTGAATGCAGTTCGGGGGCATTAAGAGTGAACCGCGTATCTGGCTAGTAACGCATGCATTATATACACATAATAAGACAGAAACACTGCATACAACTGATGGCCCGCATTTATGGAACAGCTTGTACACTCTCCATTTTCAGCCCTCAGCCTCACACATTGAGGGTCATTTTTCACAATGAGGCAACAACTTGGCTTTCTTTAAGATATACAAATATGCGCGCCACCGTCTTCCGTGTACATACTCCATATGTACCTCACATTTGTTCAGGATAGGATCTAGAAACGTTTAAACACTATATATGCTAACACCTATGTTACATACAAAGGTTTAGTCGGCCCGAATACATGACACCTACTCCACATGCAGGGACGTTGACTCCGTGGCACCCCTGACATCACTATAGAACCAAACGGAGGTAGAGAATTGCCATTTTTTCAGCTGCTTATCTTTTTCTTTTAGTGCACATTTCGTATTAGCTTTGCCTTCTCCTTAGACAATATAATTATTGAGGCGGCACACATTACTGTGAGAGTATTTTGAATGCAAAATTAGACATCTCTCTTTTTCTTTTCTCCACATCTACAGGTACTTTATGACCTTTATCTAATTAGGTGAGCCAAGGTCGCACTCACCCATGCTGTGACAACTTGCAGCCTCCACATTTCAAGGTCCTGAAGAAGGCCCCCCGACCCGTGAGGGCAATTTTATGGGGCTGAAACATGTAGACAATTCACATGGACAATTCAGTGCGTTAGACGAATAATTTGTCTTCCCACGCACAACACTGTTTTTACTTGCCTCCATTCCGAACTGAATAAAGGTACAGTTCAGGTAATGCGAGGTTTTCCTTTTTAACTCACCTCACTTGAGCACTTCCACGTCTTCATCACTGATCACTACTGTAATAACCAGTGGTTTTTCCTCATGGTGGAGGAAAGCATATGAGAAAAGAAACCCAATGATGATGCTGTCACGTTTTTAACAAGGCGGAGAACCAAGATATACCGCCTCACGGCCTATGTATGTGAATGAGGGTTTTTATTGAAAGACGACAAGTACATTGAACCCTGGTTACTCAGGTACAAGTGATCCATTCCTCTTTTGATATTTTTGTGTTTCTTGCTACTTCAATACTTTCATGCTTCCTGTATTTTCCATGTTTCTCAAAAACGGAATATAGACCCAGATGTGGAGCAGAGAGCCCTTTCAAACTATTGTACTCTATCACACATGATCTGTCAGCATTCACTTTGCTATCATCAAACTAAAGAAGGCACAATCCTGATAGTGTCCTAACCCATAATAATGCAACATAAGACATGCCTTCTTTGAAGACGTGGGGACCTATATTTATCATCGCTGCCTCCAAGCACAGAGGAAACTGTTCTCTTCTGACATAAAGGCTTTTTACAAAGAGAAACCTAGTGGTGCACCTGCAAAATGTTTTGCCCTCTGCAATGTGGTAAAATTCTATCAAAACATACTCATATTGTACTTTATTGGGGTATGTGATAAAAGCTATCATATTTCCCATTGCACTAATGACTAATTCCTCCTTGACATTTAGATTTTGTTCCAAAATTATTATGCAATTTTTAAGCAGTTTAGAGTCTCTTCTAAACCAGCACTCTATACAACTCTAGTGCTTCCAATTTCTTTAGCATTGATATCATGGTAAGTTTAAACCTTGATGTTCAATTTTATCTTTACTACTAAGATTCATAATCTCTTGTTTTTCCAAATGAAGCATTTCTAAGTTAAACTGAGTGCAATCGTCCATTGTTGGCATGAGGCCCACAATCTGTTTGTGACTTTTCAAGCGATTACATTACAGAAGCGTGTGTGTCATTGTGTGCAAGAGAGAGCTAACCATGCAAGAAACAAGACCTTTCTTTGCTTCTTTCCTAGTAACACCTATTCTTATGTCATTTAGTATATTGCCATACCCCTCATCTGCAGCCTGTCTCATATTTTGAGTTAATTCTGCATACTGTAAATTCAACTATATAATACTATTTCCAATACTTCCCATGGACTTTTTGGTTTCTTCATGAAGCAGTTTGTTAAAAGGTGGTTGACCTTTGATAGGAGTCAAATGTAGAAGGTCACCAAAAACGATGACGTGCTTACCACCCATGCAAAACCCTTGAGACTACATGACGAGCATCACCAGAGTACTCTAGTTTGTTGTCATGTTCTACAGGCATCATAAGCAGTGTATGTAACGTGATTCCTTTAATGTTGTGAGCAGCTAGTCCAGTAGGTACAGTCACAACACATGAAAGATTACAACTCATCTTCCTGCGAACAAATGCAGTGGCAGCTTTAATAAGAAAATGTTTGCCTGCATCTGCCTGTCCACTAACATATAATAGTGTAGGCTTGAACATTGTACATGAACATTCAGACTTATCTGAAGAAAACCCTGCAGTAAGGTTTTGGAAGATTTTAGAGAGGTAGCAGCCATCGCTTCACCTATTCAGGTAAGAGAACTATGGAGTGAAGTGAACTAGTTTAGTTAATAAGTAACTTCTACTGAAGATTAAGAATAGGATGTTCTTTATCTAGGTTGTGGTAGGCAATATATGCATAGGCAATGGCAGCTTACCTCCCTAGTGGTCAATATAGTTACAGAGGGTAGTAGGATAAGGGTATAACTATTTGGTATGCACTTTGATAAGCGGATTCAAAATACAGGCTGCGCTAAAAGGAAGCAATGCAAAGTAAATGTAAAACATGATTTCAACCCTAAAGTAACAGAATAATTTTCCCTTTAATTTTTCTCAACAATATAAATAAAACCCGCCTCTCCACCCACAACAGGCCCACCCTTCTCCCCAAACAAATCACCCCATCCCCAACCAATGTTCAAAATGTCCAAAGAAAATTCCAATGCAGCGTCCTGTTCCCTTCCCAATTCCCTCCCTCTCTAACCAAAACAAAAGTCCCTCCCACCAAAGCAAAAAATTTAAAAAGGCTTCAGAGGGCATCATTTATGTGGGTCCCAAGTCTTCCCAACTCCTGGTGAAGGCTTGCCACCTCCCGGCAAAGCAGCGCCAGCTCTCGAAGCACTCAGTGTGGGAAGTAGTCTGGGTAGGAGGGGGACCTGCATTGGTGGTTTGGGAGGATCCTAGCTGCTGGCGGTGCTGGCAATGTTGTGGCCGGGATGAAGGCACTGGCAGCTGGCTGGAGGAACTGCGTCCCGGGTCAATGGCAAATGCCTCTGCTTTCTCCTGCTCCAGAGCCACCAGCTGACAATATTCGGTCTGCATGGCTTCCATCCAGTGCCGCCACTGCCAGGCTGCTATCTCCTGCTGAAATGGTGATGGTGGTGAACCAGCAGGAGTAGCTATACGAAGAAAGAAAAAAAAACGAAAAAGACGAATTTTAAGCAATGCTCTGTGCAAACACTTGTTTATATAGTGGCTGATCATCATGTGCTAAGCTTTGGCCTAGTCAGTCACTGTAGTTGACTAATGTCAAAAGGGAAAAATTTGTACAGGCGTAAATCTGTTATGGAAGCCATGAAATATATGTACATAAATATCTTGGCCAGAAAAACGTGGCACATCCCAAAAATGGAATTTTCAATTTTTTCCGGTAGGCTGGGACAGAACTGAGGAAAGAATAAAGGAGTGAGGTACTAGGAGGTGACTGACTGGGCACTGAGAAACACACATTGTTTTCAGTTTGCCATGCATCGAAAACCTTGTAAATGCCGCATTAACTGAAGCAGACGCATATTGCATAGCCAACACTGCAGTTCAGAATTGAACCATGCTGCAGTTAGGTCACGGGTGGCGAAATGCCATTGGAATGGAGGTAATGAATGATGATGGATGGGATATCTGCCTCGCTTAACAAATACAGTGAGTATACTTAATTTGTCAATGAGCAAGAAATGCGACTTACCACCAACTGTCTCTGCCACCGCTGGGACTCCCTCTCCAACCGCCTCCCCTGCTGCATCTGGAACACTGGTGCTGGCTCCAGCACTGGTGGTCTGTGCAGCTAGAAAAAAACATTACCTGTTTTAGATGCAAGATACGCCTCCCCTTATTATTATTATTATAACTGCAATACCTCACTACTGTTCAGTTAGCAGTATATTCTATCAAATATATCACCTTGGGCATTTTGTTGGTGGCAATGTTAGAAAAGACAGGTAGTCAAGCCAACCAAAAGCTTTTTGTAATGGAGGCGCAGAGCTATGACGACTCTGAGTTATTGAAGAGCAATTAATGGGCAAAATAAATTGATGGACATATGGTGTTTGTTGGCAAATGCAATGGTACCTCATACTTTCCTGCCAGGCTGCATTGTCATGGAAAGCACTGGTATACTATATAAATGAATGATAGCACAACATGGGGGGGTCCACCATGACCATGGACAGTCTCTCATTTTAACTTTGTGAGCATGAGCAAGAAAAAAGAAATCCTTCTCAGCAAACAGGCATGGTGAATATTAGCTTACTTGGGCCTGCAATCTTCACAGTACCAAAAATCTGTTTTCTTAGTCTTACACTACCAGTACACAAGATATATAAGGGGAGAGGCAAAGCTTACAAACAAAGCAGAAGAAAGCTACAGACTAGGACAGACAGGAGGAAGTCAGCTACAGAAACATGAAACATAGAAAAAAAGGATAACGCAGGGATAACAAGAATTTAACAAACATTAGAACAAGGCAAAATGATTCCAATAATGGGGGGAGGTAAAAGTTAGGGAAATAATAATAATAACAGGACTTCCTGGGGCCAGCAGAACCAGCGGTGCTGGTGATGGTAGTGGTAGTTCCACCCTCCGTGGCACTGGTGGTGGCAACCCCTTCACCTTCATCCACCTTAGACAATGCCCTCTTTCCCCTGGGTGCTGATGTAAGATTTAAAGGAGATCAAAAAAAAGATTAATGGTACAGTTAATCTCCTAAAAAATATTTTGACAGGCAAATGCAGTAGCATTGTACTTTTATGAATCTGATTGCCTATAGTAGAGGTATTGCGTTGACCTATTCTTATTTCCTAAATCTAAGCCCTGGTCCTAATTTCCTAAAATACATTTGAAACTACTAATACATTGCAATGAATGAGCTTTGCTTCTCGGTCCCCTTTGATGAGCCCTTTTCACTGCATAAATGCATACTACACATCACTGGGAGATTGGGACTGTATGAGCTACATAAAGAGAGACATACAGAATGCTAACTCATTGATCTCACTACTACCACTACTACTAACACTATCTTAATAACAGGACAGAGGAGTCTGCAGGACTTCTTAAATAATCAGCACAGTGAGCACCGATGAGTACGATTAGGTAGCACCGAGCACCTGGCTAGCTCAAACTGGATCACAAAATATTTGTAACGTAAATTTAACTTATCTCTGAGTGTGAGCAGCAAGCTATTTGAAAAAGAAATATTAGCATTGTAGAACACAAAATAAATAATTACTAACTGAGCCCTGCAACCTCGACATCCAGCAGGTCGAGTAGGTCCTGTTCCTTATCCAGTATGTCGGCCCAGCAGTGTGTCAGCTGCTGCATGGTGCACTGGACCCCAGTGCTCCGGTGCATGCACAGGCGCACTGTCCCCCACAGCAGTAGATGCTCCAACAGGGCTTACCCCCTCCCAGGCATGCCGCCTGTTGCCAGCATGGAGGGGAGGTGGCATTGCACATAAAAAAAAGTGCGCCCACCTCTGGCTTGGAAAAAACGGGGAGCGGCTGCACCCCATGGCGGCGCAGGCAACCTCAAGGTGTGCGGCTTGTAGCAGCCGTAATGGTGCCACCACTTACTGTCTGTCAATGCTCCTCTAACATGGCGCTGGGTAGGATTAGGAAGAAGAAGAAAGGAAGAGAATAGAGAAGCAGAAAGAAAGAAATAAGGAAGTAGAGAGGTAAAACAAAAAAGTTTTAAAAATCACTGAAAAAGTTTAAAAAAAGACAAAAACGTAAAATACACAAACACAAATACACACACTGATAAAAAAGGTAAACAAGGGGTGGATGAGTGGGATGGGGAGAATTAAATAGATATTAAAGGGATACAAAAATCATGCCCACCCCCATGCAGAGAACAGTATGCAGGTAAAACAAAATGGCCGTGCCCATGCGGACCGCATGGTTCTGTTCACGCTGATTTTTCTGATTTTTATTTTTCTTAGACATTGATACATTTTTATGAGAAGTGATAGCTCCATTAGAAATTATTCTGGACAACTATTTTTTTAAATAAAAATAAATGTGGTACTGTTACTAGAGTTGGATTTGTTTTACCTTCTTTCTGTTGGTCTTCCTGTCTCGAAACTCATCACTTCTCTCTGCACAAGGTTTGTCTATTCTTCTTCTTCCTCCTTTCAGTTTGTTTGCATCTTACTCGATTGGTAGACCTACATAAAAAAGATCCCATTTATTTATATTTCTGACACAGTTTACAGTAACAATTTGCAATATTCTACAAAGCATTCTGTATATTAATATTCGCAACTCAATCTTTAGCATTTAACAGGTTGCAGATTCTCTATGGTACAGTTTCATAACAGAGTGGCTCCTTTTCTTACAACTTTGTGCACTCTGAATGCTTCAGTTTTATGGCAAGACGGCCTTCCTGCTGAGAGCTCTCTGCAGCTGCAGGGTGACGAATGGGTGTGAAAGTCTTTACTGAGGTACTCACCACCCTGCAAAGACCTCTTTTGGGTGTATGATTGGGTTTGCTAACAGAAGCCTCTGTAATGACAGCTCTGTATTCAGTAAAGTCTATGTGTAGACGGATTCAGAGAAATTCTAGGCCCTGTGTCATAACATTATAACAGAGTGCCATTTTCTATGGTACAGTTTCAAAAGAGAGTGGCTCCTTTTCTCACACTTTTATACAGAGTGAATGTTTGAGTTTTATAACATTATGGCCTCTGTGGTCACACCCCTCTACAGGATAAAAATTGATTGTGATAAAATTTACTAAGCAACTCACCACTATTCAAAGACCTCTGTTGTGTGTCAAAAGAGTATATCATTGAGTTTGCAAAGAGCATAATTGGTAGTGGCACCTCTGTACACAGTAACATTTATGTGCAGTCAGATTTAGGATGTTATGACACTATATTAGAGTGCATATTTTTTATAATAGAGTTTCATGTAAAAGTGGGACCCTTTTCTTACAAATTTGTGTAGGGATAATGCATCAGTTTTTTTGCTACACAGTCTCTCAGCTTACACCTGTCTACAAGGTGAAAGCTGATTGAAAAAGATTTTACTGAGTAACTCACCACTCTGCAAAGACCTTGTCTATGTCAATATGGGGTATGACTAGGTATGATAACAGCGGCCTTAGTAGTCAACGCACTGTACATAGTAAAGGCTGTGGGGCAGATTTACAAGCACCTTGCGCCACTTTTGCGTCACTTTTAACATGGGAAAAGTGATGCAAAAGTGGCGCAAGGGGCTTGTAAATCTGCCCCTATGTGTTGAAGGAAAAAGAGAAACTCTAGAGTCTAGGCCCTGTGTTATGCCATTATAAATGGGTGCACAGTCTATAAAGTAAAGTTTCATAAGACACTGGCTCCTTTTCTTCCAACTCTATACAGGATGAATGTTTCAATTTTAAAACAACATGGCCTCTCTGCTGAGAGCTCTCTACAGGGTAAAGGCTAGGTGTAAAAAGCTTCACTGAAGAGCTCACCACTCTGCAAACACCTTTCTGACCATCAAGAGAGTGTACTACTGGGTTTGGTATGAGCGGTCTCTTTAGTGATAGCTCTGTGCACAGTAAAAGCTATAAGTAGAAGGATTCAGAGAAAGACTAGGCCCTGAATTGTCATTATAACAGAGAGCAGATTCTCTATGATAGAGTTTAATGACAGATTGGCTCCTTTTCTTACAACTCTATACAGGGTGATTGCTTAAGTTTCATGACAACATGGAGTCTTTGCTGATACCTCTCTACAGGGTGGAGGCTGGGTGTGAAAGGCTTTACTGAGGAATTCACCCCTCTGCAAAGCCCATATCTTTGGATGAACAGGATGTATGATGTGGTTAGCAAACAGCACCCTCTCTAATGACACCTCAGCACAGAGTTATGACTCTGTGTAGACAAATTAAGTGAAACACTTGGCCCCTTGTTATGCCATTATAAAAGGGTGTGTATTATCTATATTTTATAGTTTCATAAGACACTTGCTTCTTTTCTTACAACTCTATACAGGATGAATGCTTCCATTTAAAACAACATGGCCTCTCTTCTGAGAGCCCTGTACAGAGTAAAGGATGGATGTGAAAATCTTTACTTAGAAAAGCACCATTCTCCAAAGACCTTTTCTATATGTCAACAAGGTGTATGATTGGGTTGGGTAACAGCAACCTCAGTACTCACAGCTCTGTACACAGTAAAAGCTATGTGTAGAAGGATTTAGAGACGCACATGGCCCTTTGTTATACCATTGTAACACACTGTAGATGCTATATAGTATAGCTTCATGGAAGAATGCTCCCTTTCTTATAAATCTATACTGGGTGAGTGCTTTAGTTTTATAACACAATGGTCTCCCTGCTGAGATCTCTCTACGGAGTGATTAAGGAGTGTGAAAATCCTTACTGAGGAACTCTCCACTCTCCAAAGACCTCGTTTGTGTGTCAAGACGATGTATTATTGGATTTGCTAAGAACATCCTTTATAGTGACAACTCTGTACATAGTAAAAGCTATGTGTAGAAGGATTTAGGGAAACACGAGGTCCTGTGTTATTCCCTATGATAGATTTTCATAGGAGCCTGGCTCCTATCCTTACAACTCTATACAGGGTGAATGCTTCCATTTTATGTCTGCTGAGAGCTCTGCACAGAGTGAACAATGATAGTGAAAGTTTTTACTAAGGAACTCACCACTCTGGAAAAAACATTTGTATAGGTCAATAGGGTGTATGATTGAGTTTAGTAACAGCACCCTCACCAGTCACATCTCTCTTCACAGTAAAAGCTATGGGCCCGATTCACAAAGGTAAACTTAGACCAAAAGTCTAAGTTTATGTCTCTCAGCATTCACAAAGGTAAACTTAGACCAAGAGTCAAAGTTTACCTTTGTGAGTAACATCTTTACGTCAGCAGTCAGGCCGGTATCTCTGCCCTGAGTGTGTAGCTTTTAATACACCTAACTATAACATTAATTTAACCTTTTTTAAAGTAAATTAATTATTTTTTCAGTGTATGTATGGTAGAATGACTGAAAAATATATCCTGTGTGTGGATGTACTGGCCTCGCCTTTGAGACCTCTCTCTTAGATGATGGGTGTGCATAGCAGGGTGTGTGGATGGACTGGCCTCTCCTTTCAGATCTCTCTCTAAAATGATGGGTGTGCATAGTAGGTTGTGTGGATGGACTGGCCTCTCCTTTCAGATCTCTCTCTCAGGTGATGGGTGTGCATAGTATGGTGTGGGGAGGGAGTGGCCTCTCCATTCAGACGTCTCTCTCAGAGGATGGATGCACGTATTAGAGTGTGTGGATAGAGTACCCTCTCTTGTGAGACCTCTCTCTAACATGACAGGTGTGCATAGTAGTGAGTAGGGAGAGACTGGCCTCTCCTTTCATGCCTCTCTGTCAAATGATGGGTGTGGAAGTAGGGTGTGAGTACTGACAAGCCTCTCCTATCAGACCTCTCTCTCAGATGACAGTCGTGCATAGTAGGGTGTGTGGAGAGAGACTGGTCTCGCTGCTGAGATCGTCTCTCTTTGATGATGGGTGTGCAGTAGGCTGTGTGCAGGGACTGCCCTGTCTGCTAACACCCCTGTCTTTGATGATGGGTGTGCTTAGTAGGGTGTGGGAAGCGCCTTAACTCTTCTCAAAACTATGCCCAAGCCAATGGGCATAAATAAAAGACTCTGTTAACACCTTCTCCAGTAGGACTCCTGCCTACAGCAACAAGTGTGCATACTAAAGTTGATTCAAAGATCAATTACTTCTTCCTATTTTTCACAATCCAGTGAGAGTCTCCTGATATCGTAACATTTAAAAAAAAAAGAATTAACTTCTACTTATCACAATACTTATCTCTTAAACACTTTCTCTCAGACACAAGTGCCATAGTATGAATTCCTACTACTAGAGTGTTTTGAGAACTTACCTACTCTTTTTCACTATTCACCATCCCTCGAGAGTCTCGTGAGCATGGACGTCATTTAGGGTTCACTAGTTTGCCCTTTTCTACCTCTGGCACTACCATTGCGACACGTGGCCTCAGGGGTGGCAAAATCAGTGCCAAGAACACAAGGGTGTCTTGCATTATAAGAGTCAGCTTTCTGCTCATTTTTATTACATTAATAGTGAATAATAGTTTATTAATCGCTATTAGTGTAATAAAAAGTGGAGCAGCAATCACTGGCATCTTAGATAAGAAAAATAAAATGGTTTTAATGTATGTTGTGTGCGTGCATGTGGGTGAGAGTGACTTTGGGTGAGAGAGCATATATATGTGTGAGTATGTATGTTTGTATATGGAATCATGAATGTATGTGTGTGTGTGTCAAAATGAGTGAGCAAGTATAAGTGAGTCAGAGTAAGAGTGAGTGAGAGAGTGCGAATGAGTGATTCAGGGTGAGAGTGAGAGCACGAGTAGATGAAAATTAATGAGTGCAAGTCAGTGCTTAGAAAGAATGAGTGTGAATATATGAATGTAAGTGAGCATGTGTTGTTATGCTTGCAGATACGCTGTTGAACCTGGCATGTTTCTTGACTTATAGAAGCACCCTTGAGAAAATGTTGGCACTGGAATACTGGAGGCAATACTTACTTATGGGATATTCTGGGCAAAATGCTACTGCTGGCACTGTGGGCAAATTTTGGCATGAAGCACCCATTAAAAAATGCCAGCACTGGTCTCCTGGAGGAAATTCTTGGCATAGTTGGCACCTGTGGCAAATTGCTTGTGATGGCACATTTAAGGAAATTCTTGGCATATGGGAAGACAACTGTGGCAAGGTCTTGGGGCCGTCCATGACAAAATGTGGTCCTTGACTTATTAGACACAGTGCAAGCGAAGCAGTATTTGGAAACTTCTGGCACTGGCATATTGTATGTATTGTTTGGGCAAAAGGGGCCACCATGGCAAACAAAAAGCTGGTCCTAATGTTTGACATAAGGTGGCACCCATAGGACGCTTTAAAAACATAATTGGGGGAACTCATGGGACTGTCAGATTTCAGTAGCTTGGCACATCATGAAAGGACTTGAATATTTAGTGAGCGTTTTTATAGAGCTTATGTCTTTTTAGCAAATTTATGCGAAATTTGTGCATAAAAATGCACTAGTAAAGCCCATTTTTCAGAATTTCCTCAAGAAAGAGAAACTTCCACCCTTTGTTCTCCCTTAGATGAATATATAATATTAATTATGCAATTATGTTAATTATTGTGATGTAATCAAGATTAAGGTTATGTGACATCACTTAAGGTAAAAGGGTATATGATGTCACTTCTGCTACCCCTGACATTTTGGTGAATCAATGTCCATGCTCATGAGATCGTAAAACTGTTTTAAAAACAATATACATTTATTTTAATCACAGTAGTTATTCCTTAGAGACCTTCTCTCTAACTCTAGGAGAACAGGATGCCTTTCTGCTGCCCCCTTATATAGGTTTTTTACTTCATTTCCACAACACCTGCAATTTTTCACAGTAAACAGTAATGGCGGGCACTTTTAATTTCTGAAATTCCAACAGCCAGCCAATCAGAGCGCTCAATCTCATAGGATTTGTGGGAGCATTGCACTCTTGTGAGAGCGTGAAGGCTCAAGGGGAAAACGGATCTCTCCACCAATCACAGGGTCACATTTTGTTATTTGAGCTTTCGGGTGACTCGCGCAAGCCAAACTGTCCAGATATCTATATTTTTTTCACCTTTAATTTCTCAAAAACTACAGAATGGATTTACGCCTAATCACAAAAAGCACAATCTATAGACCAAGATCTACCTTCCTGCCAAATTTGGTGTAATTCTGTTCAGCAGTTTTTGCGGTCATCTGTCTTTAAAAAGTCTATGGAAAAGTCATGGAGAGTTAGCATTTTGGAACCCCCTCTTTTTTTCTCGGCCACCTCTTGATGGATCACCCCAAAACTTGCCATGCGCAAGCAAGCCGAAAAGTGGTACTTTTTTGGAAAGTTTCATGGATATTCTGCAAACGGTGCCAAAGTTATTATCACATTGCAGAATGTTGGGTCAGCTGTTTTAAAAATGATGCCTTCCAGACCTCAGATAAGATGACTATGTTTCATGACATTTCTGAACCTATCAGCTGCCCTTGACACTGTTGAATACTTCGGGGCAGATTTACAAGCCCCCTGCGCCACCAGTACGTCACTTTTCGTGACGTACTGGTGGCGCAGGGGGCTCCTCGATATTTACAAGGAGAGGAAAAGCCACCATGCGTGACTTTTCCTCTCCTTGTAAATACCGTCCCTTCACACGCAGCACTTTGCGGTGAAGGGGCGTTCCATGGGTGTTGCTGTGGGTGTTCCCACGCAACACCCATGGAACAAGACACATCTCCAGAATTACGAGAAATCGTAACTCTGGAGATGCGTCTGAAAGCTACGCCACCCTAGAGGTGGCGTAACGAGGCGCACCGAGGAGAAATGTTTTCATTTCTCCTCGTTTTTCCTCTTTCAATGCGTGCTGCATTCTGCAGCACGCATTGAAAGAGGAAAAAGCCTGTACTGATTGTTTTTGTGCAGAAAGGTGCCCCTTCCTGCACAGAAACAATCTCCCCATGGCGCAGGCATCCTTGCACCATGGTGCAAGGGTGCCTGCGCCGGCGCTTGGCAACTGTTTGTGCGCCAGCGCAGGGAGAGCACAGGAATGCGACATATTCTTGTAAATATGTCGCATTCCTGTGCTCTGAAAGTGCCGCAGCGTGGCGCAGCCAAAGGGCTTGCAGTGCCACGCTGCGGCACTTTCTTGTAGATCTGCCCCTTCGTGCTCTCCACAGCCTGAAGTCTTGAATGGGATTCATGGGAAAGGTCTTTCAATGGCTCTCATCATACCTATCCATTCACATGGGTATGAAAGGGTCCCGAAGACTCCAATCACCTTTGGAAGTACCCAGGGTTCCATTGTATCCTCTGGCATCTTCAACCTCTACATGGGGATCCTTCCAACTATTCACAGATAAGAACCCAAACATTTACCAATATAGTGATAGCACACTGCTGTATTTGAAGGTTTACTCTGCTCCAGACATACAATGCCTCAAACCAGACCTGGATATCGAGTCCCCACATGAACCTTAACCTTAACATGGCTCAACCACATGAACCTGGAAGGATATGAGCCACAACTTACATCCAATGCCATGTATATTGGATTCACCCTAGACACAAATCTCAGCCTTAAGCAAATATCACCAAGAAAAATGAGATGTGGGGTTGTGCGAATCTGCGTAGTTTGCATTTGCATAATTACGTATATTTTCAGGAAAAATTACATAAAATTCTGCAAAATGTGAATTTGTTGAATACGAAGATGCATTTGACGCTAAAAAAAGAGGGGGAATCATTGCAAACAATAGCTGCTTGCTTTCAGTTGTGCTTGTGCATTCATTGTAAATTTATACTGTGAACGGCTTGTTGACAGTACTTTTTTACCGCAAATGTCATGTAATTCCTCAAAGTGGTATACTGGCATGAAGTTCCTGAAATTACGCTGGCATTAATTAAATTTTGCTTAGGCCTTATAATATGGCCTAGTAACAGCTCTCTCTGTTAGAGAAAGTGAAACCATTGCTTCCAAAAGACAACCTCAGAAATGCTGTTCAAATTCTCATACCTTCTCATTTCGATCGAGTCAATTCCCAGCTTCATGGCCTCCCAGACTTCACACTGGCCCCTAATTGTTTGTTTATAAAGTGCATCGTACACCAACTAGGTGGTTTCTTCGTACATAGCAATACATAGTTAGCTGCATGAAGTGCCAAAACTCTTACATGGATAAAGCAATACCCGTACTTGAACAGGAACAATTTAAATGCTTTTCTGAAAGGCTATTGATTGGAGATTTGTCTCAAGGACGTAGGGAGGCCATTCCACAACTTAACCACTTGACAGCAGTTAGTGTTGGCCAGTAATGCTAAAATGCCATATTTATGGAACATCTTGTGCACCAGACACAGAGTTTTGCTTTGAACTTGATTCTTCGGGCAAAAGGTAGCAAATCAGGCTTTGTCTGGCCACTGATATATGATCAATTTTTTTAATGTTATGAGTAAGTCTAAGGGGCATATTATCAAGGGCTGGCGATAACATTATCACCGCTTTAGCGTCCGTTTTCGGGCGGAAGGCGGCGATAATATTGTCGCTTTATTAACAAGGACACGCTAGCGCATGTTTCCTTGCCTTAGCGCCCGTTGTCAGCACGCCTCGCATCGCATCGTTAATGAGATGCATAGGAGGCGTGCCTGACAAAACTCCATGGGAAAATATCGCTAACCCAGCTTCGCGATATCATCAACGAGGGGTAGCGATATTTGAAATCGCGTTAACTATGCCTTAACGCTGGAATTTAACGTCTGTTAAATTCCAGACTAAGGCATACCTAACATGGGGGGTGGATTGTGTGGCTAAGACCACAGGCCCTATCATCAAGAATATCGCCGTTTTCCATGGAACATCGCTGGAAAACCAGCGATGTTCCATGGAAAACACCGCTATCGCTGGAATAATTATCGCCATTGCGCTAAGCGTTGTTAATACAGCGCTAGCATGGCGATAATTTCCAGCGATAGCCGGCGATAAGAAATCTCACGCTAAGCGCGGCCAGCGATAATTATCGCTGCCGCTTGATAATATGCCCTCAAATGTATTGTACCCAAGCTGTAAGAAATTGGAGTATTACTTGAGGGGGGTGAGAACCCACCTCATATATTAATCAGTCAGTTAGTCAAATCTTTATTTCGGCACAAAGGCCATAAAAGCACATAAAACATAAATAGGTTAAAAATGTCATAAATACATATGAACTAAAATCCAGCTCATTTTGTTACATTCTTTAGTCATACAGCATTATGTGCACCAGATGGTATTAAATAGAAAAGAGAAGAATTGATTGCTAAGGTACAAGAAAAGGGAAAGGGGGAATAAGGGAGAGCAGCCAAGTATTAGCATCCATGGACTCAGCATAAATTTACACAACATATCACATCACTTCATCTGTAGTACATTACCTGCCAGATAAGGAGCAAAACTTTGCTCTAGCTCTCCACATAGCCATCAAGTAACGAGTAAGTCCAAAGACCAATGTCTTCCTAAGGTCTGTTCTGAGAATCCTTAGGGCAATTTCATATTCTCTAGAGCCTGGATTTCAACACAGAGGTAATAACCAACAACGCCTGCTGCTCTGGTAAACCGAGCACAAGAACAGGACATGTTCTATGGTCTCCTTGGGGGCACCACAAGCTGGGCACCACCAGTCGTCGCCCTAAGGACTTTAGCCCATCTGGCTGTAAAAGACTGAAGGGAAAGGGTCCCATAACGTAGTTGCAAAAACAGACGCCTGGCCAAAGGAGGTTCGCTCTTATCTAGGAAGTCTTCTCTGCTATAAAAATCCTTGACTGTAAGAAATGCATCAGCCATAGAGTCTCAACAATCCTGGGAGTATATTGTAAGATCTTTATGCTGCCAATAGGCTCTTTTAATGGTGTTCTTAGATATCCCCTCGGTCTCATTGGGAGCAGCCCACATGGTTGTGAACCCAATTTCTCCCAGGGTGGTTTTTACATATTTAACCCAGAATAATTTAAGGGAACCCGCAAGACTAAGGGGCCGATTCCGATTCGGGCCGGAAATCTCTCCGACCGAGCCGGATCCGGAGAGATTTCCGACCGAATCGGACCCGTGCAGCCCGACCGAACGAGTACGATGCGCACGTATGCCATCGGACTCGAGTCGGTCGGACTCCCATTGAAGTCAATGGGAGCCTGTCGTACAACGCGTACGCGGGCTCCCATTGACTCAATGGGTGCGAGGCGGACAAGTGCGCCCCCTACAGCGTGTACGCAGCAAAGCGACTCGCGCCGTACACGCACAGGTAGGGGGGACCCATGGGTCCCCCTTGTGTGTGACTCGCGTGGCTAGGTGTACAGGGGGGTCCGACACGGACCCCCAAAGTGCGGCTCCGACTGCTCTTTCGAGCCGGAGTGCGCGGCTCGGTCGGACTGCTCGCGGCGCGCATCGTACTTACCCGGCCGGGGAACGTCTCTATTGCGCGGTGCGAGTCGAGTCCGTGCGAGTCGGTCGGTGCGGTTAGACCCGGGAACGAGTCGGTCGGAGCGGTCGGGACGCCCGGATGAGTCGGTCAGCGATTTCGCATCGTACTCGCTCGCCCGGACGCGCGTACGAATTGGTCGGGAAATAGGGCTCCGAATCGGATCCGGTTAAGCCGAATCCGATTCGGAGCCCTACCGGCCGAGATCGGAATCGGCCCCTAAGTATCTCTGCTGGAACCTCCCGATACTGTTGGAGCTCTGGGGTAATGCAGAACCTCCTCCAAAACAGGACAGGGTGCATACCAATTTTACCTGCCAATGCTTTCAACCTGAAGTCAAATCTAAGGGGAAGTAAGGGAGTATTTATGGGAACACCTATCAGTTGCCGAATAAACTGATTTTCCACTAAGTCGAGCAAGGATGTTTCCAGATGACTCCACAGCTCTGCGCCATAAGATGCTACCCCCAGGGCTTGCAGTTGATATACTTGCAGGACCGGGTAGAAAGGTCAAAATTGCGAGCTGTGTACCATCTTAGATATACCCCTGCAACTTCCTCTAACTTACGCCTATGCTGGGTAACATGCACCTGCCATTCCAAGTGTTCAGTTAATGTAATGGCCAATTACATGAAAGTATGAACCCTTTCTAAGGGAGTCCCTGCTGGGACTGGGCTGACTCTAGTCAAGTGCCCTATGTTTAAGATCATGTACTTCTTCTTGCCTACATTAATTTCAATGCCCCAAACCCTACAGAAGTGTTCGAAGTGGTCCAGGGGCTATTTGTTTAGAATCCTTGGAGATTTGTACAGTAAAAGAGTATCGTCAGCAAACATGAGGGCAGGAATCCTCATGTTTGCCAACCTGGGAGCATCGTTGTCATTCTGCTCCAAAAAGTCTATTAGACCATTTATATAGAGAGAGAAGAACATTGTGGCGAGTATGCAATCCTGCCTGCCCCCCTGTTTATGGGGAATGACTCAGTTAGCTGACCGGCTGGCTGCACCTCACCTGTGCATAGTAATTCATGTGCAACCTCACAATAATATCAAGTAGTTAGCTAGGTACCCCTAACTCTTGAAGCACCCGCCACGGGGTTGGCCTGGGGACTAAATCGAATGTGAAACGAAGGTCCACAAACACGACATACAGGCGACCACCCCTCAAGGTGACCACCTTCCAGTACACTACCAGGAGACGGAACACCTGATCAATTGTGGTTGTTGCCTCCCTAAAACGAGTCTAGAGAGGTGACAAAATATCATTTGCCTTCATCCGCTCCTGTAAACGGCCAAGTATGACCCTACACAACAGTTTTTCGAGCTGTTGATTAGACTTATGGGTCTATTGTTGGCAGGTGCATCACAAAGGTATTTCTTGTATATGGGAACGATTTCAGCCCCAGCCCAAGTAGGGGGCAAGGGGACCCCTTTCAGGAAAGCTGTAAATAAATAATGGTGAAAATAAGCACCTCAGATGTCATCCTCCCTCCAAAATACATCACCAGCGATTTTATCTAAGCACAGCGCTTAGTCGGGTACAATACTCTGTATGGCTAAAAAAAATTCCTGAGCTGAAATTTCCTGTTCATTAAAAATACCCCCAGGGCAAACACTTCAATACTGCCCTCTTCCTCACCCAGGTCCTGAATTGTTTGCCCCGAGGTCCCGATGCCTGTGGAATCATTAACTGCAATGGTCAATTCTCCCTTCTGCACATACAAACTTGAATAGTGAGCTACCCAATCACTAGCTGAAATATTAACTTCTACTGATCCAGATCCTTCCCTACTACTGGAAGATATTATATTCCAGAATGTGTGATGCGCTTTACAATTAGCAGCATATAAAAGGCTCTCCCATCTATTCCTCTCCCATTCTTTTTTGGTGACCGTAAGGACCTTTTTGTAAGTGCGCCTAGCTGCCGGGATCAAAACCCTATCTTGCTCTTTTATTGTTTTGACCAAATTGGTCTTGGCATCCCTATAACTTTTATCATACCAGGTCAGTGGGCGATCCTCTCAAATGATTGCCTGGTTTCGACAAAGAAAAGATTCCTTAATTTCCCGAAACAACCCTATATGGATCTCAGATATTGCACCCATTGATATTTTCTAGCTCCCTGCTGAAAGGAGGCCCACCATTCCCTCCATCACTTCTGCCAGCAAGCAAAAAATCTGGTTTATGGTGAGGTCTGTACATTGCACCATTTGACCCTGCACCTTTTGCTAGTAATCCTCAATCTTCTATCCAACGACTTCTCAGAATAGGCAGTCTGTTTTTTTAAAATTTAGATTAATCTTGAGGACCAGGGCATTATGGGCACTGTCCTGGCGCGGCATTACATATATATCCTTGAGATATGGCCAAAGCTTGAGGTCCAAAAGAATATAATCAATTAAACTAGTTCAATTAGGGTTATTAAATGTGTGGGCCCCTGACCGGTCAGAACTAGTTCTGCTGTTACAGGCTCTTAACTCCTGGTTTAAAGTGAGTGCATTGATTTTAATTGCAGTCAGGTCCATTTCTTAATGGGTAGGTTCTCAAGAGTCGGAACTGACTGTAGATCATCTTCATCAGCCGACAAGGATGAGATTTCAAGACTCAATAGTTCAAATTGGCAATTGAAATCACCCCTACAATTTTCCTAACATTGGGTGTCTGTAAGGATAGGTGTGTATGCAGTTGTTCAAGGACAGTTGATTCCCTATTACTCCCCTCAGATCTGCAGTACACATTGTATATGAGATAGGTTTCGCCTTGGGGGACCTGAAGGCATACACAAAAATGGTCTGGGGAGTCCACCTCACCTCTCTCAATATGACCCTCACTGTTGTCCTCACCCAAATTGTGAGGCAACTGGAAGGCCTTCCCCTACCCACTGAGACAGCTTCCTTGAAAACATTTATATAACCTACATGATTGTGGGGTTACAGGGACCATGTCTTTTTAAATAGACAGAAATCAAACTAATCTATGTACTCACACTAATCCGGACAGGCTAATTTAGGAGCCAAATCTGCTACATTCCAAGAAATAAGCTGGACATTCCCAGAAAACTGAAAATGAACAGATGTTAGGTGCATTAGAGTCATTCCACAGCCCCTAAATCGCTTAATGCAGAGAACAAGTTAAAACATACAATGTGACCTGAAGTGTTCGTAAAGTGCGGGCGTCGGCCAGGGGAGGAGACAGGTGGCTTGTAGTAAAACCCAAGCAGGAGTGCGATAACCTTTGTTGCTCCTGGCTTAAAAAGCTCCTTGGTACTCAAGATATTATGTACACATGCAGGTTTGCGACAGTTTAGAACAGCACAATCCTCTACAAT
Source organism: Calotriton arnoldi (assembly GCA_963921515.1). Classification (NCBI taxonomy): domain Eukaryota; kingdom Metazoa; phylum Chordata; class Amphibia; order Caudata; family Salamandridae; genus Calotriton; species Calotriton arnoldi. The sequence continues at coordinate 1,688,028 of CAWUFW010000250.1, read as the reverse complement.
GCTTTTCTTAGACTGACCTAGCCAACCCACCCTCCAGGCCATTATAATTCCATTCGAACCCCATGCATTAAGGTGCTTGTGCATGCCAAGCCAGTCAGCATCCTTATTACGTAGTTGGTCCCAGGATTCTTGCTGCCTGGTCCTTAACGGGGAAACCCCGGCCAAAATTAAAACATAGGGGCAGGCAGCAGGGAGAAGACTCAAGTCATGACACTGGCCGTTGAACAGCTGCCCATGGCCTGTGAGGTTGGTACAATAGTAGGCATAGCAGGGAGGCCTGTTGTAGACTGAAGGCAAGCACCAAGATGAACTGTGGCTGTGTCCCCAGGTACAATATTGGAAGATGATCTCGAAGTGCCCTCAGAAGGCAAGAGTGGGTTACTAAGACCGGCTTGTTGGTTTACATGGATGGTATTCACCAGAGTTGAATAGCTGCTCACAGGTGAACTACTTCGTGTGGGCTTTTGGTGATCCAGGAGGAACATTTTAAGGGGGATAGTCACTAGGCTTTCAAGTTTAACCAGGTGATCCATCACAGGTTTCAATTTAACCTCCAAAGTTTTATCACATTTCCCACACATTGCCTCAAAAGTTGAAGAATATGTGGGCGGCAGATTTTTAGTCTGACATTTGACAGCCTGTGTCGAAGGAATGGTCGGCGGCTGAATCAAGGAAAGTAGTTGATTCTTAAGACCTTTATTAGGGGAGAGCTGATTCCTCTTAGCACCCGCGTTCTTTCCTGCTTGCCTTTTTCTTTTAACCTTCACAATAGCTGGCTGCTGTCGGTTTTGGGAACTACCCGATGCAATTGCACCCTCTTCATGATTTACTGTTTCAAGGGTAATATCCGAACCAACAGGGATTGGTGAGTGAATGTCCTTCACCTCGAGTGGATTACTACTACTTACGGTACCAAGTTCGGGACGAGAGGCCAACAAAGCCCTGAGTTTGAGGAAAAGTCTACATTTGGTTAGTTCAATTTCATTACTTACAATCCCGACAACCCGTTTGAGCATGCTGTCAATCGAAACAGAGGAACGAGTAATGTTACCACCAGCTTTCCATTTCACCATAATATGAAAAATAAGAGCTCACCAGAGTAACGTAGATAGGGTTCTACGCACTGTGGAGATGCTTTATACTGAAGGACGACAAATGAAAGAGGGGGGTTAAGCCCAGCCTCTTCTAGTCGATGATGGACCAAGATGAGCCTGACTTTAGCACTGGTGCATCACGCGCACTTCCCACGCTATGGGAGGCATGGACGCGCTATAAGCGTGTGGATGGTGCAGCATTGCCCCCTCCTCTCCACTCTTGGCAATGCCTCGGGGTGCTGTGAATTGTGGGCAATGGGGTCATGTTCAGGACTCAGGGGCAGCCAGCCACTGCAAAGCCACAGGCCCCCAGACTCACGGCTTGCTTTTGCCAGGACGCACTATAAGCGCTTGGATGGTGTTGGCCTGTCCCCTCCTCTCCACTCGCTGCAGGGCCTCTGGGCACTGTGAATTGTGGTAGTGGAGTCCTTTTCAGGGCTCAGGGGCAGCCGGCTACTGCAAAGTCACAGGCACCCGGATTCACAGCTTGCTTTCGAGGTTCCCCCTTAATCACAATCCAGGGTGAACCGCAAAAGCCACTAAATAAACCTGTGATTAAGCCTCTGGTAGCTTGACCCCAAGGAAATCAGGCTTAACTTAGAGGTAATGTGTAAAGTATTTATGCAGTACTCAAACAGTAATAAAGAGCAAACACAACACAAGAAAAATCCCAAACCAATGTAAAGCAATAGAGTAAATATCAGTAAATGAAATTACATGAAAATGACCAATATCCAATACGTAGGACCAGAGATATGAATCTTTAAAGTCTGAATTATAAATAGCACCAAAAAAGCACAACATCTGTTCATGCTATACTGGGTCAAAGTCTAATGTTACAGCCAGCTTTGATAAGATCACCAATCAGATACAGTGACCAAGCTCATTCCTTTGGAAAGTTTACCTTCAAACTTAAAAGCTTTTATGGATAAAAAGTGATTGTCTACAACTTGTTGACGGGGCAAGGTGCAATTGAATTTGAAGTGGGTCTTGATGAAGGCAGATTGCTCGAGAGCAGGGTCCAGGTGCAATTGTTGATAAAGGTGTTAAAGCTTTGAGAAGAAAAAGCCTAGGTCCAGAAAGGACTTGACATCGACAGGTTGCTGCTCAGCATCTGTCCAGATAAAGCCCTCTACACTTAGAAACTTTTCTGGAAGTCAGATCTCCTTCAGCTGGGCAAACCTGCAAGCCGAGGCCGATTGGTGATTCAACGTCGATGGCGGTGGCTTTGACTGCGATCTCAGCCTCTGTCAGTTCTCCAGACTATAAGTTGGCAAAAAGTTTCTAAGTCCCAGCTTTTGCAGTGTAACAGGAGGAGTACACTTTAACACCAGCCAAGGGTCCAGGACCTGAAGTGCCTCACTTGGGGGTTATGAATCACTCCAACAGAGGCCAGAGTGAAGGTCCAGAGAAGTTCCAGTTGGTTTTGGTCAGCTGGGCAGTTGGAGGAAGGAAAGGCCTCTGGAAGTGCCTGTTGCTCAAACAAAAAGTCAGCCAACTGACGCTTGGAGTTATGTCTTGGGTACTGGATTCAAGATAAGCAGGTCCAGTCTTCCTTCAGTTTCTTCAGACAGTGAGCAGTCCTTCTTTTGACCCTCCCAGGAGTCTCCTGAAGAGAGATCTGTGGGGTCTACTTTTATTCTCAGTGCCAGCCCGTGGGTGGAGGGCAATCCTTTGTCTACCCCTTAAACCAGTTCGGGTCAGGTCCTCTACCCCTCCACGGTTGGTGCCAGTCTCACTAAAATGACAAAGGGAAGGCAGGCCTAGGTGGGAGCTTCACCTCTAAGTGACTAGATAGCCACCCTTTGAAGTTCAGGAAGAGGTTGGACACTGCCCTCATGGCCACCCTTTCAAGGGAGGAGTCCCTCTACCCACACCCAGGGCCTTTTGTCCACTGTCTGAGAGCAATAAACATCTCACCAGAAGGGAGCCATCAGGGATCAAGTGACAGTTTGACACTGGCAGGAAAACCTTTTGGTTTTTGGCAGTTAAATGACAACTTTCTAAAAGTGTAATTTGCAAAATAGTAATATAAAATACCACTAATAAAGTGAGCCCTTAAACCATTTTATTAGTTACTTTCAAACTGGATTTAGCACTTATTAAATGTAATAGTATAATAATAGTGTAAACCAGTGTGAGCCTATGGGAAATATAATGAGGTTGGAGGTTTTTTACTGTCATGGCAGGCAGAACTTTAAATATGAATGCCTTACTTTTAAATACCATGCACCCTGCTCAGTAGGTATTTTAGGTGACTTACAAGTATTAGATAGGAAGGATTAGGTCAGCCAAAAGGTATATTTTGCCTAGTCAAGATGGCAGTTTTAAACTTCACACCCAAGTTGCATGGGCAGGTTTAGAGTCATGTTTCACAGTGCTTTTTAGTGGGTAGCATAATGAGTGATCCAGCCCGCTAGTAGCATTTAGTTCACTGGCCCTGAGTTCATGTAGTACCATTTACTAGGGTCTTATAGGTGACTTAAATGTGCCAATAAGGCATATGCCAATTTAATCATGTTTAACGGGAAGAGCACAAGCTCTTTACCACTGGTTAGCAGGAGAAAAGTACACCACGTCCTATGGGCAATAGAAATGAGTTTGGCAAAAGAAGGAAAAAAGGAAAAAATCTGGGGCGACCCTGCAGGAAGGGCAAATTTCCAACACAACTGATCTGACTTTGTGGAAGGTCTGCATAATGGGTGTTGCTATAGTCCGGTCTGGATATAATGTAAGATGTTAAAACCGGTGCTTAACAAGGCAAAACAAGTACTTACTATACCAGAAATATGATGGGTTAAGTTGAGGTTATCAGCAAATATTACCCACAGGGACATCGTCTTCCCCTGGGGACTTGAGAGCTTTCCCATGGACTCAAGCCTAAAACAGTTACTGCAGTTAAGTCTGTTTGTACCGAAAAGTTTCACAATTAAGCATTAAAAAATGTTGATCCATCCAGTGCAACCCCCATGATGGTGGTTCCTTTCAACGTATAATGATGCCCACTGGGCCATCCCTTAAATTTGTGGACGCCAGTAGGTAATGTCCTTCCCCACCCTGACGGACTGAGAACCATCCAACAGATTCTTTTATCAATGTTTTTTTTTTGTTTTAGTAATGGTTCGGTAAGAGAACCTGAAAAGAAGCCAATTGAAACACAGCTTTTCTTTGTGAGACAATGTCAAAGGAAATAATACCCTCTCCCCCTCGTCCTGTTTCCTTTGATAATGAAAACTGTGGACATAGAATAAGAGTGAAAAAATGCATGTACTGTATCCACTTATCTCCAAAGAGGATTTCTAGAGAATGATTCTCTTTGATTAAAAGTGATGATGTGTGCTTTAGGGGTACTGTGCCTTAAGGTGACAGCAACTTAGTGGTAGACATGAACAGCTCCTTCAGGGCTGCGGCCTTCGCACTTAATTTGCATAAAGACCTCTTTAGGAAACACCATGATTGCCGAGATGCCACAGACAGAATTAACTATGTGGTCTATTTGAAAACTAATCAAGGAAGTATATCATCTGAGCAAATACAGGCAGTAAAGTAAGGTATAAAGCACACTCACCGGGGCATTAATTTTAATAAGACTTTTTCCCCAAAGTTAGTTTGACTAATACTAATCTGTTAAGAATTAAAAAGACAAATAAAATAGAATAACTGGGAGTTTTTCAGGATTTATGACCAATAGGGCAGAAATATTTATAAATAGCACAATGCAGCACAACAGTCAAAGTTGCTGTGCTTCTTTGCACTAGGGGGAGAGAGCGGTGCGGAGCTTATGTACTAAGATATGGCATTACCGCTCTCTTACCCAGGGCTGACATGCAAACAGGCTGCTAATAGCCATGCACACACCTTTACACAATAGTGCAAAGCTGTGTGCTATATCTAGCAAAGGCTATTATTCCATGCTTAGACTAACTTTAAAACCTTTTACACATTGGATGTGAGCTGTACAGTGCAGCACACATGCAATTCATGAAATGGTAGGCAAAATGAAAACTTTTCTCCCTGGTAGCACCTGCCTCAAGGAGATATTTGGCACAAATCCCTGCCTACCATTTTTAATGTAAAGGTCTTTGCGTCCAAAATCAAGCATGGTATGTTGGAAATGCTCATATGCCAACTACGAGATGACCCCTTGAAGCAAAGTAATGCAAAACACAGCAAAGCTTACTTGTATTACTTTTAGAGCTACTTTCTGGTGCAAAAATAGTTTGGCACTGGAACATAGATATTTTATCAGACTTTGTGCCAGTTTGCATCTCTTTGCATGTCTTTGTATCCGAAAAGTCATGAGAAATTTGTCCCAATGTATTATACTAAGGGGCATATTTATAATGAAATGACACAGCACTGCGCTGCAAGCAATTTTGCTCTGCTGAGCCGTGTCATTTCAAAAACAAAGTGATGCGTCATATTTACAAGAATATGGTGCACCCCTGCGATCTCTCCTGTGCCGGCGCTAAAACAGCAGCTTAGCGCCAAGGCAGCTACCCTTGTACCATGGTGCCAGTGTGCCTGCTTTGCAGGGATGGTTGTGTTTGTGCAGAAAGGGAAACCTTCCTGCACAAAAGCAATCATTATTGGCACTTTGCTCAATCTATGTCTGCAGCATTCTGCAGCACACTTAGAAAGAGCAAAAAACGAGTAGAAATAAAAGTGTTTCTCCTGGTTGCGCCACTTTAACGCCTCCCCTGGAAAGGCATCAGCTTTGGCGCTGCCTCAGATTTACGAATCCTTGTAAATCTGGGGCAGTGACAAAAAGCCATGGGTGTTGCGTGGAAACACCCACAGCAACACCCATGACATGCCCCTTTGAAGCAGAGTATGCATAAAAGAGGGCCATGTTTTCAAGACAGTGCAAATCCACACAAAGTGGCTTTGCGTGGCTTTGTAAATATGGGCCAGCACACATCACCAACTGAACCTAAAAAAAAGTGACACTCGGGTGGCGCTAGGGACTTGTTAACTTGCCTTTAAGTCTTTGTGTAAAATGGAAATAGCGCCAGGGGCGGCTCCTCCACTAAGTCAGAGGAGCGTCACCCCACTAGGAGCTAAAAGAAAAAGAAAATGATAATAACACAACGTTATTAACATTACGTTATTAGCATTTTCTTCTTCTGTAAGGAGCGAGCCAGGTTGGGGTGGGGCTGGGCTTATCACAGGGAGAGGGAAGAGGAGTGGTTGCTGCTATACCATAAGTGCACATGTCGGATTGGCTGGCCGTCTTGGGCCGGCCAAACCGTCATGCGCACTAAGCATGTTCTCCACTGGCTGTATTGTACAGCCTGAGTGGAGAACATGTACAGCCTCCCAGTCCCCATCTGAGCGCAGAATCACGGTGCTCAGACCAATCACGACGCTGCTGTCATAGTGGCAGCAGCATCGTGATTGGCTTTGGTGAGCCTGAGTGATGCCGGGAGCCAGGAGAACAGTGAGGACAGAGAAAAGGCTGTGACTGGTGACCGGCGATGACAAGATAAGTCTTTTTTTTCTAACCCCCCCTTGCTTCCTCAACCCCCACCACCATTCCCTATCAGCCGTCACTGAATAGCACATTACATCTGAGGCGTTACTGTGAACTAAGTGGTCCCTGTGTACAAATGTGGTCTGCAAACCTCCGTATTCAAAGATACAACTGCATTACTATGATTTACGTACCCAATCACCAGCCATCCATAATGATTAGTGCGGATGTGCAACTTAGATTTTTCGTCAGCTAGCGGACATGTTAAGATGTTCCTAATTGAGAATATGGCAAAAAACCAAGACATACACGCAAAAAACCTGCACTCTAATGTTTTGAGCATAAATCATAGAAATGCAGCTGCTCCTGTTCAAACCATTTTTTGCACAGGCACACGCTGCTCTTGATATGGCCCCTAAACATTAGAATACATTAATATTTGTGGTGTTACCATATGAAATTAGATGCTTATGCCAGTAAATTTCCCAGGTGGTATGCATTTAGCCAAAAAGAAAAAAAAATCTAATTTGCCTGCATGGATTAGCATCAAAGGGTACCAATTTATCAGATACCAAGGGGCATATGTACAAGCCCCTTTGTGTTGCTCTCACACCACGCAACGTGGCGCAAGAGCGATGCAACTTCAAAATGAGATTTATGAAGCCACACAAGGCCACCTTGAGTGGCGTGGGTGGCTTCATAAATCTCGAGTAATGCAAAGCAGAAAAAATCCCTGCATTGCCTTACTCTGCACCTGGGAGGCGTTTCCATGGGCATTGCGTGGGTGCTCCCATGCAATATCCATGGATTTTGACAAATTCTCAGATTTACCGGAAGTGGTAGACCTGAGAATGCGCCAAAAACCTACACCTCCCCAAGTAAGGTGTAACGAGGAATAATATCTTTATTTCTCTTTGTTTTTTAAACTTTCTATGTGTGCTGCATTCTGCAGGAAAGAGGAAAAAGCCTCAGGGGATTGTTTTTGTGCAGGAAGGTGCCCCTTTCTGCACAAAAACAATCCTCCTTACAACGCAGGTACCGTTGCACCACGGTGCAAGGGTGCCTGCCTTGGTGCTAGGCAGCCAAAAGGGTGCCAGCCCAGGGGAAAATGCAGGAATGTGCTGTATTGACTTACATTCCTGCCCTTTCCCTTACAGGATAGTGCAGCAGAGCAAGGTGACTTGTTGCGCTGCACTGCGTGACCTGGCCATAAATATGGCCCCAAGTTTTGAAAAAGTGTTAAGCTAAAAATAGTTGAGACTTCCTGTTGAGCAAAAGTTTCATGATGGCAGACAGAGGTCTGATGATGAAAACCAGGACCAGTTGAGCCATAGAGGTCTGATCGTATTTCACTTTGCTTATGGAGCTTGCAGTCGGGAAATTAATGGGTGAGCGCATGGCATTACATTTGACAACGTGGGAGACCGATGTTATCACCATTTGAAAGCGTAATGAAATGATGAGCAATCCCTCACGGAGTTGTCAGATTTTTGGATGAGCAAGTCCTTCTGTCAGACACTAGCTCCTTCCTCCTTCCAGCTCCAATCACCACTGACCTTCCAGGCTCAATCAAGCCATAACAGTATTCAGTGTTCCATCTACTATGTTCCTGTTTTGTAGCAGGTGTTGCATATAACGAAGCCTTTGCAAAAATTCCCTCGTGGAAACGATGCGATATGCCCCCAAAATACTATTAATTACATGTTATTATACGAAAGGCTGACGTTGGCATTTGCATTATTTTTTATTATGAAATGCGTCCTCATGTCAATTTTTTGCAAAAGGATGCACAATACACTATATAAATAGCGCAAAATTGTACGTGACACGATCAACAGTTGCTTGTGTTCAGTTCAATATCATTTTTATCCACACAAAGGCTTGCATATGCAAATTGGCATGATGGCGTAATCTCAGGCATTCCACAGAACGATCATGTTGTGAAATGCTATCAATCATGGCGGGTTATGCAAGCGTAAATGGAATTTCACCCGGCCTATAATGTAACTCATTTCCTGTCATTATTTAGTAAACATTAATAGATTTTTAAAAAATCAACTGTACGGATTCATAGTCATACGTGAAATTGCATAAACACTGTCCTGGCATGCAAACAAAGTAAATATATCATTTTGAAATGTACACACTATCCAGCTATGATCTTCAAACCTTCTGGAATACCTTTTATGACCAGGTTCTCTTTCATTTTTCTGCCTCAATGTTCTCTCCACTCTTCACACCAACGGCATCACTAGCACTTCTTTCCTCATCCATTCTCTACAAAGTATTGTCACCTCTTTTTCCTTGTTCCACACTGATCGATTTTCCAAGGTTACAGCTCCACAGCTCTCTGTTCTAGCTTTTTTTTTTTTTAACATATTTTTATTGGCATTTTAGCATACAATAAACCACATACATTATCTTTTCTGATCACTTCAGTTGTTTAGTTTCAAGAGCAGAAGTCAAATGATCACATTTATGAGCAGGCTAGTGCAGAGTTCGATATGGGTACTTAAGTGTACTACATCTATAGCATATCTATAAACAGTGGCCCAATAGGCATGTCTCCCAGCAAGTAACACACCCCATTGTGCCATTACATGCCCTCATTCTATAGTGTCTGGTTCCATGCCCATGTAGCCTTGTGGGAATTTGCATTCTCGTAACGTTCAGGGTAACTATGTCTGGGTGTAAGTTGTCCTCGCCATCTCAGGATCTTTGCATATGCAAAGCTTACCAAACAGGGGATTAAGAACTGGGATCCTAACTACCTGTCCATGTCCGGCGCGGCACCATTCTTATAGGTATCGTCATAAGTCTCAATCCACGCCCGTTGGGGAGGGGGTGAGAGGGGGAAAGGAAGGGAGTGTCCCATAGGGGCTTCTTTCATACCGCCAGTCTCACAGACCGGGTCCGATCTACTCAAGTGGGGTCGTCCCGGGCCCCTATGTCAGACTGACTGAGGGGGGCTTCACTGTCTCCATCCGTATCACTTGGAGAGCTCGGGTATTCTCAGGCATGTAGTATGTCCCTCCATTGGTCTGCTACTGGGTGCAAGCGCAGCCTCCTCAACTCCTCCCTATGCAGCGCCCTCTCCTCTGCCCTGGCCCAGGTAGTCACTTCCCTCTGCCACACAGTCACCTGCGGTCCCAAAGGTGCTTTCCACGCGATTGCTATACGTCTCCTAGCCAGTGCCAGGGCCAGATCCATGAACCTGTTTCCCACTTTCCTTTTAGGCGACCTAGGGTAGAGTCCCAGTAACCAGGCTTCCGCAGTGCAAGCAAGTGTTCGCCCCAGTGTAGTACTAAGCATAGGGAGGGCAGTGTGCCAAAATATTTGCGTGACCCTACATTCCCAGGTCATATGTAGGAAATCTGCGTCATCCTGATTGCATCTCGGGCAGCGCCTCGGCTCCCCCCCAAAAATTACAAAGAGCCTGTGCGGTGTCAAATAAGTCATGTGTACATAATTAAATTGTACTTATTTCAATCCTGTGTTCCACAATATTTTCTTAGGAGATTCTAGGACCCTTCCCCACTCTGCGTCTGTGAGGTCCCTCCCCAAATTACTCTCCCACTTCCCCCGCAAGCGAGGCAGGGGGGTCAGTGAAGCCTCGCGTAAGGACACGTAAAACCATTTGATTTGGTGTCTCGCTGTATCCAAAGTAATCAATGAGTGCAATACTACATGTGTCTTGGGCTCCTCTCTGTTCCGACCCCACAACTTTGCAAACGTCCTCTGCAATGCCTCATACACTAGGAACTGGCCCGGGGGCAGACCACACCCCTCCACCAGCTCTGCGAAGGGAAGCAAGGTCTTCTCTTGATAACAGTCTCCTGCGGTTGCGAGGCCCACCGCCGCCCAGGGTGCTAACTGCTCCACAGTCATGACCTGCTGCGGCTCACCGTGAGGCAGTCCCATCAGTGGCAACTCCGGCGAATATTTTGGGGTATTGGGTATTCTCTTAATGCTACGACTCCAACATTGCAGTGCCGTGGACTGCAGTATAGTAGTGTAGGGAACTGTTGTTGTATGTAGCAGAAGCTTTGCCAACAATAGACTGCGACTCTGACCAGGTTCCACTAAGAAAGTCCCGTCCACATTCACCCCTTCCAGCCATTGGGCCAGCCATTGCATCTGGGCAGCAAGCTGGTATAACTCGAAGTCAGGGACTCCCAAGCCTCCTGCATCTATGGAGCGTCTCAATACTTTAAGCGACACTCTATGCATGCCGTCTCCCCAAACTAAATCCCTCACCAGGGAGTCCAGGTTGCGGGACCATGCCGTAAGCATTAACACTGGTATATTAGCAAAGTAATATAATACACGGGGAGCATGACCATTTTGGCCAAGGATATCCTAGCCATGATGGGGAGGCGTAGCGTACCCCAAAACTGAACACTAGGTCTCAGAGATCGCAGTGCCCTACCCAGGTTTCCCTCTCTCAAGTCCTCCAAAGAGTGGAAGATCTGAACACCCAGGTATTTGAAGGTGTCCGACGCCCAATTAAGGTCCACGGGTGCCTCGGGGGGGGCGCACCAACGGTCCAGCCACCGGGAAGAGGTATGTCTTGCGCTTGTTAACTCGCAAGCCTGACAGTTACCCAAGTGTCTCCAGGTATTGTAGTGCCGTTTCCATCCCCTGAACAGCGTCGCAGAGGTACACTAATAAATCATCTGCGTAAAGAGAGATAATATATGTCCGTCCCCCCAACAAAAGCCCCATGCCTTCCCCCCTGTCGAAATAATGCAGCCAGGGGTTCTATCGCCAAGGCGAATAGGAGTGGCGACAAGGGGCAACCTTGACGGGTGCCTCACGTTACGTGGTATTGCGGGGAGATGGTTTTGCCGGTCTTAACCCTGGCTATGGGGCGAGTATACAGCAATTGTACCCAGGCCACCCAGGCGCTTCATAACTGCCAACAAGTAATCCCATCCCACGGTATCAAAAGCCTTTTCTAAGTCAATTGATAGGACAGCAGCCCACCGGAGGGCGTGCGCTCCTGGGTGGTAGAGCACTGAGTATAGGCGGCGGAGGTTATATGAGGTATTACGGGAAGAAATGAACCCGTTTTGGTCCGGGTGAATCAGATCCTGCATATATGGGAGCAACCTAAATACCAATACTTTACTGAGGATCTTAAAGTCAGTATTGAGCATGGAGAGGGGTCTATAATCTTTTACCTCGGCATCCGGGGACGCCGTCTTGGGGAGCGGGACCACCAACACATCTCGCGTGGTGTCTGGGAGATGTCCCATTTGGAGCGACTCCGCATATAGGGTCACTAGCCTTGGTGCTAATTCCGTCCCATATTTCTTATAGAATTCTCCCGGCAGGCCATCTGGGCCAGGGGTTTTCCCGTTAGCCATGGCGGAAATAGCTCCCCGTACCTCCTCCAGAGTCACTGATCCACCCAATTCCGCCTCTGCTTCCGCTTCCAGAGTACGGAGATCTAGGGGCTCCAAGAAAACCTCAACAGTTGCACCAGGTAGTCCGGGGGGGGCAGTGTAAAGGACTTTATAATAATCCCTAAACAGAGCAGTAATTTCCCTTGGATCATGCAGGGTTAAACCGTCGACCGTCCGTACACGCATGATTGGAGATCCATGTGTCTCCGGACGATTCAACCAGGACAAGAGATGGCCAGCCCGTCCCTCTTTCCCCTGTACTCTATCCATGTATGCCCTATAATCATGGGACCTAAGACGTTCCAGTGCATCAGCATATTGCTTGCCTTTGTCCAAAATCTGAGCGTGTGCCTGCGTGTCTCGCCCCTGAAGACCATCGAGCTCACGTATTTCTCCCTCTCTATCTAGCAATTCACGGTGCAATTCCCTGCGCACCCCCACAGCCTGCCCCATGCAATGTCCCTGCACCACCACTTTAAACGCCTCCCACTCCATCAAAACAGACGAGGCAGAGCGCTCGTTATCAGCATAATAATCACATACAAGGGATTGCAGGGCATCAGCAAACGGAGCATCTTCTAGGGACATCGGATTGAGGCGCCATGTTGGTATCGGGGGTCAATCTCCATACGGTCGGTATGTCAACAGCAAAGGGCTGTGATCAGACAAAGTTCGGCCCAAGTACTCTGTGTGTGTGATGGATTCACCGAGAGTGGGGAGCACCAAAAGGCATCTAATCGAGTATGAAGCTGGTGCATCAGAGAGTAAAAGGAGTATTCCCTTGTGACCCCATGTTGGGTCCACCAGATATCTTTCAGCCCCCATTGGGACATCCAGTCCCGCAACCCAGCCACCACTCGGCGGGTTGGGGCACCAGGCAGAGGGGGGTGCGATCGGTCCAGTTCCACATCTATCACTCCATTAAAATCCCCAACTATTAGTACTGGACCCACCATCAAGTCTGCCACACGAGTGGAGAGGTCTGCCATGTAGGCCAACTGGTCCTGATTAGGGACATACACACAGCCTAATGTGACTTCCCGCCCATACAGCCTCCCCATGAGGAAGACATATCTGCCCTCCTTGTCTATGGCAGACTGTGTTAATTCAAAGGGCACCCCCGCACAGATCCAAATCAATGCCCCACAGGCATATGCCGAATAAGATGTGGCATATACTTGCCCCCTCCACCGTCTGTGCAACCTCTCAACCTCTATTTGGAGCTGATGAGTTCTTGCAGGAGGGCTATCTGCACCCCGCCTCCTAATATAATTGTGAATGCTGTGATGCTTAGACATGGACCCCATCCCCTTAATGTTCCACGTGAGAAATTTCAGTGGCTGCTGTTGTGCTGCCATTGTTGGCTAAGTGGTCCATCTCCCACCCAACCCCCGGCCCCCCACTACCTCCCCCGGGCCAATGAAACAGTGCAGCACCCACGCCATAGAGAAGACAGGACTTGCAAGTGGAAAACAAAAAACAGATAAAAAAAAAGGAACAAGAAAAGAATAAAAGATCCCAACATGGACCAACACCGTAATCCACAGAGCAGTATGGCAACGACCACCAACCCAAACTCTTCGTACAGTGAATAGTCAATCGAGGTCCAAACCAGCTATGGTGAGGTCCTGCAGGGGGTCGCGACCTAGAGCAATGTCTCAAGTCCGTAAACAGAATATCAGGGGACCGTGCCAGGCACTGACCGTCCCTTTAAATCAAACCTGAACCATGATACTGTGATGTTCCAATGCGGCCCCGCCGCCTCCGGAGGCCCAGGATACACAACCGAGTCCACTCCACATGACAGCCGCCTCTATATAATCTCGTCCGCTGTCTTCGGGGTGATCTTTGGTATGATTAGACTGTCCACATTGGAGGAATCTGATTCCGAGCCCTCTGTGCCCCTCGGTGAGCGCGAGCCCACCTCAGACTTCTGCCTATCTTCCTGAATTATCTCTGCCACTGCTTGCATTGCAGCTGCTTGGTCCCACTCTATCTGGGAGCGGCTTGGCTTCTTTGTGGTGCTCCTTGGTGGCCGTCTCTTGGTTCGCTTTCCATTCCGTCGGGCCTGGCAGGGTGGCGCCTGGTCCCGGACCAGCCGGGGGGCCCCAGTCTTGTACTCCTCCAACCAGTCCCAAGCCACAGAAGCACTGTCACAAAAGTGCGGCTTACCGTCCTCAATTATACATAACCGGGCAGGGAAGATAAGGGAATACTGGAGGCCCTCATCTCTCAATGCCTTTTTAACCTCCAAGAAAGAGGCGCGGTTCCGTTGGACCTCGAGGGTATAGTCCGGGAAGATTGAAACCTTGCTGTTAGTTACCTCAAACGTACCGCCGGAGCGGGCTTTTTGTAGCAAGATGTCCCTGTCCCTGTAATACAATAGTTTGGCCACCACCGGTCTCGGGGGACGGTCTGGCGCCGGCGGCCTCGCCGGAACTCGATGCACCCTTTCCAGGGTATAAAATTGTATTAGTCCTTCCGGTGCAACCACGGTGTGGAGCCAGGGCTCCAAGTAAGAAATCATATTGCCATTTTCAATCCCTTCGAGACCCAAAATACGGATATTGGGCCAGATGTAGCAAGCTAAATTGCGATCGCAAACGCAGAAATTTGCAGAATTTCCGCATTTGCGATCGCATTGTGCAATGTAGGTAAGAAAAAAACCATTCGCAAAATAAGAAATCGCTAAAACTGAGACCATCCATTTTGCGATTCCTTATTTTGCGAATATGAACTTACCGAGTCCCAAATTGCGGCTCCCTATTTGCGAATTCGCTATTAAGGATTCGCAAACAAATGTATGAAAAATCGCAAATAGCGATTACAATGAAAATTGCTATTTGCGACTCGCAAATTACCACCAACTCAAAGCAGGTGGTAACCAGGTGCACAGCATATAAACAGGCCCAGAATACCTCACTATTTTTCACAATGGCAGCCCTGTATGTCATAGCGAGGAGGATGCAGATACAAGCAGCAGCACAGAGAATGAGGAGGTGACAGGAACGCATATACAGAGTGTGCATTACCCTGTTCCAACTAACAGAAGAAGAAATACATGATAGGTACAGGCTTGACTCAGCTACCATCCTAGACCTGATACGTGACCTGCATCCAATCCTGGAGCATCAGACACGCAGGACCCACGCAATTCCAACACATGTGCAGGTCCTGTGTTCACTGCACCTACTTGCATCAGGTAGATACCAGGGGGTGATAGCTGCAGCCGGAGGGGTCTCACAAAGTTGCCTGTCACGCTTCCTCAACACCTTCCTGGATGCCATGCTTCAAAGAATGCCCCATTACATCCGGTTTCCCACCACGCAACAGGAACTGCAGAAGACTAAAATGGATTTCTACCAGATGGCTCAATTCCCACATGTCATTGGGTGCATTGATGGGACACATGTCGCAATCTGTCCCCCCTCAGCTATTGAGTATGTGTTTCGAAACCGAAAATCCTATCATTCCATCAACGTCCAGGTCATTTGTAATGCCTCACACATCTTCACTGATATCGTTGCCAAATTTCCAGGAAGTACGCATGACTCTTACATCTTCAGGCATAGTGAATCCATACACGTCTGACTGGGGGAGAATTTGTAGAAGGATACCTGCTAGGTAAATGCATGTGACACACTCTGTTGTACACCTTGGATGTATTGGAAGTGGGCTGTGATTAATGTTTTTTCCTTACTCATGTAGGTGACAGCGCAGTGCGTTCATTCATACTCACACCATTTCTCAACCCAACTACCCCAAATGAGAGGAGATACAATGCTGCCCATAAGTCGACACGGAATGTGGTGGAGTGGACATTTGGACTGCTGAAGAGCAGGTTACGCTGCCTCCACAAAAGTGGAGATGCACGGCAGTACCGACCCTACATATGCTGCAAAATCATTGCTACCTGTGCCATGCTACACAACCTGGCTACAAAGAAGGGAATCCCAGTGGACATCACAGATTTGGACTCAGAGGATGAGGAAGGCCCACGGCCACCTCACAGAGCAGCAGGTGGTGTTGGTGCCGCAGATGGGAGACACAGACGTGATGAGATCACACGCAGCTATTTCTAAGTGAGTAATGAGACAAAGCAGAAAATGACTTTTGAATAACTGTGTTTTATTGTCCTTGACATCAGGCAATATGTGTGCACACAGCCTCACAATCCTGCCCTCTGTGTGCCTTGAGTTGCACATCATGACATATTCACACTCCATGCACATTTACAACACTTTTACTGTCTCTCATGGGTTACCTCACCCATTTGCTAGTGTCTGCCACAACATGAACTTATTTTTTGCGCCCACGCGCAGCACTACTATGGTCAGTGTTCACACTGCCCTCCCTTGACGAGGGTTCTGCTGCAGTCCCTTGCTTTGCACTCTGCCATCTGGGCACAGTGACAGGTGGAGTGATGCTGCTGCGGCTTGAGACCTCCCCACTGTCCCCAGCATCCACAGCTCCTGTGGCAGCTATGTTGGCTGTCTGGAGCTGTTCGACAGCACTGGTGACCTGCACCAATCCCATCGCAACATCATGGCTGCAGTGGGCCATTTCCACCTGCATGGCAAATGTGCCTCTGCTCAGGACAGCTGTAGCATTGCAGAGGCGGTTGACCACCTTCGTGTACCCATCCATGCGGCTGAGTATGCGTTGTTTTTCACGGCGCCTTGAGCCATGTTCCCTCTGTATGGTGGTGCATAGCTGTTGTATTGCCACAGCCATGTCTTTCATGCTCTCTGTATTGGCCCTCTGACCCTCTGCAACTGTGGAGTTCAGATCAGAAATGCCCTCCTTGATATCCCTCATGTTCTTATTCAGGGACAGCCGTTGCATTGATTTCATGCTTTTTAATTGCAGCCGCTGCACTTTGACCATGGTGCCCTCAAGACCCGAAAAGGCAGTTGATTCATCCCCCTGCTCAGCAACACGTTGTGGCCTGGGTCTGCGTCTGAGACCACTGGTGTGACTACGCTGCACAGGAGACTGTTGATTTGGAGGCTGTGGTAGCTCTTCGGGCATGGACTGTGGATGTTCCTGTGTCTCTTCCAATCCTCCCTCCATCTCCTGTAGTGTTTCCACGGTGTACCTGTTAGGTCTTGGTGCAGGTGTTGTTTCTGTGTCTGTGTGAGACTCTTCCTCCCCTGCATGTTGTTGCTCAGGTGCCTCATCTGTCTGGCTGTCTTCTGCCTGTGGCGCAGGTTCGCCTGTGGATACAAGAGGACCATTTACTGTGTGTCCTTATTGCAATTTAATTTCATTAAATGTACATGATTTGGTATTCACACTAAAAGTGCTTTGCTTGGTTATTGACTGGTGTGAGTCCCCTGCAGATGTGTTCACCTGTGTCACTGCTTTACTATTTAGTGTTTGGGACTGCATCTCCCATGATGCATTGCTGGTTGTTAACAAAATGTGGACTGGAGTGGCAATCTAACTTGCTCATGTGTTATTTGGTATTGGGGAGTTGGGAGGGTGAGGGTTCAGGACAAAATGTGCATGCATCTTAGCTTGTCTGGTGTTGTCTGTGGCTGAGCTGTCCACTTCTCCTATGCCACTTATGCTCTCATGCTGGAGGGTGAACTCCACCATGTCCTCCAGGGGTGTTGTTGCTGGCTCTGTGGATGGTCCTCCACCTGTTTTTTTTGCTTCCTTCAGCATATTTGCATCCCTGTCTTTCGCCCTGGAGCGCAAGTAGTACCAGCGCTTCTTTAGATCATCGATGGAGCGCTGTGTGACGCCAATAGCATTCACTTTGGCTTTTATTTCCAGCCAGATCTTCCTCTTCTGTGATTCAGGGACATGCAGAGATTTTTTCCCAAGGAGTTGATCATGAGTCTTCACTACTTCCTCTATGAGGACCTCCAACTCCTTTTCGCTGAATCTGTGTTTTCTTTTCCTTGCTGCAGGCTCCTTTCCCTTCTCCTGTGTGTCCATTCTGTCAGTTTGTGCCTGTCTGAGCACTCCTGTTCAGCTCCTGGAGGTGTGCTCCTACTCCCTGCCTCTCCCACAGCCTCAGGCACTCTGGAACAGCATGGGCGGGGTCACTTCCTGCTTGTGATGTCTTCAGACTGTACCTGGATGGCAGATTCGCAAAATTGCGATTCCTTAAAATTGCAAAATCGCAAATACCGATTCGGTAATTGCGATTCGGTATTCGGATTAGAGAATTTTAAGGAATCGCAAACTATTAGCGATTTTTCTCTTACATTGTGGTTTGCGATTCTCAAATAGCGATTCGGTAAAAATCGCTATTTGGGAATCGCAAATTTGGATTTTCATACATCTGGCCCATTTTTCCTCCGGTTGCGCCCCTCACTGTCCTCCGCTCTGTGTTCCAGTATTCTAACCCTGTCGGTCAGATCCGCCATCTGTTTAAGCGTCGCCTGATGGGCCGGGGACAGCTCCTCGAGGGACGACTCCACCACTTTCACCCGGTCACTGAGCTTCTGATGTTCGGCATGTAGAAGACCCAATCCCACTGACACAGTACTTATATCTTGATGCAATGTCTCTTTTGTGTCTGACATGGCCTCCAGGATCTTAGCCAGTTGCTGTTGAACGGGATCTGCAGAGGTTTGTGCCTCAGATGTGC
This sequence comes from Calotriton arnoldi, assembly GCA_963921515.1. Classification (NCBI taxonomy): domain Eukaryota; kingdom Metazoa; phylum Chordata; class Amphibia; order Caudata; family Salamandridae; genus Calotriton; species Calotriton arnoldi. Next base: position 1,669,449 of record CAWUFW010000250.1, on the reverse strand, counting down.
CCCGAGCCAGCCCCCGCTGGTCCTCCCCATGTTACGGGGCGGGCTCCGCTAGCTTCCCCCTGGGTTTTCCCATCTCTGCCCCACCAGCCTGATGGTACCCCAACGCAGTCCAAAGAACTTCCCAATAAGGTCTCCTCCGAACCAGTCACTGTGAGGACTGCAGATAGGGACCCAGGAGTAGCAATCCAGAGTCTGCGGCGTCACTTTCCACGCATGGGCCCCACGTCACCGAGATCGAGCCTTGTTCACGTGGCCGCCGCGTCTCGGGGCACCTCACCCCAGCGGGGGGGGAGCCCCAAAAAGGGAAGAAGGGAGGGCAATCAGGCACTCACCGTGCTGCAGGGATCACTTCGTCGACATCAGGGGTCTCACCTCTATCCCCTGACACATTTCGCAGCACCGACACCACAATTCCGGGTGGGGGCACACAGCAGGCCACGGGCAGCAGTCTCGAGCTCCTCCAAGGCGCGCCGCATCGCTGCACAGTTCTGTGGGGCCCTCTTCCACCGCAGCAAGCCCTCCAAAAGCAAAAGGAAAACAAAAGCCGGAGCTTTCAGGGTACCGCTCCGTTGGGTTGTCCCAGCAAGCAGAAGCTCAGGCCAAAGGCCGCCGGCACCACTGGGCTTGCGCGTCTCGGCCTAGGGCCGGTTGAATATCCGTTGCCCCCAGGGCTCCTATTCCCCGCCCCAGTCCACAGCTCACCCCCGGGACCGCAGCACAGCCAGGCTCCAACGCAGGGAGGTCAGGAAGGACTCAGGCAGTCTCAGCGTACCGCGTGCAGCCCCCTGCCATCCATCAGGGCCAGCCGCAGCAGGACAAAGAGATGGTGAAAGGAAATGGCCCCAGTCCACACGGCCGGCTACACACTGTCCCCCGCAGGCAGAGCACATAAGGAGCCTCGCTTCAAGCAGGCCGCCCCGCAGGACCGCCCGTCCACCAGCAGGTAGGCCGTCGTCCGGACGGTCCGTCCCCGGCTCCAGTCATAGCGCAGCCGACCTCCCGCTCCGACACCGACTGCACTCAAAACTTTCCCAGCACTCGACGGTCACCGCAGAGGTCTACTCCCTCATCCACCTCCACCAGTGTAAGACAGCGCTTCGCCCCATAGACGCGGGTCCCGTAAGCAGCTCGACCCAGCCACAGCTCAGTGTCCAGGTCGGTGACGCGCTCTTCCCCCGGGCCCGACCTCGTAGCTGCGCAGGTCTCGGTATCTCCGGCGGGGCTCAGCGCTGGGACTGCTGCAAGACCGTCCCAGAGACAGCGGGACGCCAGGAAACCTCCGGTTATAGTCTGGAGAGTGCTCGGTGGCAGGAAACAGCGTTTTCCTGCGGATAAATGGCTGGTCGGCGCGGAGCCACTTGCTCACGCGTCCGCCATTACTGGTTGCTAAGCCACGTCCCCCAGCTCTCTGTTATAGCTATGGTACTAAAATACAGCAAAGATCCTTCTGGTAGCCATCTGGGACTTCTGGAACTCATTCCATCTCACTTTCTCACATTCAGTCATTTCACATCCCATCTTTCAACAATGTATCTCTTTTGTTCCTTTCCACTCCTCCTGTATTTAGTTCTGATCTCCCCCTCCTAGTTGCAACCAGTCACATAATGTTCTGCAGTCAAGTCAAGTCAAGTCAAAGATACTTTATTCGACAGCTAAGAGTCATAAAAGCACAGTTCATTGCAAGACATTGGTACATAAAACCTTAAAAAAGCATAAAAAAATTATATTCTAAAAATGCTATATACCGAGCAGATAAAAAGGTATCCCAATTTACAAATTCATCAAACATCTATAGGTCTACAAACAGAGCAGCAATATAAGGTACACACAAGCAATAAATAAATGATCAAAGTATATTGGATCTGTCTCGTAAAGTACACATTAAATAACCGAGCACACTGACTCTAGAGCCGGCAAGCTTTTCCTGTATCTGATGGCCGCTATTAAAAAGCTTGCAACCCCCAAACAAACTGTGGAAGAAGATAGCATTTGAAGATAGGTCAAAGCCGGCCTCACTTGAGCAAACTGTCGGTCTTTAAACAGTGGTAAAATGTAAGACCTGCGCTGAGGGTCGTAAAAAGTGCAGTCCTCTATGCCCACAACATTTCTTTCAACACATCCTTCTGCTGCATGTTTAAGCTTTAGCCAATTGTAGAATATCCTATCTCTCCTTGAGCCCACTTGTCTGTGGATTATATCACAGTATCCATTTATACTTTATATTCATCTAGCTAACGATTTGCACATCTACTCAGGGAATAATGATTCCTCGTTACCTGATATGGGTTGTTGAGGATGCCCATCATTTGGAAATTTTTATTCCAAGAATCCCTGCATCTATTATATCCCTTCGAAAACGAATTCAACTGATTTGGAATGAAAATCTACTAACACTGAATAACTTTTCACACCCAAAATAGCAGGGTGCCCCATGACGTAAATTTCACTTTACCCAAACATGCGCCACGGTTCCACTCATGTTAAACAATGAACATTAGTTTTGTGTACATATCCCTAAATTGGCATACATTACAATCCTTAACCAATAATTCTACCTCTTTATCCATACATGGCCTTTTTGTCACAGCATGCCTCCTATTCTGCTACCGCATTCACTAGCATTTACTTTCTCTTTCACAACAGCATGCCAACTTAATCCTTCTTTTTTTAACAACCATCTCATATGCTTTATCTAACTGCAATTCCATATTCTCTTTTACAGCATTCCTTCTTTTATGTGCTTCGATTCTGTTTACCCCATCCTGACTTTACTCAGAAATCCAACTTTGTTTATCTACCACTTGATGTTCTGGTTGGTCACACTTTACTACTTTTTTCACTTTTCAGGAGACAGCCCACCTTTTAATAATGTTCTTTATTGGGGGGAAAAGCTCCATAGGAATGCTGTACATTTGTAAACTTGCTTACCATCTAGCAATGCGTGGGGTTTCTGGTTCTGACCCTTGCATTATTAATAGATATATAAGAGTCTTGTGGTTGGGACATATGTTAAAAGGTAAACATGATACAAATGTCTGGAAATGCCTTGCCACTTAATATACAGATCGCATACTACTTGGCAAATGGCGCTTTTCCCCCTGTAACAGGCATGCAATGTATAACATATAACAATCTCCATGCTATATTGTAACTGGCTAAACACAATTCTAAGACCCCTGTTGCTGTCATGAGTCATAATGATTGTGATTTACAGCAAGGCCCTGAATCTGAATTGTAAGGTCACAGAGATTTGGGGCAGCTAAAATTTCTGATACCACCTGGCAATTATGTATACAATTCTTGGAATAACAGTGAGGACCTGGAAATACTGATTAAAATTCCACATGGAATTCCCTATTCCGAAGGGGTTTAATGCAGGCATTTACCACTGGCTCTGAACATATCAGGTCTGATATTCCCACAGCCAGGAAATCAATAAACTCATTTTCAACTATAAAGATAACTCTATAATTGAAACATTTCAGTTCTGCAAACAACTTTTTCAAATGCTACTGTCTCGAATGCTACTGAACGGTGTTACACCAAAACAAAGGCATTCATCTGAAAAAGTTCAAGGGGCATATTATCAAGGGCTCTATCGCCGCTTTAGCTAAAGCGGCGATAATTCAAACGCCCTATTAGCAAGCTGTCGCTAACTGCTGTTAGCGACAGCTTCTAGGCAATAGCGACCGGGTTGGGTGCCGCTTTGCATGCCAGCGATATTTATCGCTAATGGCATGCAAAGTAGGCGTTCCCAACCTAAAAGCGACTGGAAACAGTCGCTAAGGTCGCTATCGCCTATTAGCGAGGCAGGGAGGTGATTACGAACCAGCGCTAAACACGTTTAGCGCTGGTTTGTTAACGCCTGGTCTAAACCTGACTTAGCCATGTAATCCAATGGGAGGTGGATTACATGGCTAAATCCCCTCGCCCTATCGCCAAGCTAACACTGGTCACAGTGTGAATATCGCTTGTTTTCAAGCGATATTCACACTGTTCTCAGGGTTTCTATCGCTTTGGAGATAAGCGTTGCTGATAGCACGCTATCTCCGCGATAGAAACTCTGCGATAACCGGCGATAATTATCCTAGCGCTAACTGCGCTTAGCGATAATTATAGCCGGTTATTGCTAATAGGCCCCCAAGTTTTATGCTAAATGTCGTGTAGTTCCTTTAAGCAGAGTTCAACAATTTCTATGAACGTTAATGAGAAATACGCTTTTTTGGCACCCCACTTTATTTTTACTCGCTCCACTTTATCGGCATAAATCTTGACATGCCAAAACGATTTCAGATTTGCTTTTTTTAAAAAAAACATTTTTAATGCACATTTATCCAAATAAATACTCTGTAATTTATACAGACGATGTGCAATGTAATATGGATAATACTGCATTGCGAGTTTTGATAAAATCATAAACCTTGAGGCCAAAGGCCGAGTAGCTTGTGAATGTCACCAAACATCCAAAGATGGAAGCATGGAAGCATAAAATGATATTATACATGTTTCCAGTAACGATTTTTCATATTATATGTTTAATATGGGCTACATAGCTTGAAAAAGCTGTGTTTTTTCAGAGAACAGTTAACAATGTACATTGATTGGAATTCGAATTTTTAGGTTTAAGGTTCATAAATAAATTGTGGATAAAACAATGGACATTCATGAAGGTCACTGGGCTTATGCACCCATGTAGTTGCAATGCTTAATATACAATCATTGATTTCCCGTTTTTTCAAATATTTTGCCACATAATTTACTACATAATATGCAGATTTCCTCAAAAATGTTTGGGCATATTATCAAGAACGGCGTTAAAAATTATCGCCGTTTTAGCGGCAGAAAACTGCCGCTAAAGCGGCGATAATGGGCTTGATAATATGCCCTTGAGCATTCCAATAGAAGTCCATGTTCTGGTGTGAACATGGGCTTCTATTGGAATTCTCCAGGGCATATTATCAAGCCCATTATCGCCGCTTTAGCGGCAGTTTCTGCCGCTAAACCGGCGATAATTTTAACGCCGTTCTTGATAATATGCCCCGTTGTTTCTTGTTCAAATGAACACAAAAATATGACCAACGAATGTGCCACATAATTTTCTTTTTTTTGTCGCATAATTTATTAAACCGTGCCACGTGAGTTAGATAACCGTGTACATATCCCTATAGCACAGCCAATGATAAAGATCTGCATAGTGGTTGACTGCTATCGAAATGATGATGAAATCCATTTTTCACAGGGAACCAGGAAATACTTCCCATATTTCATACTTCCCTGTGAAGTGTAGGCTTTTAAACCATCACATGGTTTTTCAATACGTGTGTGTGTGGAGGGGCTACTTTCATTGCACAAAATCAAGTGGTATAAAATTCCGTTATTGAAGGGACCCATGAAGTAAATGTGACAAATATTTCATGTCTCACTGTGAAATTTAGGTTTCGGCATCGTGATAATACAGAAAACAATCTGCTGCACTTTACCATCCTCACAACCAGTACAATTTTTTGGCAATGGAGCAATTAAGAACCACATTATGCAGCAGTGTTATTTAAAACATGCGACCAGAAAAGACAAATTATGCAGCATTATATATAAGTGCACCAAACAGTTAAACATTCAATAATGCCCCGCTGCTTAGATCAACCTTTCATTTAACAACGACACTCACTGTTAGCCAACGTGTTTCAAACAACATTTTAGCTAGGGATTTCTTTTTACACAATCCTGATCCCTTTCACTCGTTAGTATTTTTCATTCACGAGAATGCATTAGGGGATAGATGTGCAGTCTCTTCCCGAGTGTGTTTTACTGAAAAGTTTTTTTAATGAAAATATATCTGCAGATTTTTAAGACACAGGGGGGCATATTAGCAAGACCCACGTTAAAATTATCGCCGTTTTAGCGGCAGGAAACTGCCGCTTAAACGGCGATAATGGGCTTGCTAATATGCGTAATAGAATTCCAATAGAAGCCCAGGTTAGATGTCCTGCACATCTAACCTGGGCTTCTATTGGAATTCCATAACGCATATTAGCAAGCCCATTATCGCCGTTTTAGCGGCAGTTAAACGGCGATAATTTTAACGTGGGTCTTGCTAATATGCCCCAAAATGACTTACTGGTTTGGTTGTGCCCCGCTGCAGTTATCATCTTTTCATTTCAAACTAAATGCGCCATCTGCAAGCGGCCTCAGGACCTTTGTTTCTAGTATGAGCACATTCTGCCACCGTGTTAGATCTTCAAAGGTGGCGTTTTTCAAATTTTTACCCCAGTGAATGATCCTGGGGGACATCACTCCTATTCAACAACAACAAAGATAGTTTATTTTGGGATGCAAAACATAAAAGCACGTGTCTAAAACTATGCTACATGCCAGATACGGACAAGTACATCCTTAACCCCTTGACCGCGATCGGAATTCCGCTCGTATGCGGGACATTCCGATCGCGGGTGTGGTCGTGACGAGCTCAGCTCGTCATGCGCACAGCGCTACCGCGCAGCATGACGAGCTGAGCTCGACATGAGCACGGAAGGGGTTAAATGTGATAGTATTCAAACAATTTAGTTATAAAATTAACGTTTTGGCTTATAAAACAAGATAATATAAAAACATTTCAAACAAAGGCACTCATAGTCTCGGCCCACTAAACTTAATAATTCAAAAATCGTGTTGCCAGAAACACTGCAAAAATCGTGTTAGAACAAAATACTGGAAAAATCGTGTTACTTAAACACTACCGGCTGTTAAGTTTTATATTTCAGTAGTGCTAGAGCAGCCCCCGCTTTCTGCACACCCATGGTTTTAGTAGAGGTTTAAGCCAATGGAAATTGGGAGGGACAAAGTAAGGGAAGGGCAGAAGAGAAGAAGAGAAACTGCATTCTCGTCCTCTAATGCGGAGGTAAGACAGGGCAGCATTGAGTAATGGCTAGGCCCTATTGATGGCTCAAATGACCCAAAAGGAGAATTCCATATCTTAATTTGAGATAAAGAGATCTAGAAGGTGCAGAAGCAATTGAGTCTCGACATTGTTCGTAGATTGGTAGTGATTTCCTTAAAGTGGAACACCTGGTTAAAGAACGCAAACAAGGATTCCAAGAAATGGTCCTTATAGCACCGTTTAAGCATATTTGTAGCCTCAGAAGTGATAGAATGAGGGAAACTCCACAGATAAGACAGACTCAGCGAAGACAACTTTGTCTGGATGTGTCTGAAACAGCCCAATGGGCCAAAGACCGCCAGGGACAAAACGTTGTGCAGGACCTCCGTAAATATTACTCGTACATCATGTTACAATTCTCTGCGGCATTCATTTATATGGATGTCAAACTATAAACTCCTTAAATCTCTACACAGTAACAGAAACTGTTGGACTGTCAGCATTAGGGTGGTCTTACCCCCAATGTTTTGCCTTCCTCCTGCATTTTTTTTTTTACCTCGTTTTTGCTGACCTTAGGTCTCTGAGCGCTTTACCACTGCTAAACAGTGCTAAAGTGCATGTGCTCTCCCCTCTAAACATGGTAACATTGGCTGATGCACAATTGGCATATTTAATTTACTTATAAGTCCTTAGTAAAGTGGTACTATATGTACTCAGGGCCTGTCATTTAAATGCTACTAGTGGGCCTGCAGCAATGATTGTGCCACCCACTTATGTAGCCGTTTACACATGTCTCAGGCCTGCCATTGCAGATCCTGTGTGTGCAGGGAAAACTGACATTTCAACCTGGCAAAATAAACCTTTTTCCAGGCTCAAACCTTCATTTTAAGTACATAAAAGTCAACCCTAGGTTAGGCCCTGGACCGCCCATGGGGCAGGGTTCAATGTATTTAAAAAGTAGGACATGTTCTTTTGAGTTTTACATTTCCCGACAGTGAAAACTCTTAAATTAATTTTTCACTGTTGTGAGGCCCATCTCTCCCATATGATAACATTAGAGTTGTCTCATTACATTTTACAAGTGACAATTTCAAATGGGAAGAGATAACCAGTTCAAGTTTGGTGCCTCTAGAATCAAAATTTTAAATCCTAACTTATGATGAAGTTTATTTTAAATTGCCATTTTGAAAATACCACTTTTAGGAAGTTCGCATTTTCTTGTCTTAGCCATCTGGTGCCTGCAGTCTGTCTCTGGTCACATGACCGGTTGTAGTTGGCAGTTGGGCTTTGTGTATTCCTCCAAAACAGCCACACACAATGGGAGCTTAGGTGCAACTGGATGGGCCATAACTGGCAGGATGAGAGGGGGGAGCTGGGACCAGCCTCACTTACACTTGAATAGACTGTGTCCTGTTACCACACAGTCTAGCTAGTCTGGAGCCAGGAGAGGGAAGTCAGGATGCCAGGGGACTTCAAAGGGAATCCCTTAGTAGCTTCTCCCCCACTTCAAAAACACAACTGGGTATAAATACTGTACCTCAGGCACCACCTCTTCAGCACACTTCTGGACCTGTGAATACTCTGCCAGGAAGAGGGAGGACTGTTGTTTTACTGTCACTCTGCTGGACAGCACTCTGCTGGACTTCTGCTTTGCTGACTGCTGCTCTTTTGCCTGGGTAAGGAGGACTGGACCTGCATCTCTTGAACGCAGAACCAAGAGTGACTCCAAGGACTAGTTGGCTGTCCTCCTGATCTGATGCTCGGGGACAAAACAGGCTTCTAACAACCTTGCATCTGCACCAAGACTCTGTTATCTTTGAGTCTACCATGCGAAGTGGTGCCACCTCAGTGCTTGATGCTTGGACATGGGTTTAAGGTCTTTTATTAGCCTCCATGGATCCAGCGGAACCAAAGCGTCTCCTTTGCTGTGCAGCGCAACCCCGAACAGAACCCACGCATCTCTTCTGCTGCGGATATTGGACCCGTTTCAAGGACTCTCATCATCACCGCAACCGCCATCGCCTTCAGAACTGCCACTGTGCAATGCATCCTTGGTGCAGGCCCTCGCATCTCTCATTGGCGGCAGCCTCTTCGCCGACGCAGGACTCCGCCTCGCAGCACTACAAAACCCACTCACAACCCAACTGCGCACTGCATCCCCGATGCCAGACTTGGCATCGCAAGTCCTGTTGACAGGATCCTCGACGTCGATACAACAAAACCTCAAACTGCAGCCTCACCGCATCTCGGAACCAATGCATCGCCTCAGCTGCAACACGGATAGACGCAATGCTCCGCACACCAGTATTTAAGGTACTTTGTTCAGTGGGTATCACTTGTTCTCTGTAGCCGGCCCAGGCTCCATCACAGTCGGCCTGAACTTGTGACTTTGTCCCGGTCCAGCGTAACCAAATATCTACAGTTGCCGCTTTGTGCCTATTGGGGCTATTTCCTCTAAAAACTTTACAATTCAATATCTTTGGTTCTACTTTTTGGACGTTTGTTATTTTGGTCTTGTTGTATTTATTAAAAATCACTCTATTTTACTAATTCTGTTGTGGGACCCTTTTGTGGTGTGTATTCACTGTGTTACTTTTTGAAGTGTTGCACAAATGCTTTACACATTGCCTCTAAGTTAAGCCTGACTGCTCAGTGCCAAGCTACCAGGGTGTTTAGCACAGGTAAATGTGGGGTTTGGTTGTGCCTTATCCTGATAAGGATTGTGGTTGATGCTTGACCAGGGCTTTCACCCCAGTCACTCAGTAACCCCATTTCTTACAGATGCTAATTACTCACATGATTATAATGCAAATGTTGTTTCACAATCCACATCTACCTGAAGTTTCACATCCTGAATGTGACCCAAAGGAAATGTAGTTATCAAATTAATGATGTACTTTGTTCCAATTGCCTCAGTTTCAAATTTGTACTCCTCATCTATGTTTAGACGTAGCATGAGTTACTAGTATTACTGGGAAGGCTGATGAAAGCCAGGCGCAGAGAACTCACACTTCATTATGTTCATGTTTTGAGCATTCATGCTTGTAGCTAGCCCCACTGCTACCTCCTACCTGCTGTCAATCAATCAATCAATCAATATGGGGAATTGTAAGTGCGCTACTCACCCGTGAGGGTCTCAAGGTGCTGGGGGGGGGGGGGGAGTAGCAGCTCTGTTCAGTCGAAAAGCCAGGTCTTGAGTGTCTTCCTGAAGATGTTCAGGGAGGGTGCACGTCTGATGTCAATCGGGAGCTCGTTACAAGTTTTGGCCGCAATGTAGGAGAAGGCTTGTTAGAAATGGGGGTCTCTATTTGGCAATGGTTTGCACCTTGTCAAAGTAGGGACCCTTCCTTCTAGTCAGGATAAGGGAGTTACACTCCTAAAATAACCCCTGCTCACCCCCTTGGTAGCTTGGCATGAGCAGTCAGGCTTATCTTAGAGGCAGTGTGTAAAGCATTTGCACATAACCAACAGTAATACAGTGTAAGCACTACAAAAGGACACCACACCAGTTTAGAAAAATATCCAATATTTTTATATAATTAAGACAAGTATAACGATAAAAAATCCACAATGCAGTACTTAGAAATCTTCAGTTATCAAAATAACCTTGAAATAAAGTTCCTTGAAGTTGATAGCTCCGTCAGGAGCTATCACAGCGTCGTGAATAAACAAATCCAAACAGTTCTGGCTGACCGCTGCATCGCGGGCCAGATACGGTGTCAGGGACACCCGCAAAACAGTACCTTTAGAAATACAGGGCGTCCGCGACCTCTCGTTGAGCTTCCAAAAGCACGGCGTCCGCAGGTGTCGGTTCCGGAGGTCAGTGCAGGAGTCGTTGGGCCCTCGAAGTCACACGCATTGCAAATCAAACTCCTCGCCGTTGAAGTCAGGAGCGCTGGCGTCGGCGGGCATCGGGTGCTCAATGGCGGCATCAGATGGCGTCATCGGTGAGACCAGGGTCACGGTGTGAAGTGATGCGGTGCTCATCGCGGTGCTGGCAGGTCACGGTGCAAGCAGCAGCGTCATCGTTGCTGAAGCGCTGTCATCGGCTGTCGAACTGGAGTCGATTACACCGGTGTCGGTAGGCCAAGGCTACGGTTTCAGGATGAGGGCGGTGCGTCGTGTAACTTTATGAGCGGTGCCCTTGAACCACTTTGCAAGCAGAGGCGTCGGTGTCGGCGTGAAGGGTCGTCGTCAGGGATACCAAGGCAGCGTCGTGAAGCGAGGCGGTGCAAAGTGGGGTGCCCACAGGTCGCGGTGCGAGCAGTGGCTCAGTGGCAGCATCAGATGGCATCATCGATGAGACCAAGGTCACGGTGCGGCATTGTGGTGGTGCTCTCTGCGGTGCCTTCAGGACACAGAGTTGGCAGCGGCGTCGTAGACGGCATTGGGTTGCTTTTCCTTCTTTTGCCGCACAAAACACACAGTCCCCAGTGCTGAGGGCAGAAGAAGTTGAAGTCTTTGCTGTTCCTGAGACCTCTTGAACAGGAGGCAAGCTCTACCTCAAGCCCTTGGAGATACTCAAAGAAAGAAGTTGTAGAAAGTTCAGTCCACTCCTTTCAATGCCCAAGACAGAAGCAGCCACTGCAGGCCAACACAGCAAAGCACTCAGCAAAGTGGTAGTTCCTCCTCACAGCTTCTCCAGCTCTTCTTCTTGGCAGTCTTCTTGGTCCAAAAGAGTTCTAAAGTTCAGGGGTTTGGGCCCAACTTTTTATAGCCCACAATCCTTTGACCTCTCAGGCACAGAGTGTCTGTGCCCAGCCAGAACCAGTTCTGTCTTCCCTGGTGTAGCTTCCTGGCTGGAGGTGGAGACAGCATTGTCAGAGGCAGACCAGGCCCATTCAGGTGAAAGGAAATCTCCTCCCCCTACTCTAAATGCAGCGCAGGTCTATTCAGCCCTTTCCTGACCCACCTAGACTCTCTGGGGCCACTGCTCCACCCCAGCCCCTGTCATCTCAAAACCAGACAGTCGATCCACAAACCCAGCAGAGACCTACTGGATGGCTGAGCAAGAAAATAACTACTTTCTAAAAGTGGTATTTTCAACCATAAAATGTAAAAATCACCTTCACTAAAAGATGCATCTTTAGATTATGAGTTCAGGCATACTAAACTTTATTTCTCTACCTAGTTCCCAGGGCCAGTTATGTTTATAAGATGTTATAAACAAACTCTCCAATCTGTCCTATGGGAACAGGTAGCCTTGCAATAGTGAAAAACAAAATTGGCAGTAATGCACTATCAGGACATGCCACGCACACCAGGGCATGTCCTACCTTTCACATACACTGCACCCTGCCCACAGGTTTACCTTGGGCCTACCTTAGGGGTGTCTGACATGTAAGAAAAGGAAAGGTTAGGGCCTGGCAAGTGGGTACACTTGCCAAGTCGACAGGGCAGTCCCAGACTTCACACAGGCTCTGCAATGGCAGGCCAGAGCTACATTTACAAGCTGCTTGTGTGGGTGGCACATTCCTGTGCTGCAGGCCACTAGCAGCATTTGATTTACAGGCCCTGGCACACTCAGTGCACTTTACTAGGGACTGACAAGTAAATCAGACATGCCAATCATGGAAACACCAATCCATAATAACAATTTACAACAGGAGCACTTGCACTTTAACACTGATCAGCAGTGAGAAAGTGCGCAGAGACACTAAACCAGCAAAAACAGAGTCAAAACCGGGAGGTCAGAAAGCAAAAAGTCAGGGGAAACACGCCAAAAGATGCCAAGTCTAACAAGGCTCTTCCAACTGTTCTGGCTCTGCGGATGCGCGGTGTTTCGGCGAGGGCGAGGTCGGTGGATCGGAGGTTTCTCTTGCGTGTGTGGAAGGAGAGTCTCTTGTTGAGGTATTGGGGTCCGGTGTTGTGGAGGCATTTTTAGGCGTGGGTGAGTATCTTGAAAGTGACTCTCTTCTCAAAGGGGAGCCAGTGGAGGTTCCGCAGGTGTTGGGTGATGTGTTCGTGTCGGGGATGCCGAGGATGAGTCTGGCTGTGGCGTTCTGTATGGTCTGGAGTTTGTGGAGCAGAAATTTGTTGATCCCGGCGTAGAGGGCGGTTCCGTAGTCTTGCCTGCTGGTGATGAGTGCGTGGGTGACGGCCTTCCTTGATTTGGTGGGATCCATTTGAAGGTCTTTCGGAGGATGCGGAGGGTGTTGAAGCAGCTGGAGGCGACGGGGTTGACCTGTCAGGTCATGGATAGGGAGGAGTCGAGTACGATGCCAAGGTTTTGGGAGTGGTCCGTGGGGGTGGGAGGGCTGCTGAGGGCGGTGGGCCACCAGGTGTTGTCCCATGCAGAGGGGGAGGGTCCAAGGACAAGGACCTCTGTCTTCTCTGAGTTGAGCTTTAGGCAGGTGCGGCTCATCCAGGATGCGACGTCCTTCATTCCTTCCTGGAAGTTGAGTCTGGTGGTGATTGGGTCTTTGGTGAGGGAGAGGATGAGCTGGGTGTCGTCGGCGTAGGATACTATGCTGAGTCCGTGCTGTCTGACAATGACTGTGAGAAATATCACTTTGCAGAACAGACTGAAAATGATATTTGAAAGCAAATCAAACTACACTGGTTCTGAAACTTTAAACTGTGGCTTCATATCCCCTGTCTGGAAAAACTATATATAAAATTGGGACCCAAAACCATCCCACATCTTTTTTGGCAAAGGAATAACATTCTCCAGAGAGTACTTGAAAAGCTGCTCTGTAAACAGGGCTGGATCATGCCTTACAGCCAATCTCCCACAGGTGAGGGGGCCAAGGATCTTCCTTTAGAGTCCAGAATCCTGCCTGCCTACAGAAAGAGGAAAGGATATGCCTGCACTGTCATATAGAGAGACTATCCAGAAAGAGAGACCAAATGTGTTCCCAGTGTGTGTAGCACCAAGAGGTAGGTGACACACAAAGAATGTGGGACAGGAGTGAACTCTGCTGCAAAGGGGTCCAACTAGTATCTGCACACTTCCTGAGTGCACAGTATCACAATTGTGCCAGAGCGAAGTTTCTGGTCTCAATCAGCAGGTGGGCTTAAGACATTTGTACTGTCACAGTTAGTGGAGAAAATGAAAGCCATGCCACCGTCAAAGTGAGGAGCCAGGACCACAATTGCCCCAAAGACATCATCTTAGTAGGGAAGCTGCAACTTCTACCTCCGGTCACTGGTGTGCAGCCAGCACTGAGGGCTGCCACTGCCGAAGATTGGTGAGACTGCTCAGCCTTGCCCGGCAAGTCTGCTCAGCAAACCCTGGCCCAAACAAGGCTCCTGCTGTGGCCGCTATGAAGAAAGGACCAGCATCATAGGGGGGAGAGCTCATCCCGCCATACAGCCTGAACTGCAACTCAACCAAGAGCAGATAAACATGAAGCATATTCTACATATAAGGACAGAGACTGATGCACACAGGCAAGACTGCCATCCCACTTCAGACTAGGGGTTGGCCCAACTGTCAAAATTCTCTTTACCATAATTACTCGTAATTACAGCAAAATTACTTGAAATTATGCATAATTACATGAGAAGAGTAATCCAGCATTTAGGGCTATTTTCTTACTGCAAAATGCATCCTCGTACCAAAAATGGGCCTGAGGATCCATTTTGCGCTAAGAAAATAGCACTGAATGGTATTGGACATGGTCAGCAGTAGTCAGCAGTCACTCGCTCTCTCTAAGTTGATTGTCCCAGTACAAATTGCTTTAATTACTCAAGATGGAAAAACTGCATAATATTGATAATTTCGCATTACGAGAGCAATGCATAATTACTGAAATTACTCTGATTACTCCAGCATGATTAAAATGTCTCCCAGGCCTACTTAAGAAGCTTTAACCAATGGTTGAAAAATACATTGAACCAAGTTGCTCTGCTAACAGGTGAAATTGCTTGGAGTTATTTACACCTGTGCCTAATTCTTGCCTTCTCTGTATATCACTGGGAACAGTAGAGACAGAAACTCTACCATAATGGGAAGGACAGGTATGCTAGGGAGTAGAGATGTAGAGCTTCACTGTTAGATGCAACTGGTTACAAACCTCTATTATGCTTTTAATGTGCTATTGGCCCCAACTTTCCTTCCTGAGAAGCCTGTGACTGCTCGCCTTCACTGCCCTGACAGTCAAGTACGAAAAGGGTTGTACTTTACCAAAGTTGTGCAGCCATATTAGGATGGACCCCCTCATACACCAGTGGCAAACAACCTCAACCAACACAGTTGGAGTTCAGTAGTGTCTGTCTAACATGACGGTCCCAAAACGGAGACTGACAATTGCAATGAAACAGCAATTCCATTATGAACTCTTTGGTTGTGAAATGCTATTGAATAATTCTTGTTTATATTTCCTATTGACCAAAACTGAGAGGAAGCCCACTCATCTTTCTGCTTTAATTCCTGTACCTTTTTAGAAAACATGTTAGCCTTTATAAAAGGACTCTCACCCACTCAGATTTAGTGGCATGGTTCATCAAGGCTGGATTCAACCTCTCAACCTGAAAGAGCTCTTCTAATCTAGTTCAAAAAGAGGGGATCTTGAATAAAATTGCAGAAGGATCCCTTATATCCTTTTTTTAAATTATCGGGGTCCTCTGGAAAGAATGAAAACAACTGGTTGGACGCTGTTAGAATAGACTAGTTTCTTCTGCATCTATAACTATGCTCTACATGTAACACATGCAAACTGCTCTGATATCTTCAGGTCGCCATTCCTAGGTACCCAGATATCATTAACTATATTATTCATACATCAGATATCACTCGCTCAGTGTCACTCTGTGATACACTGCACACCTCTATTTTGGTGTATTTCTTAGTACTACACAGTAAAATACCCATCACCAAATGTTCTGTAAGATTTCAATCCATGAGGATAGTCATGATTGATGGAAAGTGAAAAAACGAGGAGAAATAACATATTTCTCCTCATTATGCCTCACTTTGGGAGGTGTATGGATCGGCCACTTCCCCAGGTTTACATCACTTTGTAAATCTGGGGCAGCATCAAATTCCATGGGTGTTGCATGTGTAAATCCACCACAACGCCCATGGAATGCCTCTCGGGGGCAGAGTAAGGCGACACATCGATTTGCACCGTGTTGCCTGACTCATGATTTATGAGGCCACTTAAAGCTACGCAGGGAGGCTTTTGCGTGGCTTCATAAATCTTTATGAGAGCCCTACATCACACACCCACCACTTTATGTGGTACAAAAGTGGCGCAGGGCTCTCATAAATAAGCGTCTGAGCTCCTTGTAAGATGTGGAGCTTAGCCTCCAGAGAACTAACTTCTACCATCCCCTATTGATTCAGATAGGTTTCTTATTGATTAGAAGTGCTAAGAGACTCTTTTTTTTGCAATTCACATTCAGTACTCTAAACATATTTCAGTTGACAAGAATACTTAAAAAAAATAAACAAAAAAAGCACACACAAATATATATATATATACACATCTATATCATTAAAAAAAGAAGTTTACAGGGACATTATATTTAGTTTCCGAATGCAATCACACAATGCCCTAGAAATTCATCAGTAATAGTTATGGTTAGCTGAAGTAACTATATAACTCGTGCCCTAGGGTAACAATAACGCAAACCCCTGCCATGCACAGTTTTCTCCTTAATAATTTTACTGCAAATGTTACAGTGATATTATCAATGATGTTATCAAAGATATCATGGGTTTTGTAATATGTGGGGTAATTAGCAGTGCATGGCGAGGGTGTGAGTTTACAATGCACCAGAAGGCTTCTCCTGTAGAGCAGTGTTTGTAGGGGATGAGGCCACACAACGCGCTATAAGCACCCACTGCAATCCTGCTGTGTGGAACCCCATCACGGGAGACAGAGATGTTCTTGGCCTCCAACTGTCCTTACCACCCTAGGGGACTCAAATCTCCAATTTAAAATGCGCCAGGATGCGCTCCTGCAGCGCAGTGTTTGAAGGAGGTGGGGCCACACGATGCGCTATGAGCGCCACTGCAATCCCTTTGTTCAGGACCCCATCATGGGAGACAGAGGTGTTCTTGGCCTCCAACAGACCTTACCACCCTAGGGGACTCAAATCCCTACTTCACAAAATGCCAAGAGGTACTCCTGCAGAGCAGTATTTGAAGGGGTGGGGCAACAGGTGACAATGCAATCTGATTGTGCAGTACCCCAGCATGGGAGACAGAGGTGCTCTTGGCCTCCAACAGACCTTACCAACCTAAGGGACACAAATCCCTACTTTTCAAAGTGGCAGGTGGCGCTCCTGCCGAGCAGTGTTTGGAGGGTGCAGGGCCACATGATGCTCATACGTGCCCACTGAATTCCCATGCGGGCCACCGCACTATTGTTTAGTTTAGTTCCGGAGAAGTGGTTGTCCCCAGGGCTTTAAACCACCCAAGGAGTGGGGTCTGCGTGGCCCCCCCTTAAATATTTAAAATAAAGCCCTCGGGAGGTGGCGGTCATTCTGCAAAATTTGGTGTAATTCTGTTCAGTGGTACGGGCTGTAGTCGTGTTCAAAGCTCCTATGGGAACAAACATGGGAAGCGCACTGTTTTTGACATTCCTTTTTCTCAGCCCCACTTGACAGATGACCCCAAAACTTTCCATGCATAACTAAATTCACCTGGCCACTTTTCTCGGAAAAGTTCGTGAAGATTCGTCAAATGGCGCCAAAGATATAGGCAAGTTAAAAATACTCTTTTCCTATGAAAACTTGGTCCTAACTATTGCTACCTGTAGGTAATATATATATGTTATAGTTAGGAATTACCATTTAAAAAACCTTAGATAATCACTGAAAAAACCACAGGTTTCAGGGACGATAAAGTTAGGCTGACATTTCACTCGTACAAAACCAGAGAAATTCAGCTGTTATAGTTAGCAGAGCTAACTATAACTCGTGCCCCCGCAATGCACTGCTGATGACATCACATATTACATCACTCATGACATGGTTAGTGACATCACTAGCATAAAATATGTTTTGTTCTCTCATAATGATAAATACCTTCTTTAT
This sequence comes from Calotriton arnoldi, assembly GCA_963921515.1. Classification (NCBI taxonomy): domain Eukaryota; kingdom Metazoa; phylum Chordata; class Amphibia; order Caudata; family Salamandridae; genus Calotriton; species Calotriton arnoldi. Next base: position 1,651,586 of record CAWUFW010000250.1, on the reverse strand, counting down.
ATATATTTTTTTTTGGGTTTACAAAAAAGGGTCGCGCACTGTACGCGAACCTACACAGTGGGTGCGCGGATCCGTTATACGAATATCAGTTTAAAATACATATTTAGAATGAATTAATATAGAAGGTGAGAAGAATGTTAATGCACGTAAAGTTACGTGCTCTCTCTGCCACAAAGTTCTGTCTAGAGGGGTCAGACAAAAAATATTCTTGTGGAACTTCATCCATGAAGAAGCACCTGGAAATGATCCACCCTTCTCGACTGGAAAGAGAAGTCATGGCTCGATAAAAGAGGCTAATCAGCCATCAACATCTGCTGCAGCACTTCTCACCACATCTCAGCCCCAAATTTACCCTGAACTAGCAGATGCTAGCATAAACTGCAGAAAATGCCAAGCTATCCTCTGTGTTGGAGAGCAATCCATCGATGCAATAATTAATCTACTAAAAACACACAAGTGTTAATTTTTGGGGGGATTTCAAAGTCTTGTGTTTCTTTGTTTTTTAGAAACATTGATGTTGGAGCCTGCAAGTTTTTTTTTCTAAAGAGTCAATAATATTTAAAAAAAAAATTGTTAAAAAATACAAAAAAAAATGTAGTTTGTTTTTTTAGAAAGTTTCTCATGGAACCACCTATACTGGTTAAAGATAGAAAAATGTTATGAAAGTGATTGCTTGCATAAATGTGTGTGTGATTAATGTAATAAGTAGTGTCTCAGTCAAAGGGTGAGCGCATGCATAATACATGAGTGAATGAACGAGTGAAACAGTAGTGCTTGGGTGATTTGATATGTGCATGAGTAGTGGCTGAGTGAAGGGATGAGCGTATGCCTAATGCCTGAGTGAATGGATGAGTGCATGGGTAGTGCCTGGGTGATTTCATGAGTGCAGAGGTACTGCCTGGGTGATTAGATGAGTGCATGGGTAGTGCCTGAGTGAAAGGATGAGTGCAAGAGTAGTGCCCGAGTGACTGCATGAGTGCAGAGGTACTGTCTGGGTGATTCGATGAGTGCATGGGTAGTGCTTGACTGAAAGGAGAAGTGCAAGGGTAATGCCTGGGTTATTGGATTAGTGCATGGTTTGTGCCTGAGTGAATGGTTTAGTACAAGAATAGTGCCTAAGTGATTGCATGAGTGCATAGGGAGTGCCTGGGTGATTGTATGAGTGCAGGTGTAGTGCCTGGGTGATTGGATGAGTGCATGGATAGTGCCTGCGTGAAAGGATGAGTGCAAGGGTAATGCCTGGGTCATTGGATGAGTGCATGGGTAGTGCCTAAGAGAAAAGATGAGTGCAAGAGTAGTGCCTGAGTGATTGCATGAGTGCATGGGTAGAGTCAATAATATATTTTTTTAAATTGTTAAAAAATACAAAAAATATTTAATTTGTTTTTTTAAAACGTTTCTCATGAAACCACCTATACTGGTTAAAAATAGAAAAATTGTATGTAATGAAAGTGATTGCTTGCATAAATGTGTGTTTGATGAATGTAATAAGTAGTGTCTCAGTCAAAGGGTGAGCGCATGCATAATACATGAGTGAATGAATGAGTGAAACAGTAGTGCTTGGGTGATTTGATATGTGCATGAGTAGTGGCTGAGTGAAGGGATGAGCGTATGCCTAATGCCTGAGTGAAAGGATGAGTGCAAGAGTAGTGCCTGAGTGACTGCATGAGTGCAGAGTTACTGTCTGGGTGATTCGATGAGTGCATGGGTAGTGCTTGACTGAAAGGAGAAGTGCAAGGGTAATGCCTGGGTTATTGCATTAGTGCATGGTTTGTACCTGAGTGAATGGTTTAGTACAAGAATAGTGCCTAAGTGATTGCATGAGTGCATAGGGAGTGCCTGGGTGATTGTATGAGTGCAGGTGTAGTGCCTGGGTGATTGGATGAGTGCATGGATAGTGCCTGCGTGAAAGGATGAGTGCAAGGGTAATGCCTGGGTCATTGGATGAGTGCATGGGTAGTGCCTAAGAGAAAAGATGAGTGCAGGGTAGTGCCTGAGTGAATGGTTGAGTGCAAGAGTAGTGCCTGAGTGATTGCATCAGTGCATGGGTAGTGCCTGGGTGACTGCATGAATGCAGGGGTAGTGTCTGGGTGATTGGATGACTGCATGTGTGGTACCTGAGTAACTTCATGAGTGCAAGGGTAATGCCTGGGTGCTTAGATGATTGCATGGGTAGTGCGTGAGTGAAAGGATCAGTGCGAGGGTAGTGCCTGGGTCATTGGATGAGTGCATGGGTAGTGCCTGAGAGAATGGATGAGTGCATGAGTAGTGCCACACTGAATGGTTGATTAGAAAAATAGTGCCTGAGTGATTGCATGAGTGCAGAGGTACGGCCTGGGTGATTTGATGAGTGCATGAGTAGTGCTTCACTGAAAGGATAAGTGCAAGGATAATGTCTGGGTTATTGCATTAGTGCATGAGTTGTGCCTGGGAGAATGGATGAGTGCATGGGTAGTGCCTCCATGAAAGGATGAGTGCAAGGGTAATGCCTGGGTCATAGGATGAGTGCATGCATAGTGCCTAAGTGAAAAGATGAGTGCATGGGTAGTGCCTGAGTGAATGGTTGAGTGCAAGAGTAATGCCTGGGTCACTGCATGAGGGCATGGGTAGTGCAGGAGAGAATGGATGAGTGCATGGATAGTGCCTGAGTGAATGGTAGACTGCAAGAATAGTGTCTAAGTGATTGCATGACTGCATGGGTAGTGTCTGGGTGATTGCATGAGTGCAGGGGTAGTGCCTGGGTCATTGGATGAGAGCATGGGTAGTATCTGAGTAGAAGGATGAGTGCAACAGTAATGTCTGGGTCATTTGACACGTGCATGGGTTGTACCTGAGAGAATGGATGAGTTCATGGATAGTGCTTCAGTGAATGCTTGAGTGTAAGAGTAGTGCCTAAGTGATTGCATGAGAGCATGGGTACTGCCTGGGTGATTGCATGAGTGCAGGGGTAGTACCTGGGTGATCGGATGAGTGCATAGGTAGTGCCTGGGTGATTGCATGACTGCATGGGTAATGCCTGAGTGATTGGATGTGTGTATGGGTAGTGTCACCTTGATTGCATGAGTGCATGGACAGTGATTGAGTGAATGGATGAGTGCATGGGTAGTGCCTGAGTGAATGGTTGAGTGCAAAGTTAGTACCTGAGTGATTGCATGAGTGCATGGGTAGTGCCTGAGTGATTGCATGAGTACAGGGGTACTGCCTGGGTGATTTGATGAGTGCATGGGTAGTGCCTGAGTGACTTAATGAGTGAAAGGGTAATGCCTGGGTGCTTAGATCAGTGCATAGGTAGTGTCTGAGTAAAAGGATGACTGCAAGAGTAATGCTTGGGTCGTTGGATGAGTGCATGGGTAGTGCCTGAGTGAATGGTTGAGTGCAAGAGTAGTGCCTCAGTGATTGCATGAGTGCAAGGGTAATACCTGGATGCTTATATGAGTACATGGGTAGAGCATGAGTGAAAGGATCAGTGCAAAGGTAGTGCCTGGGTCATTGGATGAGTGCATGGGTAGTGCCTCAGAGAATGGATGAGTGCATGGATAGTGCCTGAGTGATTGCATGAGTGCAGAGCTACTGCCTGTGTGATTGGATGAGTGCATGGATAGTGCCTGCGTGAAAGGAAGAGTGCAAGGGTATCCCATTAGTGCATGAGTTGTGCCTGAGAGAATGGATGAGTGCATGGGTAGTGCCTGTGTGAAAGGATGAGTGCCTGGCTGATTGGACGAGTGCATGGCTAGTGGCTAGATGAATAGCTGAGTGCAACAGCACTGTCTGGCTGATTCTATGAGTGGATAGATAGTAATGAATGAGTGTACAGGTAGTCCCTGTGTGATTGCATGAGTGCATTCATACTATCTGTTTCATTCAATGAGTGGAGGGGCAGTCCCTGGGTAATTCTTTTAGTGCATATCTTTTCTATGTATGCATCTGAGAAGTCATTGAATAGGGAGTTCAATACACACCTGTCCTGTAAAATGAGGAGTAAATAACTTGCAATAAAAGCACTTTTATTGGTGTATGCACTTTTGTAAAAAGTAAGTATGATACTACTCCTCAGAAATATGATGATAGTTTTCAAATAGTGTAGAGGATGAACATTATTTATATTAGAAACAAATAACCTATAATTACATTTTAAACATTTTTCCACGTTATCATGCATAATATATTATGTATTCTTACCTTTCAAGTAATTTAGATACATTATTCAGTCAAACTATTTTAGAGTAGTATTATCCTAAACAGCATTAAAACTGTTTTCAAACTTCAACAGTAGCTACTATAAAGACAAAAAAGAAAAACTGTTATTTAATGATAATATATTACAGAAATTATAATATTATATTTTTAAGAACACAACATAAATTTAGAATTACGTAACATTTTCAGTTACCTTTTCTTGCTGTTCTCATATTCCACTTAACTTTACCATGAACAGTGATTTCAATGTAATATCATCATTGAACAGCGGGAAAAAAAACAATCAAATTGATTGTAAAAAAACAAAAATCAGCATAGAACATCATTATCAATATGTGTAGCTATGCATTTTCCTATCCATAATTTAATTACTTCCTTCATCTACATTAACTCTATTATTTATCTCAAATACATTTGCCAAAATGTAGACTCTCATTTACATTTGGTACAATATAGACAACAAATATATAAACTATTTGTTTTTAAACACATTTTTCTAAATGTAATCTCAATTAGCGCAAATAATAATCCAAACACTAATTATAAATACTAATAGTTTGCAGTGCTGTCTACTTTCAGTTTACATCTTCCCAATAGGCTGAATGATGTACTCAAAACTTTGGCTGCAGAAATAGCAAATATGAATTTGGTAATTCATAAGGCAATCTAGGTTTGAATTCCAAGTGGGCATCATTGCAAAGTGTCCATCCTTTGTTACACTTTAAATAAACAGTATAGTGTCCAGATGTTGCAGGAAGTCCTTCATGAAAAATAATAGCTGCTGTTGTATAAGTTCTTCCTGAAATAGATATCTGACTTGCTTTAAAATTTGTAAAATCTTTTTCTCCCATTTTCTTCCATTTGTTCTACATCGTTGCAACATTAAAATGAGATATTTTACAAATTTTTCTATATGTAATGTAGACAACATCTGTGATCTACAATGTGAACATCTCATACCCTGATTTGCTGTTTTTATCAATTTGTTAAAAGGTACTGATTCGCAGTCTGGTATTGTCAAGTATAGGAATCGTTCTGTTTGTATTTCAGTGGTAGAAGTAAATGAACACTCTTCACACTTATGGTTCCACTTGTAACTTAGTCCAAATAAGTTTTCAATGTGTATTCCTTCATGTTCTAATATTCGAAGCATAAGCATTAAAAATTCTTGTGCAACTTGTTGTATGTTGAGAGTAAATGTCAATGAACCAGTACATATATCTAAAAGATGCCGAACGCCAGAAGCAGTATGCATTTTAGTTCTGTCATTTATCAACTGCTCAAATACATGATGTAGTAAAGAATAGAAAATTGTTTCACGATTTTCCATGATTTCATGATGAAGATGTGTTAAATGAAACACAACATTCAGAATCACATTAGCATAACAGTTGATACCTGAACTGTTTTCTAACTGGTATCCTACAATATCATCAACACTTTCTATTTTTATTTCTTTATACTTTCAACTTTTTCTTCAGTTGCTTTCATTTTTTGAACCTCGATTGCATCTTTGACATATTTTCGTTTTGGACACACTATACGATTCTCATATATGGGCAATTCACCTAAATCAGGAGAATAAAGTCTTCTTAAACGATTTTACTCTCTCACACAATTTGCATCTGCACTAACTTTTTTCTTATCAAAATCTATCAAAAACAAACCAGACAATGTTCATACTTGAGACAATGCAACGTATACCATTCCCTCTTTGAACACCATACTTCCAATATTTACAAAAGCTCTGTCTATACTTAAGCCTTGATGTTTATGAATAGTTACTGCATGTGCTAAAGACAGAGGAAACTGTTGTCTGTGAACATACAAATCTTTTACAAGCAAAAAACATACAAGACAACACCCAATCTACCTTACCTCTTTAATCTGATCACATTTAATAATCAAAAATTCTATTCCATCTCTAATCTGAAAATTTACAAAATCAACAACTTTTCCCATTGCTCCATTTACTAAACCTTCTTCTACATTCAAATTCGCCGCAAAATTACCCGACAGTTTATGCATACATGTAAAGTTTTTTTGTAAGCCTGCAGTTTTAGATACAGACTTTTCGAAAGAATGCAATTTAGCCTGTAGTTTCTCTGTAAGAAAAATAGTCACTCCCTGATGTTCAATTTTATCAATAGCTTCAATTTCCACAATTTGTCGTTTTTCCAGTTTCAAAAGTTGTTGATTAAATGTAGAACACTCTAGCAGTGTAGGCATTAGGCCAAGTATAGAGTTCTTTTCTCCAAGCATATTGTACATTACTTCAGCTGCTGTGTTTTCAGTTGTAAACAATTTCCTTAGTAGCCGACTTTCGAAAGCTTGTTTACCATGTTCCATCAGGACACCAATTCTTATGTCTTGAGGAATATTTCCATAATCTTCGTCACTTGCTTGTCGCATATTCTTAACAAGTTCTTTATATTCAAAATGTAACAAAAGTTTCACTTTCCAATACTTCCCAAAGATTTCCTTGTGTCTTCATGGGCAAAACAGGTTGTCCTTTTACAGGAGTAAGTTGTAGTAGGTATCCCAATACAAATGAATGTTTTCCTCAAAACAGAACATCGTAATCTGTTTTTAAAATGTGTTGCATTCTTAAATGTACAAATGCAAGCATCAAGTTTGAGACCATACTCAGCTCATCAATGATTAAAAGTTTCATTTTCTTCAGTACTCTTGAGACTTCATAACAAGCTTCTCCAGATAGCTTCTGATATTCCATTTTATTATCATGTTTAACCGGTAGCATAAGTAATCAATGTAAAGTAATCCCTTTAATGTTGTGTGGTGCTAATACAGTTGGAGCTGTTACAACATAAGATAAATGTGATTCTGTAGTTTTGTGTAGATAACTGGACAAAACTTTAATTAAGAAACTTTTTCCTGTTCCAGCTTGACCACTGATGTAAAAAAGAATAGGTTTAAATGATGAACATTGGCATTCTTTTTTTTCGTGCAGCAAACCATGTTGTATCTGTTGTTTGACTTGTAGATATATTCCTTTTTGTTCAATATTTAGTTGTTCTTCTAACTTTTCCAACTGAATAATATCCTATTGTGCTTGTTGCATTGCAGTTTCCACCTCATTCATGGCTATTGCTGCTTCATATTCGATAATTGTTTGTCCCAGTGGATCTTGACTCAGTGGATCAGAACTTTGACTGCCTTGTTACATTTCTCTGAATCATTGACAGAATATCGACGTCAAAAATATCGACGTCAAAAATATCGGAGCCGAAATATCGATGTCAAGAATATCGAAGTCCTATCTACATTATGGTAAGTACAAAAATATCGAAAAAAATCGTAGTTAAAAATATTGTTTTTTTAATGTAAAATAAAGTAAATGATACATATATTTAAAATAAACATAGCTAAAAATATGTTTAAAATTATAAGTAATACATATACTATAAAAAAATTAACATATACATATAAAATATAATATATATACTTACTTAATAATATTTACAATTAATTATTGTAATAACTTATAAATTGTTAAAAAACATTTTATAAATTATAAATACATACATTCACATACAACAATAATATAAATAAATATATATAACAAATTTTAAAAAAAAATTGTTAAATAAATTATACACTACATTAACTAAAACAGTAAATATTGGATAGCGTAGGGTTAAAATTACTATTCCCACTGCAGAGAGTGCAAAAATAGGGAAAGTGTTGGATAGCGTAGGGGTAAAAATTACTATTCCAACTCCAGAGAGTGCAACAGTAGTGAAAGTGTTGGATAGCGTAGAGGTTAAAATTACTATTCCAACTCCAGAGAGTGCAACAGTAGGGAAAGTGTTGGATAGGGTAGGGGTTAAAATTACTATTTCAACTCCAGAGAGTGCAACAGTAGGGAAAGTGTTGGATAGCGTAGGGGTTAAAATTACTATTCCAACTCCAGAGAGTGCAACAGTAGGGAAAGTGTTGGATAGCGTAGGGGTAAAAATTACTATTCCAACTCCAGAGAGTGCAACAGTAGGGAAAGTGTTGGATAGCGTAGAGGTTAAAATTACTATTCCAACTCCAGAGAGTGCAACAGTAGGGAAAGTGTTGGATAGCGTAGAGTTTAAAATTACTATTCCAACACTAGAGAGTGCAACAGTAGGGAAAGTGTTGGATAGCGTAGGGGTAAAAATAACTTACTAATAATTTAAATACGTTTTTTAAATAAATAATAATTTAATTATTAAATAATAATAAATTAATTAACAATACCAATAAATAAGTACTTAAAAATAATTACCAATTAATAATTAATTAACAATTAAATAGATGATAAATACAATTAAATAATAATTATTAACAATTAATTACCAAATAATAATAAAATAAAAAATAATTAATTTTCAATACCCAAAAACAATAATTATTTTAAAAAATTAGCAATTAATAATTAATTAACAATAAATTATTGATAAATACCAATAAATAATAATCAATGACAATTGATTACCAATTATTAATTAATGAACAAATTAATTTCCAAAACATAAAAATATCTATTATTAAAAAGTTATTACCAATTAATAATTAATTAACAATAAATTAATTATCAATACTCAACAATAAAATAAATAATAACTTAATTACAATTAAATTACTTCCCACCCTATCGCCCTATATACTCACAACACACTTCAATAATACATTTATACACTAAGGGCCCGATTCTGATGCGGGTTGGAAAAGCTTCCCGACTGAGGGCCTGATTCTGATGCGGTTAGGAAGGCCTCCTAATGGCATTTGCTCCTTCCAAATCGGATCGGAAACGTGTCTTCCCGACCCAGGGCCCAATTATGATGCGGTTAGGAACATATGCTCCCATTGAAGTCAATGGGAGTCCAACCAAATCGTATCTGGAAGCATCCGGATGCATCGTACTCCGTCGGTCGGACTCTCCCGATTCGAGTGGGTTGGAAACCATTTCCAAACCGATTCGGTCGGGAAGCTTTCCAACCCGCATCAGAATCTGGCCCTTAATATAATTACCAAATAATCAATTAATAAAAATTGATTACCAATTAATAAAAATTAATTACCAATTAATAATTATTTAACCTAAAATTAATTATCAATACCAATAAATAAAAATAAATAATTACTTAATTACAATTAAATTACTTCCCACCCTATTCCCCTATAAACCCACAACCCGCTACAGAACTAAAACGCAAAATTTACTTAAAAATAATTACTAATTCCTAAAAATTTTAAATTAATTTAATATAATTAAATTACTTCCCACCCTATTCCCCTATAAACCCACAACCCGCTACGGTACTAAAACGCATAATTTACTTTAAAAAAAATTACTAACTTCTAAAAATGTTATACCTATATTCTAAAACTAGTACAATAATTAACAAAAAATATAAACACAAACATATAAAATACATAATAAAATACATAACACTAATATAAATATCGATATTAGTAACATCGATATTTTTGCTATCGATATTACTAACTTCGATATTAACAAAAATGATATTTCTTACCTTCAGTTCGATATTCTGGTCGTTGATATTCTTGACTTCGATATTGTGTCCCTACGATATTTCAAACTCGATATTATTGTAGGTCGAAATGAAAAACTCGATATTTAGACTGTTTACCCTTTTCTCTAGCTATTTCAGCTGCAATGGTACTTTCTTGTTCAATCTCATCATCTAACATTTGTAGTTACGTTGGGAAAATTGTGCACTGAAAGCTATCTTTAGTTGCATTAAAAGAATCTTCATAGCAGTCAAAATCTCCAAGTAATTCAGTTTCAATGAGCCAAGGCTTGAACAGTTGCAGAAGTGCGAAATAGAAAAATTCTCTCTTATCTGGACTTTCGCAACTGAGTTTTCTGTGGTTAATAAGATTTCCTTTCGCATGTTTTACTAAAAATCTGTCACATCCAATTACTGCATATTTCTCTTCTTTTATATTTTCTGTAACTTTTCTTTTAAAGCTGTAATGTTCAAGTATTTCATACAGACATAGGTTTTCGAGATGTGCACTCCTTTTGGGATAGTATGTATTGAACATATTAGTTTTAACAATATCTGTACTTTCTGGTTCATTCTGTGCTAAGTATTCAATTTCTTGTAAAGATTTCAATACTCTATTTCGTGTGGCGGCAAGACCTAGACTTACCCAAATTATTCCTCTTGACTTTGAATATAAACTGGCTGAGCTCAAGTGATCTGAACATTCATAGGATCCAATCTCTAGATGGGAAATCATTTTCAAGCTGAAGCTGTACAATTTCTTGCTAAGACTCTTCTCTGCTGAAATGTCTTCCCACATTTCTTTCATCTCTGTCTTCTCAGATTTGGATATATATGATGTAACATAGCGAGCCACAGCAATTGAAATATCTGCAACATACTGGATAACCGTGTTTGCATTCCACATTTTCAAAATATCTGGATTGTAGCCGCTGATGTATTTTGAAGCTCCCGTTCTTTTTAAATTGTATGTATTCTCGGGAGATTTCCAAGTTATTGTATGCCTTACTGCTGACAAAAAACTATTTACTCTTCCTTTAGGAATTATAGGACGTGGGAAACGAAAATGACATTTTGTATAAAATTTCTCTTTACACTTGTATTTTCGTCTGTATTATTTTCCACATCCATGACTTTGAAACCGTAAAACTTGTTGTCTCAAGCTCTTTTCTCCTCCATCTCTTGAAATGGCACATGTAACATACTGTTCGCTGAAAGACAAAACAGTTTAATCAGTATCAGTTTCAAATTTTAGTGCATTCTTTATAACCATGGGCGTAGTTCGCGTAGTAGCGCTACGCGTAGCTACGCGAAGTGCACTTCTCACTACGGGAGCTACGCGTAGCACTACGCGAACTGCGTAGTGCGGTAGGAAATGCTGTTCGCAATGATTGCACAGTGCCGGATGCTTGTCCGCACTGTGCAATCATTGCAAACGGCATCTTGCACAGTGCAAGCGGTCGTTTTCTGCCGCTCGAGTAGATTTGTACTCGAGCGGCAGTTTTTTCAACGCGGACTGGTAGTTTCTCATCGCGAGCGGTCGCGAGCATACGCGACCCCTCGCAATGAGAACCCTGACCTCCCCGCGTTGAGAATCTCGCCGGGAGGTTTATTTTCCACGCTCGCGATCGGCAACTTGATGTTGCTGATCGCGAACGAGGAAAAAGTCTCGCTGGGATGTAATTTTGCTCGCTCGCGGTCGCCAACTTGATGTTAAGGACCGCGAGCAAGAAAAAAATGCCCGCTACGCTACGCGTTTTTGCACTGTGATACGTGCAATTCGCGTAGCACGTAGTTGCGCAAACTACGCAAACTACACGAGCGTAGCGTAGTTTTCCTCCCAGGCCTAATTCTTTATCAATAATAACATGTGTATATGAGGAGCACCTCTGGCTTGGTACTCCTTTCTCCAAAAGAAATCTGTTACCTCTCCAAGAGGTGGAATATTTTTATTGCAGATAAATGACATCATAGCTTAAAACCTATTATTAAAATATCTGCACACATTTACAGGATCCAAGGAACTATGGGGCTCATTACGATGGTGGAACGATCGCCACCGCCGGGCTGGCAGTGGCGATCGTTCCGCCATCATATTGAGATTTACCCACAGCCATATTAGGATGGCGGTGGGTATCGCGGCGGACGCAAAGTCCGTCCGCCATATTTCCGCTGGTGGCAATCGCACTGATTGCCTTGCGGGCGGAGCAGGGCCACTAATATGGTGGCAGTGCCTAGCAGGCACCATCCGCCATATTAGGATGTGGGAAAAGAAAGGCCTTTCCATGGCGGCAAGGCCGCCATGGAAAGGCTGGCGGGGATTGGGTACGGGGGCCCGTTGCGGGCCCCCCTTGTGTCGGGAGGAGGTGGGGTGCACTTGGGGGATACCTATGGTACCCCCCTACATTTCACTGCACCAAGTGGCAGGCACCGTGTGGTGCCTGCCATGTGGTGCAGTGAAATTCTAGACTTGCGATTTTAACATCACGGCGGGTGCAGCTGTCAGCAGCACCCACCGCAATGTTAAATTTCAGAATGCGACCGCCATGGTGGCGGTCGCATCCTAATTCATGGTGCGGAACCACCGCATGTCTGGCGGGCGGTCCAAACACTGCAAGGATGGCGGGTGAACTCAGGTCCGCCCGCCATCCTAATGAGCCCCAAAGTTCTCCAGCTGTCTTCTATTCAATGTTTTTAACATTCGAATTTGCTTCTCGTAGAAATTCAAGTAAATCTTCCCACGCATATTCAGCACAGCTAAGTGTTACAAACCATGTAGGAGTACCTAAGTTTCTTAACATGCATTTAAGTTCTCCATGATGACGATACCAATACTCATTGGTACCACGTTGGCATGCCATCAAATTAATGAACTGAGATTCTAAATTTTCATCTTTTTGTTCAACTTTGTGCATGAACTCTTTTGCAGAAACATGTTGAAAATGAAGTCCTGTTTCTAATATGTGGTTCACTGCATACGAAAGTGCAGACAAATCGCTTTCAAACAGAAGATGAAATATATATATAATGCACTGCCGAAATCTTGCATCTTCACAAAATATTCTTGTTGATCGGAATTCTGAAGCTGGAATCTGTGCATCTCGCTCATCAAATCATCCACCTTCTCCAGTGGTGAATAGCTGGGGAAAACAACGAGCTTCTAAATTTTTTTTCCATATACTCATGGCACTTCCCTTTGCTTTTTTCATTTGAAATAATTCAATACTGTTTCCAATTATTATTTTTTAATGCAGAGGATGTTTTGTATAATGTTCGTAAATCTCTTCAGTTCTGCACTTGTCCACTTTTTCAATTTGTCCAGTTGAAATTACTGTTTCATCTTGTAAGCATATTATGTCTTTATCAACATTCACATTCTTTAATAAATGTTATTCTGTCTCAGGTATATTGTAACCTTTTGAGGTTTTCTAACATTACAAACTCTTGCCAGATTTTTCGACACTTTGTTGGTACACCATTTACTATAATAACTACTGGCTCATTTTCTTCTCTGTCTACACCAACAGTTTCAATGTTTTTCTTAAAATCTAAAGGTAAGTAGACAACTCTTCCTTTCAGACCTTTTTGTAAATCTGTTGGTGGCAGCTTACCTGTTTTAGGCTCCATACGAACTATGGCCTGAAATGGGTGTGCAGATAGAATAAGAATTGGCTCATATGTATTTAAATCTGCCAGTTCCCGAGGAATAGGAACCAACTCCAAGTTGCTATGTACTGCTCTAGCTGGCATTTTGTTTTCTTCTAATTTGTTGTAACAATATTTACAAATAACTTGATCAGTACTCAATTCAAACTGACCTTCTACCAACAAATAAACACCAAATTGCTGCCATTTATCATTATTTTCTTTTTCACTTTTTAAATATAAATCAACATTCCTAGTTTGATTTCTATAGTGAGTACGACGACAACAAACACAAACAAAGGGGGTCATTACGATGACGGGCGGATCGCCAATGCCCGTATGGCGGTGGTGATCCGCCCGCCATTCCCCTCCGCCCGCATGCCATTTCCCCCGCCACATTACGATGGCGGGGGGAGCACGGCAGACGGAAAGACCGTCCGCCGGTTTTCCACCGGTCACACAGGTGACCGGGCGGAAAAGGGAACTAATATGGTGGCGGTGTCTGCAAGACACCGCCATCCATATTAGGAGGTTGCGGAGAGCAGCCTTTCCATGGCTGCAACGCCGCCATGGAAAGGCATACGGTCTTCGCTATTGGGGGCCCGTTGCGGGCCCCCAGAGTGTTGGGGGGTGGGGGGTGCACATAGGGTTTACCTATTGTACCCCCCAGCATTGGCATGGACAAGGTGGCAGGCACCGCGCGGTGCCTGTCACCTTGTGCATGCCAATGCACAACGTGCATTCCCAGCATTGTGGTGGGCGGTGCTGTGAGCACCGCCCGCCACAATGTTGGGTATAGGGGATGCCACCGTGGTGGTGGCATTCTAATACTCGCGGCGGGACCGCCGCTCCTATGGCGGACGGTCCCATTCACCGCTACGGTGGTGGGCGGACTTTGTCCGCCCGTCATCGTAATGTGCCCCAAAGTTTGGTTTTGTCAGATGAAACTATGTTAAACTTTGTAATTTCTTCCGCAAAATCATCAATACTAATCTCTTTCTCCTGTTCTTCAACACCTACACTTATCAAACTTTCAGTTTCTCTACACTTGTCTTCTGATCCAAAAAAAGAAACGGTATATCATCACAAACTTTCTCTGTATCTGATACAGAACTTTGCAAAAGAGCTGTGTTCATTTCACTTAAACATAATGCAGGAGTTTTTACAAAGTAGAGTCTCCTTTCCAACTTCCGCATTTCAGAGTGGTGTACAACTAACATTCTTAACTGATGAAAAGTACTTTGGCAGACTTTTCTTGAAAGACAAGCGAGAGAATAACCTTGCAACTTAGTGTATTTTCTTATTTTACATGTAACATCTTAATCTTCTGTTTAACACTTTTTTTGACATATCTTAGAAAAACAATTCGTAATATGTCAATAGACTCCCGTCGAATACTGCAAATACTGCGACAATCCCACTTAAATACAGGAGCTTGTGTACGCCTCCCTTGAACCTCTTTAGCTATTACTTCTTCTACATTCCTAGGAACCATTTTTTCCTTTGGAATCAGAGAACCATCTTTCATCCCATACCATCGTCCACTAGTACCAAGTGCATGTACTAAAGAGTTCTTCTGAAAATAACTTCCTTCATTAAAGAAAGGCTCAGTACTAGAAGTGTGCTTTCATTCACCAATGAAAGTTTTACAAAAGTTATTTCTATTAACCAGTCTTTTTCTTTTGCTTTTCTCCTTCATAAACAGCATCGTTTTATTCAATGTTTTCATTCTCTTCAACATAATATCACTATGTTAGGCCTAGCCAATTTTAAAACAGCAACCCTTCCCATGTCACTGTTATAAGTCTCATCATGTTTCTCAAAGCATGCATGCATCAGTCTGTGCCTTTTCCTAGTAGCAAGATACATAAAAGAAATGTACATATAGTTGAATACCTGTGTTTCACAGTGCATGCTCCCTACATTTGTGTCAAAGAAAGTGTATGTATTCCTTTCTGCTCATAAAACACGGCACCTGGGTATTGAACAGGCTATGTGAGAGGCTCCACAACACCTTCATTAAGAAGATATCACCGTCTGTGCGACCGAATCACAGAGCAGAACTGAGAGATTTGTCCACCAGTAGGAAAACCAACCATGTTTTCAAGCTACCATCTTGAGATACATAACACATGAGAAAATACATGCACAAATACACACATATCTCACTCACAAGAGCACACAGACCTTTTAACTTGACAGACTGCATTTCTCATTTGAAGCAGACACCTAAACTTATACGGCTTACATCCAGTGTACCTTTCCACAGAATCATAGCAAGTAGCCTAATCACTAATCCTTTTGCCAACATGTCTTAAACCTCACTTTTCTCTTGCAGCTTCAGTTTTCACCAACTGCTCAGAATGTTAGGCCTAGCAAAATTTAAGACAGCAACCCTTCCTATGTCACTGTTATAAGTCATATCATGATGTTCTAAGCATGTATGCCTCAGTCTGTGCCTTTTGCTTGTGGCATGATACATAAAAAAAACATACATATAGTTGAATACCTGTGTTTCACAGTGCATGCTCTCTAAATTTGTGTAAAACAAAGTGTATGTATTCCTTTCTGCTCATAAAACAGAGCACCTGGGTATTGAACAGGCTATGTGAGAGGCTCCACAATACCTTCATACAGAAGACATCACAGGCTGTGCGACCAAATGACAGAGCAGAACTGAGAGATTTGTCTACCGGTAGCCAAACCGACCAGGTTTTCAAGCTACCATCTTTAGATGCATAGCATATTAGACAATAGATGTACAAGTAGATACATACCTCACTCACAAGAGCACGCAGACTCTTAAACTTGACATACTTCATTTCTCTTTTGAAACAGACACCTACATGCATACAGCCTACTTCAAGTGTACCTTTCCACAGACTCATAGCAAGTAGCCTAATCCCTAATCCTTTTGCCAACATGTTGTCAACCTCACTTTTCTCTTGCAGCTTCATTTTTCACCAACTGCTCAGAATGTTGCACTTAACCAATTTTAAAACAGCAACCCTTCCCATGTCACTGTTGTAACTCACACCATGTTTCTGAAGGCATGCATGCATGTGTGTATGCCTTTTTGCTAGTGACATGAAACATAAAAAGAAACATGCAAATAATTGAATACCTGTCTTTCACACGCATGCTTTCTAAATTTGTGTAGAACAAAGTGTATATATTCCTTTCTGATCATAATACAAGACACCTGGGTACACAGCTATATAGACTGGGATACACTTTAATACATCTACCAACATGTTTTAAACATTAGTCGTCTCTTCTACTTTCATTATACACTCAGCAACAACACATACTACTATGCACAACCTATTTCAATCTTCATTTCAATACAATAAAATAAACTATCATCCACAATCGTACTTTTGATAACATATTTCAAATATCACATTTTTCTAATGTTGTGCAAGCTTTATAAGTAATGCATTACAAACTTAAAAATAGCATTACAAACAGTGAAGCACTGCTACACAATATGTAACGCACCTTACACATTTGTAACTCACCTCTAAAATACTATAGCAGAATATGAAAATGTAAGAAACTCCAAAAAGTTTTTCTTTCCAACACAATAAATGTGATGTACCACACTCAACAAAGTAAAACTCTGGGAGGTCAGAAGTGCTAGTTGCTCTGCTCCCGCTCACTGCACACTGCACTTTGTTTTATGCTGCTTGCTTCTTTTAAAAATACTGTAATTGAATTTGTACTTGTTTTTTAAGCGCTCAACTGCGAAGGCTCTGGGAGGCCAGAAGTGCTAGTTGCTCTGCTCCCGCTCGCTGCACTCTACACTTTGTTTTATGCTGCATGTTTCTATTAAAAATACTGTAATTGAATTTGTACCTGTTTTTTAAGCACTCGTCATTTTTAACCGCCTGGGCTTTTAAGCTGCTGGCATCCTGCTTTCTCCCGCACCTACCGATCCAGAGGGCGGCAGGGATTCTCTCTTCCTGCCAGGCTTGGAAAGGTGGGGAGGAGATTCTGAGGGAAGCGCCATCTTGGAGAGGGACGCGCTCTAGTGGTTCGCCCTCCCTTGATTTATGAATATAAAGTGGGCCGCAGCGCAGGCGCGCGCAGCGGGCACGCCGAAGGCACACCTAAGGCAAGCCCGTCTGCGTCCGTCAGCGTCCCGGAAGCGGCCAGCGCCAGCCACCATGCCCAAATAGCGACGGCCACGAAAGAGCAGGTATGTTATGACAGGACAGTATTATGCATCCTATCTAAGAAGTTTAAATGCTCGTCTATATGGTCCATGGGCACCCTGTGCGATGAGTTTGTCTGCCCTAAGTGTGCCTGGACGCTTGCTCCCCATGTTCCTACTCGACGGAGAGTCTGCCTCCCGGTCTCTGGGAGTTCTCTGATTAAGATGAAGGCTGCTCTACTCAATACTAGGTCACTTCAGAAACATAAAGAGCTTATATTTGACCTACTTAAGGATGAGGAACTAGACTTGTTGTACCTCATGGAGACATGGCTGTCGGAGACATCTAATCCTATATTAGCAGCAGCCATTCCCTCCAACTACAGAATCCTTAGGAAGGACCGCGACGTCGGTATAGGAGGGGGGATTGCTATTATATTTAAAAATAATACGACTGTGCTTGTTTTGAACTGGCTGACCTCCTGTTGTTTTTGCATTTGTCACCCCGAGTGGGACGGGTATGCCCAGACGTGGGTCCCGTGCTCTCCATGCCTCTGGAATCAAGCTATCCTGGCTGAAGAGGGGTGAAATGCCGAAACCGGTCCTAGGATGCTTGTTTCAGTCCAGGGAGGACCTGGCTTGGCAGTTCGGGCTGGACTGTTCCCATGAGGCACAGGGTCAAGACTGATTTGCATATGGCTGGGTTCAAACTGGAATGGCATGGTGAGCTAAAAAACGATGGATTTAGGCCCAGATCTCTGTACCGGGGTGAATGTATGACATTGTTCTGCATTCTGTCCATCAACTGTTGTTTTTGCACTCCTTGAGATAGAAGCCTTAGGTTTCTGCCTCACCCTCTAACCAAATCAGTCGCTAGCTGGGGTGCTGGTTTATCGACCCCCAGGCCTGGCTAGCAAGTGCCTCCGCTCGTTGGAAAATATACTGGCTTCTTGGGCAATGAGATATACCAACTTCATGGTACTGGGAGATTTTAACATTCACTTAGATAACGCCACAGGGTTAGAATCCGTGGCCTTACATGAGATTATGAGCCCCCTGGGACTGAAAGAGGAGGTCTATGGACCCACCCATCTGGCGGGCCATACTCTTGATCAGATTTTTTTCAAATCTGAACTCTGTTACCACTGTGTCCACCCCCCTCCCCTGGACAGACCACTACCTGATCATCTTCACGTGGGCTCAGATGTGTAGTAAATCGCCCATATATTGCAGCAATGGCCCTGCCACCTATCGGGCCTACCACAAATTACAACCAGAAGATATCAATCAAGCCTTACTTTCCTCTGCTCCAGTTATGACAGGGAACGTAGATTGTGACACCACCCGACTGAATAACTGGATTGGCGAAACATTGAATTCACAAGCACCCATAAAGAAGGCCACTCAATCTAGAGCTGGCCCAACGGCCCCTTGGTATAATACAGAGTTGAATCTTTGTAAGAGTAATTGTAAGAAGCTGGAAAGAATATGGAGGCGTGGATACTCCAATGATGATAAAGTCGCTTACAAAGCAGCGTTAAAGTTGTATCAAATGAAACTGTATCTTGCTAAAAAAAGTTTCTTTGACAATAGTGTTATGGAAGCTGATAAAGCAAAGGCCATTTTCAAAATAGTCGACTCCTTCATGCGCCCGATGGTTATCTCGAGAGCTTGTCCCTCCTCGATGGAGTGGTGCAATGAGCTCGATTTATTTTTCCATGAGAAGATCATGTCACTAAAAAAAGGTTTTGGGACCGCTGCTCCTGGGGCACTGAATCTGGGGTGGACGTCAATTCCCGCTCCACTTACGTATGCCACCCTAGATGCCTTTACCCCGATCCCAATGACTCAGTCCTTAGCAGCATTAAAAAGTCTTAAATCGTGCTCCCCTCTTGACCCATGCCCTGTTTCAGTTTTAAATATGGTGGCACCTACGATTAACCTGGTAATAAACCAGATTTTTAACTCTTCTTCGGCATCTGGGATGGTTCCTTGTCTATGGAAAAAAGCAAAAGTTCTGCCACTGCTGAAAAAACCTACAGCAGACCCTAAGCTAGTTACTAACTATAGGCCCATTTCGCTGCTTCCAGCCTTCTCTAAAATTCTTGAGAAGGAAGTAAACCGCAAACTGTCTATTTACCTGGAGGCCAACGGTATCCTTCATGCCACGCAATCTGGCTTCCGCTCTCAATTTAGCACTGAGACCGCACTGTTGGAGGTGACAGAGTTCATTTGCAGCGTTTTAGACAGGGGAGGAAAGGCAATGTTGATACTGCTCGACCTTACAGTAGCATTCAACACGTTTCCTCACCATAAGCTGCTGGAACGACTACATGAAATAGGATTAGACA
This sequence comes from Calotriton arnoldi, assembly GCA_963921515.1. Classification (NCBI taxonomy): domain Eukaryota; kingdom Metazoa; phylum Chordata; class Amphibia; order Caudata; family Salamandridae; genus Calotriton; species Calotriton arnoldi. The sequence continues at coordinate 1,631,709 of CAWUFW010000250.1, read as the reverse complement.
TCAGGCCCATAATTGGTTGGCATCTTTTCTGGACGGACGGTCCATAGAAGTTTGGGTGCCTCTGTTTACAGCTCAGGCCAGGCCTCTGGGGGTGGGAGTGCCACAGGGATCGGCTCTCAGCCTCACGCTGTTCACTGTGTATTTGACCCCTCTAGCAACATTGCAGAGTCTCTTGGCGCTAAAGTCGTCTCATACGCAGACGTCACTCAGTTGCTATTCTCATGTGATAAAGACAAGGATTTAGATGAGAAAGTAATATCCAGGTGCCTCTCTGATGTTTTCCAGTGGATGGAATTGCACCACCTCAGATGCAACCCCTAGAAAACGGAAATTGTGATCTTTGGAGATGTCCCACACAACTCTGTGGTGGACTGTTGGCCCAGCAATTGCCCTCACCCAGGTTCTCCTGAAAACTGTGTGAAGAATTTAGGAATTAAAATTGATAGCTCTTTATCTTTCCTCCCTCAGATCCTAGCCTTGGCGGGGACATGCTTCAACGTGCTTCGCACGCTGAAAACATTTCTCCCTCTTCTCTCCGAGGCAGCAGGCAGAAAGGTGGTACAGGCTCTAATTGCATCTAGACTGGACTACAGTAATGCACTGTACCTGGGCTTTCCGGACTACCTTTTTAACAGACTCCAGGTGGTGTAGAATGCTGCAGCTAGACTTCTGCTTTCTCTCCCCTCGAGATCCCACATGACTCCGCACTTAAGGGCCCTCCATTGGCTTCCCATGAAACAGAGGGTGATGTTTAAAGCCATGGTCCTAATGCATAAAGCTCTGAATGGGACGGGTCCTGCCTATCTTAAGGAGAGAATCACCCCTTACGTCCCTGCCCGCACTCTTCGCTCTTCCTCAACTCATATGGCAAAGGTCCCTCGATGTAACCGTCTTCAGATGGGTGGGAGATCCTTTGCTTACTTGGGTCCCTGCACGTGGAACAGTCTTCCTCTGTCCCTGAGGCTGATAGACAATTTTGAACTTTTTAAGAAGAAACTTAAAATTCATCTTTTTAATGACTCGCCCCGTCCAAGCAACCTGTCCTCCCTCTGCCGGCACCGGGACACTCGGTCGAGTAGCCGCGCTCTACAAATTCGAATAATAATAATAATAATAATAAAACCAGTATTGGCAAACTTTCCCTCTCTTTTTCCACACAAATCAATGTAAGTAACAAATCAAAATGCTTCCTTTATTTTTTCAAATTCTGAAACCCACTTCTATTGGATACACATATTAACCCTTTATTACTCACTTCTAAAAGTGCCCAATCTGCTTCTGTAACTTACAGGAGTCGTGACTCCACCACGGTGCCATGTGTGTGTGTTCACGTAGGAGTCGCAAACCATGACTGGCATTCAAAAACCTATTCTCAACAATACTATTATTACATTTTAAGAACATACCACTTCTAAACATAGCACTGATTTAGAAAAACTAACTTTAAAACCATATCACTCATATATAACTTACCATTTCATATTTTAAAACCACAGTTAACTTCCAACCCTTCCGCCATTCTCCTTAACCCTAGTTTCCATAGTAACAGTTTCTGCAACATTCAACTGTACTGCCAGGTCACAAGTTTACCATATTTTCAAGTTCAGCACACTAGCTCACAAATGCAAACAGCAGGTGTGGTTGAGTCTTGCAAATATTACCTTATCCTGTGAACTGTAACTTTCAAAATGTATTTGTATAACCAATCACAAAGATGCTTTTTCTACAAAGTAACATGCATCCTATTTTTGAGTACACAATGTTTATGAACAGCCAATGAGTAATCTGCTTTTTCTAAAACAACACCATCGCCACCATTTTAGATACCTCTCATTCCACCAACTAACTTACTCAGCTACAGACGTCTTTTGATTCCTGCCTCTCATCCCTTGAAAATGCTAATAGTATGGATTGTAGGACACAGCTATGTGCAAAAGGTATGCTGAACACAGAGGTATTAACAAAGACCTAGGTTTGCAATATGAGGATATTAAATGGTTTGCACAGAAAGGATTAAAGTGGCACCAAATGATGCCTTTGGTTAAAACCTTTTTGCATCTCTAACCCCCTGACCTCAGGATTGTGCACTGGGTGACAATAACCTAGGCACATTGACTGGGGTAGGGCTGGAAATCCTAATGAAGGATACCTTTGCACAATTGATGTTGCTTTTCCTTCAAACTGTCTTTGTATACTCTAATTTATGCCAAAGACGGAAATGGAAGTAGTCAAATCAATTCTGTCCACAGATTGAGAAGGCTAGGAAGAATGTCAATAAAGCTGTTTCTGCTTACCTCAGAGACCAAAGGATGGGCTCCATCCATGACAACAATATACGCTTTGACATGCACAACATCTACAGAAGTGATGGAGTTCACTTTACAGATGAAGGGAACAGAGTCTTTCTCAACAACCTTAAGCTGTGCATCCGCACTTACATGTAGCTGCAACAAAGTCAAAATAAACACAACGGCTCTTCTTAGAGCCACCCTATAACCCAACACTGAAAGTTATATTTTTTTAACATATATATTATTTTTATTTTTTTTCGGATTCACGAACCAATTGCAAATTTGCAAAACAAAAGAACAAATTCAATGTACTACAACACATATAACCTTTCAACTTTAACTTTTAATCTACATTTTAAATATTATATCAAACTCTCACAATTTTAATGTGATTATGAAGTTCAATCTCAGTACATGTATAAAAAAGTCCACAACTGTAACACTACCTTCTAAATGAGCTAGTATTTAATTATTTATTTAAGATGGATTCGCGAATCCACTGCGATGTTACACAGGGGGGCCACACTGAGTGCCATGATAGGGTCACGACTCCTATCACGAGAGAAAAAAATAATAGTACCTCCCTATTCTATATGGCTATTTTGGGGCCGGGGACCCCATCCCCGGGACCATGGAATTTAATTACTTTAAAAATCAATTTAAGGAGGGGGGCCCATTTTCTGCCCGAGAACCCCATCCCCCAGGGCATGGCCATTATTAAAGGGACCGCGGGGGACCCTGAAGGCCCCTGTGGTCATGGCCGGCTCCCGCCTCCTGCGGGGGTTGGCATTGCTTTTTGGCTCCAGGGAGCTGCTGACATACAGCTCCCCGAAGGCAAAAAAAAAGTGCTCCACTGTGAACAAGTGAGAGCAAAGTTCTCTCACTTGTTCATAGGGAGTACTTGTTTGCTATGGGATGGCAGAAGCAGTGCTCCCTCCATCGCATAGCAAACTGCAATGTCCCGGGGGTGGGCACCCTAGGACTATGCTGCAGCCAGCCCTGGGGGGTGGCGGTCCCCAGGACCATCGAGTGCTCCAGGACGGGGGCCCGCGGCCCTACTCCCATCTTGAGTTTAGCCCCGGGGAGGTGGTGGTTCCCGGGGCTTGGGGCTTGCAACAGACCCCCACATTTAAATATTTAGTGCCCCAGGGATGTGGTGGTCCCAGGGGCAGTGTAGGGGGTCTCGAGCCCCACACACTTAATTTTTAAATCAAACCCCATGGGAGGTGGTGGAAAACAGGGCTTGGGGGGCCCGCGAGGCCCCCATGCCCATAATTCAATAAAGCCCCTGGCGATCCCCGGAGCTGCAAGGGGCCTGCATGGCCCCCGCATCATCATTAAGCATTGCCCCTGGGACCTGGCCCACCCGGGGGCTTAAAAAAAATGAAAGAGACAGTGCTTCATTTGAAAAAAATAAATTCTATTGGATTGATTGATCCTACGTGACTCCTGTCAATTTTTTTTTTAAATCCTTTTTTTGGTCCTGGGGCTCCCTGTGGGGCCCCTTGAGCAGGCCTAGGGGGTCAGGGTGCTTCCACCCTGCCCCCTTTTCATCTTTTTTCCTGGTTGGAACTGTTGGCAGCCAATCAGATTGCAAGGCTCGAGATCGGGAGGGTTCGCGGATCCTTCAAGTACATATATAGATATCTGTAAATATTTAATTGTCTCAAAAAAGATATTGGCAAATCAAACAAACACTTTTCCTATGGAAACTAGGTCCTTACTATAACTACCTACTGGCGACCGCCAGTAGGATATATATATATATATATATATATATATATATATATATATATATATATATATATATATATATATATATATATATATATATATATATATATATACAAAGGTTACAGGGATGTTATAGTTAGGAAATAGAATAAAAAAACTCGTACAAAACCAGAGAAATTCAGTAGTTATAGTTAGCTGAGCTAACTATAACTCACACCCCCACAATGCATTGCTTATGACCTCACATATTACATCACTCATGACATGATCAGTGACATCACTGATGGCATTACTGAAAACATCTCAAATGACATCACTAATGACATCATCCGGTGACTGTTTCAAAATAGTTCATGAGTGTTAAATATATATACACCACAATGTATTAATGAATCAGTGGGTGTATGAGTGCCTGTATGGATGATTTAGTGGGTGCGTGGCTGACTGTATAAGTGACTGATTATACGCGTCTCAGTGAATGTATGGGTGAGTGACTAATTTGTGTGAGTGTCTGTATCAGTCTATCAGTTGGTGTGAAAGTGTATGCATGGCTTGGTGAGTAAGTACATGAGTGGCTGTGTGGGTTATTGATTGGTTGTCTGAGTACCTGTATGGGTGTATGAGTGTCTGTGTGGGTGGCTGAGCGGGTGAGCGGGTGTGTGACTCCCTGCATGGATGAGTGATTGGGTGAATCACTGGCTATATGGGTTCATGATTGCATATGAGAGAGGCTGTATGGGTGAGTGAGTGTGTGTATGACTGTTTCAGTGAGTGAATGGATGTGTCAGTTGTATATGGGAGAGTAACTGCATATGTGAAAGGCAGTATATATGAGTGTTGGATTATATAATTGACTGTATGTGTGAGTGAGTGATTGTGAGAATAGCTGTATGGGTGAGTGTGTGCTTTTGTCAGTGACTGTATAGGTGAGTGACTGTATAGGTGAGTAAGTATGTGTTAGTATCTGTAGGAATAAGTAAGTTTGTGTGTGTATATAACAGTATAGGTGAGTAAGTGGCTGTGTGATTGACTCTTTGGGTCAGTGAGTGGGTGTGTGAGTAGCTCTATGGGTGACTGAGAGTTTGTGAGTGGCTGTGTGGCTGTATGAGTAGATGTATCAGTGGCTTTATTAGTGAGTGAGTTTGTGTACAAGTGGCTGTATGGGTGATTGAGTGGATATGTGTGTAGACCTATGAATCAGTGAGTGGGCATGTAAGTACTGATATGGGTATGTCAATGGTTTCGAGAATTGTAGTGTGAAAGTTGGAGTGGGTGTATGAAAGGTTACATTGGGATGTGAGTGGGTGCATCAAAGATTCTGTGGATGATGTCATCAGTGATGTCTTTTTAGATGTCATCAGTGATATCATCAGTGATGTCACTGACCATGTCATTGCTGATGTAATATGTTAGGTCATAAGCAGTGCATTGAGGGTGCTAACTATAACTGCTGAATTTCTCTGGTTTTGTGAAATATCATCCTAACTATAACGTCCATGTAACCTTTGGTTTTTTAATTGAAATTTCTAAGGTTTTTTAAATGCTATTTGTTAAATATAATGTCCCTGTAACCTTTGTTTTTTTCAATTTCTAAGGTTTTTTAAAATTCTATTTCTTAATTGTAACGTCCCTTTTTTTTTAAGTGAACCTCTAAGATTTTTGTACTTTCTTTCTATAATTGGATATTGTGTATCATATTTATATAATACACCACTCAATTTTTGATTCCATATGTGTCGATCAGAAAGTATATTAATAACAGGTTTTATTTTTAACAATTTTGTAAGTCGGCACGACATTGTTGCATTTAATGTGGAGAATCTGTCATCAATAAATGTATTTCAAATAGTGAAAAATACAGCTAAAGACATTTTTAAAATAAAGTTTAAATCTAACTATTTAGTAAAATATAGTTTTAACTTGTCTCTCTGTGATCAATTTAGAAGAAAGCCGCCTTTACAAAAAACATTTTTATTCACGACTACCAACGTCATCCAGCTGGCGTCAGTAGTCGCAAAGAGCGGGTGGTTTGTACAAAGTGTAAAACATATATATAGACATATTCCACAGTATAATTAACAGTGGAGCTTTATAAGTGTACTTTTCAAACTCATATTTTTGTAGTGAGTTTCCGGAATAATCATCTTCAAACACTGTTTTCCTTTCCTGTGAAGAGAGCGGAAGTTGCGATGACGTCGGCAAACGCAGATAGTGCATGTTTTTCAACAACTCTGAAACGTATATGTAGACGTATTGTGAAGAAGTTTAGTATAGCTGTTTACTATTATAGAACTGAAAGTTCTGCTTTTCTTTCCATTTTTAAAGAAAACTACTTTAAACTTGTATTTTGCATTTCCGCTTCACTGCGGTAACCGTGAACATATCGGTCATCGCGAATATCACATGATCGGGAAAGCAAGGAATATCATTGGATTGTCACGTTTGCGCGAGGACAGACCGGGAGCAACGAACTACAATGATGGCCGCCGGCCTAGAACACGCATGCGCGGGGACAGGTCAGGCAAGTTAAAGCCCGGCCTCCCTCAAGCAGCAGCGCTTCGCGTTCTAGTGTTTTGTGGAGTCTAGTTCCGTCTTACCTGCTTGCTTCCGGGTCGTCGCGCTCCTCGCGTTGGACACGGCGTGGGTGCAGCGTTTCTCCTGTCGGGTCAGCTTTTCTTGGTGTGCCTTAGGACTTCATTCCTGTTTCCTGCAAAGATAAGAAAAAACAGACAAGACAAAGCAGCATTATCGTTTTTTACGGTAACAGCGCTCTTGCGCTGACATGTTATTTCAAGATTAATTGTTTATATCACTTACCTGATCCTGTGCTCTCGGCGCTGTGGGGATCCGGTCCGTCTTTTGGGATCTAATGGAAAAGTGAGGACAGTTATTTACCTGAGCATAAGGTTTATTTAATTTACGACATACAAGCTGTTCAAGACCGTTACTTGGGGATTGTTTCCACGAGCTATACTTGGTGAATAGGTAGGCACATACATAGACTCTTACCTATAGTGTCATCTCATTCCCAAAGGGTCCTTTCACTTACATCACTTCATTGTTTTTTCTAGCACCAGACACAAGCTCTAACCTCCGTTATTATCTCACTACCAGTTTACTGAAGAAGGGATACCATAAGGTAGGGAAAAGAAAAATAACAAGAATAACAGAAGAGCTAGTATATGTTTCTGTTTTCTAACTTGTGTACTGACTCTCTCCTGCCTACAGCCTCTTGCCTTATCCTGACAGATCCTGTGGTTATCTGAGTTACGAAGTGGAGTTTCTTCCCCTTTTTTCCTTGTTTTGTTTCCCTTCTTCCCCGGGTTACCATTGTCACCTTGATAGTGTCTGGTGCAATAGGTGACTTGGAGAAGTTGTGGACCTTACTTCAAATCCATGACGTTCCTGCGGAAACATAGGTGAGATTCTTACATGGATAATATACTTTTCAGCTAAATGAACCCGAAATATTGTGAATTGTTTTTCTAAATGGTATTATTTTCTTTCGTTTTTTGGGATATTCGCGACGACATTGCAATCCCTGCAGACACGTCACGAAAGCGGAAAACAAAAGAAGACATTCTATGACCACCAAAACACTATAAAATATTTTGTAAAACAATTCATTCTGAACATTCCACTACACATATTACTATATACATACTTCTTTCAAAGCATGTTTAAACTCATATTTTTGTACTAAGTTTCTCTAAAAATCATCTTGCAGACCTATTTTCCATTTTCGTGGTTCTTCGGGACGTCACAAAGATGTCCTTAACCGTGACAATCACGCCTTTTCCATAAAGTGTAAAACACATATACCCACAGATATTACAGTATTTTACACATTCAGGATTTCTTACAGTATTCTCTAAAGTCATGTTTTTCTAGAGAGTTTATAAAAGACCATCTCTTAAACCTATTTTCCATTTTCACGGAGACGACGGATATTGCGATGACATCGGTAATCGCAATGCCCGTTAGCACGTCGCAAAAAGGGAATAGAAAAGCAGACATTCAATGGCCACTAACACATCCAAAAATAATACGTAAAAAAAGCCATTCTGAACATTGCCCCACACATATTACTACATACATACTTCTTTCAAAGCATGTTTAAACTTATATTTTTCTACTATGTTTCTTTAAAACCATCTTTCAGACCTATTTTCTGTTTTTGCAGTTATTCAGGACATTGAGATGACGTCATTAACCATGACAATTGCAACTGTTTCATAAAGTGAAAACAAATATATGCACACATATTACAGTATTTTACACACTAGGGGTTTATCACTGTACACTTCAAACTCATGTTTTTCTAGTGTATTTCTAGAACAACCATCTCTAAAGCCTTTTTTCCGTTTTCGGGGTGAGGACAGAGATCGCGACGATGTCGGTATTCGTGATCCCCGCGGTTATGCCGCAAAAGCAGAAAGCAAAAGCAGGAATTCAATAGCCACCACCACATAAAAAAATTATAACTATATAATTAATTCTCACCATCACAGTAGATAACTCACTATATAAATAACTATATAAAATCATTTATCTAAATCTCAATCTTTATAACAATGCATATTAATGATTTACTGATATATTTTTTTATAATTCCACCAATATTCATGACGACGTTAATAGTCATGGGGCCAGATGTACGACCAAGACAATTGCGCATCGCAAATTGCGACTCTTTTGCGAGTCACAATTTCCGATGTACAACAGTGTATTTCACACTGTGTGCGATTCCCAATGGGGTCGCAAATTGCGAGGCTCATTAATATTAATGAGCCTCTCGCAATTTGCTAGCCCATTGGGAATGACAGCCCTCACAGAGATGGTGGCCTGCTGGGCTCAGCAGACCACAATGTGTGGGACTGCTTTTTAATAAAGCAGCTTTTTTTTTTTTTAAATGCAGCCCGTTTTCCTTAAAGGAAAACGGGATGCATTTAAAAAAAAAAAATGAAACTTTTCAGTTTCATTTTTTAAGGGCAGGCTGTGGTCTCTGGGACCACTGCCTGCTCTTAAAAAATATTTTCCAACATACTCACAAAGGGGAAGGGGTCCGGGACCCCTTCCCCTTTGCAAGTGGTTTACCACCTACTTGAAGTAGGTGGTGAACTGCGAGTGTTTTGCGGCCGCAAATGCGGTCGCAAAACACTAGTACATAGCATGTTGACTCGCTATTAGGAAGGGACGCCCCTTCCTGATAGCGAGAATCGCAAATGCTATTTTGCGAGTCGGGGACTCGCAAAATAGCATTTGTACATGCTATTACCCTTTTTTGCGGCCGCAAACGGGAGGTTCTCCCATTTGCAGCCGCAAAAAAGGGTCGTACATCTGGCCCATGATGTCCCTGTGATGGTACACGGGGGGCCACGCTGGAGGTCACGTTGTTATCGTGAATATCGCATGCAATCAAAAAAATCAATTTTAGACACATAACTTGTGTCACTAACACCCCCATTTCTCAAGCATGGGGTCAGAGTATCTCCACCCTTACCCCTTATGTGGACTTTCACACACATTTTCATCCCCAGGAATGGTTCCCCATAGATAAAATGGCAGCCGCAACTTTCTATATAGATTGCGTCCAGCCAATCAGAACATTCCCGTGGGGTCGTGCATTCGCGATTCATCGCGAAACCACCGAAAATATCTGCGGCCAGAGATATCACTATAATTTTAAACTTACATTTCTCAACAACTACTGAATGGATTTACACCAAATAAGCAAAGGACACCTCCTTGAACTGACATCTAGATCCCTGCCAAATTTGGTGTAAGTCCAATCAGCGGTGCGGGCTCTAGGTGTGGCTAAAGGTTCCAATGGGAATTAACATTACAAACGCAACCTTATTTTGCGTCCCAAATTCTCGATCCCCACTTCATGGATCACCCCCAAACTTTCCATAACTATAGAACCCACCTTGACACTTTTTGGTTAAACGACGCCAAAGTTATAGCCAAGTCAAAAAATGGTTCTATGGAAACTAGGTCCAAACTATAACTACCTATGGGCGACCACCAATATGTAATATAGATATAAATATAAAAAATAAATAGCCAAGCCGCGGGGGATGGGGTCCCCGGGGCCAAAAATGGCCCCGGGAAGGGGGGCCACGCAGCCCCCCTCCCTATGTTTTAATTATATAAAAAATGGCCGGGCCCCGGGGGATGGGGTCCCAAGGGCAAAAAATGGCCAGGGAAGGGGGGGCCACATGGACCCCCTTCCTTAAAAAAATAATTTAAAAAATGGCCCAGCCCTGTGGGATGGGGTCCCCGGGGCAGAAATCGGCCTCAGGAGGGGGGCCGCACGGCCCCACTCCTGTTTTATTTTAAATTAGGAAACAATGGGGCAGGCCCTGGGGGATGGGGTCCCCAGGACCCAAAAAGGAAAAAGGGAAGGGGGGCCACACAGCCCCCTTCCTAAAATAGGGAAAGAAAAGGAGGCTGCAACTCCCTGGAGGCCCCGCCCACTCTCTGCATGACTCTGCAAACGCGCCTCTTGGCACGATCTGGGTTGGGAGATTAAGTCCCCTTTGATGGTGAGCGTCCTTAGGGGCCAACTAGTCCACCTGTTACCTCCAGAAAGCCCTACATAGTGTGATGGCTGAGAGGTGGCAGGAGGCCATGCCCCTTTTTAAAACACTCTGCAAACCAGCCTCTCGGGGCACTGCTGGTGGGGTGATGAGGTCCCCTTGCGTCCTGAGGGCCTCAGGAGTACAGTAGACTTCATCCCCAAGCAGCAGTGCACCAGGAGGCACGTTTACAGAGTAGTGGAGAAAGGGGGCGTGGCCTCCAACCACCTCTCAGCAATCCAGCTGTGTGGGGCTTACTGGTGGTAACAGGAGGGTTAGTTGGCCCCCAGTGACCTTAAAGAGGCAAGGGGACTTCATCCCCCAACCAAGAGTGCGCCAGGAGGCGCGTTTACAGAGTGGTGGAGAAAGGGGGCGTGGCCTGTGACCACCTCTCAGCAATCCCACTGTGTGGGGTTTACTGGAGGTAACAGGTTGGCTAGTTGGCCCCTAAGGGCCCCCAGCAGCAAAGGGGACTTCATTCCCCAACCAAGAGCATGCCAGGAGGCGTGTTTGCCGAGAGATGGACAAAGGGGGCGTGGCCTGGTATCATAACTCAACAATCCTGCTGTGTGTGACTTACTGGAGGTATTAGTAGGGGTAGTTGGCCTCCAGAGATGTCCTTGAGGGCCAACTAGCCCTCCTGTTACCTCCAGTAAGTCCCACACAGTGGGATTGCTAAGAAGTCTTCGGCGGCCACGCCCCCCTTTCTCAACCACTCTGCAAACACACCTCCTGGCACACTGCTGGTTGGGGTATGAAGTTCACTTTACTCCTGAGGGACTTTGGGGGCCAAGAAGCCCTCCTGGTACCTCCTGTAAGTCCTATCCTGCGGAATCCCTGAGCGCTGGTCGGAGGCCCAGCCCCCTTTCTCCACCACTAGTTAAAGAAGCATTTGCAATGCAATAGGTCTCACATTTGCGAGAGTTAGCGCTATTGGTGTTGTAAATGTACATTTTCTTTACTAATGTTTTTTGGAGTGGAGTGGAGTGGAGTGGATGTATGTTGTGTGTAGTGAAATTATGTGGTATGTTGTGCAGTGAAAATATGAGGATAGAAAGTATGTGGTATTTAGTGAATAGGAATTATGTAGAGTGGGATTATGTCTTATGGAGAGTAATTATGTGGTATGGTAGTCTGTGTTGTGGAGTGGTAACCTCAGGTTTAGTCTTCCTCGTTTTCATAGAAGCTAAACTATAAACTCAATGAGACAAAAAAGAAGGAACCACTTAGGAGCACTTCTGGACATAGTCAGAGGTATGAGCAGGGCCACTGGAATTATGCTACTGTTTGGCTGCACTGACTTTTGCATAACCCTGGGCGGTAAAATCCGCTCCGCTCACGGAATTTGCGGAATTTCAGCAATTCCGCGTTCCGCGGAGAACGCGGAATTGCCGGAAATTCCGTGATCTGCGGCATAGCGGAATTATTTCCTTGTTCGCGCTTTAAAAATGCGTTTTCGCGCACGCAATCGCGACTTACCGGATCCCTGCGTTTGCAGACGAGTTTTCCTATCCGTTCGCGTGCGCCACAAGATTTTGGTAGCCGGCCGCGGGATCCCGCAAGAGTGTGCGATCGCGAACACGTCATTCGCCATGCCATCGGACACCGCGAGAGAGTGTGCGATCCCGAACACGTCATTCGGACGCGCCATCGGACATCCGGCGGAAGTTTGGTGAAGCTCGCGATGCCGAACACGCAAAATTTGCAATCTGGAGAAGAAGAATATCTCGAGCAGCATAAAACCTTCTCTAAAATGATGATTTGGATGAAAAAAAACTCCTCAGATTGACATTTGGCTGTACTTTTTTGCGCAAGGAGTCCTTTTTAAAAAAAAACTTTTATTTGGGAGAGGAAGGAAGTGCCACAGAGTCTCCAACTTCCTGTTCCTGTCCAGCAGGCTCCTCCCAGTGCTTTAAGATAAATGGAAGGTGCACCAAGTTAAAAGTCCAAACGTTAATAGAAGTGTTCTTTAAATTTCCTTTATTCCTTGTAGTAAAACAAGCAGACAAATCTCAGCCAACGCGTTTCGTTCTTTTCAACAGAACTTCATCAGGGCTGAAACAATTGACATAAGACAACATATAAATATACATTAAAAAAAAATTTCAATATACATAAGAAAAAAATTATAGAAAAAGAAAAGAAAACGACACATAAGAAAAAACCAATACCAATAAAACCACACATCAAACACATACAAATACATTTTCTAACACATATAAATATAAAAATAAATAAATACATATTGTATATTTCTCGTACACTTCTTATTCGCACCAGCCCAAGTTAGGTATAGTGCCCGAAGAGCCAGATTCTAGATAAGGCCCTAATGTCCACAGAACCATACATACAATCAATCATTAAAAACATTATGTTCCCCATATCACAAGCAAAAACTAATCAATTACCAATATTACAAGCGTTCATCATATATGAAAAATAGTATTCAAATAATGAAAACAAGAAGAACTTTGAAAGCAATAGAGGTGCAATCACAGAATTTCTTTGAGAGGAAGAAAGACTAGTTAAAAGGAGACAATATACTCAAAACAGAGCCAAAAGAACAGAAAAGAAAAGAGAAAAGAACAGAACCTAAAGAACCCCCAAGAAAAATCAGGTATCATATAGAGCCATATACAGTTAAAGTACCTTCGTTATGCTCACAAACAAAGGTAACTAAATAAATATGTGTAAAGTTACAGTGTCGAACGTGAAAACAGAACTAAAGAAGAAAGATCATGATACCTACAAAAATAGAAAATAAAAAATGTCAAACAAATAAAAAGATTCTCACCAATAATATACTGTAGTCTTGCAGAATTAAGATCCAGAAGGTATAGTAACCTAATTATCAATTGTAACCCTACAATCAGAGTTCCAGGGCATAACCGGTCAATTCAAACGATCTAAACAAATCCAAAAAACCACAATTACTTTAATATGTAAACCTAACACATAATGAAGAGAAGCCTTACAAACTCACCAATGCGAGTAAGTAAAGTTAAAATAAAAATAATAAATCAGTACTCACCACTATTAATGATTAGCAGTAGTTCTATTAAAATAAAAAACAAGATTGACGTAACCAAATCACACCAGAAGGCCCCTCGATCCAGATTCAAGACCAATTATAATAATCTATAAAACAAAAAGTCAAAGGTTCACTCGATAATATACTCAATAAAGGTGTGTCCCAAAAATATGAGCCCTTTCAAAAAGAAGATCGAATATTCTCACCTAGATTGGTGATCATTAATACCATCATTCCGGTATGTATTGCCAAAAAGATTTAATCAAAGACAATCCCATCTGGGATCCCCATAGTCAGGGCTCCCGTTGGTCAATAAAGGCCCGAGTAATCTGAAAATGAGGATTATATTTATTATAATCATAATCGGCAGAAATGGTATTCTATCATACTCGATATAATGCATTTATACACAAAAAGGCCAACATTAAAGAAACTTACACACAAAGTCACTTATAATCAACAACAAAAAGGATTACATATAGATGTCCTGATCGTAAGGACCGTTTAGACAATAAGCATGCTGTTTAGTGACTAATACGCACATACATACAAAACAAAGTAGATTACGACAAACATATAGCACCCCCACAGTGTAATCCTAGAGTGACCTTACATAAATCAAGTGGGGGCAAAGAAATATAACGTGGGGGCAAAAGAAAGAGATAGGGGAAACTAATGGGTTTGAATCATTAACCAAACATACCGAATTCGTACCAAGGAGCTTACCTGCAAATACTCGGCGATATCAATGGCAAGTGCCGCATTCAAATTGTAACAAGACGCCATCCGAGTATCGTCGATTTTAAACCTTGCGGCAAACCGGCGTCAAAGCGGAACCACGTCACCGTTATGGACGCCGACCCTAGAAACTGGTCAAACACTGGCGCCATATTGGAAGGATAGAAAACTTGAAGGATCCAAACCAACATACATTGACTATACGAGCTTTAAAAGTTCAAAAAAGCCCTACAAAGTGTATTACAGGATAAACTTCTCCTGCAGTGTCAATGATTTAAATACTCATAACAAGGGATGAAAAATAGGAAGGGGGCAGCGGGGAAAGATAAAGAAAACTAAAGAGTTTTAATCATTAACCAGGCATACCTAATTCGTACCCTGGAGCTTGCCTGCAAGTACTCGGCAATATTATTGGAAAGTGCTGCATTCAAAATATAACAAAACGCCATCAAAATTTCGACAATTTTAGACCTAGCAGCATATCGGCATCTGGGTGAAGATGCGTCACCATTTTGGACGCTTGCCCAAGATACCGGTCAAAAAATGGCGTCATATTAGAAGGGTGTAAACCTAAAAAAGTCCAAACCAACATATACTGAATACATAAACTAAAAAAGTCAAAAAAGCCCTACAAAGTGTATTCCAGGACATACATCTCCCACAGTATCAATAATTTAAATACTCATCGCAAGGGATGGGGAACCTTTGAAATATTTATCAATGTACATTAAAAGTATATAAGCAAGACAATAAAACAAACATACAAAGTATGTTGACGTGAATCCATGACGCAAATCAGGAAGCTTACCAGCAACATATTAATAATACATATGGTACGTTTTACCAGAAAAGATTCAACAAAACGCCACCACATTCTCAAAGGTATGCTGCAATACAACAGGGAAACGTGCGCCATCTTGAAACGGTAAACACTCCAAATCGGACATGTACTCAAAACCGGGCTCCATTGACTACAATGGGTTCCACAATAGACCATCAGTCAGTGCATACCGTCATCACAAAAGGGGTAGTCTAACATCATGTATTACAAAGACAAATCGGTCCCGGGGTCACGGAAATAACCCTCTAAAAATACACCAATTAAAGATTAAAACATCATAAAGATGGCAGTGATCTGACAATACACAAAATAATTGCCCAATGTAGGTGTATCTAGCCAATAAAGAACGCGTCCATCTGCCAAAAGAACAGCAAGAGAAAGAATAGAGAGAAACAGTAGAGAAAAACAACAGAAAAGACAAATAAACAATGGAAATTGTAGAAAAAACTCATAATACACATCACAGAATGTATCCAGTTGAATTGAATATATACATTCCTACTTCCTTTGAAAATACTACAAAGTACTAGAGTCAGAGGATTTTATAAGAAATAGTACATTTCCCCATCTGTATTATGACCAAGTGTGGTAGCCCGTAATTGACAAATCCACTTCGATTCTGCTTGCCTTAATCCTAACTCCCTGTTGCCCCCTCTATTGTTCATTGGGACATGGTCAATGCCATGAAACCAAAATGTGGCATCGCCCTTGTGCTCCTTGCTGTAATGTTCAGTTATAGGATATCTAGTATCACTATTTAGTAGTACTCTTCTATGTTCCTGGATGCGTGTTTTTAAACTATGTGTGGTACTCCCAACGTATATTTTACTGCATTCACACCACAGAACATACACTACATAAGTGGTATTACAATTAATAAACTGCCTTATAGAATAAGTTCTAGGGCTATTATAAGAAAAGTTCTTAGTTCTATTTCTCCCCATGGGACAGATGTTACAATTCCCACAGGTATAAAACCCTATTGGTTTACCTGGCAACCAGGTTCCACTAGTTGATGGTGTTGTCACATAACTTGGACAAAGTTGTTTCTTCAAGGAAACCCCCCTCCTATATGTAATAGCAGGTACTTCAGTAATACAGTTCTTCAAACCAGGGATATCAGTGAGTAAATGCCAGTTCTTTCGGAAGGCCTTAAAAATCTTATCGCTCTGTGTGGTGTACTGTGTAATAAATCGTACCTTGCCACCATTTCTTAATACCCCTCGAGATTTTACCTTATCCTGTAATGTCAGATCCCTATCAGTTGAAAGTATCCTGGTTTCTGCTCTCTCCAGAACCTTATTGCTGTAACCTCTTTTTTGAAATCTCTTCCTTGTCTCTCTGATATTCGAGAGAAAAGTAGCTTCTTCACTGCAATTTCTCCTAATACGTGTGAGCTCTCCATAGGGAATATTGTTAATCACGGAACTCGAATGGGCACTGGAGGCATGTAATACGGCGTTACAGGCCGTCTCCTTTCTATACAGCGTACTTTGTATTATCCCCTGCTCAACATAGAAATGAATGTCGAGGAAGTCAATACTATCCTTGTTGAAAGACATTGTCAATCTCACATTGAATATATTGTCATTTAGATAAACAAAGTATTGCTGTAACTGTTCAACAGAACCAGACCAAAGGCAGATGATATCATCTATGTACCTCCCCCAGAACACAATGAATTCAGTCCAGGGGGAGGCACATCGGGCCCAGGCATGCTCCTTCTCAAACCACCCCATAAAGAGGCAGGCGTACGAAGGAGCAAACCTGGAACCCATTGCAGTCCCCTTGATCTGTTGGAACCAGCGGTTGTCATGTAGAAAAAAGTTATTCTGGAGTATGATATCTACCATCTCAGCAATCATTTCATTGTATTCATAAAATTCAGCACTCTCCCTATCCAGAAAGGAGCGCATCGCCATAATACCATATTGTTTGTCAATGCACGTGTAAAGACTTACAACATCGAAAGTCACAAACAACAGTTCTTCCGACCACCGAAAATCCTTAAATTTCACAAGTATGTCTTTACTGTCCCTTATATAAGAGGGTAAATCAAGATCATGTTTTTGTAACTTAAGATCAACAAATTCTGAGAGTTTTTCGGTGGGCGAGCCCATTCCCGAAATAATTGGTCTTTCAGGTGGGAACTGTCCCCCCTTGTGTATCTTCGTTAAAATATATATACACGGGTGGGATGGACAATCCACCTTCAAGTACCTGTACTCATCATCCGTAATTAGACATACATCTCTCCACTCACTTAGTCTGGCATTGATCATAGATGTTATTGCAGGAATAGGATTGTATAACACCTCCCTATAGCAAGTGTTGTCACAAAGCTGTCTGTTAATTTCATTAAGATAATCAGAACGATTCATAATTACTACGTTGCCCCCCTTATCGGCCTCACGTATCACAATATTGTGATCGTTACTAAGGCGTTGTAGAGCCTGTCTCTCTGCAAAAGATAGGTTTTGACAAGTCTGGGGTACAAATTTGTTGGGATTTTCCAAAGAATACAGTTCTTCAGACATTTTACTCTGGAAAACATCAATGTTAGGATGATAAACCCCCACGGGCACGAATTTGGACTTTGGACATAACCCACTATCTGTGGCAAAATCCTGCCTGATGTCAAAATCTCCTAATAAAGTGGGCATATTAAATGTTTCATTATCACTAATGGACAGTAGACATTGTATGTTTCGGACATCAGCAATTGTATGCGTACTTGGTTCCCTCAGTCTGGGAGGCCCCCCTGGTTCAAACGGTCTGTTAGAGAAATAATCTCGAAGTTTCAAAATCCTTGTAAACTTGTACAAATCAATGTGTATATTGGCAAAATCCCCACTCTGTGTAGGGCAGAAATTAAGACCCTTACTTAATAATCGGATTTCATTCCCGTCAAGTATTTTATTAGAAAGATTGATGATTTTTAATTCACAATTGTCATCATCATCCATACAAGAATTAGTCCCATTAGTCATTAGGTTATGTTCCCCTTCTTGGGCCTGGTCGAGGTGTCCCCTTTGCCTGCTGTCCCTTTGAAACTGCCTTTTGGACCTCCTCCCTCCCCTCCTGGTCTTAACTGTTCTCTTTTTTGTTGGAGTCTGTTGGAAATCCGTAACTTCGCCAGTTCTTTTTGGAAGGACGAGGCCCCTTCCCCTAAAGGGGTCTCCTGTGCCATAGAGGAGGATGCAGTGCTGCTCTGTGAAGAGACTGAGGTGTTACTCACTGAACGGATGTCCTCAATCTCATCCCTCTCTTCCCTGTTCCGTTTCTTATCCTCGACCATCTGCACATTATCAAATTTTTTATGGAAAGTATAAATTCTTCCATCCCTATAGTCTCGGTCATCTCTTTTAATCTTCCTTAGTTTTTTGTCTTTCAAATACGTTTGATGACTATCCATCACATGCTTAAGGATAGCATAATTTTTCTCTACAAGCTCTTTTTCTTCTATCTCACTTATTTGTTTTTCGACTATCTCAATCTCCTCTTGGAGCTTCTCCCCTTTCTCCATCGCATGTCTCACTAAAATCCTCATCATAGTATGCGAGGCTCCCTCCAAATTACTTTCCCATTCTTTCAATAATGCATCACTCAGGTCCTCAAAGGTGGTCCTCCCAGTGCTCCCAGTGCTTTGTCCATCTCCTGTTCATTTTTCATTTGGATTTTGAGCTGGAAGGATCACTCTTTGTGTCTGCTGCAGCATATATCATTGGATTTGAGGACTTTTGGATTTGAGATTTTACAAGTAAGTTGGTGTTGTTGTTTGTTTGATTGGGGCATTGCAGTTGCTGCAACTACAATTTTGGTACTTTTCATCATTTAAAAAAAATGTATTGTGGGTAGCCAGTAGGCCCAGAGCTAGTCATGAGTGCATGATGAAACAACTGTTCCTTTGGTGTGTGTTGAATTTATTTTAAACATCATTTAGGGCATGGATGGCATTGGATTGAATTTCAAATGTGTATTTTTTGGGGTATTTCAGTTTTTGGGTGTGTGTTAAATAAATGCCTTTGTTGTGTGTGTGTGGTGTGTTGTGTACCTTGCACACCTTGTTTAGCCCTGCAGATTTTCGTTTTTGCATTTTATTGCATCAAAGCAGTGTTGTTTAGCATGCCTCCTTTGCCTGGCTATTATAGGCCTGTTTCAGTTCATTGTTTTCCATGCCTCCTGCTTGTTGCTTGTGATTGTGAGTGTCCATGTGGCTGGTGCCCATTTCTGGTGGTAGTTATAAGTGTGCTGCTTTTGCCATATAGGCCTGCATCTGTTTCCTTTGTTCCTTTTTGGCCTAGGCTTCTTGTTGTTGTGGGCCTGGCCATGTGGCTGGCGGCCATTTTGTAGACAGGCAGTGTGCTTTTGCCATAGGCCTGCATTGTCTGTCTTCCCTTTCTTGTTGTTGTGGGCCTGGCCATGTGGCTGGTGGCCATTTTGAAGCCAGGCAGTGTGCTTTTGCCATTGGCCTGCAAGCTTGTGGCCTAGTCTGCCAACAGGCCTTTCATCCAGTAGGCTCAGAGGTAGTCACAGGTGCATCAAACAACTGTTTCTGTGTGTTCTGTTGAATTTAAACATCATTTAGGGCATGGATGGCATTGGATTGAATTGCAAAATGTGTTTTTTGGGGTATTTCACTTTTTGGGTGTGTGTTAAATAAATGCCTTTGTTGTGTGTGTGTGTGGTGTGTTTGTTGTGTAACTTGCACACCTTGTTTAGCCCTGTGGATTTTCGTTTTTGCATTTTATTGCATTAAAGCAGTGTTGTTTAGCATGCCTCCTTTGCCTGGGTATTATAGGCCTGTTTCAGTTCATTGTTTTCCAGGCCTCCTGCTTGTTGCTTGTGAGTGTGAGTGTCCATGTGGCTGGTGGCCATTTTGTGGTGGTAGTTTAGTAGTGTGCTGCTTTTGCCATATATGCCTGCACGTCTTTCCTATGTTCCTCTTGGCTTACTGCTTCCATCCATCCCCTTTGCCAGCTGCAGCTCCCTGAATGACGTGATGAGCAAATAATTTAATGCCAAACAGGTTCCACTTCCATTACATTTGTATTTTGGTTTTTGTTCTTCTTCTTTCCTATCCTTCCTGAGTGTACACAGTATACCATGAAAGCCCTTGTTGTCAAAGTCTCACAAATGGCTACACTGTTATGTTTTTTATTTATAACTTAAACTGAGTTAATAAAATGTAATAATATAACACTAACAAGTGTGACCACCACACACTAAGTTATATATTATATTTGTTTGTTTGTACAGGTAGTAATTGAACCACAACAACAAATGCAATATTTCACTGATGTTCTTCTCCTGGCTTCTTTGCTTTTAGGTGCACAAAAAGACAGAGGAGGAGGTGTCATCATCACCCGTTGTACTGCCAGACAGAAGTCCTGCTGCGCACCACCTCACGTCCACGTGTGACCACAGACATCTCTGCAACTTGTGCACCTGCGTCCTGCTGACATCGGAAGGAAGAAGAAGATGGCCCCAAAGAAAGGTACCAGGTCCTGCAGTACCAAGAAAGTTGCCAGTGAGAAGAAGGAACAGAAGAAGGAAGTGGCACTGCCACTTACCAAGACTGGTGTGCCGGCCAATATGTTTTCTAGGAAACAAAAAATGACCCCTGCATCAGCGGTGTCCGGGGACCAAGCTGGGAGCAGCACCTCCGCATCAGCGGGCCCACCCCACCAACCTAGGCCCAAGCCCATGAGTGTCGTAGAGGTAGCCAGACTACTAACAAACAGTGATGTTGAAATGTCATTATCGCAAAGTAGTACCAAATCAACGCATGCGGAAACTCAGCAGATAAGTGGGCGACAACAACAGCAAACAACAGCCGCAACAACAGCCGCAACAACAGCCCCAATAGTAGTTGTTCCTCCTGAAGTAGGGGCAATTCAGGAAATCGAGCTTCCTGCAGACGAAGAGGAGCAAGCCACTCTTTCAGAAGATCCATTGTCTTCCAGATCCCCAGCAAGGAAAAGGAGGGTTAGTCCATTAACTTCTTCTTCAAGCCCCGCTTCTGATGATCTAGATGCCACTTGGAAGCCACCAGCTCAGTCTGAGAGTGATGCACGCCACAAGACAAGGCTAGTGAAAAGGAAGGTTCCAGAAAGCCTTAGAGTTATGGAGGTAGATGTAGAAGAGGGGGATGATGATGATGAGCCAGTCATCATGAACATCAATCCCGGCCCAGAGGAGATGGAGACCAACATTATTACCCTATCCAAAATTGCTGCGAGGGATGTAGCACGGATACCACTTGACAGGTAACACCACCTCCAGCTTCCATATTTGCATTTGCTAAGGCCCGGCAGGGACCTACATCCAGCTCAACCACCACCTCAGTAGGTAGTGGTACTGTAAGTGTACAGAGTCAAATTCCACGCCCACCCTCCAGTTCATCTGACATTGAAAGTGGCACCTCCAGCAGTGCCAGAAAGTTCACCTCCCCAGTTTGGGACTTCTTTTCAGTTAGCAGTAAGGAGGAGAACATTGCTATATGCTCAATTTGTCGACACGCTGTTAGGCGGGGTAAGCTTGGTACAAACTATGGTACC
The DNA here is from genome assembly GCA_963921515.1 of Calotriton arnoldi. Lineage (NCBI taxonomy): Eukaryota > Metazoa > Chordata > Amphibia > Caudata > Salamandridae > Calotriton > Calotriton arnoldi. Next base: position 1,609,933 of record CAWUFW010000250.1, on the reverse strand, counting down.
GGAGGCCTAACAAGTCATCTCAAAAAACACCACATGATCCAGTGGGAGGCTCACCTACTTCGCGTACAAAAAAGTAAAACTACACACATTGCTGTTGGTGGGGATGAAGAAGTAGAAGAAGATATGATTGCGGTGGAAGATGAACAAGAGGGAGACATTTCTAGCCCTGTCCCCAGCAGTGTATTGGTACCGACCACATCCTCAGCAACATTGTGGCACCGTAAGAAGAGTCAGACTCAGAGTCAGACTGAGACACCAAGGCAACCGAGTACTGCAATGAAAAAAAGTGCGTCGTTGAGCCTAACTGAGTTCAAGAAGACAGCTGCACCACAAAGGAAAATAATCCAGCCTACCATTGACAGCATGCTTAGGTCAGAGGGGCAGTACGAACGCAACCACCCAACGGCACGTTTGTACAATGTGAAGCTGGCTAAAATGTTAGCGCTGGACCTTCTCCCTTTTTCTTTTGTGGAAGGGGTGGGTTTCCTTGAATTTGTGTCAGCCATCTGCCCTAAATGGAAGGTTCCCAGCCGGTCCTATTTCACCAAAGTTGCAGTTCCAGCACTACATCACGATGTGCTGGAATTGCTTGGACAAGCTTTGCAGCAGAGTGTTGTTCACAATATCCACCTGACAACAGACATGTGGACCAGTTGCCAAGCCACTGATTACATGTGCATCACTACACACTGGATCTCTTTTGGGGGGGTTAGAGAAAAGATATCGGAAGCAGGTGCTGTTGACACTGCTGAGATTTTTAATGCTACTCGGAAACATGCAACTGTAGCCATGTTCGCCATGGAGAAATCTCATACTGCTGCAAACATTTTGGAAGAGTTTAACAGCAAGGTTTTTGAATGGCTGCGCCCAAGAGGGCTTAACATTGGTTTTGTTGCCACGGATAATGGCAGTAATGTACTTAAGGCCATGGAGGATGGTGGCTATTTCAGGGTCCCGTGCTTGGCGCACTGCATTAACATTATTGTTCAAGACTTTCTGAAAAAAGAAGCCATAGTCAGCAACTTACTGACCACCTGCCGAAGAATATGCACACATTTCAGCCATTCCTTTAAAGCCCGGAAGCAGCTGAGGACCATTCAACGTGACTATAGAATGCCAGTTAAAGCACTCATCCAGGAGGTGGCAACACATTGGAACTCAACTTATTACATGCTTGACCGTCTGTTTGAGCAGTACAGACCAATCAATGAATATGTTATGCAAAGAGGGGATGCTACTGTGAAAGGCATGACCCTTCAGATGGACCAATGGTGCCTAGTTAAATGCCTGACAGAGATGCTTCTTCCTTTCGAGGTCTTCACACGTGAAGTCAGCAAGGAGGACTGTACTATGGGCCAAGCTATCCCATTGTTGTACATGCTAGAGCAACAGCTGAAGGAGGTGTCTGAAGCGTACATAGGTGTGGAGGAAAAAATTAAGCATATGAGTTGGTGGAGAGCTTATCCCGTCACTTAGCTGAAAATACAAGGGTGCAAACTAAGATTGTGTCAGAAAAACATTACATTTGTGCCACAATTCTGGATCCACGGTACAAATCAGCACTGAACAGTAAGACATTAATTCCTTTTTCAGAACTGGAGGTTGCCTGGTACAAAACTTGGATAGCTGAGGTAGCCAGTGTCTTTGAAAATGAACAGCTGGCAATTAAAGGCCCGCTACTCAAACCCACGATACTGCAGTAGGGCATCCGGCGTCAAGTTCCACTTCAGAGCCTGAGGGCAGTGCGTTTGGCTCAGAGCGGTCACCAACACTATCGACAACAGCAAGAACCGGATCATCAGCCCCAGTAAAATCGGCACAGGATTGGTATTTACAGCAAGGGCTTGCTAGGTCCAGTGCTGATGCAAAGACAAAAGAGGCCAAACAAAGTGTAGCACCCCTGAACATTGAGCAGATGGTCCAGGCCTATCTAGATGACCCAACAGAGGTCTACATTGATCAAAACCCATTGCGGTATTGGTATGGGAAAAGGGGCCAATGGCCAGTGCTCAGCAGGCTGGCGATAAACTATCTGGCTTGCCCTGTCGCAAGTGTCTCTTCTGAATGTGTTTTCAGTGCTGCTGGTGCCATTGTAACAGTGAAAAGGACCAGTCTCTCGTCCAAAAACGTGGAGAGGTTAACCATGATCAAAATGAATCAGCACTTTATACCACCGAATTACACAATACATGAATCAACGCAGGAAGATGAGGACAGCAACTTAGGTGACGGAAGTAGTGTGTTAGATGATTACCTACTTCTGGTTGAACCCCCAGAGTTTGAGGACGAGCTATACTTCCCTGTCAAGTAGGCTTTAACTTCTTACTTTCTTCCTTCCTTATTTACTTTTATTTGTGTGTGTCTGTCTTTCTGGTTCGAAACTTCGAATCACAACAAATCCATCACCACCATCTTCTAGTCTTTTTATTGCCATATTGGAGTTGCAGCTGTCTGCATTTAACTGAAGTCCACTCCTCCGAGTCCTGCTCCTCCATCCTCCTGACTCGCCCTAAATCCATTTCCCTCAAGCCAGATGATGATTGGATGTAGAATAATAGAAGAAAAAAGAAAATGTTGCCTCGTTGAGTCCCTCCAAAAGAAGTGGAACATGATGAGTACTATAGCTATCCTCCTTTCCGAGCCGAGAGAGACTGCCCCTTAACTTAAGATGAGAAGGAACAGGTAATGAATGATGGCATGCATTGGACGCTGACTGAGTGATTTGTGTTGTTGTTGTTTGTTGTGCATGAAGTGAATTCATTGTGTACTATTATTTAATCTACACACTAAAAGTAACTCAAGTCAATGTTTCCCTTCTTGTTTTTTAATAACAAAATTGTACTTCTACTGCAGGCCGATCCATTGCATTTTGAATATGGAATGTGGACTCACTCTGTACACTGCACACTGAGTTGGACAACACCATGATGATGACCACAGTGACATAATATCTTCGCAGTCACTCAGTAGGATCGGAGATGATTGATGGAATAAGTCAGGGCGTTTCATGAGTGGCATAAAAGGTAAACAGTCAACAACAACCACAGCAGACCTACATGTCTGTGTAGTGGTGGAGTCGAGTGTAGTGGTATGACGGACAGCGGTGCATTGATTTAGTCACTTAATTTGTAAAATGCTATGTTGCTGTGTATGTGCTTTGTCTGCCTCTGTCAAAATATAAGCTAAATGGAAGATGGGTCATGGGTGCTGTGGGCCTGCTCTGTCCTGTTGTTGTTGTAGGTTAATGCTGGAAACAGAGTAGACATGATGTATCCATGCCGCCTCTGAAAGTGTTCTTGTTGCACTCCACCGTAATTTATGCATTTTATTTCACCTTGATTTTTCAATATCCCTTTTGTTTTTCCATCTACAATTACAGGCCGGCCCTTACCATGTGCTATACTGGGAAAAACAACTCACACTTACCTCACCAATCCGCATCCGCCAGGCAGGCAGTGGCGTCACCCAAGATTGATGGACAGAGCGTCCATAGAAGGGAGGACCAAGAGGAATGCCGAGATGCAACTCCCCAATTTGACCAAGATAACATACAGTAACAGTATCAACATTCATCATCTTTTAAATAATTTGATTCATTTTTTATCTTCAATCATTATGACTGTGTGTTGTTCTTATTGTGTTTGCTCTATGCTTATAATTCATCCCTACAGCTATTTTTTAATTTTCTTTGTTATCTTTAAAAGTAAGCCCGGTACAACCGAACAGAAACTGTATGTAATTTGGGTCTCTCTGGGGGCAGACAGGCAAGGCAAATTGCATAATATACTGCTGCCCTGTACTGTCTAATTGTCTAGTAGTAGTTAGTAAGTACTACTTATCATTAACCCCTTCCATGCTCATGACGAGCTGGATTCGTCATGGCACACATTGGTCGTGTGCTCATGACGAGTCCAGCTCGTCATGACACCCAGCACCAGAAATCCCTCTGGTGCGGGCACCAGAGGGATTCCCTTTTCTCCCCTAAAGCCTCGGGAGCTGGGGAAGAGCTTCCCCAGCTCCCGAGGCCCCCCCCCCCTGGTTTCCCTGAAATGACGATCGGCGCGCACGTCGCGCTGATGTCATTTCAGTGAAACCGAAACTGAAATGAGCCAAGAGGCTCATTTCAGTTTCAGTTTCTACGTGCTCAGGGGGCTATCTCAGCCCCCTGAGCACGTAGAAACTCAGGAGAGGTATCGTTGGAAAGGGGAGAATCTCCCCTTTCCAATGGTACCCCTCCCTAGTGGATCCCTGCTTAGGGATCGCCCCAGGAGGGCAATCCCCAAGCAGGGATCTACCCACTAGGCACCAGGGAAGGGGGAGCGGCCCCTTGGGCAAGGGCCTTTGCTCCTCCCATAAAAATGTTGGCATGATTAGTCTTTCTGCCCCCCCTGGGGGGTAGATGGAGGCAGTAGCCCCCAATCTGCCCCCCCCGGGGTAGAAAGCCCACTAGACACCAGGGATTTTTTATGGGATATTTATTAGGGGTGGGGGCTGTCCAAAATGGGCATGCCGATGCCCCCACCCCCCCGGCCACAAAATTAGTCTATATTCCCCCCCTGGGGGGCAGATGGGGCAGTAGCCCCCAATCTGCCCCCCCGGGGGAGCAGAAAGCCCACTAGATACTATAATTTGGGGTAGGGGCTCCCCAATATGGGCATGCCAATGCCCCCACCCCCCGACGCAAAGGTACAGTTTTTCTGCCCCTCCTGGGGGGCAGAAAGCCCACTAGACACCAGGGATTTTTTCCCCTTGATAAATTTAGGGGTGGGGGTTGCCCAAGATGGGCATGCCAATGCCCCCACCCCTCTCCCCATGACATTCCAGTCTTTCTGCCCCCCCGGGGTTCAGAAACACCCTAGATGCCAGGGATTATTTTTTTTATAGGCCCGGGGTGGGGGTTGTCCAGAATGGGCAAGCAAATGCCCCCACCCTACCCCCAAAGAAAAAAAAAGACTTTCTGCCCCCCCAGGAGGCAGATGGGGGCAATAGCCCCTGATCTGCCCCCCCCAGGGAGGGGGCAGAAAGCCCACTAAGCGCCAGGGATTTTTTTTTATATAGGTAGGGGTGGGGGCTGCCCAGAATGGGAATGTCAATGCCCCCACCCCAAAAAAAATGCTACAGTCTTTCTGCCCCTCCCTAGGAGGCAGATGGGGCAATAGCACCTTATCTGCACCCCCCAGGGGGGCAAAAAGCCCACTAGCCACCAGGGATTTTTTTTTTACAAAGCTCGGGGTGGGGGCTGCCAAGAATGGACATGCCAATGCCCCCACCCACCCCAAAAAAGATGCCACTGTCTTTCTGCCCCGCCCAGGAGGCAGATGAGGGCAGTATCCCCTGATCTGCCCCCCGGGGGGGCAGAAAGCCCACTATGTGCCAGCGATTATGCTGGCTTTTTTATATGCAGGGGTGGGGGCTGGCCAGAATGGGCATCCCAATGCCCCCGATGCCCAAAAGAATAGCCACAGTCTTTCTGCCCCCCTAGGGGGCATATCGGGGCAATAGCCCCTGATTTCCCCCCTCCCCAGGGCAGCAGAAAACCCACTAGGCACTGACTTTTTTTCGGAATGTGCCTACCTGTTGAATTTGGTTCCTAGCTCTGCCGGCACCTAGGGAAACCTAGCAAACCTATACATTTTTTAAAACTAGACACCCAGGGGAATCCAGGATGGGCTGACTTGACTGGCTCTCACCAGGTTCTGTTACCCAGAATCCCTTGCAAACCTAAAAATTTGTCCAAAAAAACAAATTTTCCTCATATTTCTGTGGTGGAAAGTTCTGGAATCTGCGTGGATCCACAAAATTCCAGCCACCCCACGTTCCCCAAAGTCTTCCGAGAAAAATGGTACCTCACGTGTGTAGGTAGGACTAGTGGCCGCGACAGGAAACGGCCCATAACGCAACATGGACACACCACATTTTCACAGTGAAAACGGACCCTTTTTTTGCAAAGTGCCTAGCTGTAGATTTTGAACCCTAACTCTGCCGGCACCTAGGGAAACCTAGCAAACCTATACATTTTTGAAAACTAGACGCCCAGGGGAATCCAGGATGGGGTGACTTGACTGGCTCTCACCAGGATCTGTTACCCAGAATCCCTTGCAAACCTAAAAATATGTCCAAAAAAACACATTTTCCTCACATTTCTGTCGTGGAAAGTTCTGGAATCTGGGTGGATGTACAAAATTCCACCCACCCCGCGTCCCCCAAAGTCTTCCGTGAAAAATGGTACCTCACTTGTGTGGATGGGTCAAGTACCCGCGACAGGCAAGGGCCCAAAACCTATTGAGGCAACATCAAAATTACCTATCACAAACCAACCTGGTTTTGCAAGGGGGGGTCCCATGAGTTTTTGGCCCCGGGCTCGACGGCCATCTAGGGAAACCTACCCAACCCACACATTTCTGAAAACTAGACACCCGGAGTAGTCCAGCGAGGTATGGCTTGCATGGGTCCTCCAAAACTTTCTTACCCAGAATCCCCTGCAAACCTCAAATTCAGCTGAAAAAATCACGTTTTTCTCAAATTTCTGTGTGGGAAAGTTCTGGAATCTACGTGGATCCACAAATTTCCTACCACCCAGCTTTCCCCCAGGTCTCCCGATAAAAATGATTCCTCACTTGCGTGGGTGGGTCAAGTACCCGCGACAGGCAAGGGCCCAAAACGTATTGAGGAGACATCAAAATTACCTATCACAAAACAACCTGGTTTTGCAAGGGGGTCACCTGGGTTTTTGGCCCCGGGCTCAGGGGCCATCTTGGGAACCTACCAAACCCACACATTTCTGAAAACTAGACACCCGGGAGAGTCCAGCGAGGTATGGCTTGCATGGGTCCCCAAACGTTTTCCTACCCAGAATGCCCTGCAAACCTCAAATTTAGCTGAAAAAATCACTTTTTACTCAAATTTCTGTGTGGGAAAGTTCTGGAATCTGCGTGGATCCACAAATTTCCTACCACCCTGCGTTCCCCCAGGGCTCCCGATAAAAATGGTACCTCACTTGTGTGGGTAGGCATAATGGCTGAAACAGGAAATGGCCCAAATCGTATTGTGGAGACTTCAAAATTACATATAACAAAACTACCTGGTTTTGGGGGGGACAACTGGTTTTTTGGCCCCGGGCTCGCCACCATCTAGGGAAACCTACCAATCCCACATGTTTCTGAAAACTAGACACCCTGGGGAGTCCAATGAGGTATGGCTTGCATGGATCCCCCAAAGTTTCCCTACCCAGAATCCCCTGCAACCCTCAAATTTAGCTGAAAAAAACATATTTTCCACATATTTTTGCGTGGAATCACCGTGCTGGCACAAATGTCCTACCACCCAGCGTTGCCCTTGTTCCCCCGAGTAAAATGATACCTCACTTGTGTGGGTGTCCAAAGCAGAACTGGCTAAAAACGTATTTTTAAAAAAATGTAGCGCTTAGAATTCTCGGTGCTATACCCTAAATCCCTATGTTTTGGGCTCTTCCCAGTCACAGGCCTTTGGCCCACCCACACAAGTGAGGTATAATTTTACTCGGGAGAACAACGGGAACGCTGGGTGGTAGGACATTTGTGCCGGCACGGTGATCCCACGCAAAAATGTATGGAAAAAGTGATTTATTCAGCTAAATTTGAGGTTTGCAGTGGATTCTGGGTAGGAAAACGTTGTGGGACCCACGCAAGCCATACCTTGCTGGACTCCCCCGGGTGTCTAGCTTTCAGAAATGTTTGGGTTTGGTAGTTTCCCAAAATGGCCGCCAAGCCCGGGGACAAAAACCCAGGTGACCCCTCTTGCAAAACCAGGTTGTTTTGTGATAGGTAATTATGATGTCGCCTCAATAGGTTTTGGGCCCTTTTCTGTCGCGGGTACTTGACCCACCCACGCGAGTGAGGTATCATTTTTATCAGGAGACCTAGGGGAACGCTGCGTGGGAGGAAATTTGTGGATCCACGTAGATTCCAGAACTTTCCCACACAGAAATTTGAGAAAAAAGTGATTTTTTTCAGCTAAATTTGAGGTTTGCAGGAATTCTGGGTAGGAAAAAATTAGGGGACCCACATAAGCCAAACCTCGCTGGACTCCCCCGGGTGTCTAGTTTTCAGAAATGTGTGGGTTTGGTAGGTTTCCCTAGATGGCCGCCGAGCCCTGGCCCAAAAACTCATGGGACCCCCCTTGCAAACCAGGTTGTTTTGTGATAGGTAATTTTGATGTCGCCTCAATAGGTTTTGGGCCCTTGCCTGTCGCGGGTACTTGACCCACCCACGCGAGTGAGGTATCATTTTTATCGGGAGACCTCGGGAAAGCTGGGTGGTAGGAAATTTGTGGATCCACGTAGATTCCAGAACTTTCCCACACAGAAATTTGAGAAAACGTGATTTTTCAGCTGAATTTGAGGTTTGCAGGGATTCTGGGTAAGAAAGTTTTGGAGGACCCATGCAAGCCATACCTCGCTGGACTCCTCCGGGTGTCTAGTTTTCAGAAATGTGTGGGTTGGGTAGGTTTCCTAGATGGCCGTCGAGCCTGGGGCCAAAACTCATGGGACCCCCTTGCAAAACCAGGTTGGTTTGTGATAGGTAATTTTGATGTTGCCTCAATAGGTTTTGGGCCCTTGCCTGTCGCGGGTACTGACCCACCCACGCGAGTGAGGTATCATTTTTATCAGGAGACCTGGGGAACGCTGGGTGGGAGGAAATTTGTGGATCCACATAGATTCCAGAACTTTCCCACACAGAAATTTGAGAAAAAGTGATTTTTTCAGCTAAATTTGAGGTTTGCAGGGAATTCTGGGTAGGAAAAATTAGGGAACCCACATAAGCCATACCTCGCTGGACTCCCCCGGGTGTCTAGTTTTCAGAAATGTGTGGGTTTGGTAGGTTTCCCTAGATGGCCGCAGAGCCCTGGCCCAAAAACTCATGGGACCCCCCTTGCAAACCAGGTTGTTTTGTGATAGGTAATTTTGATGTCGCCTCCAATAGGTTTTGGGCCCTTGCCTGTCGCGGGTACTTGACCCACCCACGCGAGTGAGGTATCATTTTTATCGGGAGACCTAGGGGAACGCTGGGTGGGAGGAAATTTGTGGATCCACGTAGATTCCAGAACTTTCTCACACAAATTTGAGAAAAAAGTGATTTTTTTCAGCTAAATTTGAGGTTTGCAGGGGATTCTGGGTAGGAAAACGCTAGGGGACCCACGCAAGCCATACCTCGCTGGACTCCCTCGGGTGTCTAGTTTTCAGAAATGTGTGGGTTTGGTAGGTTTCCCTAGATGGCCACCGAGCCCAGGGCCAAAAACTCATGGGACCCCCCTTGCAAAACCAGGTTGTTTTGTGATAGGTAATTTTGATGTCGCCTCAATAGGTTTTGGGCCCTTTCCTGTCGCGGGTACTTGACCCACCCACGCGAGTGAGGTATCATTTTTATCGGGAGACATGGGGGAACACTGTGTGGTAGGAAATTTGTGGATCCACGTAGATTCCAGAACTTTCCACACAGAAATGTGAGAAAAAAGTGTTTTTTTCCAGCTAAATTTGAGGTTTGCAGGGCATTCTGGGTAGGAAAACATTGGGGGATCCACGCAAGCCATACCTCGCTGGACTCTCCCGGGTGTCTAGTTTTCAGAAATGTGTGGGTTTCGTAGGTTTCCCAAGATGGCCGCCGAGCCCGGGGCCAAAAACCCAAGTGACCCCCCTTGCAAAACCAGCTTGTTTTGTGATAGATCATTTTGATGTCTCCTCAATACGTTTTGGGCCCTTGCCTGTTGCGGGTACTTGAACCACCCACACCAGTGAGGTTTTTGGCCCTGGGCTCGGCGGCCATCTTAGGAAACCTACCAAACCCACACATTTCTGAAAACTAGACACTCGGGGGAGTCCAGAGAGGTATGGCTTGCGTGGGTCCCCCAACGTTTTCCTACCCAGAATCCCCTGCAAACCTGAAATTGTGCTGAAAAAATTCACTTTTTTCACACATTTTTGTGTGGGAAAGTTGTGGCATCACCGGGCTGACACAAATTTCCTACCACCCAGCGTTCCCCCAGGTCTCCTGATAAAAATGGTGCCTCACTCGGGTGGGAGGCCCAAGTACCCGCGACAGGCAACAGCCCACAACGTATTGAGGCGACCTCAAAATGGCCTATCACAAAATGACCTGGTTTTGCAAGGGGGGTCCCATGACGTTTTGGCCCGGGGCTCGGCGGCCACCTAGGGAAACCCACCTAACCCACACATTTCTGAAAAGTAGACACCTGGGGGATTCCAGGGAGGTATGGCTTGCGTGGATCCCCCAACGTTTTCTTACCCAGAATCCCCTGCAAACCTGAAATTTGGCTGAAAAAAATCACTTTTTTCACACATTTTTGTGTGGTAAAGTTGTGGCATCACGGGGCTGACACAAATTTCCTACCACCCAGCGTTCCCCCAGGTCTCCCGATAAAAATGGTGCCTCACTCGGGTGGGAGGCCCAAGTACCCGCGACAGGCAAGGGCCCACAACGTATTGAGGCGACCTCAAAATGGCCTATCACAAAACAACCTGGTTTTGCAAGGGGGGTCCCATGACGTTTTGGCCCGGGGCTCGGCGGCCACGTAGGGAAACCTACCAAACCTACACATTTCTGAAAAGTAGACACCCGGGGGATTCCAGGGAGGTATGGCTTGCGTGGATCCCCCAACGTTTTCTTACCCAGAATCGCCTGCAAACCTGAAATTTGGCTGAAAAAATCACTTTTTCCACACATTTTTGTGTGGTAAAGTTGTGGCATCACGGGGCTGACACAAATTTCCTACCACCCAGCGTTCCCCCAGGTCTCCCGATAAAAATGGTGCCTCACTCGGGTGGGAGGCCCAAGTACCCGCGACAGGCAAGGGCCCACAACGTATTGAGGCGACCTCAAAATGGCCTATCACAAAACAACCTGGTTTTGCAAGGGGGGTCCCATGACGTTTTGGCCCGGGGCTCGGCGGCCACATAGGGAAACCTACCAAACCTACACCTTTCTGAAAAGTAGACACCCGGGGGATTCCAGGGAGGTATGGCTTGCGTGGATCCCCCAACGTTTTCTTACCCAGAATCCCCTGCAAACCTGAAATTTGGCTGAAAAAATCACTTTTTTCACACATTTTTGTGTGGTAAAGTTGTGGCATCACGGGGCTGACACAAATTTCCTACCACCCAGTGTTCCCCCAGGTCTCCCGATAAAAATGGTGCCTCACTCGGGTGGGAGGCCCAAGTACCCGCGACAGGCAAGGGCCCACAACGTATTGAGGCGACCTCAAAATGGCCTATCACAAAACGACCAGGTTTTGCAAGGGGGGTCCCATGACGTTTTGGCCCGGGGCTCGGCGGCCACCTAGGGAAACCTACCAAACCCACACATTTCTTAAAAGTAGACACCCGGGGGATTCCAGGGAGGTATGGCTTGCATGGATCCCCCAATGTTTTCTTACCCAGAATCCCCTGCAAACCTGAAATTTGGCAGAACAAATCACTTTTTTCACACATTTTTATGTGATAAAGTTGTGGCATCACGGGGCTGACACAAATATCCTACCACCCAGCGTTCCCCCAGGTCTCCCGATAAAAATGGTGCCTCACTCGGGTGGGAGGCCTAAGTACCCACGACAGGCAAGGGCCCACAACGTATTGAGGCGACCTCAAAATGGCCTATCACAAAACGACCTGGTTTTGCAAGGGGGGTCCCATGACGTTTTGGCCCGGGGCTCGGTGGCCACCTAGGGAAACCTACCAAACCCACACATTTCTGAAAAGTAGACACCCGGGGGATTCCAGGGAGGTATGGCTTGCGTGGATCCCCCAACTTTTTCTTACCCAGAATCCCCTGCAAACCTGCTATTTTGCTGAAAAAATCACTTTTTTCACACATTTTTGTGTGGTAAAGTTGTGGCATCACGGGGCTGACACAAATTTCCTACCACCCAGCATTCCCCCAGGTCTCCCAATAAAAATGGTGCCTCACTCGGGTGGGAGGCCCAAGTACCCGCGACAAAAAATAGCAAAAATAGGCTATGTCCCAGAAAAATGCCAAAACTGTGTAAAAAAAGTTGGTTTTCTGACAAAAGTCTGCTTGTCCCTGAAAGCTGGGAAGATGGTGATTTCAGCACCACAACCCCTTTTTTGATGCCATTTGCAGGGAAAAAACAAGACGCTTTCATCTGTAGCCCTTTTTTCGCATTTTTCCCCCAAAAAACCAAATTTTGCTGTATTTTGGCTAATTTCTGGGTCCCCTCCAGGGGAATCCACAAACCCTGGGTACCTTTACAATCCCCATGATGTTAGAAAAAAAGGACGCAAATTTGGCGTGGATACCTTATGTGGTCAAAAAGTTACAGGGGCCTAAGTGCGCACTACCCCAAATAGCCAAAAAAAGGCTTAGCACAGTGGGGGAAAAGGCCTAGCAGCGAAGGGGTTAACCATCAAGTTATCATCATCATGCATGCATTTCCTTTTTCTCCCTTAACAGATTTATGGATATGGTTGTCTGCCAAGATTGTGTTTTGTTGTTTGTCCATGCGTAGTATTTTTCTTTGTCAAACCTTTTCCCAAACCCCCTTTCCCAACCATTCATCAAACCCTAACCCTCTGCCCTCGGGCTGTGTGATTTATTGAGGTGTGACTAAATTAATTGTACACCAATAATTGATCACACGCTTGCTGGGGCGGATGTGGTGAAAGCAACACTAATTCAATTTCAAGGCAGGGCGAGGATCTTCTTCTGCTTGCCCACCCATGATCAGTATATTTGCAAGGTAATTTTTTTTCCCAAAGGAACCTAATCCATCATCATTAGTTGCTGGCATTGATTGGATTTGTCATCCTCCTACTGTCCTACACAGCACTAAAGGTTACGCTTGTGTCGAGTGTAGGCCTAGTCGAGTGACTCGACACAACTACAGTTTGTAACTTGTTGTACTAGGCTATCCCCGCCACCATTATGTTTTATTTTACTTTAGCAATCAGCATTAATATTATTATTGTTTGGCAGTCTTCTTGTGTACTGTACTGTACTTCGTTCTACTACTCCTCCCACAGTCTTTCTCAGGCGACTGACTGTCTCATTTTCTTTTTTTGCAAATGCTACTGCCAGTGTCTACTACTACCACCACAACCATGGCATGTTGGGAAACCAAACCATCATGATCACCGACACATTGCAGCCATCGCTGTGCCTAAGTTAAACATCAAGCACAGGTAAGAGAAGAAGTTTGGGAGAGGCATAATTAATAATGGAAATTAATTCATTAATTCACACACCCCTTGAGTCCAGTTGCAGAATGCATAGACTAGGAGGAGAGACTGACAGTACTAGTAGGACAAGTCACTCAGTGAGGGGTACCTCATCTATCTGTTTGTGTCTTACAAAATCAGCTGATTATTTAAATCAAACACTGGCTGTGTCCCTGCAGCAGCAAGGAAACAGTGTGACGTAAAACAGTAACCCCCCCACAGAACATTAACAACATCGTATGTAAAGTATAAATATAATTTAATCCCCTAACAAAAATAAACTATGTAAAAAATCCCACAACAACACCTGACCCACCCCTCTCCCTAACCCAAACCAATGTCCGAAACGAAAAAGTCCAACCAATTGTCCATGTCCATAAACCCCAATGCCCAATTCCCACCCACCAAAAGAAGCAATAAAAAAGGGGAAATCCAACAGGGTCTCAAGTTCTCAACTCTCATCGGTGGGCTCGCTTCTCCAGGACATTAATACCCTCCTCTAGGCGGGCCACACAGCGCTTCAATGCCCGACAATTGCATCCACAGGGGGGGCAGCAGTGCTGGATAAAGAAGTGCGGCGGCGGGCGGCTGCCAGACGGTGGTGCTGTAACACTGGAGCGGCCTGGGCCTGGCTGGGGGCCGGGGCATTGGAGGAGTCTGCAGCTGCTGCCGCCTCCTCCTCCTCCGCCAGAACCACCAGCCGCCGGTATTCAGTTTGTATGGCCTCCAGCTTCCGGCGCCGGGCGATGGCTGCCAACTCCTTCCTGTCTGGTTTCCCTTTGGAAGGAGTAGCTATATCAAGAAGAAAAAACAATACTATTGTAACAATATACTCTTAGCAAAACAGTAAGACAAATTAATTCTACACATAGCGGCACAGTAGCACTAGCAAGCACAGTACATAACATTTGTGGTATGTATCTATCCTCCCACTTCCTCAGCCTCTAACATTTGTGGGAGTTTCAGGCATTCAACCACCCATGCATCTGATTCCTATCAGCCACCTATGCATGCTTCCCACATAACCTTCTCTGCCAAGCATAAATATTAAATCTCGCCCGTCCTTCCTCCTTCCACCATTTTTTCCCTTTTAGTTCAACCCATCCATCAAGGTCATCTGATCTGACTTTTAGTCTTCTCCATAAAACTTTCACAGCTGAGTTGAAGTCAGATAGAAGAGGCCATTGGTTACTCAACACTCCCGCTGCTAATGCTATTGCTAATGCTAAGTAAAGGGTGTCTTCTTCAACCGTTCACAACAACTTCTTACTTACTAAGTCTCAACAGTACAGTGTACACCCTTGCAGCGAGTGTAATGTCAATAAGTAAGGAATATAACTTACCACCGCCCGCCACTGCTGCTTGCTCACCCCCTGCAGCTCCTGCAACTGCTGCATCTCCTGCTCCCTCAGTGGCCGCGTCGCCATCGCCGCTGGCCCCGGCACTGGTGGTCGGTAGTACGCCTAGAAAAAACATTACACATTTTTTAGATGCCATATACACCTCCCCCTATTTATTCTTTTTCACTAGCAATATTGAAAAACATTTAATACATACATATACAACATACATCACTAGTACAAATCGGGTACTAGAGTAGAGTAGACACTAGTAGTGTTATATGGTCCCTAGGGTCATTCTAGCCTTTGCTAAGTTGGCCTGAGCCATGCAACCATTTTAGCTTTGTGTCTTTTATTTTTGCGCATGTTACCTCACAGCTTGTTGTGTAAGACGCCTTTGAGCCCACATGAGCTCATACTGATACTGTCTGAGCGCTGCATACAAGGTCAAAAAACAAACCACTTTGTTATGGAGTTCTGGTGGTCAGTCCGTATTGCTTAGCCATGACATGCTACACTTTTTGGCACGACTGAGAAATGCTTGCAATATACTAACGCGCACCATTTTTCTCATAACAGACGGAAGATTCCCTTCTATGAACCAGAGCTTTGCAGAGCTTATGATGTAACCAGTACTTCTAGGTTCTTCTAAGGTGAGGGGTCCCCCAGAATTCGCTCAGAGATCTTCATTTATAATTTTATATAAACTATATTCCTACCAAGGGGAGGGTGGTTCTACCACCACTGTTCAGTTATCAAGATTTCCCTTTTTGTCTTCTATGGACTTGTAGTTGTAACAATGTTTATTGTTTTAATTGTGCATTTTGCTGTTGGTGCTGGCTCGTATACTGTATTATAGAACAACGTACAGAGCTTGTTAGTTGAAAATAAACCTTTTGAACTTACATAGACTCTGTGGTATTTGGTGTGGACTTACACGAGTGAGTGAGCGAAAGGGTGTGCATTGCTTCCACAACTCTGAGAGGTTGGGAGTGTTATGTTCTGGGTTGTCTAATCATTGGGTATCTTCGGGGGGTTCGGGGAGCTAATGAGACACTATAGCTAGTCGGTCAGGGGATTGTGGGTGAGGTGTGAGGAAGGTCCAACCTCCTATCACCAACGTCCTATTTTCTTGTGCATAGTTCTGTATGTGCAGAATCCCTACAACAGTAGTAGTATGTCCTATCCTATAAAAAATAGTAAAATATATGGTTGTGCATTTTGTTGATGGGAATTGTCGAAAAGCCTCAAGATTAAGAAGACTAGAAGAGGACAACCCAAAGGACTGGATTCAGTGGCTAGAGCTATTGGTGAATCTGATTTTTATTTAAAACCTTTTAAATAAAGAGTGGCCAACTGGGCAAGCTTAGCTACAGACAGACTAATAGTAGTAGTACAGAGAGTCATAGCAGAGGCAGTTAGAGGCAGGGATAACAAGAATTTAGAAACAGATAGTCTAGATTGAAGAAGATTTTGTAAAAGATAGAATTAGGAAATCGAAATAATAGTTCGGAAAAAATAAGGTGCAGTAAAAGTTAGGGAAGTATAATTATTAATATTAACAACAGGAGGACTTACTGGGGCCAGCAGCAGAGCCCTCGGTAGAGGAGCGGTTCTGGCCATCAGCTGCTCCCACCGACTCCGACGACCCCGTCTTCTTGCCCCTGGGTGCTGATCATGAAAGATGTAAGAAAGAAAGAGACAAACATGGATGATTGGTGTGAAACAAATAAAATATTTAAAAAAACGCTCTAAAAAACATTTATGGAAACAACAATTGCAATAAAATTGACCTATCTAATCTGGTCGACTAGTATTGCGGGATTCGCGGACCGTCTAGTTATTATTTATGAACACTAATCCAGTGTTCTATTCTGATTCCAGAATACTAACTAAGCCTAAGTACCACCTGACCTAGCCCACCTATTCCAGACGGGCCAATTGTTCACTAAGTCTGCATTTCCATTTATTTTAGTCCTCAAAAATGCATAGATAGAGGACACATGCATACATTTTTGCATACACCAAATTGTTGGTTGGTTGCTGCTGATGTTCTGCTAGTGATAAGCCTATTACCACTCACTAAACAAACTACAAAAGGTTCTACTAAGGACTGGGGTAAGCAGCACTCAGCAGCACGTGACATGACAGAGGATGCGTCACGCAGACCACTAAAACAAATTACCAACTAATACTAATAAGTAACTAAACCTATCAATCCACCACTATCTCTTCTTAGTGGCAGGAGGACAAAGGAAGGACTAGAGTCTCTCTAGCATTACCTAACTTAAGTTCTCTAAAGTAAACTCTTACATAATCAGGCCAAGCGAGCACAAAGTTGTAAACAAGTAAGATTAGTAGAGCCGAGCACTTGTGTCATAACAATCACAGAAGATTTTTAAACGTAATTTACCTGCAATGTAAGCAGCAGCATTCTTGCTGTTCGAAAAAAATATATATTCGCAATATATAACACAGAACAACACAAAGTAGTAATATTAAATCGCTACTCACCAAGCCCCGGGACCTCCACTCCTAGCAGGTTCAGCAGGTCCTGCTCCCGGTCCAGGATATCGGACCACCGGTGCGTCAGCTGGGTATTGGTGCGCCGGACACCAGAGCAGCGAAACACTGCCCGGCACACCTTTCCCCACCGCTGGTGATGCTCCCGGAGCCCGTACCCGGACCCAGGCCTGCCCCTAGGGTTAAGGGGAGGTGGCGCTGCACAAAAAAAACAAGTGCGGCCACGTCCGCCTCGCTAAAGATGTCTCTAGCCTGCACCCCTTGTGGGAGCCGCCTTCCGCAGGGAAGGCGGTCGCGGCTGCGGCTACGAGTAGTAGCCTTGCCCTTGTTGCCCTTGCTCTCTCCCTTGGCCATGGTTCTGGGACTCGAAAAGAAAAGGGAGGAATTAGAAAAGTAAGTAAAAGAAATGAAAAAAGCAAGTTATAGAAAAAGAGAGAAAAAGTAGTAGAAAAAGTCACAAAAAGTAGAAAAAACTCAAAATATAGAATCAGGAAAATAGAGAGATAGATAATAAATAAAAAAGATTAAAATAAAGTGTACAGAAACAAAGGATTGCAAAGATAAAGGGAGGATAGAAAAGCAGGCCTAGAACCATAGCAATAGAGTGAAAAACAAGATGGCCGCGCCCATTGCGACCGCATGGGCAAGTTCGTGAGATATTTCCACCCCGAGCACGCAAAAAGCGTTGCGAACACGTAATACGCGTTCCCAAACAGGAAATACTCATCGTGAACGGGCGAGAGCACGCAATACGCGACTAGCAACAGGAAATAAGCATCACGAAAGGGCGGGACAAATAAAAAACAAGATGGCCGCGCCCATTAGCGACCGCATGGGCAAGTTAGCGAGATATTTCCCCGCGAGCACGCAAAAACACATCGCGAACGGGTGGGACAAGCAATTCCGTGTGTTTGCGGAATTTCCGCGTGCTCGCGGAGATTTTTTACTGTTTCGCGGAACTTTGCGTAACGCGACTACGCAAATTCCGCCCACCCTTACTTTTGCACTATTATATATTTTCTGCATTTGCCACATAATCCATCATCTGCTGCATAATCTGCAGATTTGAACAAAAAACCTTGTTTCTAGCTCAAACGGCTCAAACGTTACCACAAATGCAGCGACAAGTGTTATAGCGTGGTGTAACGCCCTTTGCAAACCTAGAATGGTCACCTCTTACTTATTGCTAAATGTGGGTGTTAAATTGGTAGTAATGGTGTGCAAACCACTCTTGCTTTTTCCTGAGCCTCTCTTGCCTCTTTCTGCATTTCTCTTGCTTCCTTCAGCACCTTTCTACCTTTTTCTGCACTTCTCTTGCCTCTTTCTGCACATCTTTTCTGCTTTCTGCACCTCCCTTCTTTCTGCACCTTTCTTGCCACTTTCTGTACCTCTGTTGCTTCTTCCTGTACTTCTCTTGCTTCTTTATTCACCCTCTTCCCTCTTTCTGCAACTCTCTTGCCTCTTTGTGCACCTCTCTTGCCTCTTTGTGCACTTCTCTTGCCTCTTTCTGCACCTTGCTTGCTTCTTTCTGCACAATTCTTGCCTCTTTCTGTACCCCTCTTGCCTCTTTCTGCACATCTGTTGCTTGTTTCTGCACTTCTCTTGCTTCTTTCTGCACCTCTCTTGCTTCTTTCTGCACCCCTCTTACCTCTTTCTGCACCCTTCTCTCCTCTTTGTGCACCTCTCTTGCCTCTTTCTGCACCTCTCTTGACTCTTTCTGCACCCCTCTTGCCTCTTTCTGCACATCTTTTGCCTGTTTCTGCAACTCTCTTGCTTCTTTCTACACCCCTCTTGCCTCTTTCTGCACCCCTCTTGCCTCTTTCTGTGCATCTGTTGCTTGTTTCTGCACTTCTCTTGCTTCTTTCTGCACCTCTGTTTGTTCTTACTGCACTGCTCTTGCTTCTTTCTGTACCTCTTTTGCCTGTTTCTGCAACTTTCTTGCTTTTTTCTGCTCTTCTCATGCCTCCTTCTGCACCTCTGTTGCTTCTTTCTGCACTTCTCTTGCCTTTTTCTGCACCCCTTTTGCCTCTTTCTGCACCTCTGTTGCTTCTTTCAGCACCTCTCTTTCTTCTTTCTGCACCTCGCTTGCTTCTTTCTGCACCCCTCTTGCCTCTTTCTGCACCCTTCTTCCCTCTTTCTGCCTCTCTTTCCTCTTTCTGCATCCCTGTTCCCTTTTTCTGCACCTCTCTTGCCTGTTTCTGCAACCTTCTTGCCTCTTTCTGCAGTTCTCTTGTCTCTTTCTGCACCCCTCTTGTCTGTTTCTGCACCTCTGTTCGTTCTTTCTGCACTGCTCGTGCTACTTTCAGCACCCCTCTTGCAAATTTCTGCACCCCTCTTACCTCTTTCTGCATCCCTCTTACCTCCTTCTGCCGCACCTCTTTTGGTTCTTTCTGCACCACTCTTGCCTCTTCCTGCACCCCTCTTGCCTCTTTCTGCGCCTCTGTTGCTTGTTTCTGCACTTCTCTTGTTTCTTTCTGCACCTCTCTTGCTTCTTTCTGTACCCCTCTTGCCTCTTTCTGCACCCTTCTCACCTCTTTGTGTACCTCTCTTGCCTCTTTCTGCACCTCTTTTGCCTGTTTCTGCAACTCTCTTGCTTCTTTCTGCACCCCTCTTGCCTCTTTCTGCACCTCTGTTGCTTCTTTCTGCACTTCTCTTGCTTCTTTCTGCACCTCTGTTGGTTCTTTCTGCACTGCTCTTGCTTCTTTCTGGACCTCTCTTGCAAATTTCTGCACCCCTCTTGCCTCTTTCTGCACCCCTCTTGCCTCCTTCTGCACCTCTGTTGGTTCTTTCTGCACTGCACTTGCTTCTTTCTGCACCTCTTTTGCCTGTTTCTGCAACTCTCTTGCCTCTTACTGCACTTCTCTTGCCTCCTTCTGCACCTCTGTTGCTTCTTTCTGCACTTCTCCTGCTTTTTTCTGCACTTGTCTTGCCTATTTCTGCACCTCTGTTGCTTCTTTCTGCACCTCTCTTGCTTCTTTCTGCACCTCTTTTGCTTTTTTCTGTACCGCTCTTGCCTCTTTCTGCACCTCTCTTGGCTCTTTCTGCAACCCTGTTCCCTTTTTCTGCACCTCTTTTGCTTCTTTCTGTACCGCTCTTGCCTCTTTCTGCACCTCTCTTGGCTCTTTCTGCAACCCTGTTCCCTTTTTCTGCACCTCTCTTGCCTGTTTCTGCAATTTTCCTGCCTCTTTCTGCAGTTCTCTTGCCTATTTATGCACCTCTTTTGCCTGTTTCTGCAACTCTCTTGCTTTTCTCTGCACCTGTGTTGGTTCTTTCTGCACTGCTCTTGCTTCTTTCTGGACCTCTCTTGCAAATTTCTGTACCCCTCTTGCCTCTTTCTGCACCCCTCTTGCCTCCTTCTGCACCTCTGTTGGTTCTTTCTGTACTGCTCTTGCTTCTTTCTGCACCTCTTTTGCCTGTTTCTGCACCTCTCTTGCTTCTTTCTGCACCCCTCTTGCCTCTTTCTGCACCCTTCTTCCCTCTTTCTGCATCTCTCTTGCCTCTTTCTGCACCCCTGTTCCCTTTTTCTGTACCTCTGTTGCTTCTTTCTGCACTTCTCTTGCCTCTTTCTGCACCCCTCTTGTCTGTTTCTGCACCTCTATTGGTTCTTCCTGCAGTGCTCTTGCTACTTTCTGCACCCCTCTTGCAAATGTATGCACCCCTCTTGCCTTTTTATGCACCCCTTTTACCTCCTTCTGCACCTCTGTTGGTTCTTTCTGCACTGCTCTTGCCTCTTTATTCACCCCTCTTGCCTCTTTCTGCGCCTCTGTTGCTTGTTTATGCACTTCTCTTGTTTCTTTCTGCACCTCTGTTGCCTCTTTCTGCAACCCTGTTCCCTTTTTCTGCACCTCTCTTGCCTGTTTCTGCAACTTTCTTGCCTCTTTCTGCAGTTCTCTTGTCTCCTTCTGCACCTCTGTTGCTTCTTTCTGAAGTTCTCATGCCTCTTTCTGCGCCTCTGTTGCTTGTTTCTGCACTTCTCTTGTTTCTTTCTGCACCTCTCTTACTTCTTTCTGTACCCCTCTTGCCTCTTTCTGCACCCTTCTCCCCTCTTTGTGCACCTCTCTTGCCTCTTTCTGCACCTCTTTTGCCTGTTTCTGCACCTCTCTTGCTTTTTCAGCACTCCTCTTGCCTCTTTCTGCACCTCTGTTGCTTCTTTCTGCACTTCTCTTGCTTCTTTCTGCAACTCTGTTGGTTCTTTCTGCACTGCTCTTGCTTCTTTCTGGACCTCTCTTGCAAATTTCTGTCCCCCTCTTGCCTCTTTCTGCACCCCTCTTGCCTCCTTCTGTACCTCTGTTGGTTCTTTCTGCACTGCTCTTGCTTCTTTCTGCACCTCTTTTGCCTGTTTCTGCAACTCTCGTCTCTTTCTGCACTTCTCTTGCCTCCTTCTGCACCTCTGTTGCTCCTTTCTGCACTTCTATTGCCTTTTTCTGCACCCGTCTTGCCTCTTTCTGCACCTCTGTTGCTTCTTTCTGCACCTCTCTTGCTCCTTTCTGCACCTCTCTTGCTTCTTTCTGTACCCCTCTTGACCCTTTCTGCACCGTTCTTCCCTCTTTCTGCACCTCTCTTGCCTCTTTCTATACCCCTGTTCCCTTTTTCTGCACCTCTCTTGCCTGTTTCTGCAACTTTCTTGCCTCTTTCTGCAGTTCTCTTGTCTCATTCTGCACCTCTGTTGCTTCTTTCTGCACTTCTCTTGCCTCTTGCTGCACCCTTGTTGCCTCTTTCTGCACCTCTGTTGCTTCTTTCTGAACTTCTCTTGGCTCCTTCTGCACCTCTGTTGCTTCTTTCTGCACTTCTCTTACCTTTTTCTGCACCCCTGTTGCCTCTTTCTGCACCTCTGTTGTTTCTTTCTGCACCTCTCTAGCTTCTTTCTGCACCCCTCTTGCCTCTTCCTGCACCCTTCTTCCCTCTTTCTGCACCTCTCTTGCCTTTCTTCACCCCTGTTCTCTTTTTCTGCACCTCTCTTGCCTGTTTCTGCAACTTTCTCGCCTCTTTCTGCTGTTCTCTTGTCTCCTTCTGCACCTCTGTTTCTTCTTTCTGCACTTCTCTTGCATCTTTCTGCACCCTCTTGTCTGTTTCTGCACCTTTGTTCGTTCTTTCTGCACTGCTCTTGCAACTTTCTGCACCTCTCTTGTAAATTTCTGCACCCCTCTTGCTTCTTTCTGCACCCATTGTACCTCCTTCTGCACCTCTGTTGCATCTTTCTGCACCACTTTTACCTGTCTCTGCAACTCTCTTGCCTCTTTCTGTACTTCTCGTGCCTCCTTCTGCACCTTTGTTGCTTCTTTCTGTACTTCTCTTGCCTCTTGCTGCACCCCTGTTGCCTCTTTCTGCACCTATGTTGCTTCTTTCTGTACTTCTCTTGCTTCTTTTTGCACCTCTCTTGCTTCTTTCTGCACCCCTCTTGCCTCTTTCTGCACCCCTCTTTCTGCACCTCTCTTGCCTCTTTCTGCACTCCTGTTATCTTTTTCTGTACCTCTCTTGCCTGTTTCTGCAACTCTCTTGCCTCTTTCTGCAGTTATCTTGTCTCCTTCTGCACCTTTGTTGCTTCTTTCTGTACTTCTCTTGCCTCTTGCTGCACCCCTGTTGCCTCTTTCTGCACCTATGTTGCTTCTTTCTGTACTTCTCTTGCTTCTTTTTGCACCTCTCTTGCTTCTTTCTGCACCCCTCTTGCCTCTTTCTGCACCCCTCCTCCCTCTTTCTGCACCTCTCTTGCCTCTTTCTGCACTCCTGTTATCTTTTTCTGTACCTCTCTTGCCTGTTTCTGCAACTCTCTTGCCTCTTTCTGCAGTTATCTTGTCTCCTTCTGCACCTCTGTTGCTTTTTTCTGCACTGCTCTTTCTTCTTTTTGCACCTCTCTTGCTA
Source organism: Calotriton arnoldi (assembly GCA_963921515.1). NCBI lineage: Eukaryota > Metazoa > Chordata > Amphibia > Caudata > Salamandridae > Calotriton > Calotriton arnoldi. The sequence goes on along the minus strand of CAWUFW010000250.1, from coordinate 1,586,986 downwards.
ATTTTTGCACCCCTCTTGCCTCTTTCTGCACCCCTCTTCCCTTTTTATGTACCTCTCTTGCCTCTGTTTCTACCCCTCTTGCCTCTTTTCCACCTCTTTTGCTTCTTTCTGCACTTCTCTTGCCTCTTTCTGCACCCCTCTTGCCACTTTCTGCACCTCTTTTGTTTTTTTCTGCATTGTTCTTGCTTCTTTCTGCACCTCTCTTGCAAATTTCTGCACCCCTTTTGCCTCTTTCTATACCCCTCTTCCCTCTTCCGGCACCTCTCTTGCCTCTATCTGCACCCCAGTTCCCTCTTTCTGCAGCTCTTTTGCCTGTTTCTGCAACTCTCTTGCTTCTTTCTGAAATTCTCTCGGATCTTTCTGTACTCAAATGGGAAGTGCAAGCTGTCAAGTTTAAAAGTCTGCGTGCTCTCGTGACTGAGGTATATGTCTACTTGTACATGTATTCTTACATGTGTTATGCATCTGAAGATGGCAGCTTAAAAAGCGGGTCACTTCTCCTATAGGTGGTCAAATCTTCTCAGTTCTGCTCTGTCATTCGGTTGCCCAGGCAGACATGTCTTATGTATATATGTGTTACAGAGCATCTCAAATATACTATTGAATACCCATGTGCCCTGTATTGTGAGCAGAAAGAAATGCATGCACGTTTTTGTCCACAAATTTACAGAGTATGCTGTTTGAAACACAGGTATTCAAGTATTTGTATGTTTATTTTTATGTAACATGTCACTAGGTAAAAGCAGAAACACGTATGCATACCTTCACAAACTTGGTCAGACTTACAACAGTGATATGCTTAGGATTGCTGTTTTATATTTGGTAGGCCTAACATTCTGAGCAGTCAATTAATAGTGAACCTTCAAGAGAAAAGTGAGGGTTAAGACATCTTGGGAGAAGTATTAGTGTTTAGGATACTGTGTATGAGTCTGTTGTAAGGTACAGTCAAAGTAGGCCTCTTTCTGCACCTCTGTTGGTTCTTTCTGCACATCTCTTGCTTCTTTCTGCACCTTTCTTCCTCTTTCTGGACTTCTGTTGCCTCTTTCTGCCTTTCTCTTGCTTCTTTCTGCACCTTTCTTCCTCTTTCTGCACCTCTCTTGCCTCGTTCTGCACTTCTCTTGCTTCTTTCTGCGCCTTTCTTCCTCTTTTTGCATATGTCCTACCTATGTAGACATAGTTAGAAATAAGCATTTAAAAAACCTTAGAAATTCACTGACAAAAACAGAGGTTTCAGGGACGTTATTGTTAGGAAATAGCATTTAAAAAACCTTAGAAATTCACTGAAAAAACAGAGGTTTCAGGGACTTTATAGTTAGTAATTAGCATTTAAAAAACCTTAGAAATTTACTGCAAAAACCATAGGTTTCAGGGACGTTATAGTTAGCAATTAGCATTTAAAAAACCTTTGAAAATCACTGAAAAAACCATAGGTTTCAGGGACGTTATATTTAGAAATTAGCATTTAAAAAAACCTTAGACATTCACTGAAAAATCCACAGGTTTTAGGGACGTTATAGTTAGTTGGACATTTCACTCGTACAAAACCAGAGAAATTCGGCCGTTATAGTTAGTTCAGCTAACTATAACTCGCGCCCCCGCAATGCACTGCTGATGATGTCACATAGTACATCACTCATGACATTGTCAGTGACATCACTGATGACATCAATGATGACATCTCAAATGACATTACTGATGACATCACTGATGACATCATCCAGTGAATAAGTGTTTCTAAAAAGTTTAAGGATGTTATATATATATATATAAGCACAAAGCCAATGATGGGCTTAGCCCTGGCAAATATGGTTCCCTACCCTTTTCTTCCACGGGCTCGGGCATGCACTTCGTTAAGATAAGAGTTTTTTCTAGTTTTTCTTGTTTTTCACTTTTGTACAATTTTATCCAGTGTTACTTGATCTTGTGTGGAAACGGGACACATGAGGACATCTGTTATGCCACTTGGCGGTCAGAATCTGTTGGATGATTGTTTCATTGTTTCGGCCAGCCACTGGGCATCAATAACTTGTTTTCCCCTTTTAGTACTTTCATGTTTGCCAGGACTACGCCCATCGTGGCTTTGTGCACAAGTTGTTCCTATCACCACTTTGGTTTTGAAGCTATGTAAGCGCTTGTTTCTCCAACTGTATGTATGACAAGCTTGGCAAACCCATTTTTGTTAAATTAGCATGACGGTATGTTTTTGGCAAAAAACATTCGTTTTTATGTACGTATCATATTGTACAGGGGATTTCATGGTAGCATCAATGTAATTTTACATGTTCCATGATTTCCAAATTTCTGGCATTTCGCAGGACTTTTGAGTTTGAGTCCATATGACTTGTTTTCCCCCCTCTTAGTACTTTCACGTTTGCAAGGGCTACGCCTATTATTGGCATTGTGCACTAGTTTGTTCCTATTATTATTATTATTATTAGTATTTGTATGGCGCTTCGAATCATCCCCAAGGGGATCTCTCGGCGCCTGGGTAGCAGACAACATAGATGGAGAGTGCTCATTAAAATAGCCAGGTTTTAAGACATTTCTTAAATTACCACTGTGGTTGTTTAAGCCATGTACATGCGCTTGTTTCCCCTAAGGGTGGACACTGTTGTATTCATGACGCACTTGGTAACTCGTTTCTGATAATTTAGCATGACGGTAATTTCTGGCAAAAACATTTGTTTTCATCGATGTATTTAAATGCATAGGGGATTTGTTAGACTTGGCATCTTTTGGCGTGTTTCCCCTGAGTTTTTGCTTTCTGACCTCCAGGTTTTGACTCTGTTTTTGCTGACTTAGTGTCTCTGCACACGTTCTCACTGCTGATCAGTGTTAAAGTGCAAGTGCTCCTGTTGTAAATTGTGTTATGGATTGGTGTTTCCATGATTGGCGTATTTGATTTATGTGTCAGTCCCTAGTAAAGTGCACTGAGTGTGCCAGGGCCTGTAAATCAAATGCTGTTAGTGGGCTGCAGCACTGGATTGTGCCACCCACACAAACAGCCTGTAAATGTAACTCTGGCCTGCCATCGCAGAGCCTGTGTGCAGTCTGGGACTGCCATGTCGACTTGGCAAGTGTACCCACTTGCCAGGCCCTAACCTTCCCTTTTCTTACAAGTCAGTCACCCCTGTGGGCAGGGTGCAGTGTATGTGAAAGGTAGGACATGCCCTGGTGTGTGTGACATGTGCTGTTAGTGAATTACTGCCAATTTCGTTTTTCACTATTGCAAGGCTACCTGTTCCCATAGGACAGAATGGGGAGTTTGTTTATAACATCTTATAAACATAACTGTCCCTGGGAACTAGGTAGAAAAATAAAGTTTAGTATGCCTGAACTCAGAATCTAAAGATGCATCTTTTAGTGAAGGTGATTTTTACGTTCAGTGTTTGAAAATACCACTTTTAGAATAGTCTAGGTGGGTCAGGAAAGGGCTGAATAGACCTGGGCTGCATTTAGAGTAGGGGGAGGAGATTTCCTTTCACCTGAATGGGCCTGGTCTGCCTCTGACAATGCCGTCTCCACCTCCTGCCAGGAAGCCACACCAGAGAGGGCAGAACTGGTTTTGGCTGGGCACAGTCACTCTCTGCCTGAGAGGACAAAGGATTTTGGGCTATAAAAAGTGGGGCCCAAACCCCTGAACTTTAGAACTCTTTGTGACCAAGAAGACTGCTAAGAAGAAGAGCTGGAGAAGCTGTGAGGAGGAACTACCACTTTGCTGAGTGCTTTTCTGTGTTGGCTTGCAGTGGCTGCTTCTGTCTTGGGCAGTGAAAGGACTGGACTGAACTTTTCACAACTTCTTTCTTTGAATATCTCCAAGGGTTTGAGGTAGAGCTTGCCCCCTGTTCAATAAGTCTCAGGAACAGCAACGACTTCAAGTTCTTCTGCCCTTAGCACTGGGGACTGTGTGTTTTGTGCTGCAACAGAAGAAAAAGCAACCTGGCACCGCCTACGATGCCGACTCCGTGTCCTGAAGGCACTGCAGAGGGCACCCTTCCACAACGCCGAACCACAACCTTGGTCTCACCGACGATGCCTGCTGACACCGCCACCGAGCAGCTGCTCGCACCACGACCTCTGGGCACTGCACTCCGCATCGCCTCATGACGCTGCCTTGGTATCGACGACGCTCCACGCCAAAATGTCCTTTTGTAGTGCTTACACTGTATTACTGTTGGTTATGTGCAAATGCTTTACACACTGCCTCTAAGATAAGCCTGACTGCTCGTGCCGAGCTACCAAGGGGGTGAGCAGGGGTTATTTTAGGAGTGTAACTCCCTTATCCTGACTAGGAAAAAGAGTCCATATTTGGACAAAGGTACCTACCTCTGCTACCTAGAGACCCCAATTTCTGACAGAATTTCATGGCACTTTCAATGTATTTTAACATGTTCTAAGATGGCCGTCAATTTTCTGTCACTTTGTAGTACTTCTGAATGTGAGTCCATTGTCTATGTTTCCACACCTCTATGTAATGCAACTACATGAATCAGTCTGTGTGTGTGACCAAGACAGTTTTACTGTCGAAACGCGTAAAGACTGAGGAATAAACCTGCACTAGCAAACATCTCCTCAGTGTGCGCCTTATTGGACTTCGATGTGTGGCATTATGTCCGGTTTAGTTCCACCGGCTTTGCGCACCACCTGACGGGCCAGGGATCCCAGTAGGAACTTCCTTTGGATATATATATATATATATATATATATATATATATATATATATATATTATATATATATATATATATATATATATATATATATATATATATATATATATATATATGATATCTCAAATGACATTGCTGATGACATCATCCAGTGACTGTTAGTGTTTTATAAAGGTTTATGAGTGTTAAATATATAAATATATATATATATACACCAAGGTGTATTGGTGACTCAATGGGTGTATGAGTGCGTGTATGGATGATTCAGTGGGTGAGATATTGACTGTATAAGTGAGTGAAATATGTGTCTCAGTGAATGTATGGGTGAGTGACTGTTTGTGTGAATGATTGTATCAGTCTGCCAGTTGTTGTCTAAGTGGCTGTATGGGTTGTTGAGTGGGTACATGAGTGGCTGTATGGGGGATTGATTGGTTGTATGAGTACCTGCATGGGTGTATGAGTAGGTGTGTGACTGCCTGCATGGATGAGTGAGTGTGTGAGTCAGTGGCTGTATGGGTTAGTGAGTGCATCTGTGAGGGGCTGTATGGGTGAATGAGTGTATGTACGGCTGTGTCAGTGAGTGAATGGATGTGTCAGTGATATATGGATGAGTCACTGCATATGTGAAAGGGAGTATAGGCAAGGGTTTGAGTATATGAGTGACTATGTGTGAGTGAGTGATTGTGAGAGTGGTTGTATGGGTGAGTGTGTGCTTGTGGGAGTGACTGTATAGGTGAGTGAGTATGTGTTCGTATCTGTATGAACAAGTGAGTGGGTGTGTGTATAACTGTATAAGTGAGTAAGTGGCTGTATGAGTGACTCTATGGGTGAGTGAGTAGGTGTGTGAGTAGCTCTATGGGTGACTGACAGTATGTGAGTGGTTGTATGGGTATTTGAGTGGATATTTCAGTGGCTGTATTAGTGAGCGAGTTGGTGTATGAGTGGATGTATGGGTGACTGAGTGGATGTGTGTGTGGACCTATGAATCAGTGAGTGGGTGTGTAAGTACTAGTATGGTTGTGTCAATGATTTTGAGATTGGTAGTGTGGAAGTTGGAGGGGATGTTTGAAAGGTTATATTGGGGTGTGAGTGGGTGTGTCAGAGAGTCTGTGGATGATGTCATCAGTGATGTCATTTGATTTGTCATGAGTGATGTAATATGTGAGGTCACAAGCAGTGCATTGCGGGGGCGCGAGTTATAGTTAGCTCTGCTAACTATAACTGCTGAATTTCTCTGGTTTTGTATGAGTGAAACCTGAGCCTAACTATAGCGTCCCTTTAACCTTTGTTTTTTTCAGTAAATTTCTGATTTTGTTTTATTCCATTTCTTAACTATAATGTTCCTGTAACCTTTTTTTTTTTTAAGAATTTCGAAAGTTTTTTAAATGCTAATTCCTAACTATAACATTTCTGTAACTTTTGTTTTTTTTTCAGTGAATTGATATGTTTTTTTAAATAGTAATGGGGTTTGCAGATGGTGGAGGAAGAGGACCGGGCCTCTGACCAGCTTTTAGGAATATCGTTGAATAGGACTAATAGAAAGTACCAGGAGGGCTTCTTTTTCCGCAAGGTCCCTCACCATCCAAGAGGACTTCATTCCCCAACCAGTAGTGCAGTAGGAGGCGTCTTTGGAGAGAGGGTTTGCTGAGAGGTTTTCATGGCCACTCCCCCTTCTTCACCACTCTGCAAACGTGCCTCCTGGCACACTACTAGTTGGGGGATGAAGTCCCCTTGTCTCTTGAAGGTCCTTGGGGCAAACTACCCCTCCTGTTACCTCCAGTAAGTCCCACACAGCCTGATTGCTGAGAAGACTTTGGAGGCCATGCCCCCTTTCTCCACCACTCTGCAAACACACCTTGTTTACAGAGTGGTGGAGAAAAGAGGAGGGGCCTCTGGAGAGTTGCTGACTTTTTATAATTTCTTTTTTTCTATTTTTAGGGAAGGGAGGCTGCGTGACCCCCCCTTCCTTGGGGCATTTTTGACCCTACAGGCACCACCCCTGGGGGGCAATCCTTTATGAAATGGGGAGGGACTACATGTGGCCCCAGTTCCCTAGGCCAATTTCAGCCCCAGAGACCCCATCTCCCGGGTCATAGCCACTACTTTATTTTTTTAATGGTAAAAGAGGGGAGGGGCGCCATGCAGCCCCCCTCACAAGGCCGATTTCGGCCCCTGAGACCCCATCCACCGGGCACAAGCTTTCATTTTTTTTTAAAGAGAGAGGAACTGCACGGCCCCCCTCCTGGGCCTATTTCATTCCCCCTTCTGGGCAATTATAGCCCCGACGGCAACACCCCCAGGGCCTGCCCCTTTTTTATTTTATTTTTTTAATAAAAAGGTTAGGGGGGCAAGCAGCCCCCCTCCTGGCCCAATTTCAGCCCCAGGGATCCCATTCCCCTGGGCCCTGCCTGTAGTGTGTGTGTCCTGGTCCCACCCAGGGCACCCACTTTTTAAAGGTTGGGGACCGCGGGGGAGCCTCAAGGCCTCCGCAGTCTCTGCCGTCTTCACGCTTCCTGCGGGAGTCAGCATTGCTTTTACACATATGGAGCTGCTTACCTGCAGCTCCCTGTGTGTAAAAGCATTTCTGCTCTGCTTCTAGTAAGCAAGAGCATTTTCTGCTCTTGCTTACTAGAAGCGGAGCATTGTTTGCTATGGCTTGACAGGAGCAACGCAGCCCCCCTCCATTGTACTACACAGCCTGTATGTAATTTTGAAGTGTTACCCCGGGAAGGTGGTGTTCCCTGGGGCTGCGGGGGTGTGTGCAGCCCCCCTGCATTAATGTTTTCTTTTGCCTTGGGGAGTTGGCAGTCCCCAGGGCTGCGGGGCAGTCAGGCGGGCCCCTGCATTCAAATTCACATTATGCCCTAGGAAGGTGATGGTCCCCAGGACTCAGGGTTGCCGCAAAGGCAACCCCGCACTATTATTCCAATGAAGCCCTGGGGAGATGGTGGTCCGCGGGGCTGCGTGGGCCACTTGGCCCCCATTTTTAATTTTAAAGTGTTGCCTCTTGGGGTGGCAGTCCCTGGGGCTGAGAGAGGGCTGGGTGGGCCCCCGCATTAAAATTCACATGTTGCCCTGGGGAGGTGGTGGTCCCCAGGGTATGGGGGTTGATGCGAGAGCAACCCCTGCACTATTATTTCAATGAAACACTGATGAGTTGGTGGTTCACGGGGCATAAAAAGCCCCAAGATGGGGGGCTCATGTGCCCCCTCCTTCATTTCTACACTGCCCTCGGGGCCTGGCCCACCCAGGGGCCAATTATTAACGAAGCATGGAAGAACGCGCTTCATTTTTGTTTTAAAATTTGGGGCCGGATTTCAAGATCCCACCAAAATGGTTTTTTTAAAATGTTTTTTTGGCCCTGGGAGGTTGCAGTGGGACTCCTCAAGAGACCTAGGGGTTAGGGTGTTCCTACCCTGTCTCCTTTTCTTTTTCTTTACATTTTTGTGGGACTCGTTCAACCGAGTCCCAAGGTGGCTGCCAACACTTCCTGGTTTAAGTGTTGGCAGCCAATCAAATTTCACCGGGGGTTTCAGTAGGCTGTTGGGCTCCCAGATACCTATAATTTTTAAATTTAAATATCTCTGTAACTACTGAATGGATTTACACCAAATCACAAATAGCATGTTTTTTGGACCAACATCTTGCTTTCTGCTATATATATCTGAACAAGACTGTGTAAACAGTTGAAACGCGTTACAGAACCGATTAAACTTTCGCAGTATCTGCAAGTCTCCTGAGAGTGCGCTTCATTGAATTGGAATAAGTGGATTGTTTGTCCGGCGTGTCCCGCTGGCACAGCGCGCCACCTCTCATGGGCCCTGGGTCATGGAAGGGACATTCCTTTTTGTAATATATATATATATATATATATATATATATATATATATATATACACAAACACATATATATGTGTATGTATATATATATATATATATCATATTAGTTTTTGCATGTTATCTTTTTGATGGTGATGACGATGAAATAGCTTTTGCCACACACATCATATTTCTTGGTATTCTTTTCATACTTACAAGCTTTCCAATTGCTGCATTTCTAGAATACATGCGGTTTTTCATTTATCTCATTTTTCTTGATATTTGTAAAGTGACTTAGGTTGCTGGGTTTGCAATCAAAAATGTATTGATTATATGTTGCTTAACTATTTTTCTGTATCAAGATCATCTTCAATTACTAGCAAATACTCTTGAAAAAAAGTCTAATAATTCTTCCTGATTCCTTGTTCTAGGTCGTTTTTAGGCTGATTCCATTACATTCAGTTTCATCTTCAATTTTCTGATTTTTCCTTATAAATAAATCTTGTCTTTTCACATTGATATTTGGTATGATTTTTTGGGTACTTGTACCAGGTTTTCCCTTACCAGGAATCTTTGATTGCCTGTGGTTATGTTTCTCTCATCTTACAAATCCATGGAGCAATTTTTTTGATTCTCAAAGTCTCTCCAAAGAGTTTTCTATTACGGTTGTTGCTTAAAAAAGAGAACAATATCATTGCTGTATCTTTTGTGTACAGAGTTATTTTTATTTTGCCGTGTTGTACATAGAACACCATCTACATAATTTCCACATTTTCTTTACGGATGTATTATGTTAAGTGAACATTGAATTTATTTATTTCCAGACTTTCAAACTACTGTAGAGATTAACCAGGTCACATGAATAGAATTATTGTTTTCAAGAAAATTCAAATGTCCTTCAGCCCAAGCACTCTCCTTTTCTCAAAGGCCAAATGGCAATTCACATAGCTGCATCAGAGGAGATCCCCACAGCCATTCCGTATACTTGTTCAATTTGTCTGTTCCAACTAGGAAGATATTGTTGGTCTGTTTTATTTCAATCATTTCCAGCAGTATGGCCTGTGCACTAACCCAAGTGCATTTTCAATTGACAAATATAGTGTAGCTGATTTCATTATCAGCAAATAATATGGATTGCTAGTGGGAATATTTTGAAGGTGCCAGAGCAAATCCATTGTGTCAGGTTGATATAAAGATAATAAGACTACATCTTCCATCTTTGGGGCTAGAAAACAATCCAGTAACCTCGATGTCTACTCAAACAGTGAGTCTATGGAGGCAAAAATAGGTCACTGAGTGGACCAATTTTATCCATATTGACTTTAGGCAGGAAATACTTTATCAGCATCATTGAGCTGTCCAATAAAACTGTATTAATCCTCGTGGAATAGTCCAATTTTTTAGTTTTTGATCATATACCTCTTTTAATTCCATCATTGCATTTTATTTTTTGGCCAATGTTATGTAGCTAGAGCTATCCATTAATTGGTGGTAAGCCTTCAGGCTGTATGTTTCGTTTGCAAGAATCATATATTTCCACCTTTGTTGGATGCTTATACAACAATCAATGTAGGCATTTTCCTCTTTCTATGTGTGCTGTAGAATGCAGCACACATAGCAAAAGGAAGTAACAATGAGAAATAAAGATATTTTTCCTCGTTGCGCCTCACCTGTGGAGTTGTAGCATTTTGGTGCATTCCCAGGTCTACCAGCAATGGTAAATCTGAGAATGCACCAAATTCCATGGGTGGAAGCATGGGAAAACCCAGGCTCAACCCATGGAACACCTCCCTGGGGCAGAGTAACACAACGCAGCAATTTGAACCGCCTTGCTTTACTCTAGCTTTATCAAGCCACACAGGGTGGCTTGTGTGGCTTGATAAATCAAACTTAAGAGTTGCATCAATCTTGCTCCCCGTTGCATGGCGCAAGTGTGATGAAACTCTTTCATAAATTTCGCCCTTTCCATTTTGTTTTTACTTATATATACGAGGGGAACAAAATCCACATTTGTGCTCAAGTGAGTCTACTTATTTTCCTTACTTGAACTAAAGATAGTGTGCACATTACGAGAACACCACTAGTCTTTATTACTGTGGTTCATGCAGGCAAGTTAGAACTGCTTCATTGTCCTTCGGCATCTGTAAGTCTGGCGACAGCCTCAATAAGTAATGCGAGACCCCACTGGAAAGCATAACTTTTCCACCTTTGGCTATTTGCACTTGGTAGTAATTTCAGTTTGTTCTTCTGTAGATTAAAGAACATAAATCATTTGATCAACAATGATTGTTGAAGTGGGTGAGTTCTCCATTGCATTTCCTTTTGGTGGATTATTTCTCACTAAGCTTGCAATGATGTATGTGGTCTTATACCATTAGTTCTCAGGTTGATTTATGTACTACTTCTCTGTTTGGGGTAAATTTACACGTAATATGGCTAGGGCGATCTCTAGACATTGTTTTGACAGGAACCCCAATAAATGAACAAGATGGGGCACCCAGGTTTGTTCTTTTGCAGGAATTCCGTAAGGTGTCCCTGTTATGTATGAACTAAGCCCAACAAGCAGACACAGCGCCTTGTTTTAATGTTACTATTTTTCTTCAGAGATTCTAGATGAGAACAAACTTGCAAAAACTTGCTTTTCTCACAGTGGAGTAGCGTTTTCCATGAACGCTAAATATTAATTAGGTCTAATGAATTTATCATAACAGTCCTAATTTTGCGTGGTTTACAATTCTGTTATTTAATATCCTTGGATTTGCTGTTGACATTTAGAGGTCTGCCACAGGATTTTTCAGTGTTAAGTGTGGTAAGATGACTCTGGATATGCTCGGACATATGGGGCCTAATTCACAAAGGTAAACTTACACTTTTGTGTAAGTTGACGATTGTTTGCTATTCACAAAGGGATTTACGAGTAGCATGCTTACGAGTGCGGAGTCTCCGCATATAAAAAGATAGGAGAGCCCTATATTTTTATGTGTGGAGACTCTGCACTGGTAAAGATACTAACCCTGGGCGGAGTTCGTGGTGTTGCACTACGCTGCACTATGCGAAGTGCAAAAAAACCTCCGCCGCACTACGCGGAGCTACGCGAGCGGCGGAGTACAATAGAAAAATGCTGTTCGCGGTGATTGTACAGTGTCGGATGCTTGTCCGCACTGTGCAATCATTATGAACGGCACCATGCACAGTGCAAGCGGTCCCTGCTTTCCTTTTCTGCCGCTCGAGTAGATTTTTACTCGAGCAGCAGCTTCTCAACGCGAACGGGCAGTTTCTCAACGCGAGCTGTCGCGAGCATACGCGACCACTCGCAATGAGAAACCTGACCCCCCCCCGCATTGAGAAATCTCACCGGGATGTTGATTTTTTACGCTCGAGCTCGCCAACCCGATGTTGACGATCGCGAACGAGGAAAAATCTTGCCGGGAGGTTGATTTTCCTCGCTCGCGATCACCAACTTGACGTTGATTAACGCGAGTGAGGAAAAAAACTCCGCTACGCAACGAGAAGCAGAGTTTTTCAGAACTCTGCGATCTCCCCGTACCGCGGAGTGCAGGAAACTCCGCAAACTCCGCGAGCGGAGTGGAGTTCACCGCCCAGGGTTAAAAGATACTACGTGTAAATCCCTTTGTGAATAGCAAACAACCGTAAACTTTCACAAAATGTTTACCTTTGTGAATCAGGCCGTAAGACTTTGCTATACATACATTGAGGAAATTGATTCTCCCTGATTTTTTCACTTCCAGAAATTGCCTCCTTTATTGTCTGATGAAGACCCATTTATAAGTTACTTAATGGGTCAAACTGTCAATGTATTAAATTGTTGACTGCTAAATACTGTAGTAACGAAAACATACTTGAATTTTGAGTCTTTTAGCATTTAAATTGTTACACTAATTAGTCAGCGGTTGTTCTTTGTGATAAACTTCAGTGCACCAATATTCACTGTTGTCACTGACAACTCACAGTGTACAATATATTGGAGTACCTATTTCATATGTTTTGTTTACTTGACATGATTTTACAGCAACTTTGTACAATGTACCTGAACCTTTGTTACATGTGCAGACTGAAAAATGGGCTGGTCTGACCCCGGTCTTCCCCATCCCCCTCCATTGTCTAAGGCCCTATGCAGACAATTAGGGACCCCCCCTCCCCCCAAAATATGATCTCAAGGAGGACCTTAAGGGCGCAAGGAGACAGTTCGCCCATGATCTGTCTGGAAGGATGGAAACCAATTTAGAGTCGGCAGTCTCCCCTTGGGTGTTCCTCACTCAAAGATATTCAATAAGGATTGGTTGAGAGACTGCTTCTAGCTGCAGAGGAATCTAAGAGCATGAGGACAGATATCTCTCCTTCAAAGATTGAGATGCAGCAGGTGCCCAAGGAATTTCCAGGGCTTCTTTTATGCCATGGGCAGATCTGAAACCAAACTGAGCCTCGTCCAAAGTAAAAGTGATTTCTTTAAAGAGAGGTCTGGTCATGGACCAGACTCTCTGTCATTCTGGAACCAAAGGGGAGAAGAGAGATGCATCTAATGTTGCAGAGCAACGAAGGGTCAGTGGTAACCTTTTTAAGAATAGGAATTGCAAGAGTCTGTTTCCGGCTAGAGGGACCATGTCGTTCTGACAGATATTCATGCACAGTAAGGCAACCACAGAAACAATGATTTGCTTGGCAGACCTGATGATCCTGGTGGAGAAGGGTTTGAAAGGGGAGCATCAGTATATATAAGATATTTTAGCTTCTACAACTCATCTGTCTGCAGGTATGAACTCAGGGAACAAGTTAGTGGGTCCATCATAGCAAGCGCAGAAAGGTGTTGGTAAGAGGAATCGGAGTTTGCAATGAGGCTGGTTTATACTGGAAGGTTTCAAGTTTCTTATCTGTCTTATGCAGGAAAAATCCAAAATATTAGAGCAGATAGTGTGAATGGGGAGAATGTCATGATCTGTCATTATCTGCAGGCGTAGAAGCACAACACTCTGAACTGGCAAGCAATGCATTTGGAGGAAGAAAAGTCTGGCCATGCACATGGATTGTGGCACAACTTGGAAGGGGGCTTCAAATCTTCGAAGGGCACTATGTGAAGCACCTGAGTATAATAAAGGAAATTGAATTTCCAATGAAGCCACAAAACTCTCATGACGTTTGTAAATGATGGTGGCCATTAAAAAAGTTATTGAGTATACAATTCTTCTGGAAGAGAGTGTCTTTGTTAGGCGTTTGAGAAACATTGTTGCCTTAGCCAGGAACATATGGCCAGAGTTCATAAAAAACTTTAGAGATTGTCTGCAGACATTATAGAAGTGACAGAAAGTCCGAACTGAATACAATCAAGTATTCTCAGAAACCTAATCACATTTGTGAATCCAAAATATATTGTTAAAGTACTATTTCATAGGTATGCATACAGAAGTACAAACTCTCACTTACCTTGCATATCTATGTGATTATCACTTTCAAAGACTTTGATATTTTTCTCATGATGCACAATTTATATTACGGTATCAATGTGGGTTAAAGAAATTATTATTTGTTATTCATGTCAACTTTACTAATTATGATCTATTTTTGGTATATTGTAGTTTACAAAAAAACAAAACAAAGATAATCATATTGTTGAACCAGTGACTGTTCTTTCAAAAAATAGAAATTAGTTACTTTGCAGTGAAACAAGTGAGATCATTTGAAATGTACATTGTTGAGAGAAGAATTTTCATCCGTTTCAAAATGGGTCGTGAATACTATGCAGTCATCTGTGACCTATATGTTTGTTAGGCCCGGGCAGAGTTCGCGTAGCCGTGCCTCGTGGAACACCCTGAAGGGGTTAAAAAAACTCTGCAGTGCTACGTGGAGTTCCATGAGTGGGCAGAGTAGCTTGCCTCACCCGTTCGCTTGAAATTTTTCATTATACGTAATGTGAAGTGGGTTCTCGCGCAGGAAATCACAGACAAACGGCACCACGTGGATTGCATGGGCGCGGCCATCTTGGGTTTAGCTCTGTTTATGGTGATGGGCCTACTTTTCAATCCCTGCCTAATCTTCCTAATCCTACCCCTCTGAAACCTTACCTACCCCTCATTTTTTATTATAACCTTACCCTGTGTCTTTCTGTCTTTTATTTTAAGTGTTTTTAAATTTTTGTGTGTTTTTGCATGACTTTTGTACTTTTTATTTTTCACTTTACTCTCTTACCTTTTGTCCAGCCATGGCAGAGCAGCTGATTGGCAGCGCCAGGCCCCCCGGAACCCACACCACCAGCCGCAGCCGCCTACCTTGTGGTAGGCCACGACGGGAACGGGTGCAGCCATGCGTGTTATTCTCAGAGGTGGAGGTGGAGATGGCTGCACTCGTTTTTTTATGTGCAGCGCCACCTCCATCCTGGCAGCAGGTGGCAGGCATAAACACAGGTACGCCCTCCGGGAGCATGAGTAGCAGTGGGAGAAGGTGCGCTGGGCTGTGTGCCGCTGTTCTGGGGCCCGGCGCACCCAACAACAGCTTAGGCACCGCTGGGCGGACATCCTGGATAGGGACCAGGACCTGCTCCACCTCATGGGCGTGGAGGTTTCTGGCTTGATGAGTAATAATTATTTATTTGTTGTGTTCTATCTATGCTATTGTTTTTTCCCAAATAGCAAGCATGCTGCTCACACTCAGGTAAGTTAAGTTTATGTTACAAATATTATGTGATCATCCTAGAGTAGACAGGTGCTTCACGGTGCTACCTAATCCTATTCGTTGGCGCTCGCTTGGACTGTATATTTAAGCAGTCATGCACTCCTATGTCCTATCACTGAGATAGTGGTTATTAGTGAGCTAGCGCGTACTCTCACTTCTCTGTGCCTTTATTTTTTGTAGTTTGTACAGTCCCAACTCCCAACCCCAAAAATGTCCTAGTGATGTGCACTAGTAACTATGCATGCATCAGCCTCTATGCATTGAAAAAAAATGCAGGCTGAGTTGATCCGTCAAAGGGTGAGAGATTGAGAATGAGATGAGAAGCAAAGGTAATTTGTTGCAATTTATTAGTAGTTCCAAAATGCAGTTTAGGAAATTTGGAATAGGGTTACAAAATTTAGGAATAGGTCCACAATACTAATAGGAGAGAAGATCTGATTTATAAAAGTTAAATCAAATGTTACTGCATTTGCCTCTCCCTGTGAAAATATTCTGGGGAGATTAACTGTACCACTAATCTTTTTTTTATTTTATTTTGTTAATTTCTTACATCAGCATCCAGGGGCAGGAGGGATAATCTACCGGCGGGTGAGGCGGCTGGAGGTGCCTCCACTAGTGCTGATGGCTCTGCTGGGCTCAGTAAGTCCTCCTGTTAATATTATCTTAATTCTTTTACCACTCCACATTGAGAATTATTTTTTTCCTTTGTACTGTGCCTGTCTCCTAATTTTTTTCCAGCTCCACTTTGATCTGTTTCTTAAAGTCTTCTTATCCCTGCATTATCCTATTTATTACTTATTTTCTCTATATTTCAAGTTTCTGTACATGACTTTGAAATATCTGTACTAGTCTGTAGCTTCCTTTTTCTTCTGCTTTGTCTGTAAGCTTTCTCTCTCCTTATAGACTGGTGGTAGAGTAAGACTCAGAGAACCCATTCCAGGTCAGGTACTCTACTGTGTAGATTGAATGCCCAATGAAGGTATTCTATGCATGTTTGTTGAGAAGGCTTTCTTTTTCTTGCTCATGCTCAAAAAATAAGACGAGAGAGTGGCCATGGTCATGGTGGACCCCCCAGTGTTGTGTATGTATTATTATAATAGTATACCAGCAGTTAATGACCGTGAAGCATGGCTGCAAGTATGAGGAGGATGGCCCCATTACATTTGCCAACAAAGACCATATGTCCTTCATGGACCAATTCCACCATTTCATTGCGCTAAGCGCTTCAATTACTCAGATTCATTTTAGCTCTGCCCCTCCATTACAAAAAGTTTTTGTTTGGCTTGACTACCTGGCTTTTCAATGAATGCCAACCAACAAAATGCCCAACTTGATGTTTTGAATTTTTGATAGAACATTAAGATACTGTAATGGGAGAGGTGTGGTGCAGTGGCCAGAGCAGCTGACTCTGGAGCGTGGGGCTCGTGGTTCGATCCCTGGTGCTGGCAGCAGCTCAGCATCATGTGACTCTAGGCAGTAGCTCACTTAAATTCGATGGCCCCCAGCACCTTGAAACCTTAAGGGGTGATATGTTTGCACTTTACAAATATGGATTATTCTTATTATGTAACCGAACTGTAGTGATGCTTTGTTTTGTGGTTGTGTTTTGCTTAAAAAGAAATAGAGGGAGGAGTATCTGGCATCTAAAATTATAACTGTGCAAAGTTTTTGTCTAGCAGCACAGACGACCAGTCGGGGACGGCGTCAGCGGAGGGGACGCAGCTGCAGCTGTCACCACTCAGAGGGGATTCCCAGCGGCGGCAGGTGCGGGCAGTGGTAAGTCACATTGCTTACTTATTGACAAATAGTAATATACTCAGTGCAAGGGCATTGACTGACTCGTGAACAACACCCTGCGTTAGCAGATACAGCGGGAGTTGAGTAGTTATGTCCTCTTCTATCTGCAACCCAGCAAACAAAGGTTCAAAAATTAACTTTAAAACGGGGTAGAAGGAGAAAGAATGGGTGATATCAATGTATCTAATATATGAGTGAAAGGATACATGGGTGAAAGGATGCATAAAGGTGGGTGATGATGATAGGAATCAAATCTGCATGGTTGGGGGAGGGATGGATGAAAGGGTACTTAGGGGTGAAACTGGAAGAATGCCTGCCTGGGTCGGTGAAAGGAATGCTTGGATAGGTTAAGACAAAGCAGTGTGGGTGAATGGAATGGTTGAAAGCAAGGATGCATGCGTGGGTAAATGAATGTTGGTGAAAAGTTTGTTTGGAGCTATGTTTGGATGGATGTATTCATTCGATAATGATGACTGGTTTTCTATGATGAAAGAGTGGGTGAGAGAATGTAAAGCTTAAATGGTGCATATCAAAGCCAGGGTGAAGATTGAGAATACAAAAAGAACAATGCAATGCTGAATTGATAATCTAATTTGCTTGACTTTTGTGGAAGGGATAGTCTGTGACGAATGTGCCAAAGCAATACCCCGGTCCTTAACCCTTTCACTGACGACTGCAGAACATTGCTTTTCCCCACCGTCTACTTGCAACAGGTAGGATGCCCGAATTATTGATTTATTGTATATGTGGCATGACATGTATTATTCATATTATTCATCTGCTTTATAGTCAGGGTCAAATCAAAAGGCATTGGAATTAGAGAATTGTCTATTACAGCTGCCCCAGCTGCAGACAACAGAGGCTATGAGCACAACTAAGGTACCAGCTGAGGCATACTACCATGAATTAATTTAGCTGAGCAAAAGAGAGAATACTACTTGTACTCCAGCCCGTAGTGCATACAGCCTTTCTCATTAATGAGAGGTAATTTGTTTTTATTTTCCACTTTCCACACTATGGGGTCGATTCCGATCCCGGTCGGAGGCGCACCTAATACCATTCGGCCGGGAAAAAAGCCAGGCGAATGCCTGTTTCCCGACCGATTCGCACATACGTCCGAACGAGCAAGTAAGATGCGCACAACTGCCCAAATCCCGACCCAGTCGTACTCACCCAATACAGGTCCTGTTCTCCGACCGAGGCGGATCCGGAAACGCAGAATCGAGTCGCACGGAAGCCAAAATGCTGCCCCGTCCGGCCGGACAAGTACGATGCGCCCTCCGTACGCGCCGAACCCGTCGCTACGAACGGCACGTCAAAGCATCCGGGAGAGGCGCACATAAGCTCCGATTCGCGCCACAAGACGAACCACGGCTACGAGACGAACACGCCAGCGACGAGGACGAGGCGAAGCAAAGAGAAAGACGAACGAGACGAACCAACCATGAATCCCATTGTGCCGATCCTACCAATATTCTACATCTATTACCGGAACTGGCACGGACGCGTACGACGCAGAAGGTAAGTCAGACACCCACCACACAAACAAACCACACGTACCCGACATATCACACACACACATAGGGATGCAGAAATTACTTACACCAGCAACAGCAGCACCATAGGGGCGGGATGGCCATCACCAATGCCACATATACACATAGGGGCCTGGATGCCAACCACTAACACCACCCCTACCCAGGGGGTGCTAGATGCCTGTCACTACTACCACCTCTACCCATGGGGGGCTGGATGCCTACCACCACTACCACCCCTACTCAGGGGGTGCCAGATGCCTACCACTACCACCACCCCTACCCATGGGGTGCTAGATGCCTACCACTACCACCACCCCTACCCAGGGGGTGCCAGATGCCTACCACTACTACCACCCCTACCCATGGGGGGCAGGATGCCTGTCACTACTACCACCTCTACCCATGGGGGCTGGATGCCTACCACCACTCCCACCCTTACTCAGGGGTGCCAGATGCCTACCACTACCACCACCCCTACCCAGGGGGTGCCAGATGCCTACCACTACCACCACCCCTACCCAGGGGGTGCCAGATGCCTACCACTACTACCACCCCTACCCATGGGGGGCAGGATGCCTGTCACTACTACCACCTCTACCCATGGGGGGCTGGATGCCTACCACCACTACCACCCCTACTCAGGGGGTGCCAGATGCCTACCACTACCACCACCCCTACCCAGGGGGTGCTAGATGCCTACCCCTACCACCACCCCTACCCAGGGGGTGCCAGATGCCTACCACTACCACCACCCCTACCCAGGGGGTGCCAGATGCCTACCACTACCACCACCCCTACCCATGGGGGGCAGGATGCCTGTCACTACTACCACCCCTACCCATGGGGGCAGGATGCCTGTCACTACTACCACCTCTACCCATGGGGGCTGGATGCCTACCACCACTACCACCCCTACTCAGGGGATGCCAGATGCCTACCAATGCCACCACCCCTACCCAGGGGTTGCTAGATGCCTACCCCTACCATCACCCCTACCCAGGGGGTGCTAGATGCCTGTCACTACTACCACCTCCACCCAGGGGTTGCTGGATGCCTGTCACTACTACCACCCCTACCCATGGGGGGCAGGATGCCTGTCACTACCACCACCCCTACCCAGCGGGTGCCAGATGCCTACCACTATCACCACCCCTACCCAGGGGGTGCCAGATGCCTACCACTACCACCAACCCTACCCAGGGGGTGCCAGATGCCTACCACTACTACCACCCTACCCATGGGGGGCAGGATGCCTGTCACTACTACCACCTCTACCCATGGGGGGCTGGATGCCTACCACCACTCCCACCCCTACTCAGGGGGTGCCAGATGCCTACCACTACCACCACCCCTACCCAGGGGGTGCCAGATGCCTACCACTACCACCACCCCTACCCAGGGGGTGCCAGATGCCTACCACTACTACCACCCCTACCCATGGGGGGCTGGATGCCTACCACTACCACCACCCCTACCCAGGGGGTTCTAGATGCCTACCCCTACCATCACCTCCAGCCAGGGGTTGCTGGATGCCTGTCACTACTACCACCCCTACCCATGGGGGGCAGGATGCCTGTCACTACCACCACCCCTACCCAGCGGGTGCCAGATGCCTACCACTACCACCACCCCTACCCAGGGGGTGCCAGATGCCTACCACTACCACCACCCCTACCCAGGGGGTGCCAGATGCCTACCACCCCTACCCATGGGGGGCAGGATGCCTGTCACTACTACCACCTCTACCCATGGGGGCTGGATGCCTACCACCACTCCCACCCCTACCCAGGGGGTGCCAGATGCCTACCACTACCACCACCCCTACCCAGGGGGTGCCAGATGCCTACCACTACTACCACCCCTACCCATGGGGGCAGGATGCCTGTCACTACTACCACCTCTACCCATGGGGGCTGGATGCCTACCACCACTCCCACCCCTACTCAGGGGGTGCCAGATGCCTACCACTACCACCACCCCTACCCAGGGGTGCCAGATGCCTACCACTACCACCACCCCTACCCAGGGGTGCCAGATGCCTACCACTACTACCACCCCTACCCATGGGGGGTAGGATGCCTGTCACTACTACCACCTCTACCCATGGGGGCTGGATGCCTACCACCACTACCACCCCTACTCAGGGGTGCCAGATGCCTACCACTACCACCACCCCTACCCAGGGGGTGCTAGATGCCTACCCCTACCACCACCCCTACCCAGGGGGTGCCAGATGCCTACCACTACCACCACCCCTACCCAGGGGGTGCCAGATGCCTACCACTACTACCACCCCTACCCATGGGGGGCAGGATGCCTGTCACTACTACCACCCCTACCCATGGGGGGCAGGATGCCTGTCACTACTACCACCCCTACCCATGGGGGGCAGGATGCCTGTCACTACTACCACCTCTACCCATGGGGGGCTGGATGCCTACCACCACTACCACCCCTACTCAGGGGATGCCAGATGCCTACCACTACCACCACCCCTACCCAGGGGTGCTAGATGCCTACCCCTACCATCACCCCTACCCAGGGGTGCTAGATGCCTGTCGCTACTACCACCTCCACCCAGGGGTTGCTGGATGCCTGTCACTACTACCACCCCTACTCATGGGGGGCAGGATGCCTGTCACTACCACCACCCCTACCCAGCGGGTGCCAGATGCCTACCACTACCACCACCCCTACCCAGGGGGTGCCAGATGCCTACCACTACCACCACCCCTACCCAGGGGGTGCCAGATGCCTACCACTACTACCACCCCTACCCATGGGGGGCAGGATGCCTGTCACTACTACCACCTCTACCCATGGGGGCTGGATGCCTACCACCACTCCCACCCCTACTCAGGGGGTGCCAGATGCCTACCACTACCACCACCCCTACCCAGGGGGTGCCAGATGCCTACCACCACTCCCACCCCTACTCAGGGGGTGCCAGATGCCTACCACTACCACCACTCCTACCCAGGGGTGCCAGATGCCTACCACTACCACCACCCCTACCCAGGGGTGCCAGATGCCTACCACTACTACCACCCCTACCCATGGGGAGCAGGATGCCTGTCACTACTACCACCTCTACCCATGGGGGGCTGGATGCCTACCACCACTCCCACCCCTACTCAGGGGGTGCCAGATGCCTACCACTACCACCACCCCTACCCAGGGGGTGCCAGATGCCTACCACTACCACCACCCCCACCCAGGGCGTGCCAGATGCCTACCACTACTACCACCCCTACCCATGGGGGGCAGGATGCCTGTCACTACTACCACCCCTACCCATGGGGGGCAGGATGCCTGTCACTACTACCACCACCCCTACCCATCGGGGGCAGGATGCCTGTCACTAATACCACCTCTACCCATGGGGGGCTGGATGCCTACCACCACTACCACCCCTACTCAGGGGATGCGAGATGCCTACCACTACCACCACCCCTACCCAGGGGGTGCTAGATGCCTACCCCTACCATCACCCCTACCCAGGGTGTGCTAGATGCCTGTCACTACTACCACCTCCACCCAGGGGTTGCTGGATGCCTGTCACTACTACCACCTCTACCCATGTGGTGCCAGATGCCTACCACTAACACCACCCCTACCCAGGGGTGCTAGATGCCTACCCCTACCACCACCCCTACCCATGGGGGCAGGATGCCTACCACCAACAACACCCCCACTCATAGGATGGGTAATGCATGACACAACAAGCACACACCAACATAAGGAATGCAACAAAAAAAGACATCCCCCCAACACCATGACAAGCGTGTGTAGACTGTGTCAAATGCCTACAACACTGAACATGACTTTGAACATACAATGTGACCCCCTATCACATGTGTCACACATAAATGTGTGTGGCCCCCACAATGCAAGCAGACCATGACCACTGTGGCAATGGGGTCCAACCCCCATCATCACAGTGACCAAAAGGTAAGTGTGGGGTCCATAGCTGAAGCACATTTTGAACATTGTGGCAATGGGGTCCAACCCCCATCATCACAGTGACCAAAATGTAAGTGTGGGGTCCATAGCTGAAGCACATTTTGAACATTGTGGCAATGGGGTCTAAACCCCATCATCACAGTGACCAAAATGTAAGTGTGGGATCCATAGCTGAAGCACATTTTGAACATTGTGGCAATGGGGTCTAAACCCCATCATCACAGTGACCAAAAGGTAAGTGTGGGGTCCATAGCTGAAGCACATTTTGAACATTGTGGCAATGGGGTCTAAACCCCCATCATCACAGTGACCAAAATGTAAGTGTGGGGCCCATAGCTGAAGCACATTTTAAACATTGTGGCAATGGGGTCCAACCCCCATCATCACAGTGACCAAAAGGTAAGTGTGGGGTCCATAGCTGAAGCACATTTTGAACATTGTGGCAATGGGGTCCAACCCCCATCATCACAGTGACCAAAATGTAAGTGTGGGGTCCATAGCTGAAGCACATTTTGAACATTGTGGCAATGGGGTCTAAACCCCCATCATCACAGTGACCAAAATGTAAGTGTGGGGTCCATAGCTGAAGCACATTTTGAACATTGTGGCAATGGGGTCTAAACCCCTATCATCACAGTGACCAAAATGTAAGTGTGGGGCCCATAGCTGAAGCACATTTTGAACATTGTGGCAATGGGGTCCAACCCCCATCATCACAGTGACCAAAAGGTAAGTGTGGGGTCCATAGCTGAAGCACATTTTGAACATTGTGGCAATGGGGTTTAAACCCCCATCATCACAGTGACCAAAATGTAAGTGTTGACATTGAAAAAGCTGCAACTGCCAAACTGCATGGATGATTCCTGGTCACAGAACAACAAACACATCAGTGGCAAAGTAGTGCTTGTGTCCCATAGCAACATAGATTGGGGAAGGCAAACAGTGCAGTGCAAATAAGACATACCTTTGGCCATGTGCAGACAAACATCACCCATGGGGGCTGACACTGTCAACATCCATCAATGACACAATGACAGAAGTGACCATCATAGTGCAGACCCACATATTTGCACCAATGGGCACACAAATGGAGATACCCTGTGGAGACTGTAGATGTGAGGTGAACAAATAACATACCATGGCAGCAATGGGACACACAAACAATGATCATTGTGCTGACTGATGACCTAGGAGTCCCAGGGACAGCAGGTGAAACCCACCAAACAACATACAGCCAATGGCACACTAAAGATATGCCAATGCAGTGGTGCAGATGCACAAACACAAACAGGCAGACCCACACTGCACATCAAACACAACAGGTGAGGGGGGGTGTCAGTGTCCCCAGGCAAACACACAACACATGATGAGGCCTGAATACCAATTACACAGATGCACATACAGTGCCACACAAAAGTAACTCATGGACCCAAATCCCCTATGTGGGCAATCAGGCATTGTTAGATGAGAGGGAGCACAAATTACACATGTCACACAAGCTTGTAGGAACAGCAACTAACACAGCAAGAGACAGACCCACCACAGCACCACCCCCAGGGACCCCATATTGTGATGACACTAGCCTGCATGATAATCCCACTGTGATGACAATGTTAGATGTCATTCACACTGTGAACCCCAGCCATGTGTCCTGAGCAACTAACTACCATCACACCTACACAAGCTCCAATCAATCAGCACGGGCTGCCATCCAAGGCCAATATGGAGGTAGGGGTCTGGCCGTGCAACAACTCACTTTTGCACACACTCAACACCACACACCCTGATCTCCAGCAATGTGCAGCAGTGAAGCTCACATGGACTGGTGACATTGCACATGCACCCATGACAATACCAGGGGTGGTGGTGGGAACTAAGGTGCAGAAACCCATCACACATGGCCAGTCAACAAGACTCGTCAATGTCTGACACACAGCACAGTATGCCGTACATGGGCATGATGTGAAATCCACCACAATCAATGGGATCCTGGCCGTAGTCACACACCAATGAAGAAGCCAAGGTGACACACGAAGAACACACGTACACAACTACCAACATTGCAGCTCTGACCCTGAGCAGTGGCAGCAGTCACACACACAACGTGTCACAATCACTGAAAGCTAACACAAACTGTAAATCACATGACTCATGTAAACAAGTGCCAAGGGGAATCCTGAATGTGTCCCATCTGCGTTTGCCCACATCCCCAGCACTGACAACAAAGACAACCTGGGATGACAACCTCATGAACATTAGTTTGCCATGCACCCACATCACAGAGAAACCAGGTCCAAGATGCTGGATGAACACAGAACAACTCAGCAAGCATCACAAACAGGAACATCCCTAGGGACACAGCCTGTGTAGGAAAAGGGAAGGGAACACGCACAGACATGCTTACACAACACAGGCCCACGCAATGTCAACAGATTACACACTGCCATGAGGGCACTCCACTCCTGTGGAAGGTCCGCTGTGCCAAACCTTGTCTGTGCACGACCCAAACATGTCAGCAGAACACTCCGTCAGTGAGTCAACAACCACAACACACAGAAGGCTCTGCTCACATCAGCCTGGGTACGGGAGTGTCACGTCAGTCATCTGCACACACACCAAACACGTGTCAAGCAAGTTGCACTGTATACACAGATGAGTCCTTCGACATTGATGTGCAAAACTGCATGTCCAGTGGAGCTGGGCACACAGTCAGGGAAATCGGAACATTGAACAGTGGTAAGCCCACCAGATGTGCATCAGTGTAAGACAAAGATGTTCATTTACAAATGCAAAAAGGACATCCCTGTGTCAAATGCTGAACATTACACCCTCAGACTGTAGCAAAGGATGCCATAGATCCAGACTACAACAGGACACATATCCCATGGACCACCTGGAGTCCATCACTGCAACACTTCTTCGTCCTGATGTGAACACTATTACAACTGCAAATGCAGGATGCTACTCATCCACATCATGTACATCAAAAGAAAACCCAAAAGTAAACAAAAAGGGGCTTTATTCAGCAAATGTCAGGGTAAACACGGAAGTCCAAAAGAAACTAAGGCCAATGGCCAGTCCAAAATCACAGTACCAACGGGGTGAGAAGTGACAACTGGTCACACATTGCTTGCCTGCACTGGTACGGTTGGGGGACATCCCCCTTGGAGGGGCACACAAGGGGCAGGCCAGGCACCGCAGGGACAGGATCAGGGGATGGCAGAGTGAGGCAGTGAAGGGGTGGTGGGTGCAGGAGTGTCACTGGCAACTGCAGTGGAGGTGTCTGATTCAGGGGGGGCCGGCACCACTGTGGTACACAAGTCAGTTGGTGTGGGTGCTGCAACCACTGCAGTGGGCTGGACTGATGTAGTGGACTGGGTACCCACTGCAGTCCCCGAGTCAGACGTGGTGGTTGAGGACTCCACTGCAGTGCATGACTCCAAGTGAGTGGAAGGGTGGGCAGATGAGGTGGGCAGGACAGAGGGGGGGGACCCAGTCCCCACAACAGTGCCACTAACAGGCAGAGCGTCTGGGTTGGGGGTGGAAGAGCAAGTGGCAGGGGGGGAGGGCCTAAGCAGTCTGGGGATGTGGTATCGGTGTGTGGGGAAACCTGGGGCAGGGTGTGGTGGGGGAACCTGTGCAGTGGTGGCCTGGGGGATGGAGGAGAGAGACTGGGCGCTGGAGCTGCGTGGTGGTGGTGGTGGGGTCTTGCTCTTCCTTCTCCGGGGGGACTTCCTAATGGGCTCCTGTGTCTGCCTGCGCCTGGGGGAGGGTGTCCGGGGGCGAGGGGCACTCCTCAATGTGTGGGTGGACTTCCTCTTCCCCTGGTATGCTGGATCAGCAGGAATGGAGGGGAAGAGGCCGAGGTCACACAGGAAGATCTGCTGTGTAGGTGGGGTAGCAGGCGAGGCAAGGGAAGGGGTCTTGGAGAGAGAGGATTTGGAGGACTGCGGAGTGAATGTGGATGCCTGTGTGTGTGTGTGTTCCCCATCCCCTGTGTCTGTGGTATCAGTCCCCTGAGGATGCTTGTGTGCATGTCTTGCCTTACTCTTGGGTGTGTCTGTGCTGCTCGTGTCTGTGTGTTTGGTTGACTGTGCAGGTGTGCATGTGCTTTGGACAGGTAGGGGGCAGGAAGTGTGGATGGGGCAGAGGTGGGAGGGGTGAGGGACTGTTGGAGGAGGGACACTGCTGCCATCAGGGAGGAGTCCATGGACCTATTGCTCCTCTGTAGGGCAGACATACCCGTCGAGATGCCCTCCATGAACGACACCAGCTGTGTCAACAGAGTGGTGTGTGCATGGAGGACACTCAGCATTGCTGTCTGCCCTACATGGAGCTGCCGAAGGAGGTACACAGACTCCTCACTCAGGGCAGCAGGGGACACAGGGGCAGGGGCTGCGGTGCCTGGCACGAAGGAGACACGCTCCAGAGCACGGGAGCCTCCACGGACCTCAGGAATGGGAGCCAATGGGAGGGCGGTGGTGGTGGTGGTGGTGGCGGGGCCAGACAGACTAGCTGGCCCTTGGTGGCTGCTGAGACCCGCATCCACAAGGGAGTCATCCTCCGAGCAGCTGTGGTCCCCAGCTGAGGTGGATGGTGCTGAGGACTCCTCGGTGTGGCTCCCCTCGCCCTCCGTGCCACTGGGTCCCTCTGACCACTCGTCCGATGCTGACCCAGTCTGGCTCCGCTGCTCCTCCTGGTCCGTGGAGCTGTCCCCTCCTGTGGCCATGGATGTATCTGCAAACAATTAGGGAAACAGACAAACATCAGTCACCTGCACTGACCGCACACACCACAGTAAGTACAGCACATTACAGAGCAAGCCCTGGCATCCTTAGTTGAACATTGCCTAAAGTCCTCACACAGATTCGGGAAGCCAATTGTCAGTCTGATGGTCAACCATGGGACTCACACCCCTCCTGCCCTTGCACCCATCTGTCTGGTGCCTGGCTGATGGTAAGACCCCAGTGTGGACACATGCACCACCTACACAGTTGTTGGACATTGCAGGGAACACGGTGAAGTATGTGAACATGCACACATCACATCTCTTGCCACTGAGTCAGTGCAGGTGTCCGGATAAAGGGATGGCCAGAGTCTAATTAGAAATGCATGTGATGCATACCAGCACCAGACACCATGATGCACCCATGTCCGGATAGTCAATGCCACAATGGGGTGCATGTTGCACATGTCACTCCCCTGCAGGATCAGTCCCAGGAAGTTTAATGCCATGACACAGGAATGCGTGCAAAGTCATACATTACTGTCTCAAGTCACATGGCCATGGCAGCCAGCCAACAACAGTCTGCACTGTGTCACAATCCGAGGGCATGGGGAATGCAAGTTATGTGACTGACAAGTGCACATGTCCATCCCCCAAAACCACATCATCTGTACTACTATTTGTCCACGTCATACCAACTGGACATATGGGGGACATGAAACACAACTCTCTGAACATGAGCACCTCACAGTGTGCTGTGAATGAAAATACAGCTGCCTGAAAGTCACAGTCGCAAACACCTGTGTGCACAGTCAAGTGATCAGACACCTATAAGTCACAGAAGTATCGTCTATCATGGTCACATCTCAGATGGCATGCTGAGCCCTAACCGATAAACATACCAGTAGTCCTGACAACGAAGCCACAGCACAATGACACAGAGGCAGACACCTGAGGGAGCATGTCACTGATCACAACATGCCAGATGATACACGGGAGTGGGAGTACAGAGTCTATTGTATGCCCTGGAGTATGCATGACTGTCCTGCTCCACCTGTAAGAGGGATGAGTCCTGGACAGTAGGCAGGTGGCTAAGCATGTGTGACACACTGGATACACATACTCCTGAGGCCCAAACATTGTTCCCACCAGCAGCATGGGTGTGTGCCAAATTCCCCAGGGACATGTGGTGAGTCAGAGCAGCAAGCGGACCACATATCAAAGTTACACCCAGATCACATGTCAGAACTTAGGCATTGTGTAAGCAATTGACCCACCCATGAATCGCACAACATAGTCATGGGAACAAATGCTGTCCCCCACCTTGAGCAAATCAAAATGCAATGACACAGTCCCCAAATGACACAATTTCCTGACTATAAGGGCCACACATATGCGTATCAGAGGAGAAGTGGGCATGTCACAAATGAGGGACATGTTTCCTGGACCACATGACTGATGTACTGTGGAAGTTTAACCAGGCCAGAGGAGGGCACATAGCATGTCAGACAAAGTGCACAGTGCAGTCATGGACTCACCCCCTCCTTGCTGCTGTCTGTCCTTCAGCTGCCCATCCAGGTCAGGGAAGACCACCGCCAGGATCCGGAGCATGTGGGGGTCAGGGTCCGGTGTCCGCCCCTCCTGCGAGGAGGCGACAGCTTCAGCTGGACCCTTGCGATCCTCCGGGTCCAGCCACGAAGGTCCTGCCACCTCTTTTGGCAGTTGCGGATCCTGCGCCTGTAGACCCCCACGGATCTTACTTTCCGGGCGATGGTCAGCCAGATGTCCTGCTTCTGGTGGTCATCAGCCTGTGAGGATGACAAAGTGAAAAGGCCATTACTACACATGCAACAAATACGTGCATCACACAGCTGGATATACATGTCTCAATCACAGGGGCATATGATGTACACAGGCAGTGCAACAATGGCTATGAACAGTTTGCCAGCAGTCACTACATGGTATCATTGCATGGGAAGTAAACCTAGTTGGAATGCACTGTTAATGCACTGTACCAGTTCAGTGCATGTAACTACACACTTTGGGGTGTGACAACTACTCAGTGGGCATGCTAGCCAGTGGTGTGCACACCGAAAGTCCTGCTAGTCAGACAACATGCACAATTAGTGATGCAGTGGACAGCACACTCACCTGCTCCCCTGGTTTCCCATACAGCTTGCTGTACTGTGGAAGGAGGCTGTCCAGCAGGGCCTGGTTCTCCTCAAGGCTGAAGGCTGGGGCTCTCTCCACAGTACGTGCCATTGCAGGAGCCAGAGGATGCATAAACAGCAGCAGTGTTGGTGGCAGATGTCATCCTGGAGCATGTAGTGCAGGCAAGTGAGCTCTCAGGGGAACAGCCAGCATTATATGTGTGCTGCAGAGGCAGATACTGTCCCATGTGTCCAAAATGATAGGTCCAAGTCGTTTGCATCTTCTGAATCTGACCAATCCATGGAATAGCAGCACTAATACACGCCCACAGCATCCTTCAAATCTTCAACTTCATGACACCCATGATTTTGCAACATTGTTGTGGCTGGCCAACTGAATTCACTGCATCAGACTCGTTGGTGCTTCGAAAACGCGTCCGTTGCCATGCCAGGCCCCAGCCAATGTGTGCGCACCGTTCGGTCCATTGCTGTACAACGCGTACCCGGGATACAACGCGTACCCGCTCACATTGAATGCAATGGGCCGGCCGGGCACACCGATCGGTCCATTGCTGTACAACGCGTATTGCGGATACAACGCGTACCCGCTCACATTGAATGCAATGGGCCGGCCGGGCACACCGATCGGTCCATTGCTGTTCAACGCGTACCCGCTCACATTGAATGCAATGGGCCGGCCGGGCACACCGATCGGTCCATTGCTGTACAACGCTTATTGTGGATACAACGCGTACCCGCTCACATTGAATGCAATGGGCCGGCTGGGCACACCGATCGGTCCATTGCTGTTCAACGCGTACCCGGGATACAACGCGTACCCGCTCACATTGAATGCAATGGGCCGGCCGGGCACACCGATCGGTCCATTGCTGTTCAACGCGTACCCGCTCACATTGAATGCAATGGGCAGGCCGGGCACACCGATTGGTCCATTGCTGTACAACGCGTATTGCGGATACAACGCGTACCCGCTCACATTGAATGCAATAGGCCAGCCGGGCACACCGATCGGTCCATTGCTGTTCAACGCGTACCCGGGATACAATGCGTACCCGCTCACATTGAATGCAATGGGCCGGCCGGGCACACTGATCGGTCCATTGCTGTTCAACGCATACCCGGGATACAACGCGTACCCACTCACATTGAATGCAATGGGCCGGCCGGGCACACCGATCGGTCCATTGCTGTTCAACGCGTATTGTGGATACAACGCGTACCCGCTCACATTGAATGCAATGGGCCGGCCGGGCACACCGATCGGTCCATTGCTGTTCAACGCGTACCCGGGATACAACGCGTACCCGCTCACATTGAATGCAATGGGCCGGCCGGGCACACCGATCGGTCCATTGCTGTTCAACGCGTACCCGCTCACATTGAATTCAATGGGCCGGCCGGGCACACCGATCGGTCCATTGTTGTACAACGCGTATTGCGGATACAACGCGTACCCGCTCACATTGAATGCAATGGGCCGGCCGGGCACACCGATCGGTCCATTGCTGTTCAACGCGAACCCGCTCACATTAAATGCAATGGGCCGGCCGGGCACACCGATCGGTCCATTGCTGTACAACGCGTATTGCGGATACAATGCGTACCCGCTCACATTGAATGCAATGGGCCGGCCGGGCACACCGATCGGTCCATTGCTGTTCAACGCATACCCGGGATACAACACGTACCCGCTCACATTTAATGCAATGGGCCGGCCGGGCACACCGATCGGTCCATTGCTGTTCAACGCGTAGCCGCTCACATTGAATGCAATGGGCCGGCCGGGCACACCGATCGGTCCATTGCTGTACAACGCGTATTGCGGATACAATGCGTACCCGCTCACATTGAATGCAATGGGCCGGCCGGGCACACCGATCGGTCCATTGCTGTTCAACGCATACCCGGGATACAACACGTACCCACTCACATTGAATGCAATGGGCCGGCCGGGCACACCGAACGGTCCATTGCTGTTCAACGCGTACCCGGGATACAACGCATACCCGCTCACATTGAATGCAATGGGCCGGCCGGGCACACCGATCGGTCCATTGCTGTTCAACGCGTACTGCGGATACAACGCGTACCGCTCACATTGAATGCAATGGGCCGGCCGGGCACACCGATCGGTCCATTGCTGTTCAACGCGTACCCGGGATACAACGCGTACCCGCTCACATTGAATGCAATGGGCTGGCCGGGCACACCGATCGGTCCATTGCTGTTCAACGCGTACCCGCTCACATTGAATGCAATGGGCGGGCCGGGCACACCGATCGGTCCATTGCTGTACAACGCGTATTGCGGATACAACGCGTACCCGCTCACATTGAATGCAATGGGCTGGCCGGGCACACCGATCGGTCCATTGCTGTTCAACGCGTACCCGCTCACATTGAATGCAATGGGCCGGCCGGGCACACCGATCGGTCCATTGCTGTACTAACGCGTATCGCGGATACAACGTGTACCCGCTCACATTGAATGCAATGGGCCGGCCGGGCACACCGATCGGTCCATTGCTGTTCAACAGCGTACCTGGGATACAACGCGTACCCGCTCACATTGAATGCAATGGGCCGGCCGGGCACACCGATCGGTCCATTGCTGTTCAACGCGTACCCGGGATACAACGCGTACCCGCTACATTGAATGCAATGGGCCGGCCGGGCACACCGATCGGTCCATTGCTGTTCAACAGCGTACCGCGCTCACATTGAATGCAATGGGCCGGCCGGGCACACCGATCGGTCCATTGCTGTACAATGCGTATTGCGGATACAACACGTACCCGCTCACATTGAATGCAATGGGCCGGCCGGGCACACCGATCGGTCCATTGCTGTTCAATGCGTACCCGGGATACAACGTGTACCCGCTCACATTGAATGCAATGGGCCGGCCGGGCACACCGATTGGTCCATTGCTGTACAACGCGTCCCTGTACAAGTCACTGGCATATGTCACCATGCCTGTCACAGGTGAACATATGCCAGCCACATATACTTCCCAGGGAGTGAGGGGCACACCTACAACACCACAGCCTGTCCTCACTGTATCCTAAGGCATGTAAGGCTGCATTACCTGTTCCGTGTATGGGGGTCAACATGTTGTTTTTTGGGTGGCACTTGGGGGCAGCCACTCCCAGGCTGTGCACGTGTTCATGGGGATAGAATCCTTGGTGTGTTGTGCACATGAACACTGTGGTGTGCAACTGTTCATTTCAGGGCATGTGGCATGGTCACATTCCACGGTTGTGTATGTGTATGTCATGTCACATACCCCCTGAGTCCCATGTGGGACGGTATGTACGTCCCAGGGTGACCCATTGCCAGAATTGTGATGGCCCTCCACAGTCTGTGTGCATGTTGTGTTTACAATGTCTCTGATTCCATGTGCACAATGGGAGACAGTCTCCACATCCACGTTGTTTGTGCATGGACTTTGATGTTGTGCGTGTGTGTGTCACATACGTCCATGTCTGTCCTGCCGAGGCAACAGGGACCACTACCTGTGGGGGTCATGGTTGTTTAGCTGTGGTTTATTCATGATGCACCATGTCATGCCAGTGTCCATGTGGCAATACAGGGTCCCTGGGAATCTACCTGTCGATGAGCTGTGATGCCTGGGGCACATCTGTCCTCACATGTCACTGTGGTGTGTGTTTGGAACGTGACAGCAGTACATGGGTACTGTGACACAGCCTAATGATATCCCGTAGCACAACCTGGGACTTGTTGAGGGATCATGTTGAACTGTGATGTTAGATGTTAGCCATGTAGGTGCCATACATGTCCTTACGGAACGGCACACGCATCATGTACTTGTGTCTCGTAATGATGTATCATGTGATATTGAGTCTGGTCTATGCCACATATGTGGGGTGACTGACAATCTTTCTTTCTACACGTATGCACTGCAGGGCACCAGCTGTCCATCGGCCATTCCCTGACCTTGCAACAGTGGTTGAACGGGACTGCATCCGACGGTACCGCTTCACCAGGCCACTGATTGAAGAATTGGCGGTGCGGTTGGCCCCACATTTGCATCCTGGCCGGACATACCCTACAGCGCTGACCCCCAAGGTGAAGGTGATGGCAGCCCTACACTTCTTTGCCACCGGTACCTTTCAACACACTGTGGCGTCTGCTGGTGGGATGTCACAGACCATGTTCAGCCGTGTGCTCCGCGATGTTTTGGAGGCTATGTTGAGATACCTGAACCAGTACATCTATTTCCCTAGACTTCAACAACTCACTGACGTGAAGAGTGACTTCTATGCCCGGGGGAGGATGCCGCATGTCATTGGCTCCATTGATGGGACATATGTGGCTTTGGTACCACCACAGGCCCAAGAGCAGGCATACAGGAACCGCAAACACTACCATTCAGTCAATGCACTGGTGGTATGTCCCGAGGATGATGTCACAGATGCGGAACCAGCGTGCCTGGCTTGTTGGTGTGTACTGACTTTGTACCATTGTGTGTGTTCTGCAATGTAGTGTTCCACCCTCTTTTCCAACTCAGCTAATGTGCAATTGTCTGTATGTAGGTGACTCCGGATACCCCAACATGCCGTGGTTGCTGACGCCCCTCAGGAACCCTGTGACACCAGCCCAGATGTGCTACAATGAGGCACATGGTCAGACCAGGAGAGTGATTGAGCGGACATTTGGTCTCCTGAAGAGCCGCTTCCGCTGCCTAGATAAGACAGGAGGGGCCCTCCCATATGCCCCAGCAAAGGTGTGCAAGATTGTCATCGTCTGCTGCATGCTACACAACCTGGCAGTGCAGAAGGAGTTGCCTCTCATCCTGGATGACGATGACCAACATCCGCCACCTGTGGAGGATCCTGGGCTGGACCACGATGCCAGTAATGATGATGATGATGAGGGTGATGTCCGCACACAGCTCATCACCAACTTCTTCAGCTGAATGTGAGTATCCAGGGATGTTATGTCAATGATGTGAGTTTGCAAGATATGTGTTGGTGGTGCTCTGGTGCTGTTTGAGTGTGTCCATGTGCTACTTGACTGGATGCGTGCAGCGATGTGTCCTTACAGGTAGTCTGTACTCCCCAACAGTGTTGGCATGCTAACTTGGTTCTGGGTGGGTTTCTTGTGACATGTATTGGGCATGAGTATTGCAGTTCTGTCCTGTTCTTCAGTGCTTTTGACTGTGTGTCATTTCTGTCCTTCACAGGGTACTTTCAGAGTTGTTTGGTCAACTGTGATCCCCCGACACCGTGAATCAACTTCCAGGGTGGTAGCTGTCGTTTCCCTACAGGTGATGTGCGCCACACCCATGGACTTCCTTTCTTCTACACTTGTTGACTGTGTGCCCACTGCCAGGTGGGATTACCTTGCATCTGTAGTGGTTACAACATGTTGCAAATGTGTAATAAACCTGTGCTTCACTTTGTGATGTGCGTTGTCTGTGGTCACACATCTGACTGACATTTGCTTACTGCACCAGTGGGCTAGTTGACACAGACTGGGAATAGGTGTTGGGTCTGTGCATTGCACCGTATTTCCTGGCAACATCAGTGTAGGCGATGAGTCAGATGGCCCTGGTGTGTATGTGTTGTGTAGCCCTGGTGGTGTGTCTCCCTCATATGTGTCACGTCGCCATGACTCACATGCCGGTGTTGTACTTGCTGTAGCAGTTAGCATGCACAGTGTCATTTCACAGATCATCATCTCCACTTCAGAAACAACGTTGGAATCACAACAGAGGCAAGTATGGTGTATTAGTGAGTTTATTGACATACATGTGTGAGTATAGTGCACAGGATGGTGGGTGCTGTACATTGTGATTGTAATCCAAAGTTCCAAGATGATTTGGAAGTCCTGGTAGCAGAAATGTCCAGAGTAAAGTCCACAGTCATCTGATACATTGGTCCAACTTGAGCTCCCCATGTCATGTGGGAGAGTTGTGTTGCATTCGACAGGGTGAAGAGTTTGGGCACAAAGGTGATTTTCCAGAACAGGTGTTGGCTTCCTGGGGGTTGTGCATGGCCATCAGCCTCTCAGTTGTCCTTCCTCGGACGACCCCTCTTCTTTGGGGGGGACCCTCAAGTGCAGGCTGCTGCGGTGCAGGGGACTCTCCGCCAGAGTCATCCTCCCTCCCTGTGGCAGTTGCAGTTGTTGCAGCACCAGATGTTGTGGGCACACAGGGAGGTGTTGACATGTTGGTGCAAATCTGGCGGAGGCATTGCAATATGTCCCTATGCACCGCCGTCTGTTCTTGCACTGTGTCCCACTTGGACTCCATGCGGGACATGTGTAAGTCCAAGCGGGCATGATGGGCAGCCTGCTGCTGTTGAATGTCCCTGAGGATCCCCACTACCTGGCTGAACTCTCCGGTGCTAGTCTGGTACGCATCAGCTATGCGTACCAGTTGTGGGTCATCATGCAGTCCAGACCCCTCTGCAAGCAGCGACCTATGTCTACCACCCCTCCCACCACCCCTGGCGACACGTGAAGGACCTGCGGTGGCACGCACAGGTGACCCTGGGCCCCCTTGGGGGTTGTTGCTGGTGTTGTTGTCCGTAGCTCCACGTTGGGCCGGGGTCCGTGTGCTGTTGGTGGTGGTGGTCCTTGGTCTGTCCGTGTCGGCAGGGGTGGTCTGTGTGTTGGCAGTTGTTGGAGGGGTGGGTGCAGGGGGTGCAGCTGGTGGTCCTGCTGGTGCTGCATGATGACTCACTGCGGAGGTGCCAGGTAGGTCTTCGTCATCCGAGGTGGGCAGAGGCTGTTCCACACCAGTGAGCTCAGTGTCCCCCGGAGCCTGGGACAGGGACTCCTCAGCGTCTGCTGCTGTGTCCCCATCATCACCTGTATTTGGAAGAGACACACAATGTATGTAATGTTTCTACAGGCATCAATGGTTCAAACACCTGACAGTTGTGACTGTACCTCTGGATGCGGGCCTGTACATTGCATTGTCCTAAGTTGTCACAGTCAGCTGTTGATATTGGTGTAGCGCATTGTCCTGACAACATGAAGCATTTCAATGTGAATGTTGAGGTGTGTGCATGGCCAGCATTGGTGGTATTTGGTTGACATCCGGACATCCTTCTCCCTCCAGCCCAGTTATCCCACCATGAAGCATGCCACCCTTGCAGTGGGTGCAGGTTGACTCTCAGGATGTCAGTCAGTGGTGTCCTGCTGTTTGTTGGTGCCCAGTTCCCAGCAGGGCCTTGTGCTCCCCACAGCAGTACCCAGTGTCAGCCATCTTGTCAGTTGTTTTCCACTCCCTGTGATGTGAGCATGGTTCAGAGTGGTGTTGATGGGCCAATTGTGAGGGTGAGCAATATCTGTGACTACCACTCCCATCATGCTATTGCCTGCACCCCCTTCCCAGCATGCCCATACTTCCTTCCTTTTGAGTGGACTTCACTGTGTGTGGGTGTGACAGCAATGGCAAGATGGCTGACAGTGGTGTCCTGCTGTTGGTTGGTGGCCAGTTCCCAGCATGGCCTTGTGCTCCCCACAACTAGAGCACCGGTGTCAGACATCTTTGATGGGGCTTTCCACTCTCTGTGAGGTGTGCATGCTTCAGTGTGAGCTTGCTGGGCCATGTGGTTTGGGGATGTTGAGCTGTGACTACCACTCCCATCATGCTATTGCCTCCACCCCCTTCCCAGCATGCCCATACTTCCTTCCTTTTGAGTGTACTTCACTGTGTGTGGGTGTGACAGCAATGGCAAGATGGCTGACAGTTGTGTCCTGCTGTTGGTTGGTGGCCAGTTCCCAGCAGGGCCTTGTGCTCCCCACAACAGAGCACCGGTGTCAGACATCTTTGATGGGGCTTTCCACTCTCTGTGAGGTGTGCATGCTTCAGTGTGAGCTTGCTGGGCCATGTGGTTTGGGGATGTTGAGCTGTGACTACCACTCCCATCATGCTATTGCCTCCACCCCCTTCCCAGCATGCCCATACTTCCTTCCTTTTGAGTGTACTTCACTGTGTGTGGGTGTGACAGCAATGGCAAGATGGCTGACAGTGGTGTCCTGCTGTTGGTTGGTGGCCAGTTCCCAGCATGGCCTTGTGCTCCCCACAACTGAGCACCGGTGTCAGACATCTTTGATGGGGCTTTCCACTCTCTGTGAGGTGTGCATGCTTCAGTGTGAGCTTGCTGGGCCATGTGGTTTGGGGATGTTGAGCTGTGACTACCACTCCCATCATGCTATTGCCTCCACCCCCTTCCCAGCATGCCCATACTTCCTTCCTTTTGAGTGTACTTCACTGTGTGTGGGTGTGACAGCAATGGCAAGATGGCTGACAGTGGTGTCCTGCTGTTGGTTGGTGGCCAGTTCCCAGCAGGGCCTTGTGCTCCCCACAACAGAGCACCGG
Organism: Calotriton arnoldi; assembly: GCA_963921515.1. Taxonomy (NCBI): domain Eukaryota; kingdom Metazoa; phylum Chordata; class Amphibia; order Caudata; family Salamandridae; genus Calotriton; species Calotriton arnoldi. The sequence goes on along the minus strand of CAWUFW010000250.1, from coordinate 1,549,266 downwards.
TGTCAGACATCTTTGATGGGGCTTTCCACTCTCTGTGAGGTGTGCATGCTTCAGTGTGAGCTTGCTGGGCCATGTGGTTTGGGGATGTTGAGCTGTGACTACCACTCCCATCATGCTATTGCCTCCACCCCCTTCCCAGCATGCCCATACTTCCTTCCTTTTGAGTGTACTTCACTGTGTGTGGGTGTGACAGCAATGGCAAGGTGGCTGACAGTGGTGTCCTGCTGTTTGTTGGTGCCCAGTTCCCAGCAGGGGCTTGTTCTCCCCACAGCAGTACCCAGTGTCAGCCATCTTGTCAGTTGTTTTCCACTGCCTGTGATGTGAGCATGGTTCAGAGTGGTGTTGATGGGCCAATTGTGAGGGTGAGCAATATCTGTGACTACCACTCCCATCATGCTATTGCCTCCACCCCCTTCCCAGCTTGCCCATACTTCCTTCCTTCTGACTCTGCTTCCCTGTGGGGTAGTGTGCCTGTGCTGAATGGATGGCTGACAGTGTTGTCCTGGCGTTTGTTTGGCTACAAGTCCCATGTGTGTCACTGTGCTTCCCACAGCATGACCCAGGGTGGTGGTTCTTTGTGGGATAATTAATTTTAGTGTGAGGCAATGCATTTTCCCAGGTGTGTTGTGTGTAGTTTGTGTTAGGGGTGTGTGTGGGGAGAGCTGCTGGTAACTATGGTCAGTGGCTGTCAGTCCTCCTTCCCACCCAGCCAGATATCCCACCATGGAACGTGCTTCCATTGCAGGGAGTGCAAGTTGTCTTTCAGGATGTCAGTCAGTGGTGTCCTGCTGTTGGTTGGTGCCCAGTTCCCAGCAGGGCCTTGTGCTCCCCACAGCAGTAGCCAGTGTCAGCCATCTTGTCAGTTGTTTTCCACTCCCTGTGATGTGAGCATGGTTCAGAGTGGTGTTGATGGGCGTATTGTGAGGGTGGGCAATATCTGTGACTACAACTCCCATGATGCTATTGGCTACACTGACTTGACCAGCATACACAGAATTCCTTCCTTTCTGTGGGATTCCCTGTGTGGTGGTTTTGTAGTGGTGGCTACATATCTGACAGTGTTTGTTGGTTATATTTGTGCCACTGCCTAGCTTTATTTGTTGTAGGGTTTGTACATGTCATGACACAGTTACATATCACTATGAGATGGCATGTGTTGTGTTTATCTGACTGACATACACATCTTGGGATGATTCTGTTTTTGTTGCTGTGTATTTGCTAAGGGTGCATGGTTTGACTATCCCCTTGACAGTGATGTGTGTGTATTGTCACACAATATTGGGTATATTGGTTGTGTACTCACCAGGCTCTGGGATGTTTTCTAGTCCATATACGCTCACTGGTGGTAGGATGGCCCGCACCTTCTCCTCCCAGGGCCTGAGGTATAGTGGTTTGGCAGGAGGGCCACTGCCGGTGTGTTGGCTCAAGATGTAATCCTTCTTCAGTAGGTCCCTGACCCTCCTGCGCACATCATACCACCTGTTCTGGATGTCTTCCTTTGTGCGCAAACATGGTGATTGTGCGTTCACCCTGTCGACGATCCTCGCCCACATCTTGGTTTTCTGCGACATGGGGGTCTGTTGGACCAGTGTACCAAACAGCTGTGGCTCTACCCTGAGGATCTCATCTACCATGACTTCCAATTCACTATCTAGGAACTTTGGATTCTTCTTGGGGGGCATGGTGATGGGTGGTGGTGGTGAGTGATGTGTGTTGGTGTGCAAGTGAGGGTGTGTGAGTGTGTGTTTTGCTGGGTGTATGTGAGGGTGCTATTTGTTGAGGTGCTGATGGTGTGTGGCTTGTGTGATGGATGAGCTGTGAGTGTGTGTGTGGTTGCTGTCTGTTGGTGTTGTGTGCTGGCAGGTAATTTGAATTTGCAAAGGATCATGGTAGAGATTTGTGTCCTTTATATGGGTGGAGTTGTGGGTGTGTCTTTGTTCCCTGTTTCCCCCCAGTATTTATTGGCTTTGTAATTGCTTGTTTGGCCTTTTTTTGTGTGTTTTTCCCTTTGTACTTTTTGTGCATGTAGGAGACGTTCTTCTGACCGAGTCGGACCCTGCAGTTGTCTCGTGCGAGCTTCTCCGAGTCGTTCACGCTGTGTTTGTGCTGTTTTATGTGCTGCGTACGCGTCGGTCGCGGTGTATTGGGTTGCTTCGGCTCGCTGTTTTGTATGCGTGTCGGTCGTACGGCTTGAGCTCCGTGCGACTCGGTCGTGTTTTCCACGCGTTGCATCGTACTTGGCGGGTCGGAGTTCGCGGGTACGTTTCGTTCGGGATTCTTCCTGGTGCGTGTCGGTCGGTTCGATTTGCGTGCTTTTCCGGCCGGATAGCTGTTTTCCGCGCGGTTCGGTCGTTCGTATTGTGTTCCATACGAGTCGGTCGGATTTTGCACGCTTTTCATCGTACTTTGCGGGTCGGGCTGCACCGGTACGTGTCGGTCGGAATAAATTCCGGCTCCGAGTCGGTCGGTACGTTTTCCGGCCCGGATCGGAATCGGCCCCAAAGTGTCTGTTGTTTAGTTACTTTTTAGTTAATAAGCAAGTACACTATACATGTGCATCACATAAGTACTAGAACATGGGAAAATGATACTTCCTAGACATAGCAATTCAACATCCTGCAGGGCATTTTATCAAAAGGATGTAGGTTGTAGCTGAGAGAGTTAAAGGTTAAATAGGCCTGAGGTGATAACAAAAGTAACATGCACATAGCAACACAAGGATTTTTGTTTTGCAATCCCTGTTGACAGCTTGTATTTCCAGTTATTTAAGAGAAAATCAAAATACCCTGACCCAGAACAAACAGGCTTCCCAAACCTTGCAGAGACAAATGTATGATCACTTTGAACAGTTTGTAGTGGACTGATCTCCTATGAAAATGGAAATGAAAAGGTCAGACTAGAGATGCTAGAAGAAAATTCAATTTGTCTGATCATACCAGAATCATTTTTATAGCTAAAACTAGACTATTCATTAGCAAATGGCCCTTATTCATGAAGCCCCAAACCATTTAAGCACTTTACTAGGAAATCCTTCAGCAGTTTTTTAAAACTGGTATGTTGCTGTGTTTATTCTGCCTTAATTCCTTTCAGACAGTTAGAGCATTTGTCATTTTCCTTTAGTTTTATGAGAGCAGTTAATGGTGGCTGTGACTCTGTAGCCTAACAGTAAATGCATAATGTGATGATCACCATATGTCTGTCGCCAGTTACCTATAACAACAGGCCCGCACCCAACCACCATAGTTTCAAATTTGAGCCAGCAAGCACACACACTCAGCAACATTGCAATTTCCAAATAAAGTAAAATCAACGCACCTCTCTCACCACCACTCCGCAGAGTTGGGTAGCTTCTTAAAGTCATCACTGGACTCATCACCAAATCGGTTGGTTGATAACTTAATTCTTCTGGTGGCAGTTGTTGAAGTAGTCACGTCCTGAGTCCTTCCATCATCCTCCTGATTCTGAGTAACGTGTCCAACTCCATACTGACTGAGTACCGACTCAGATGCGATAGATTGTCCAGTAGTGCAATGCTGTTGATGAACAACTAGAGAAACATTGAGTAATTTTTTGTGTCGACTAGATTTGTGTTTGTTAGCTAAAGGGACTGGCCGGCTCTTTGAGGATTGTGAAGCAGAAAACAAAGCAGTGTGGACCCGGGAAACAAATGTTGCTAAGTGTCAAAGGGAAAGGGAAAAATCACAGTCAAGAAAAAAAATTATCCCTGCCGCTAGGCCACAAATATTTTAAATCATCACAAACACAATCAAGCTTAATAGTTATAGTTAAACAAACACCCAGTGTCACTGCCTGCCACCACATGAATCATATCAACACACTCACAAACAACAATCACTCATATTATATATCAGCCTTTGGTGCGTGCAATACATGCCATTTACCTGGTAATTCAAGCGCTGTATCGGTGGTACATTGTTGATTCATTGTTTCACGAAACAGAAATTGGTCAGTCTTGTAAAGAAAGGATAGATAGGCACGGGCTGTAGGCAGGCACAAATTGTCTCTCCAATGTCCTTGAGGGAAATAGGGGAGGCTTCTTTACTGCACACTGATGCAACTCAAATCCACAATAAAATGTGTCTAAAACTGTAGGGCTGTATTAGTCAGTCAGACACAAACAGAATAAAATAATGTACTCCTAGATATATTTGTTTCTTTTTTTTTGTCTTCAAAGCAGTTTGGCGATAGAGAGAGAAAGTTCCATGGTTGGTGGACCAGGCCTAGTAGTCAGGGAAGTAGAGTTCATCCTCAAACTCAGGTGGTTCACCCAGAAGTAGGTCAGCTAACACACTACTGCCATGACCTGAGTCTGACCAGTCACCCTCATCCTCCTGTTGTATTTCAGGTATGGTGTAATTTGGTGATATAAAGTGCTAATTCATTTTGATCATTGCTGATCTCTCCATGTTTTTGGGCAAGAGACTGGTCCTTCTCACTGTGACAACTGTACCAGCTGCACTGAACACACGCTCAGCGGACAAACTGGCTACCAGACAAGCCTGCTAAGCACTGGCCATTGGTGCCTCTTACCATACCAATACACCAATGGGTTTTGATCAAGATAGACCTCTGTTGGGTCATCCAGATAAGCCTCTGCACTGGACTTAATCCCAGCCTTTAGAAACCAAGTATATGAAGGTTTTGGCACTGATGCTCCTGTTTCTGTTGTTGCTGGTGTTCTTGTTCGTTTTGGCTGCTGTGAGCCAACAGCACTGCCCTCAGGCTCTGAAGTTGAAGGCTGCACCACAGAACTTGTGCCCTGGGGGAGTGGGCCTCTAATTCTCAGCTATTCTTTTCCTAGGTCACTGGCTTGCCCAGCAATCCATTTCTTGTAGTTTGAAACATCCCCATCTGAAAAAGGAATGAAAGTGGCCAGTAATTGTTTGTAACATGGATCAAGAATTGTGGCACAAATATAATGTTTGAATGACACAATGTCTCTTTGCACCCTTTCATTAACAGATAAGCGAAGGATTAAGCTCTCTGCCAACCCATATACATCTGCACAAACACTTGGTAAAAGTGGCCAAGAAGTGTAACTTGAAATCTGGGAGTTGAAGTCCCCCTTTCTTTTACAGGAGTTTAATAAGGCAAATGGCTCATCTTGCATGCCTATATCCCCATATAAAACTTCCAATCACGCCCAATTCTGCCCAATCGCACCCTCAAGATGTCTAAAAAAAGAATCGGGGACTCTCAATGGAATTACCCTAAACAAATAAAAGAATTTATCAAGAATATTCATCTAAATGATTCGCCCAAAAATAGCAAGTGGTAGCTAATTCCAGGATTTAACACTGAGATATACTGTTGTTGAAGTTACCCCTGCAGTAGGAGAGTCGAGCTTAACATTCAAAAGAACCTGAGTTCTAGATAGATTAAATTTCTACCCAGAAAACTTGCCGATCCTAGTTGCTTCTTTGACAATCTGTCCAATTGCTGCTAATAGATTAGAAGAAAAAAAACTGCCACATCATCCACGTAAGCAGTCAATTTAAGTTGTTGACCACCAAACATCAAAGGCTGGATACCCGCATTCACGAGGAGCGAATGTAAGTAGGGCTCGATGTACAAGGCAAACAAGAGGGGAGAAAGCAGGCACTCCTGTAGAGTTCCTTGACAGATCTGAAATAAATTTGAGTAGCTTCCTGCATAGGCCACCCTAGCCCATGGACTCTTATAAAATGCCTTGGTCAATTTAATGAATCCATCACCTAAGCTGAAGGTGCCCATCATTGCCTACATACAGTCCCATGCCACATGATTGAAGGCCTTCTCCGTGTCTAATTGGATAATACCTATGTTGGTATTGAGTTTCCCAGCTACATCGAGCACTGCAATCGCTATATTTGTGTGACTAGTGGTGTTCCTCCTGCGACAAACCTGTGTCGCTGTTGAGAGACCAAGGTTGAAATTATGGGGGCAAGGCTCATAGCCAGGAGTTTTGCAAACCATTTTGCATCCTTATTAATCAGAGAGATGGGTCAGTATGACCCCATGTCCTCTATGGGTCTACCCTTTTTCAGAAATACCACAATGTTAGCAGTGTACTAGGTGTCACTAACAACCCCTCCTGTATATATATGTTGAATTACCATGACAAATTTGATGGCTATTATATCTTTAAATATCTTATAGAATTCCAAAGGTATGGCGTCCTCTCCCGCTGCCTTGCCTGTCAGAAGGGCCACCAAAGCAGCATCAATCCCAGCCATAGAGAACTCAGCTTGCAAGTCGCTACGTGATCTTCCCGAGACGGGCAAGACTACACTGCTGAATATACTCTTCAAGTACAGCCTGATCAGTTACATGAAAGTGGCTATATAGCTCCTCATAAAACCAAGAGAACTGCTCCAATATGGACATGGGGCTTGTATGAACCATGCCATTCATACCCTTGGTTGATTGAATCGTACATTTGGACCGTCAATTTGATATTTGATGGGCTAAAACTCGGCCTACCCTTTCCCCATACTTGTATTGTAGCATTCTATGTTTTGCATATTTAGTAACCCTGGGCGAAGTACTACGCTACGCTCGCGTAGTTTGCGAAGTTTGCGCTACTTCGCACAACGCGAATTGCACGTAGCACAGTGCAAACACGCGTAGCGTAGCGTAGCGTAGCATAGTGCAGCGGTCATTTTTTGCTTGCTCGCGGTCCTCAACGTCAAGTTGGCGACCGCGAGCAAGCTAAATGACATCCCGGCGAGACTTTTCCTCGTTCGCGATCAGCAACATCAAGTTGCCGATCGCGAGCGTGAAAATAAACCTCCCGGCGAGATTCTCAACGCGGGAGGTCAGGTTTCTCATTGCGAGTGGTCGCGTATGCTCGCGACCGCTCGCGATGAGAAACTACCAGTCCGCGTTAGAAAGCTGCCGCTCGAGTAAAAATCTACTCGGCGGCAGTAAAAGACAGCTCGCACTGTGCAAGATGCCGTTTTCAATGATTGCACAGTGCGGACAAGCATCCGGCACTGTGCAATCATTGCGAACACCGCACTACGCAGTTCGCGTAGTGCTACGCGTAGCTCGCGTAGTGCGAACTGCACTTTGCGTAGCTTCGCGTAGCGCTACTTCGCGAACTACGCCCAGGCTTAATATTTAGCTGCTACTTGATCTTTTAACCTACGTCTGAGAAGGGACCATTTTTCTATTAATTGAAGAAAAATGATCTGTTCCTCTGCCTCTCCTTGAGCAAATTTCAAAGCATGTAATATTTTGAGTTGAAGAGTGGCTTGGCGCAAGAGGTGAGCTTCCCAGTTGCAGCCCTATTTTTCTTAACTACATACTGAAGAGTAATGTCCCAAATATAAGCCTTCATTCTATCCCAGATTGTTAGAGGTGACGCTGTACCACTATTGATGAAAAAAAATCCTCCCTAAGTAACCCTGAGACGTATTTTCTATAATTATCGTTAGAGAACAAATGGCAAGGAAATAAAAACTTGGAGCGATTAGCCCTAATCTCAGTTGGATCGAATGAGAACAGAATTGGGTTGCGGTCCGAGACAATTCTGGGACTTACGTCTATTTCTATACTATCCACCAGAGACCTCCCGGTGAAAACAATATTGATCCTGAAATAGTGCTTATGTGGGAAAGTATACCTGGGGTCAGCTGGGTGGAGAGTACACTATTTATCACCCAGCCCATGCAACTGGATCAGGTCTTTGAGTGATGCACTAGTTCTAGGCTTACGCGGGGTAGCAGTCCAATTAGTAGAATCTATGCTGTAGTTGAGTACACGGCTAAAGTCACCCATTAGAATCACTTCTCCAGCCCAATATAGCAGTTCCATAGAGAGCATTTCTAATACCTTTTAAGAGTGTGATAACAATTGTATGAGTGCCCACCTCCCCTTCGAGTCAGCAGCAGCTTTCAAAACTTTACATTGAAAATTCTTAGCAGAAAATACAGCAACCCCACTATGAATCGATACAGATTGCGAGGTATAGACAACTATATCATATTCCATCTGCTTAAGTAGAGACTGGTCCTTATGGGAAGCATCCATTACAACGCAGTCATTACAACGACCTACCTTTACAACGCAACTGTTACAACGCAAATGCCTTTACATCGTATGCCAATACAATGCATGCCATTACAACGCATGTCACTACAACGCATGCCATTACAATGCATACCATTACAACGCATGCCATTACAACGCATTATAAGGTAAGTAATGGAGATTTTTTAGTATTAGGGTGGGAATGGGTTTTGGGGTACATGGGAATAGTAATTTTTACCCCTACACTATCCAACACTTTCCCTACTGTTGCACTAACTGGAGTAGGAATAGTAATTTTTACCCCTACACTATCAAACACTCTGGGCCTAACTTAAGACAAAATCCTAAACTTACTACCATTTTGGTATTCACAGAAGACACTTACTCATTTTGGTATTCACAGAAGACACTTACTCATTTTGGTATTCACAGAAGGCACTTACTCATTTTGGTATTCACAGAAGGCACTTACTCATTGATGAGTAAGTGCCTTCTGTGAATACAAAATGGGTAACTTACTCATTTTGAGTAACTTACTCATTTTGAGTGACTTACTCATTTTGAGTAACTTACTCATTTTGGTATTCACAGAAGGCACTTACTCATTGATGAGTAAGTGCCTTCTGTGAATACCAAATGAGTAACTTACTCATCTTGAGTAACTTACTCATTTTGAGTAACTTACTCATTTTGGTATTCACAGAAGGCACTTACTCATTGATGAGTAAATGCCTTCTGTGAATACCAAAATGAGTAAGTGCCTTCTGTGAATACCAAAATGAGTAAGTGCCTTCTGTGAATACCAAAACGGTAGTAAGTTTAGGATTTTGTCTTAAGTTAGTTCTGTGAATCGGACCCTTAGTAATTTTTACCCCTACACTACCCAACACTTACCCTAATGTTTAATCCAAGATTGAGTAAACAGTTAATGATTTCTGAAGCACACGCAATTAATATAAATTTGATAATACAATAATATAACAGCACAAAAGATTCTCGTATTCTTGGGCTTGTCCAGTCCATTTATTTTGCAAATTCTTCCACTCCCTTACACCAACGCGTTTCGTCGCATACGGGTTGTGAACCCTACAACTTCCTCAGGGCTTAAAAGTGATTTTCAAACGTTTCTCTCAAAAATGTCATCAGTATTCAAGGTAAAAACTCCATACAGAAAGTAATTACAAGTCGTAAATTATAGATCCAACACGCGACCCCGAGGGTCCCGCTGACTTCCCTACACGCACATATCAATCGCTCATGCCTTGTCATATAAGTCCTTAGTTACAAAATCACACTTACTAATAAACCATTACAGTGGTAATATACAGTATAAAGTATATATATATATGCCATAAAAAGCGACAGCCTTCAATCACCAAGGAAGTATTGTAATTCCTGATCATAATTAAGCCCCTCCTCTACCGCTCGTAAACGCATGATCCACCGTGCCTCATGCCTCCGTAGTCTCAGCTCCCTCTTACCACCGCGTGGATCTTGCCCAATGTGTTCTATACCATAAAACTTAAAGGTTTTAACGGGGCCTTGTGCAATACAATTTTGTACATGTTCTGCAATCGGATATCTGCAATCATTATATTTTATTGCTCGCATATGTTCTCCAACGCGTTCTTTAAGTGCCCTTATAGTACTTCCAACATACATTTTTGCGCACTTACACACAATAATATAAATGACATATTTCGTGCCACAATTGATATTAGACATAATAGTGTACATTTTACCAATATTGTCTTTAAATTGCTTGATCTTATGTTCCACAAACCTACACATCCCATAATGACCACATTTAAAGAAACCCTTAGACGCTTGTGTTAACCATGATTCAGATTCCATTGCCGTAGGATAACTGGGGCTTAGTAAAGTACCCAATGTCCTCCCCCTCCTAAATGTAATCTGGGGTTTATCCGTTAAAAACTCTTGCAAAGTTTTGTCTGCCTGCAAGATATGCCAGTGTTTATTGAGGCTTTTGCTTAGTGTAGTATTGATATGAGTATAATCTGTAATCAGTCTGATCTGCGCTGTAGATTGTTGATCAGTGTGTCTAGGTCTCAAAGTGGTAGTTCTTTTAGTCTTAATGACCCTTTCCTTTGCTTGCAAAACATCACGATACGGATAGCCTCTCTGGATAAAACGCCTTTCCATGTCCTTTATACAAGTAATAAAATGTATATCATCACTACAATTTCGTCTAGCTCTCAACATCTCCCCAAATGGGATTGCCTTAATCTGATGCCGGGGATGTGCGCTTTCGCATGTAATAATGAATTACAGGCAGTAGGTTTACGATACATCTTACTCTGAATAAGTCCATCTTTGATATACAGTTCCACATCTAGAAATACCACATTGTTAGTGCTCAAATGGGTAGTGAACCTGATGTTCATGTCATTACCATTTAAGTACTCAATAAATTCCTTCAACAGTTGCTCTGTACCTATCCATATCATAAGGCAGTCATCAATAAACCGCCCCTAATAAAGAATGTGTTCATTCCAATGACTTCCAGAGGTACCCCAAATCATAACCTCCTCTAACCAGCCCATAAAGATATTCGCATAGGCCAGTGAAAATTTAGAACCCATAGCGACACCTTGGGTTTGCCTAAACCAATGATCTTTAAAAAGAAAAAAGTTATTTGTGAGTATCAATTCTGTCATAGCCAGAATCATTTGTATATGTTCCCAATGGCAAGCCGGTTTCTTGGATAAAAAGTGATATAATGCCTTAAGTCCCAATTCATTGCGAATACTGGTGTACAATGACACCACGTCAAGAGTCACCAAAATCATATCCGGGTCCCAAGTGATGTCTCCCAATAAATTCAAAATATCTGTGGTATCCTTTTCACCGGCATATGCGAATATCTTTATGGGCTGGTTAGAGGAGGTTATGATTTGGGGTACCTCTGGAAGTCGTTGGAATGAACACATTCTTTATTGGGGGCGGTTTATTGATGACTGCCTTATGATATGGATAGGTACAGAGCAACTGTTGAAGGAATTTATTGAGTACTTAAATGGTAATGACATGAACATCAGGTTCACTACCCATTTGAGCACTAACAATGTGGTATTTCTAGATGTGGAGCTGTATATCAAAGATGGACTTATTCAGAGTAAGATGTATCGTAAACCTACTGCCTGTAATTCATTATTACATGCGAAAAGCGCACATCCCCGGCATCAGATTAAGGCAATCCCATTTGGGGAGATGTTGAGAGCTAGACGAAATTGTAGTGATGATATACATTTTATTACTTGTATAAAGGACATGGAAAGGCGTTTTATCCAGAGAGGCTATCCGTATCGTGATGTTTTGCAAGCAAAGGAAAGGGTCATTAAGACTAAAAGAACTAACACTTTGAGACCTAGACACACTGATCAACAATCTACAGCGCAGATCAGACTGATTACAGATTATACTCATATCAATACTACACTAAGCAAAAGCCTCAATAAACACTGGCATATCTTGCAGGCAGACAAAACTTTGCAAGAGTTTTTAACGGATAAACCCCAGATTACATTTAGGAGGGGAGGACATTGGGTACTTTACTAAGCCCTAGTTATCCTACGGCAATGGAATCTGAATCATGGTTAACACAAGCGTCTAAGGGTTTCTTTAAATGTGGTCATTACGGGATGTGTAGGTTTGCGGAACATAAGATCAAGCGATTTAAAGACAATATTGGTAAAATGTACACTATTATGTCTAATATCAATTGTGGCACGAAATATGTCATTTATATTATTGTGTGTAAGTGCGCAAAAATGTATGTTGGAAGTACTATAAGGGCACTTAAAGAACGGGTTGGAGAACATATGCGAGCAATAAAATATAATGATTGCAGATATCCGATTGCAGAACATGTACAAAATTGTATTGCACAAGGCCCCGTTAAAACCTTTAAGTTTTATGGTATAGAACACATTGGGCAAGATCCACGCGGTGGTAACAGGGAGCTGAGACTACGGAGGCATGAGGCACGGTGGATCATGCGTTTACGAGCGGTAGAGGAGGGGCTTAATTATGATCAGGAATTACAATACTTCCTTGGTGATTGAAGGCTGTAGCTTTTTATGGCATATATATATACTTTATACTGTATATTACCACTGTAATGGTTTATTAGTAAGTGTGATTTTGTAACTAAGGACTTATATGACAAGGCATGAGCGATTGATATGTGCGTGTGGGGAAGTCAGCGGGACCCTCGGGGTCGCGAGTTGGATCTATAATTTACGACTTGTAATTACTTTCTGTAAGAAGTTTTTACCTTGAATACTGATGAAATTTTTGAGAGAAACGTTTGAAAATCACTTTTAAGCCCTGAGGAAGTCGTAGGGTTCACAACCCGTATGCGACGAAACGCGTTGGTGTAAGGGAGTGGAAGAATTTGCAAAATAAAAGGACTGGACAAGCCCAAGAATACGAGAATCTTTTGTTCTGTTATATTATTGTATTATCAAATTTATATTAATTGCGTGTGCTTCAGAAATCATTAACTGTTTACTCAATCTTGGATTGAAATATTGGGAGGATTTGGGTAATTATTCTCATTTCTTGAATGCACAGCGGGATATTGGCATTGTATTTTATACTGGTGTGCAAATTTGTATGAGCGCCTGAGGACTCTGTTTTCACCCACCTTTTGTTAACTGTAAATAAGGGCAGGCAGCTCTATAAGCACATTACTGTCTGTAATAATCAAGATGAGTGATAATTTGGACAGGGATAGGATGGCGGCGGAGTTATTTGAAAATTTATGTAAAGGGAGTACTGTAACTGAAGCGGTGAAAAGTGGTGACCATTCGCAGAATGAAGGGTTACGTGATAAATTTATTAGACTTGAAAGGTTAAAACGTTCGGAGATGTCAAAGTGGTGGGATGGCGTAACTTTGAAGCAGTATGTCAAACTTAATAGGATTCCAAGGGGTTTACACTCACAGATCATCCCGACATACGATGATCTGGACGAAGACCTTCTTAATATCTGGGAAAAGAAACTGATATCCAGTTCAATGAAGTTGATTGACATTCTGATAGAGAATGCAGAGAGGAAGGTCACGAAACTCCAAACTGAAATAGCACAGTTGGAGTCTGAGATTGAAGCATTAAATATGCCAGAACCTACAGCCAAGAATTATGAAATTCTGAAGAGAGTTTTATCTAATCATCAGAACGACATCAAGCAGAGGAAAGCCCGAAAATTAAAACGGGATGAGTTGGATTATAATAGTGGAAGGGTATTTACATTCTCAAGCAAATATGATTATTTAGTTCAGACTGACAAGGGTAAACAACCGTCTGAGCCATTGTCTACTAGCTCTAGTAGTACTTCATTGAGCACAATACCAACTAGTGAAAGTGAAATAGAAGGAGGGTCAGGAATATTAGCAAAACAATTACACCCTTTAGGCAACTCTTCCTTCATGCAAGAAGTGAACCGTATAAAGAGGGGGAATCGAGATCAGACCAAAAAGGTGGACAACACAAGAAAACAAGGCGTGGGAAGAGGGGCGGGATCAGAAGGAGACAGTCTGAGAATGAAAACACGTTCTTGGGACAAGAAACAATGATTTCAGATAAAGAAAAAGAATTGGAGGTAGTGAACTTGTCAGATTGTATACTCACGGATCCAATGATATCACTGCTTAGGAGGGGTTTAGGCTTCTGTCCTGAAGTCTCTGGGGATTTATGTACCTCTAAAATTGATTTGTTCAAGTTTATAAGACGCTTGAAACTTAAGAAATATTTTGCCATGAACCCTCAGCATAATAAAAGTTCAACACCAGCATTATTTGATACGGTGTCTAGTGCTTTAACTATCGAAGACATACAGGATACTGTTAATTTGCTCTCGATCACCGAGTTAGAAGAGGACCCTGTGACTATTGGGAGGGTATTGGAGGATTTGGATATTAGACCAGATCTTTCAATATCAAGTGGACTCAAGACTAAGTCTCGTTGGTCTCCTAATCTTACAAGTGGGAATAATGTTGAAATCTTTCATAAACTAGTTATTGATGATTTGGATAAAAGTATGATGAAGAAGGGACTTTCTAAAGGCCCCTATAGAGATAACCTTACTTTGCAAGAGAGGCAGGCTCTAAAGATATTAATGGGAAATCCTAACCTTACTATCAGAAAAGCAGACAAAGGGGGGAACATAGTGGTAATGAACACTACAGACTATGAAAATGAAGTTTATTCACAATTGGACAATACTCAGTGTTATGAAAAGGTGGCTCATAACCCTATATTCCCTCTAATAGCAACTATCAATGGATAGCTTAAAAAATGGCATGAAACCGGTCTGCTGGATGAGGATGAATTTTTATACCTTAAAGTGACTCGACCAAGATTTCTGTGTCTATATACTTTGCCGAAAATTCACAAAGGCCTCCCATTTCCACCTGGGAGGCCCATTGTGTCAGGTATTGGTGGCCCTACAGAACGTATATCGCAATTCGTAGATATATTTTTGCAACCAATAGTAATGAATTTACCTTCATATATAAAGGATACCACACATATTTTGAATTTATTGGGAGACATCACTTGGGACCCGGATATGATTTTGGTGACTCTTGACGTGGTGTCATTGTACACCAGTATTCGCAATGAATTGGGACTTAAGGCATTATATCACTTTTTATCCAAGAAACCGGCTTGCCATTGGGAACATATACAAATGATTCTGGCTATGACAGAATTGATACTCACAAATAACTTTTTTCTTTTTAAAGATCATTGGTTTAGGCAAACCCAAGGTGTCGCTATGGGTTCTAAATTTTCACCGGCCTATGCGAATATCTTTATGGGCTGGTTAGAGGAGGTTATGATTTGGGGTACCTCTGGAAGTCGTTGGAATGAACACATTCTTTATTGGGGCGGTTTATTGATGACTGCCTTATGATATGGATAGGTACAGAGCAACTGTTGAAGGAATTTATTGAGTACTTAAATGGCAATGACATGAACATCAGGTTCACTACCCATTTGAGCACTAACAATGTGGTATTTCTAGATGTGGAACTGTATATCAAAGATGGACTTATTCAGAGTAAGATGTATTGTAAACCTACTGCCTGTAATTCATTATTACATGCGAAAAGCGCACATCCCCGGCATCAGATTAAGGCAATCCCATTTGGGGAGATGTTGAGAGCTAGACGAAATTGTAGTGATGATATACATTTTATTACTTGTATAAAGGACATGGAAAGGCGTTTTATCGAGAGAGGCTATCCGTATCGTGATGTTTTGCAAGCAAAGGAAAGGGTCATTAGGTCTAAAAGAACTACCACTTTGAGACCTAGACACACTGATCAACAATCTACAGCGCAGATCAGACTGATTACAGATTATACTCATATCAATACTACACTAAGCAAAAGCCTCAATAAACACTGGCATATCTTGCAGGCAGACAAAACTTTGCAAGAGTTTTTAACGGATAAACCCCAGATTACATTTAGGAGGGGGAGGACATTGGGTACTTTACTAAGCCCCAGTTATCCTACGGCAATGGAATCTGAATCATGGTTAACACAAGCGTCTAAGGGTTTCTTTAAATGTGGTCATTGCGGGATGTGTAGGTTTGCGGAACATAAGATCAAGCAATTTAAAGACAATATTGGTAAAATGTACACTATTATGTCTAATATCAATTGTGGCACGAAATATGTCATTTATATTATTGTGTGTAAGTGCGCAAAAATGTATGTTGGAAGTACTATAAGGGCACTTAAAGAACGGGTTGGAGAACATATGCGAGCAATAAAATATAATGATTGCAGATATCCGATTGCAGAACATGTACAAAATTGTATTGCACAAGGCCCCGTTAAAACCTTTAAGTTTTATGGTATAGAACACATTGGGCAAGATCCACACGGTGGTAACAGGGAGCTGAGACTACGGAGGCATGAGGCACGGTGGATCATGCGTTTACGAGCGGTAGAGGAGGGGCTTAATTATGATCAGGAATTACAATACTTCCTTGGTGATTGAAGGCTGTAGCTTTTTATGGCATTTATATATACTTTATACTGTATATTACCACTGTAATGGTTTATTAGTAAGTGTTATTTTGTAACTAAGGACTTATATGACAAGGCATGAGCGATTGATATGTGCGTGTGGGGAAGTCAGCGGGACCCTCAGGGTCGCGAGTTGGATCTATAATTTATGACTTGTAATTACTTTCTGTAAGGAGTTTTTACCTTGAATACTAATGAAATTTTTGAGAGAAACGTTTGAAAATCACTTTTAAGCCCTGAGGAAGTCGTAGGGTTCACAACCCGTATGCGAGGAAACGCGTTGGTGTAAGGGAGTGGAAGAATTTGCTAAATAAAAGGACTGGACAAGCCCAAGAATACGAGAATCTTTTGTTCTGTTATATTATTGTATTATCAAATTTATATTAATTGCGTGTGCTTCAGAAATCATTAACTGTTTACTCAATCTTGGATTGAAATATTGGGAGGATTTGGGTGATTATTCTCCTTTCTTGAATGCACAGCGGGATATTGGCATTGTATTTTATACTGGTGTGCAAATTTGTATGAGCGCCTGAGGACTCTGTTTTCACCCACCTTTTGTTAACTTACCCTAATGTTGTACTCACTGGAGTGGGAATAGTAATTTTTACCCCTACATTATCCAACACTTACCCTACTGTTTGCCCTAAAAGTATTATGCGTTGTAATGGTATGCTTTGTAATGGTATGCGTTGTAATGGAATGTGTTGTAATGGTACTTTAAAAAAATGTGTTGTAATGGCATGCGTTGTAAAATCATGCAATGTAATGGTAATTGCGATGTATAGACTACGCTGTAAAAGCATGTGTTGTAATTGCATGCGTTGTAACGTCATATATTCATCCTTATATGCCAGTTGAGTCTCAGTTAATGCCACCAATTGGGTTTTGTCCAACCCTATCTCCTCCCAAACCAGTTGCTGCTTACTCCGTACGTTAATTCTAGAGACAATCCAACACCTGCATTTAATCTTAGTGATAAGCTCTAGATAAGTTGCCTAAGCACCGTCCATTTTCTAGAATATGATTCCACCAAAATCAGGCAAGCAGGATATAAGCCCTGAATGAATTAGGAACACTCTGACGTGTTTTACCCCGCCACACCCCAAATGTGGTGCCATTATCCTCTTCATGTTATGTTATGTTATGTTATGTTATGTTATGTTAAGCAATTTGTATAGCACATGGCTGTCCCGGCAAAGGGACATCCCAGCGCTGATTGCCAGGAAAGAGAGTGGGAGAGGAAGCTACTGATCAACGAAAAAACCAGGTCTTCACCACCCTTCTGAAGGATAGAAGGTTGGGGGTGCTTCTGATGGAAAGAGGTAGAGAATTCCAGAGGGTCGGCGCAAGCACCTTGAATGAACGCCCTCCTGCTCTGGTTCTATGGAACTGAGGAACACATGCCAGATGGAGGTCGGCCGAGCGTGAGACATGCGTCAGGATGTAGGGACGGCAAAGATCGCTGAGAATCGTTGGGCCTGAGCAAGCAAGTATTTTGTGCATAAAGCACAGCGCTTTAAAATGGATTCTTTGCTCTATAGGCAGCCAGTGAAGGCGACACAGAAGGCCAGAGACCGAGCAGTGCCTAGGCAGGGCAAACAGCGTGCGGGCTGCAGTGTTCATAGCGCGCTGCAGTCTTTTAATCACAGACTTATTGGAACCAAGCAGCAGACCATTGAAATAGTCCAGCCTGGCCAGAACAGTAGTAGTCAAAAAAACCCAGGGGCAGATTTTCAAGAAGGAGCCGCAGCATGGAACCGCAAACCCTTTAGCTGTGCCACGCTGCAGCACTTTCAGAGCACAGGAATGCAACATATTTACAAGGATATGTCGCATTCCTGCGCTCTCCCCGGCGCTGGCGCACAAACAGCTGCCATGCGCCGGCAAAGGCACCCTTGCACCATGGTGCAAGGATGCCTGCGTCATGGGGAGATTGTTTTTGTGCAGGAAGGGCACCTTCCTGCACAAAAACAATCACTACAGGCATTTTCCTCTTGCAATGCGTGCTGTAGAATGCAGCACGCATTGAAAGAGGAAAAAAACGAGGAGAAATGAATACATTTCTCCTTGTTGCACCTTGCTACGCCACCCCTGGGGTGGCGTAGCATACTGACGCATTTCCAGGTTTACGTATCCTCGTAAATCTGGTTACATGGGTGTTGCATGGGAACACCAAAAGCAACACCCATGGAATGCCCCTTTCACGCAAAGTGCCGCGTGTAAAGGGGCCATATTTACAAGGACAGGAAAAGCCACGCAATGAGCCTCCATTCAGGCTGAGAAGGCGGTCAAGTCCTCCTGAAGTTTAGCGTCATCCAGGCTAGGGCCCTTGGTAAAGGAAAGTATAAGCTTCATGAGATCTTCTGCCGCATCCTTCCCCCATCTCACCCAACACACTCCTCCAGCCCAATCCCTCCCCTGTGCTCTTGGGAAGGAATCACCCCCCCCCCCCTCTGGCTGTCGGTGATGACAGCCCTAGAGGAGCACCGTCTTCCACCCCGGACACCCAACCACCAACTTGCCACCGTGCATAGAGAGTATGAGGCTCCCAGGTAAGAGTACCATTTAGCTATTTCGTAGTCGAACTCAAGGTGAAAGCAAAAACCCAAATCAAGAAATCCACAGCCACAACACAGAGGAGAAAGAGACAGAAGAGAGGAGAGGAGAAAAAGAAGGAAAAATGTCCCAAGACTGAGATTCTACTTAGAAGCAGTATTAGCCCCCTTTAAGTGAGTCAGATTCTGCATAGCTTCCCCCTCAGAATAGCTCATCTGATCCGCCCATCCTTAATAATCTTGAGGCAAGCTGGCTCCTGCAGAAAAACATGAGCCCCAACAGCTTTCAGGGGAACGATAAGTTGCTGCATCTTCCATCGTCGATCCATTGTCGATTTACAAAGATCAGACCGGGCTACAATTGACATTGCATCAACCAATGTAGATGGGCATGCTTTAAGGGCGATCGCCTTCCCTAGAAGAAAGTTCCCAACGTATATTATAATTGGGTGAGGATGTACTGTATTAGAATTGGAGGCATTGCGATTGAGGGGAAGACAGTGGGCACGCTGAATTTAGGAGTCCCAGTCCCAATCTATTAAGTCAGGAAAATCCTTTCCAAGTAGTTGCACCATATATTGCCAGGGGTCCGACCCCCCTTCCCCTCGGTATTCCAAATATCCTGAGATCGTTTTGCCTCTGGCGGTTCTCCTTGTCTTCAACTTTGGCTTGGAGATATTCCAGCTGACCTTCATGATTCCCAATTGCCTATACTGTTGCTGTTCCCACCTCCTCAGCGTGGGTGACACTTTGTTGCAGTTCTGCAAACTCACTGTGAGGCTTGAAATCTGCCCAGAGACCTCATCCAGTGATTGTTGCATTTTCGGATTATCCGCCCTGGCCTGGGTGTAGTGTTACTGAGCCTCTGAACCCAGGGCCTAAAGAGACTGCAAGATTGCCATTAATGACGGCTCTTGCGGATTATCATCTGAGTAAGCCTGTTTAGTAATTGATGGAGGAGAATGGTCAGAGAAAGTGTCAATTGCCCACCAGCTGTGCCACTGCGCCTACATTAACTACTGCATCACAGTCCACACCCTCTATAGCCCCTGACAGACCCTCAACCTGACCCCCTGAGATATCCAGAACAGTACTCACAGTTTTTGTAGATTGCACCTCTACCTGAGGACATTGTTCACCATTTAGCGCCTGAGAGGGCACAGTAGATGGATCAGAGAGACAGATCAGCTGATCGCCGCTACATTGTTGCAGGAGGGTGTTATATGGTTCTTAGGCACATTATCGAGCTTGCTAAGTTAGCATGAGCTTCGCTGCAATGATGCTGCTTTTGCGCACGCTACTACATTACTTTGTTTTTGCAAGACTTTGTTTGTGCCCTTCACATGAGAACGGGTTGCCTTTCGCGTTCTCTGCCTTTCCTGGAGTTTAGTCTGAACACGATGTGCAAGGTCGATAAACAATGCCCCTTGTTATTCTGTTCTGGTCAGTCCCTAGCACCTAGACATAACATGCTACACAGCTGCAGTACTGAAGACTCGTGCTTTGATATTACGTTGTTGCATGTTGTTTTTACACACTTGGAGAATGCCGTTCCATGGAGAAGAGCTCTGCTGTTCCTATGATGTAAACCTTACATTCAGGCTTTAAGGTACGGGGTCTTCTGTCAAAGCCCAGAGATCGATCTTTATATAAATAAACTTCTTCTAGTCAAGGGGAGGGTGGTTAGGACTATAGGCCCTTATTTCCACAGTCTTTATAACATGACTTCTCCCTTTGTATTCTATGGAATTGTAACAATGCTAACTGTGCTGAGTGTATGCATTTTGTAGCTAGTAGTGGCACGTATACTGTATTTTAGAGCACGATAGTTAAAATAAACATTTTGAACTATTTCAGTGACTGCTTATTCTCATTGTGGACAAGTATGAGTGAGTGAACGAAAGAGTACGCCTTGTTCCCGCGATTCCTGAGAGAGTCGGGAGTGTCGTGTTCTGGGCTGTCTAATCATTTGTAGTTCTGTGATATTTGGAGGAGAACGAATGAGACACTATAGCTAGTCGGTTTGGGATTTTGGGTACTGATGTGGTAGGTTGGTACACCCCTATTCACTGAGGTCCTGCGCATAGTTCTGTGTATGTGCAGAATCCCTGCAACATGGCGCCGCCAACGTTTGGTCTGGTTCTTATCTGCGAGACGCTTGAGATGTGCTTGTGCTTGTCCACAATCTCCTCACTTCTGTTTCCGGAGACAGCTGTGATGGCGTAACCTCCTATATTGATGTTTTTATAGGTTCTTTCAAGTTTGAAGTTTTAAAAGGTTTCTCTTTATTATTAACCCATTGTTGCGCTGCCGCGCTCTAAGTTGTTATTCCTTTTTGTCAGTTATGGCGGTCCTGATTCCGGCCGCTAATAGGGCAGCACTCACGGCTTATTTGACTCAGAATGGAGTCCCTAATGCTGGTGTTGCGCTGATTTTTGTAGTAGAGGCAGATGCTGCTTACCGTTTCGAAGTGTTTTATTCTTGTATCACCTTTCCGGCGGTGGATGGAACAGATAACTTGTTTCACGAATATACGCCTACGGCCCTTCCTAATGCTTATCAGCCCTATCGGGCTCTTGAGATTCCGCTTACAGCTTGGCAACACCAAATTTGGTTTAATGGCGCCCTTCCTCACCCAATAACGCCGGTCCCTTTAGGTCCTTTATCGATAGATGGGGCCACATGGCCGTTTTGGCTGGGTATACCCCTCACCCACGTCGTCTGACAACAGCGACGCTTGCAGAACTGCGCGTGTTACATACGTCTTTGATACGCGTTCATAGAGCTGTTATACAGTTCATGTCACGCAACTTTCTGGTGGGACCACCTGGCATTGCTGCGCAACCTGTGGGACCTGGTGGTGTGACCATCAGTCCCCTTATGGTTAATTCAGTAATGGGCAAGCATCCACAGAATAAGGATGAATTACCTTATTGACTTGCAGAGAAATTTGGACAACTTGAGGCTGTCTTTCCAAATACCTCTCCTGTGGATAAACACTGGATATTGACTATAATTTTGCCCAAAGTCTTGCTTCTTGAGTTGGCTGATTGCAACACCTGGGGTAAGGTGTTTGCAGCGGTATATTCGAAGTGTTTTGGCACTCCGTCCATGACCGTACTCCCTTCCGTGATTAAGCGTGTTCAAGATGAACATGGAGCCGAGGCGGCTGTAGAGTTGGGAATGAGATTGGTGGGGGTGTTCGACGTGGTTGCAGATATGATCCTTGCAAATGTCAAGGGCGATGCGGTAAGCTTTCAAGTGGCAAGTCGCTTGGAGGCTGTCCCTGATGTAGACAAACCACACGAATTACCAAAAATTATTGCAAAGGCTTATAAGACCATAGGCCGCAATAGTTTGGGAGTTAAGCCTTTTACACAAACGCAAACTCAATCTCAAACTCAACTAAAGGCCCAGACTGATAAATATGGGCATCCGTTCTTTCCTAAAAAGAACTGGAAAACAAAAAAACAGGGGCAACAACAACAGAAGCAAGGTTCACGTGCTAGTTCACCGACACCTGAGTCTTCTGAGCGTACTTATGACTTGCGTGACCGCACTAAAATAAAGTCTCCTGATAGATTTCAGGTCCCTGAGCCACGTTCTCCTCGTTCTTCACAGGACACTTCTGGCTCTCAAGTCGGAGGAGGGGAACGCCAGGATCATGGCAAGAGTCAACCTGCGCCACAGGGACGTTATCAGCCTTGACAGTTTGAAGGCAAAGGAAAACAAGAGGATCTACCTCGTTTTCGACCACCGTTCCAGAAGAAAAAAGTTGCCTCTCTAACAGCAAGGTATGCCTCAGACGGTGAGAACGCGACTCCTGGATTGGACATGGGCAGTGACTCTGCTCAACAGCGTAGCGGAAGTTACCATAGTGCAGGAGGCTCTGCGTCCCTGTCTGGAGGCGACAGCAACTGATACCTTCGTTACAGTAGGGACTGCTGACACCCGGGCTTCCCCCCCGGATAGGCTCTATGACATTATTTTCCAAATTGAAGGTGATATACCTTGTCCAATCAAAGCGGTGTTCTGGGAAAATTTAACGTCCTCATATGACATTCTGTTGGCGGAGGCAGATTGGCCTCCACCCTTTGTGTTGGCAGCTCCTAGGGGAGAAGACGTGATACTTCCGAGTTTTTCGCGTTACATCCCTGAGGAGCATGCCCAGACTTTGGCTGCAGGGTGGGCTTGTGGCCTTGCCCCAGCGGTGTATCATAATCAGGTGGGTTGGGATATTGATTCACCGGCTCATGAAATACCTTCACGCTCTATGCCGCAGCCACAGCCGCAATATCCAATCAGACGTGAAGCAAAAGCTTCCGTTTGTGATATTCTAACACAGCTGGAATATCAAAGAGTGATTGAATCATGTACATCACCGATGAATAATCCTCTCTTTACGGTGTCGAAACCTGATGGTTCTTATCGGATTGTATTGGAATACCGAGAATTGATGAGTCATTGCCGCACATTTGCAGTGCAAAACACTCACAGCTCAGCGCTGGTGAACAATCTTGTTCGTAAGAAATACAAAACTACACTTGACATGTCTAATGGTTTCTATAGTCACAATCTCGCTCCTGAGAGCCGTGATTTGACAGCATTCACTGCCGTCGGGAATCAGAAAAATTTACGCGTTTGCCTATGGGGTATAAGAATAGCCCCGGGGCATTTGCAGCACGTGTCGTGTCACTATTGCACGACATAGATCCAGATGCGTTCTCGTACGTTGATGACATTTATCTGACGGACGATGAATTTATGCCGCATCTAGTCCGAGTCGACAATATTATTTTGTCCTTTGCCGACTATGGATACAAATTTAATTTTGCAAAGTCACATATCGCACATTTGGCGGTGATCTTTTTGGGCTATGAGCTCAATAATGAAGGAAAGGGCTTGGCCCCTCACTTCTTGGAGATATGTGCACAATTGCGACCCCCTACTACACTGAAGAAGCTTCAGTCTTTGCTGGGATTTTTGAATTTCGGGAGGACATACATTCCCGATTATGCCCAGCGTACCAAACCGCTTTATGCATTGATACAACCGACCTTTTCTTCTGCCAGCTGGCTTCCGGAACATACTTCTATTCTGACTTCTTTGCAAAGAGACTTGCTTGCAACTAACTACTTGTTGACCCGTGACAACACCACAAACCTAGTAATACGTATAGTTTCTGGGACAGCGGGTCTCACTTCGTTCAATGAAGGAGACACAGTTCCAATTGCATACAAATCACATTTATACACTGCTGCTGAAATGCGATTTTCAACTGTTGAAAAAATCTTGGCGGCAGTACAGATGGCGATTCTAAATAAATGCTCACTGGCACAAGGAAAACGCATTCTTATGGTCCTGCCCTTCCCTGCTTTGGGAGCCGTGACTAAGGCGAGTGTACCTAACTCGAAAGCATTACATCCCCGTTGGATACAATGGGCTACTTCTTTGACATCGGCTGATGTCACTTTTATCTTTGATCCTTCCTTACAGACACAGGAGTTTTTACAGTATGAATACGTTCATCCTCCACCCTTGTCTCTGCTTCCTATACATGAGTACAAATGCATCATTTACACTGATGGCTCGGCTCAACCGGCCACGGGTTCCAAACATGCTTATTCATCCGCTTGCGCAATTGTTGCTGGCTCCGTTGGTAATGGAGAGTTTAAGTCTTCCATTGTGCACACTCAAGCACTTGGTGACTGTACGGCACAATTGGCGGAGTTGCGTGCTCTTGTACTTGCTCTCGAGTTTGCTGATCCAAATGTGAATACTCTTATTGTGTGCGATTCTTATTACTGTGTCCAGTCTTTCAATGACAACTTGTTTTTTTGGTCTTGGAATGACTATCAGGATTCCAAAGGCAGCGCAATTAAGCATAAAACGCTTTGGGTTTGAGTGGCAGATCTTAAACAACGTCTGCCCCTCATTCATGTTATGCATTTGCTTGGCCATCAGCGTGTAGGAGTACATGCTCTTGGTAATTCTTTGGCTGATGAAGCAGCCAGGTCTGCAGTGGCCACGTGCTCCGTAGCAGCAGTTACAAGATCCAAGACTAAAATAGATAATGAGATTTTGGCAGCTGTAGCTGCAACGCGGGAGGGAACAGCTTATCCTCAGGGTTTCCCTTCGAAATACTCTTATCATATAACTCCCGAACAAGTTCCTCATGCTTTGATTCCTTCTGTTGGGGAACGGATAATCCCCAACATGGACCGCAGACCTACATTGATCAAAGCCGCACACGAAGGCATATCGTCTGCGCATGCCGGTGTGTCGGCGACAGTCTCTATTTTACAGCAACGTTACTGGTGGCGTGGTTTATATAAACAGACCCGTAATTATGCCCTTTCTTGTGACATTTGTCAGCAAATCAAGCCTACTACGGTCACCCGCCCACCCCAAACACAGCTGTGTATTTCAAATCAACCTTTTGGCTGTATTTATCTTGATCACTGCGGTCCTCTTTCTTCTGATACTGCGTATAAATATATATTTCTTGCATTGATTTGTGCACTAGATTCCTTTGGGTTTGGCCGCAACACAGTGCTGACGCTCGAAATGTCATCAGGTATTTGCGTGTCTTTGCAGGGATGTTTGCCTGTGGCACCTTCCATTCTAACCAAGGTCCAGCATTCGCCTCTAAGGCGTACAAGGAAGCAATGAAGTCAATGGGGGTCCTGGTGCAGTTTTCATCTCCATACAGGCCTGAGGGCAATTCGGTTGTGGAGCAAATGAACCGTGACTTAAAGCAATCCTTGACAGATAGTGGCAGGAGCTGGCTGGCCCATTTGTATCGAGTTCAACGTGCACTTAATAACCTCCCTAGATGATCTCTGGGTGGGGGGACCCCATACAAAATGCTATTTGGCATTAAAATGTTTGTGCCAGACCTTGATGGTCTAGACGTTGTGGCGGCTGCCGCAACCTTTGACGTAGATAATCATTCTACTGTGTTACAGGATCTACAAAAGACCAGTGACAGCTTTGCAACTGAACATTTACCCTCTTCCACTGATGCAGCACTATTGATTCCAGTTGCTGGCTGGCTTCCAAAAATTGGAGATCTGCTACGAGAAAAGCTGGAGAACAAAAAAGAATTTGGTCCCTCTTATTGTGCACCGGTTCCAGTGCTTGGACTGAAGGGTACTCGTACAGTCATTTTACCTCCTTTACCTGGTCGCAAAGACAACAGATATATTTCAGTGGACAATGTCAAGCTACACCATGTGGCCGATTCTGAATAGTGTCACACCTGCAGTTTTGTGCAACGCTATTTCATTGGATCCACTGACTACATCATCTTCCACCGCTCCTCGTAGGGCTAAGAATGTGATGGACACTATCATTGATTTTTCACCTGTCCGACCTCTATCTTCTACCGTGGATGTCGAGTATATATATCATCCTGATGAGTCTGTCAGTGAAGTGCCAAACAGTCCTGGAGAGAATTAACAGGACCCGACACTTCCACCTTTGATAAATCAACCCACGAGTGGCCGCTATGAATCACATACAAGTCTGTCTTCCAGCTCGTCTTCCTCGACATCCCGTTTGACTGATACACCGACTAAATTAAGTATTTTTTCTCTTGGTTCAAAAAGACTTACCTGGTCCCTCCTTGGACCTACAATTGGTTGCTGCTTGTCCTCATTTTTCTCTTCATGTCAATTGGTTTTGTGACAGTGTTCTTTTTGCTCGACAATGGTCATTATTTGCCAGAACGCTCTGCAGTGAACATGGTCGATGGAGTTCTGGCCCCTCACACATCGTCCCATATCATGAAACGTGATCGGTCTCATGTTAATATTTCAGCATTCCCGATTCCAGATGGCATCGTTTGGGACAAAGTTGCCTACGAAGTCCACGGCCCGACCGAGGTGCTTCGCATTCCATACGTGTTTCACGTCTCTGTAGGAGATGTGGTAACACGGGACATACATTCGGATGATTGGGATGTACAAGCAGTACATGCATTGTTTTCAGATTTAAAGTATTATGCTGCTTTTGATGCTGAAGATTTGTATTTAAATTCTGCCAATTACGGTGATTTATTCTGTTATCAGCATTATGGGCATCATTTTTTACACAAAACAAATTCGTTAAGACCTGTTTTTAATTATACACAATGGGAACATTGTCCTACTTCCGTAGAGGGGAGTTCTAAAACATTTAGGGGTAAGTTCACTTACTTTACGGATTATAACATATCTAATCTGGAATCCGATTATTTTAAATTTTGAACGCCTACTCAATCTAAATTTATGTTGACCCACACAAAATTGATTTACTCCAACTTGTTTAGAAATAAATTGGCTATGCAGGGATATGATCATTGGAAAGATACTGTTGATTTGAAATCAATCTGGGGCACAAAACCTTGGCAGGTTCAGGGAACTGAAGCTTTACATCGTGCCTGCCTGATCCCAGCTCAAATTCTGTTTTTGAATGATACAGTGTACCAGACAACGTGTTTTAGCCTGGCAACTGTAAAAAATTAAAAAACGCCATCTATTCCGTCTTTAGCGGAATATACTAATTGGCGCACACATACAGATTATACTATTGAGGCATTGCAAACTTTGCTTCGAAATGACACCTTCAATATCTCTGAAATTAATTCTTCTGGGTGGTTGGTATGGCAAACTAATACAAATGCATGTCAAATGCGCTTTTATAATGTAACACCTGGTTTCACACAGACTAGACCGGACCCACGTTTTCCAAATCCCCATTCGGTTACCACATATTCGGTCAGTAAATTATGCCAACAATGGTTGGAACATTCTACGCTGACATCAGTGAAGCAACATCTTTCTCTGCTGTCGCATGACATTAATTTGGCTGATTTTCTCTTGGGGCCCAGGGCTCCGAGAGCTAAAAGATTAATGTATGCTGCTTATAATGAAATTTGGAAACTTTCGCAGATGGAAGCTGCGTTTCGTCTGCGCCAAATTGATCAGGTCAATTTAGAAAAAGTCCTTGCCGTAGTAGACAATAGCATAAACACACTTTCCTCACGCATTTATACGTTAGATAATATTGTTTCATCTATTATTGATATTGTTCAAAGTGATGTATCTGTGTTGTATCATGGTCAAAATCAGTTACGATCTGTTATGTAATATGCTTGGACATTGCAAACTCTTAAAATGGGAAAAGTGCCTTGGGATTATTTGAATGCCACTGCTTTATTCTTGCCATTTAATCTGACTGATAAACAAAGGTTTATGTCCATGAAAGATGCTACATACACCCTATTACATATTGAACAACTAGAGCCCTTGCCGTTTTCTGTAGCGGAAACAGACTCTGCTGTTTGGTTAATTCATGGGGTTATTTCTCTCCCTTTTTCGCTATTTCAATTTAAATCATGCATGCAACATTTTCCGATTGGCCGTTATGAACCACTGGGTAGTGCTTTCCTACATGAAATGTGGTCCCTGCCTTTCACTTATAGATGTCTGAGGGAGGGTAAGGAAGTTTTCCTAACAGGGGAGGACTGCGATTCCACAGTAGGATATTCCCTTGTTTGTAAACACGTTAAGTTGCACGGCGCTTGTAATGGTTCTGCGCCTAATCTGCCCTGTTTTCTAAAAGGGACTCCAGTGCCATCAATAACTCCCGCTTTTTCCTTGCTTACAAATGGCAGTTATCTTATTTTGAACAACCAAGACTGCTGTGGTTTACGGGTGAGAGTCCCGTATTTAGTAATGGTTTCCCAGCGCGTAACTTGTTGTAGCAATGTGCTTTTTCCGCCTCCGCATGGGAGTGTAGATAGCTCAATTTGGCCTTCCATTCCAACTTTGAAAACAGATTTCAACAAGTTGAGCAGGCTCAAAGCGCTGTTATTCCAACAAGAGGTAGCCCTCACTTCCGCCCGCGAGACCTTCCAGTTACAGGTGGCTAGGACTTCTGGAGAGATACAGTCCCTTCTGAATACTAACCTCCCACTGCATTTTGGAGAACTAATACACCAAATATTTAATACGTCTGACACCGCAGGCCTTGCACATTTTTTTAAATGTGTGGGATCTGGCCTTGTGTCTTCTTTTCAGACTATATTTGGAGTAATACCAGGTTTTATTCAATCCATTTTTTCCAGCGCCTTCGGAGGGATGCCCTTGATTTTGACGTTAGGTGCTGTAATCCTGCTTCTCCTGCTCCTGTTGCACAATGGCTACTCAGCTTGTGGTACTGCACAGACCAGGCCAGTTGCAGCTGTACCGGGACCGCATGCAACAGGTTTTCGGGTGCTTGCCTTTAGCCACGCTTGGAGTCAGTTATGGATTGACTTTTCGCTTTGCGTACTTCACTTGCGTGCAACAAGTCTTTTATTGTCAGCGATGTCCATTCTATTGGGCACTGGATATATGCCTCTCCAATATGTCACGTCCCGTCCCGGATTTTGACCAGTTGATGGGTCCCTTAGAGGCCCATGACCAGGCTTGTTCCTGGGATGGCCATATGGCGCCTGCGGCTGCACTTGAAGTTTTGGCGGAATGGGATGTCTGTGCGGCTGCGCAGACTGTCCTGCAATGAAGTTTCATCGAATATCACGGAAGTTGCCCATTCATGCTTTTAGAGGCATCTGATTACGAGGAGCATGTTTGTTCCTTCGACTTACTTAATTGGATGGCATCCCTCTTTTTTACCAACGACATGGATGCTCTCTTGGAGGGAATTGCATTCCTCGGTTCATACTCCTTGATGGACTTACCACCTCCTTCATAGTAACTTTGTTATCCCGGAGGCAGCTCCCCTTCAATGAGCCCAATTAACGACTTTTGAAAACAATAATTTCTTTTTATTTTTTAAAATTTCGATTTTTTGCCAATTTGTTTTTTTCACCCGTTTTGAACTCTGCTTGACTTGTGAACTCTGTTTTCATTCTTTTTCTATGTCGTATGGCCTTACCAGGGGGAGGGTGTTATATGGTTCTTAGGCACATTATCGACACTGCTAAGTTAGCATGAGCTTTGCTGCCATGATGCTGCTTTTGCGCACGCTACTACATGACTTTGTTTTTGCAAGACTTTGTTTGTGCCCTTCACATGAGAACGGGTTGCCTTTCGCGTTCTCTGCCTTTCCTGGAGTTTAGTCTGAACACGATGTGCAAGGTCGATAAACAATGCCCATTGTTATTCTGTTCTGGTCAGTCCCTAGCACCTAGACATAACATGCTACATAGCTGCAGTACTGAAGACTCGTGCTTTGATATTATGTTGTTGCATGTTGTTTTTACACACTTGGAGAAAGCCGTTCCATGGAGAAGAGCTCTGCTGTTCCTATGAAGTAAACCTTACATTCTGGCTTTAAGGTATGGGGTCTGCTGTCAAAGCCCAGATCTTTATATAAATAAACTTCTTCTAGTCAAGGGGAGGGTGGTTAGGACTATAGGCCCTTATTTTCACAGTCTTTATAACATGCATTCTCCCTTTGTATTCTATGGAATTGTAACAATGCTAACTGTGCTGAGTTTATGCATTTTGCTGCCAGTAGTGGCATGTATACTGTATTGTAGAGAACAATAGTTAAAATAAACATTTTGAACTATTTCAGTGACTCTGCTTATTCTCATTGTGGACAAGTATGAGTGAGTGAACAAAAGAGTACGTCTTGTTCCAGCGATTCCTGAGAGAGTCGGGAGTGTCGTGTTCTGGGCTGTCTAATCATTTGTAGCTCCGTGATATTTGGAGGAGAACGAATGAGACACTATAGCTAGTCGGTTTGGGATTTTGGGTACTGATGTGGTAAGTTGGTACACCCCTATTCACTGAGGTCCTGTTTTCCTGTGCATAATTCTGTGTATGTGCAGAATCCCTGCAGCAAGGGTATATCCCAGGAATCTGCAGTGGAATCTGAAACACACTTGTCTCTGCTTTTAACCTGGTCTAGAGTATAGGAGCAAGCACAGAGTTCCCTCGTTCTGTAGCTCTTGTTGTAGCTGCTGCCATCAAGGTATCAGCCAACGAAGACTCCTTGCCACAAACTGGATGTTTTTTGCTAGCCCTTGCATGAACTCCTTTCTTATGCCAGATTGAAGTAACTTTATATAACAGGTCGGCTGACTTGCGAGAAACCTAGGTCAGGGGCAACTGTTTGCATGCTCAACTCACCCTCCTCCAGCTACTGCCATTCTTGCACTTCTAGAGTACATCCCTTGGCACCCCCACGGGCTCCGCGGCCCCCCCATGAGGCGCGTTCTATTTCTGTGGAGCCATGTGTATACCGTGAGGATTGTAATTAGAAATGCAGAGCTGGATCAGGAGCAGTACAGCTCAGCAAGGCCAGCCGGCAAGTTCTATGCAGCCATATACCTGCCTGCCACAGAGCTGCAACATTCACACTGAAGAAGCGAGCAGTTAGATAACTGGGCGGGAGAATCCCAGAATCGTTGCGCTCTGATTGCATCACGATGATTGGCGGCAGTCTCAGGGCCATGGGGAGGAGCGGGCGCTCACGGCAGGCTCAACCCACCATCTTCCTTTCTCCCATCCTCCTTGTGACATCCAACCCCATCTAAGGCTGAGGCTAATGGCCAGGCCCACAGAAAGGGCCTAACCATGTCAACCAGCTTGAGTCACTTTTTCTGTTGGTAGGAGGAGGGTGAGGAGAGAAAGGGGGTAGAATAAGAAGCCTGGCTCCTCCCACCCTCCATTCAGCCACACCTACTACCCCACCAGCAGAAGAAACAAACTGGGAGGTGGGATTTGAAAGAGGATGGACTAAGGCTTGTTTCAATCCCTATTTACCTTACTATTAAGTTCAGGCAGCTCCTTCATCTCCCATAGGGACTCTCCTTATCACATAAAACCCAAAAGGTCCAGCCTACAACTGCAACCACGGTACCCTATTAAACCAGATGCTAAAGTACCTGTTAGATAAATATTCTCCCAATTTGAGTTCAAGAGAGTAATTCAACCCTGTATCTCTCAGATGAATAATCCTCGTTTTCCAGTGTTAAAACCGGATCTATACAAAATACACACAGTATGGCACTAATTAACAATATAGTCCGTAAAAAATACAAAATAACCTTAGATATATCCAATGGTTTTTACAGCCAAAATCTAGCTCCAGAAAGCAGAGATTGGACAGCGTTTTCAACACTTGGAGTGCAACATCACTTCACAAATCTCCCAATGGGCTATAAGAACAGTACAGGCCTGTTTGTTGCCTGCATTGTGTCAATTCTGTATGATATTGACCCTGATACTTTATCCTATGTAGATGATATCCACCTTACAGATGATGAATTAAACTCAAATTTAGCCAGAGTGGGTCGCATAATTTTTTAAGGATTCACTGCCTGTGGCTATAAGTTCAGCTTTAAGAATCTCATATCGCATTTCTCAGTGTACTTTTTTTTGGATATGAACTTACGCATGATGGTAAGAGTCTTGCCCCTCACTTACTGGAGAAGTGTGCACAATTGCAACCTCCAACTACACTGAAGAAATTACAATTCTTTCTAGGATTCCTTAATTTTGGTACAGCATACATTCCCAATTATCCCCAGCCCATTAAATCACTTTATGAGTTAATTCACCCTGATTTTTCCACTTCACACTGTACATCGGAACACACCGATACACTCAGATCTTTACAATCTGACTTACTTGAAACACATCACTTACATACACGTGTGAATACCACAAACCTAGTCATCCGGGTCTTGGGTTTACTTATATCACTTTTAACAAAGGTGAAACAGTGGCAATAGCTTATAAATTGCATTTATATTCTAATGCGGAAATGCATTTTGCTTCCACTGGAAAGATACTAACTGCAGTGCAGATAGAGATTCTTAAAGAGCAGCCACTTGTACAAGGAAAACACATTATTGTTGTTACTCCTGTGCCAGCCTTAGAGGCTGTCCAAAGGCTGGCGTTTCTAACACTAAAGCCGTCCATCCCAGATGGATACAATGGACAACATCCTTATCAGCTGTTGATGTAGACTTCATCTTTGACCCGTCTTTACAGACACAAGAATGTCTACATTATGAGCTTGTATACACCATGCCCGCTTCTGTCTTATCTCCTGAATAGTATAAATATATTGTTTACACTGATGGGTTAGTCCAACCTGCGATAGATTCTAAACAGCAATATTTGGTGGTGTGCACAACCGTTGTTGTTGTTTTATTGGATGGGAACTTCCTACCACAAAAAACTCACACCCAGTACTTGAGGGACTGCACTGCACATTGGATGAACTGAAAGCTTTTCTTCCTGCATTGGAACATACGTATCATGAATTCCCCACACTTATTGTGTGTGATTCGTATTACTGTGTACAGTCATTTAATGATAATTTACATTATTGGCGTCAAAATGGATTCAAAGATTCTAAAGCCAACACAATCAAGCATATTACACTTTGGGGTAAGATGGCAGACCTCAAAGATAGGTTGCCGCAGACTCATGTTATTCATACTTTGAGTCATCAGCATGTGGGGGAATTCCCTGGCTGATGAAGAAGCCAAATCTGCAGTTTCGACTGCCATTGTTGCTGTAATTACTCGTTCTAAAACAAGAATATATTCTGATATCTTGGCTGCCGTTCATGCTAATAGAGACAGCACTCGTTTACCTAAAGGTTTCCCTTCTAAGTACGCACACCACTTGAGTGAACAAAACATCCCTTTTGTTACTATTCTAGGAGTTGGTGATTGATTATTATTATTATTATTATTATTATTGAAGCTTATAGAGCGCACGGCTACCTCCAACGGAAGTGTCCCGGCGCTAGCAGCGCATCCATCCTAAGGAGAAAAAGACCAGGTTGGACCATTGGCTCTAGGGCAGGCCGAATAGCCATGTTTTTAATGCTTTCCTAAACACGGTTTCCGAGTTAATTTTCCTCAGGTGGTCAGGCATGGAATTCCATAAAGTAGCGGTTTTCACCGAAAAAGCACAGCCACCGATCCTAGTCTTTGCAAAACGGGGAATCACCAGAAGATTCTGACCATTAGATCTGAGTGCTCTGGGTTGGCTATATTTCTGAAGTCTCCGCTTCAGGTATTGAGGACCAGTCCCTCTAACTGCTCTGTGTGCCAAGACCAGAGCTTTAAACTCCACTCTTCTCTTTACCGGGAGCCAGTGTAGACTGCGCAAGTGGGGGCTAATATGATGTTGTAGTGGCACATTCCCAACCAAGACTACAGACTAGCTATAGTGATAGCTGCACATGAAGGTGTTGCTTATGCACATGCTGGTGTGGTGGCCACAATTTCCTTGCTACAGCAACGTTATTGGTGGCAGAGCTTAAATCAACTGGCCAAAAAGTATTTCCTTTGTTGTGATATTTGTCAACAAATGAAACCAGCCACCATGGTGCGTCCACCGCAGACACATCTGTCAATTTCTATCAAGCCCTACGGCTGCATTTATTTGGACCAGTGTGGTCTTCTTATTTCGGATACAGCCTTTAAATTTATCCTAGTCGCAGTTGATTCTTGCTACAGAGTCCTCTGGGTTTGGCCACAGTGTTCGGCTGACATGCATATCTTTATCGGGACACATGCATGCAGAACATTCCACTCAGACCAGGGCCCAGCCTTTGCTTCTAAAACTGATTGGGATACTATGGCTTCCCTTTGTGTACAGGTGCATTATTCTTCTCCTTACAGCCCAAGGGAAATTCTGTTGTGGAGAGGATGAACCGTGACTTAAAGCAGCCCTTAACAGCTAGAGTATTAGGCACAGGGCGCAGTTGGATCCATCACCTCTATGGGGTTCAGAAAGCACCTAACAACCTCCCTAAAAGTTCTCTGGGAGTCCGAACCCCATATCAGGTCCTTTTTGGTATCAACATGTATATTCCTGACCTTGACTGTCCAGCTATTGTGGCGCAAGCCACTCCCTTTGATATAAATGATCGTTGTGCTGTCTTACAGGATCTACAAAACATCTGTGACACCCAATCCAATGAGCATTTGAAGACGTCTGCCTCTGCTAAAATCAAGGAGAAACCAGAACCTTCTGGCTGGATTCAAAAAGTTGGGGATATTGTTCGAGAGAAGGTGGCAGCCAAAAAGAAGTTTGGCCCATCATACTGAGCACTGGTGCCGGTCCTTGGAATTCAAGGTAGAAGAACTGTAATCTTGCCACCGCTTCCTGGTTCCAAAGACAATCGTTTTGTCTCCATTGATCAAATCACGTTACATCATGTGGCCAATTCTCAACAGTAGGCCACGGGAGTCCTTGATAGTTCCCTAACTCCTCTCGCTACCACACAGGGAATTCCTCTACAACTAGTGAGCTCCACCAAAGCTGTTTCTCCCCAGCTGGAAGGGCAGAGAATGCACTACAGTTAATTCCTGCATCTGCTACAACTGCCAGTAACTCAACTGAAGTGAGTACTGTTCTTACTACTGCTTCTTCTGCCGCTGTTGTAGTTTATAATGATCCAACTTTTTCAGATCCACCTCTTATGCATTCTACCGGTCCTGTTGTGGTACCTGAGGCACCAGTTTTTCAACAAACTACTTCTGGTTATTTTATGGAAGTAGATGAATTTTCTTCTGACTCTTTTGACAGTTCAACTGTTCTAGACCCTCCTCCCGTCCAGATCTGTGTTTTCTTTTCATGGTTAAAACACACCTATCTGGTCGCGCCTTGGATATATTGGATAACACTTTCCTTGTTTTTCCATTCCAGTGGATTGGATTTGTAGCAGTTTTTTTTCCTGCTGGGGAATGGCCACTACCTTCCGGAACGCTGTGCTTAGGAATTGGCCCACGGGGCGTTGCCCCCCCACTCTTCTTCACATAGGCTAAAAAGAAACTTGTCCTTCTTGAACATTTCAGTTGTTCCAGTAACTGATGGAATTGTTTGGGATAAAGTTCATTATGATATTTTTGGCCCTACAAAGTTCCTGCAGATACCATATGTGTTTAAAGTTTCTATGGGGGGGATGTAGTAGTACCTGGGGTACATTCAGATGATTGGGATGTTGAAACTGTATACTCCATGCTCTCAGGGATGGAATATTATACTGTTTTCGAATCAGAGGTTTTGTACCTCAATTCTGCTAACCATGCCAAAATGTTCTGTTATCACCATTGTGGACATCATTATTTGCATTGAGGTAATGTTTAACGTACAATTTCTAATTACACACAGTGGGAACATTGTCCCACTTCACCAAAAGGGAGTTCCAAAACATAGAATAACAAATTCACATACTTTTTAGGATATGACACGTCAGATCAACATCCTTTTATTTTAAACTCATCCCTGTACTACAGAAAAAAGACATGCTTACACAAACTAAGCTCTTATATATAGAATCGTTTGTTACACAATTGGCTGCCAAAGGTTATGACTATTGGAAGAATACAATTGATATAAAGTCCATTTGAGATAAAATTCAGGGGACAGAAACCTTGTTTCAAGCCTGATTAATCCCAACACAAATATTTTTTTCTTATTGACACTGTTCAACAGATCATGTGTTGCGGATTAGCTAAAATGAATTACTTGAGTGCACCCACTATTCCTTCCACTGCCCGGTTTGAAAATTGGCAACAGTTAACAAATTATAATGAGGAACAGCTGCAGAATGGTACATTTAAATCCACACTTACAGGTCCCCACAGGTGGTCATTGTGGCCTCTAGACACAAATAGTTGTCATGCACGTTTTTTTAATTCCACACCGGGGTTTAAAGTTAGCTGACCTGACCCTCGTTATCCTTAATGCCAACACTGAGGAATTGCTCCAACTAGTCAGTTAGGAAATTGGGTCAACAATGGTTAGAACCCTCCACACTATATGCAATGAAACAACATCTTTCTCTCCTACATGAGGACATGGACTTATCCGATTCTCTGTTTGGTCCTAAGTCTCGACGTTCTAAAAGATTTATTCATGATATGTATAATTAAATTTAGAATTTGTCACAAATGGAAGCTGCCGCATGTCTCAAACAATCAGGTGTCTTGTAGAGCACGACTACTCACCCATAAGGGTCTCAAGGCGCTGTGGGGGGACAAATTGTCAATGTTAGACAAATTGATCAAGATAATTTGGATGAAGTGCTTGCTGTTGTTGATAATAGTATTAATGCGTTGTCTTCTCACATTAACAATCTGAATAACATTATGTAATCTGTTATTGATACCATGCAAAGTGACATGTCTACATTATATTATGGGCAAAGTCAGCTTAGATCCATCATGCAGTTTAGCTGGACCATTCAGACCATCAAAAATGGTTGCGTCCCCTGAAGTTATCTTAATTCCAGTCACCTTTTCATGCCTTTCAGTCTGACACGTAAACAACGGCTCATGGCAAAAAAAGACACAATGTTACATCTTGAGAAGTTAGAATAGCTCCCTTTCACTATAGCAGAAAAACCTTCCACTGTATGGTTAATACATGGCGTAATATCTTTGCCAATTTCAACATTTCAATTCACAGCTTCAATGAAACATTTCCCTGTTGGTAGATTTGAGTCCCTAGGAGCCAGCTTCATTCATTTATTATAGGCCCTCCCATTTTCTTATCATTGTGAACGTGCCACCAAAGAAGTCTTCCTTACTGGAAAGGAATTCAACACTCCTGTTGGACAATAACTGTTATCTCAAAGGCATGGCATTTGCTGCAATTCCCCCACTAATTACAGTCCTTTCAAATGGAAGTTATTTAATTTTAAGTGATCAAGACTGTTGCGGGATGCTAGCTAGAATCCCATACATTTTATCGGTTTCCCAGTGCATCGCGTGCTGCAACAACATACCTTTTGCTCCCAACAAAGGTAGTGTGGATAGTCTGTTGTGGACTTCCATTCCAACTTTGAAGGCAGATTTTAACAAGCTAAGCAGACTCAAAGCACTATTGTTTCAAAAGGAAGTGGCTCTAACATCTGTTAGCAAAACCTTTGAATTACAAGTCACAAGGGCACCCAGCAAGATACAGTCCTTGCTAAACACTAACCTCCCATTACATTTTGGTGAATTAGTCCATCGCATTTTAATGCATCCAGTACGGCTGGCCTCGCACACTTTTTCAAAGTTATAGGTTCCGGCTTAGTTAGTTCCTTTCAGAAACTGTTTGGAGTAATACCAGCCTTTATTCATTTTCTCTTTTCCAGTGTGTTCGGGGTTTCCTGCTGCTGTTATTCCTCATTTGCGGGATTCTGATATTATTTTTGTTCCTCCGCAATGGATGTTGTTCTTGCCAGCCCACTGGAACTACCACCGTTCCAAGTGTCCCCTGAGCCCATGATTCGATTCTTTGGAATCCTGTTGCTCCAGGAATTGGACCTTGATTGGTCATTGTCATTCCATCCAGCCTGGTTTACCTGCGTACAACCCATATTTCACTGCCTCTGGTGCCCCTTCGAATGGGCGCTAGTTATTTGCCTGCCTCTGCCGGCTCCCATGGACATAGATCTGTTGATGAGTCCATTAGCAACTCATTTTCAAAGTTGCCCCTTGTGCCAGCAGCTCCTTACAGAATGCCAGCTATGAGCCACTCATTTCAGTGGAAACAATTGCATCAGCACATGGATTTATAACACCTGGCTCAAATGGCACGGATGCGGGTTACCTGATTTCTTTCTCAGCATCGGCTGAGAGAGAGGATCATGCCTGTTACCTGGAGTTGGTGAATTGGGCCGTTGAACAATCATAGTCTGCAGAGATAGAATCCGTTCTGGATTCAATGGCTCTTGAACTTGCGAAAGAAATCATGGATATCTCTGACATGTTTTAATTAACTACCATTTTCTAAAATTTACATATTTTATTTTTACATTCAAATTATAAACCTTTTATAATACTCTTTTTAGGAATGCTTTGGACTTGCTTAGCTTGTGGATTGGATTAGTATTGTTTCTTTAATCGTTACATTACTGCCTCCACCTAAGGGGGGGTGTCGTGTATCGCATATAGGGCCCACTGTAGTTTTCCCTTATGTTAGCTTCCCCATGCATGTTGCACATGTTGCAGGCTGCTTTTGCTTTGCATACATTACGAAATAACATGCTTGTTTTTGTGCTACACTATTATTTTAGAACTAGGCTGCAGATGTTTTATTATTCTGCTTTTTGCTGGGATTCGGTCTCAACATTTAGTACAAGGTCAAACAACATTGTACCCTAATATTCTTTGTGGTCAGACACTAACACCTAGACGCAATAGAAGAGACCCAGCTGCTGTTTACAAGTAGGGCATTTCCTATCGAATAAGCCAAGAATTGCCATTTTGAAAAGAGAGAGGAGGATTTCTAGTGGAGAACGAGGTCTCGGAACCAGAGCACCAGCTTTGCGCAGTCTGAGATGCAGACCAGCTAATCACAAATGCAAGGTATG
Organism: Calotriton arnoldi; assembly: GCA_963921515.1. Taxonomy (NCBI): domain Eukaryota; kingdom Metazoa; phylum Chordata; class Amphibia; order Caudata; family Salamandridae; genus Calotriton; species Calotriton arnoldi. The sequence continues at coordinate 1,510,277 of CAWUFW010000250.1, read as the reverse complement.
GGGTCTGTCACCATCCCAAAGATCTTTAGTATAATATTGTGAGGCAAGGCTGAGGCAAATACACCAATACCCATGATAGGGCTTTTCATTGTGTACGGTTTATTGGTGATGATAATTACATTACTAACTTTCGTATGTTTTCTAATTGCAACTCAGTTGCTTTATAATAGAGCACAATAGTTTCAATAAATATTGCAAACTGTTTTCTCCATGTCTCGTATCTGTTTATTGTGGACATGCATGAGTGATCTCCTACCACGGTTCGCTGAGTGGACTAGAGTGTTGGGTTCTGGGGTGCCATATTACCTGTTACTTTGGGAAGGTTAGGAGGGCAGGTAAGGCACTGTGAGCAAGTCAGGATTTGGGCCCATATGTACTGATGTGGTATGGTGACTCAGTCCCTATATACTCTGTCCTCTGATCCCCGGCGTAGGTTTGTTTCCAAAACAGACTTCCTGCAAAAGTGGGAAGGTCAAGTTTTGGCAGGGATAAATTTGTATGAAACCGAAACTGGAGGGAATTCTGCTAAGCTCAGTTGGGCATCCAGTGATAGAAACCTTAGGATGTATGAATGTTAGAAAATATGACTGGGATAAGTTTCCATACAGCCCAGGGATGACACCTTGGAGCAAAAGACAGGTATTTTAAACTGGCATTTCACTTATATTGCTTTCAAAATTTCCAAAATGCAGTAAACCAAGTTTATTACCATGCCAAGCACCTAAATACAGGTTGGATGTGAGAATGTGGTAGCTCAAAGAGGTGTAGATTTAATAAAAATTTTAACGTGGTTTTCATCAAAAAGGGAATGCAAACAATAGCAAAATATGTATAGAGAATTTTCCTGAAAGTAAATTAGAGCAGCGCTATGTGCAGCTATGCATTACTTTGCAGCAGGGGTGCATTCCATTGGTACATGGGTATTCAAAGGCAACCAGGGAAGGGTTTTGATGATAAACGTATCCACTAAAATGTAAGACAGGGTTTCTCGACAAACAATAAGGATTTCCGAGATTGGCATTAACTTCAAGAAACTTTTATTTCTTAAAATATTCTGATTTTGCATATGGGTTGCTCTTTACAGCTCACATCCAAAGTGGAGAAAGTTTGTCTAGGCATAATATTTTGTACTGGCAGGGTTACCTTCCAGAATAGTGTGTATATATATATATATATATATATATATATATATATATATATATATATATATTACCTACTGGCAGTCGCCAGTAGGTAGTTATAGTTAGGACCTATTTTCCATAGGAAATTCACAACATTCTATTTCCAATAACTTTGGCGCCGGTTGATGAATCTTCGCAAAATTTTCAAAACTTGTGGGGCGCTCCGGTCCGCTCCTATCCTGAAAGTCTCGGGGTGATTCATCAAGTGGGGGCCGAGAAAAAAGGGGGGTCCCAAAACGTGTTTTCCCATGCAATTTTCCATAGGAACATTTAGTCGCAGCTACAGCCCGAACTGCTGAACGGAATTACACCAAATTTGGCAAAAAGGTAGCCCTTGGTTCAGAGTCGTGCATGTTGGTTAAATGGTGTAAATCCGTTCAGTAGTTCCTGAGAAATTTGAAAAAGAAAACACATATATATCTGGGCGGAGCCTAACCACACATGTCATCGTGAGATCTGATTGGCTGTCAGCACTTCATCCTGGAATTTCTGGCAGCCGTCTTGGGACCAATATAAATGATAGTACCCCATTGAAATGCATTGTAGTGAATCGAAGATTTTGAGGGTTACCAAAAGGAGAACTATAAAGGGTGTTAACAGACTTTAGTTACATTAGAATTCATTTGTTGATGGTAGCATACTAATTTCAGGAATTGTGGTGTGTTCTAAGGTGATTTTACCCTGTGAAAAACCTTCTGCTGGGATATCATGAATCATGTTTGAGAGAAAACTATTTTCACATGCTTGTCCCATACAGTTTTGGAAGGTGCTCCAGAAGCTAAAATGAGAGCATATTTTCTGTAAATTCACATTATCATTCTCAGTCATGTGAGAATGAAGTCTGACATTCTCAGTAAAACATGTACATCCAACAAGGGCAGAGACTGTCAGTTGATTCCTTTGTGTTCTACTGCAGCTTCCCAGAGTGTTCTAAAGAACAACTAGAGTGCTAACAGCCTTACTTATGACAAAAGTATGGCACACCTGAAGCCATCTTGATTGGAATAAACTGGTAACACTTAAAACATTTAATTTAAAAAGGAACAAAATGATGGGGTTCATTTTGTCATAGAAATTATGGTTAGTGCTGTAGAAAGAAAAATTAGGACATGTTTCAAGTGTGATCTCAAATATCTTCCTGTTATATTTCAACAGGAGCAGCCTGTCAGTTGATGCCTTTGTGTTCTACTGCAGCTTCCCAGAGTGTTCTAAAGAACAACTAGAGCGCTAACAGTCTTACTTATGACAAAATTATGGCACGCCTGAAGCCATCTTGATTGGAATAAACTGGTAACTCTTAAAACATTTAATTTTAAAAGGAACAAAATGAGGGGGTTCATTTTGTCATAGAAATTATGGTTAGTGCTGTAGAAAGAAAAATTAGGACATGTTTTAAGTGAGATCTCAAATATCTTCCTGTTATATTTCAACAGGAGCAGCCTGTCAGTTGATGCCTTTGTGTTCTACTGCAGCTTCCCAGAGTGTTCTAAAGAACAACTAGAGAGCTAACAGTCTTACTTATGACAAAAGTATGGCACACCTGAAGCCATCTTGATTGGAATAAACTGGTAACACTTAAAACATTTAATTTAAAAAGGAACAAAATGAGGGGGTTCATTTTGCCATAGAAATTATGGTTAGTGCTGTAGAAAGAAAAATTAGGACATGTTTTAAGTGAGATCTCAAATATCTTCCTGTTATATTTCAACAGGAGCAGCCTGTCAGTTGATGCCTTTGTGTTCTACTGCAGCTTCCCAGAGTGTTCTAAAGAACAACTAGAGTACTAACAGCCTTACTTATGACAAAAGTATGGCACACCTGAAGCCATCTTGATTGGAATAAACTGGTAACACTTAAAAATTTAATTTAAAAAGGAACAAAATGATGGGGTTCATTTTGTCATAGAAATTATGGTTAGTGCTGTAGAAAGAACAATTAGGACATGTTTCAAGAGTGATCTCAAATATCTTCCTGTTATATTTCAACAGGAGCAGCCTGTCAGTTGATGCCTTTGTGTTCTACTGCAGCTTCCCAGAGTGTTCTAAAGAACAACTAGAGCGCTAACAGTCTTACTTATGACAAAAGTATGGCACACCTGAAGCCATCTTGATTGGAATAAACTGGTAACACTTAAAACATTTAATTTAAAAAGGAACAAAATGAGGGGGTTCATTTTGCCATAGAAATTATGGTTAGTGCTGCAGAAAGAAAATTTAGGGCATGTTTTAAATGAGATCTCAAATCCTCTTCTATTTCATTAGAAAATTCTGACATGCAGACTGAAACAATCACTTTCAATACCAGCAGTAGACTTCCAGTTAACTCCCTGGTGAGCAGTAGCTTTACTACAGTGATCTAATAAACAACTAGAGTGCTAACATTCTGAATTTATGGCAAATGTGTGACACATCTGAATGCCTTCTTGATGGAATCAAAGTAAAAACTGAAAGCATTTCCTACTGAGGAGACTGCAGTAAATGACGAAATTCGGAAACTTCATAACAAATAAGTCTCCCAAGATGGCCACCAGAGAAAAAAGAGCCCAAATGTAGCACAAATATCACCCAGATGTAGCCCACATATAGCCCAATGACAGAAGTGTGCAAAACACTTTTTATTTTTAGTTTTTCTGCAGTTTTATATAGTGCAAACTGGTCAGGTATTGGAGCGTTACATCTTACTTGGACCCCTTATTGCGTATTTTGCACAAAGTACATGAGATTGATCTTGCGAAACATTGAACTTTACGATTCTGTTAACCTGAAGTTGCTCTGAACCGGGCTTTGTAACACCCATTTTTACCTGCTGGTTTTAATTAATTCTCACTGTATTGTATTAGGAAAGAAGATTTACTGTTTTTATGTACACATTTATGATCTATGTTTCTAAATCAGATCAAATAAAGTTTAATGAATTCTATGGCAGGACGGAGGCGAGGATTATGCATATCTTTCCTCACTTTATTTGCATAGCAGTTCTAAGAAAACGTAACACAACAATCATTAAACAAAAGACTACACAACCCATGAACCTTTAGGGGGTAGTCTCCAAGGCAACTATAGTCCAATCATATCACAGTACATCGTATATAATATTGTGACATCCCTTCCGCTTCCTCTTTCTTCACTGCTCGTCAGTTAAGTGCATTCCTTACATTCTTGGCTTAATCTGACGTTGTTGCTGTTTGTATAGCGGTTTCTTGTGCACGTTATTAGCATTATTGCCTTGGTATTGTTTCATATTCCCTGCGCAGCAGGCTCTTGCCCGAGCGCGTTCTCCCCCTCGCAGTTTCTCCCGCTGTGTGCTCTGCGCACGGTGAGATCCTGTCAGGCGCGTCTGGTCCGAGCGAGGCAGCTACGTCGAGCGCTCCCGCTGGTCTTTTCGCGCGTTTGGGAATCCGGTCACTCCTTTAGTGTCCGCTTGATTCCCGACCAACCCTCGCCTAATTTTGACACCGACACGTGGTGAATTCCCAACACAGCCACGTTAGTGACCAGCGCCACCTGGTGGTGGTAATTGGCATTGCGCCTCAGTCTAGTCTTATAACAGCTTCGGGGAAAGCCCAGCTGTTGGAGCACCGGCGAGGGGGCTGTCTTAAGGATTTTAAGGGCATTTGTTCTGTGCTCACACCCTCTGCTATCATGTCTTCTCCAGAAGACCATTTTTACTCCTCCTACCAGGAAGTGGAGGAGAAATTGCCCCCCAACTTCTCGCTCCAGCAGTGGACCAAGTCCTCTCTCTGGCTATTTCTAGGGCGCTGGCTCCTCTTAGGGATCAGGTTGATAAGCTGGCGAAAAGCATCCCTGGGGTGTTCAGTGACCCAGATATGGTGGTGGCGGGTCCAAGTAGCTCCCAGATGGGGAATAAAAGGGCCGTTAAGCATAAAGCGGGGCACTTGGAAGGATTTGATAAACTTACGGAGACCTTCCTCAAGAGTGCGCGAACGCTAAAACATGCACCCTGCCAGGAGGAGGAGGGGCCCGGAGAAAATTGCGACACTGTCACCACTATTGTAGACCCCGACGGCGGGTTTCCCTTAGAGGGAGAGGGTGTATCGGAGGACGATTTCTCCTCCGATGAGGATAAGGACTCGGGGCGTCCCTGGCGTCCAGAGTCCCACTCCTCTCAGTCCCCGGTATGGACGGGGTCCACTCGGACATGTTCGAGCCTACCCAAATTTACCATCCTAGGTCGGCAGAGTGGACACCTGACGCTAAAGTGGCAGAGTATGTGGTGGGGAAAATCCATCAACCCCTTGAAAGGGAGGTCAGGAATAGGATGAGGAGAGAATGCCCCAGGCCCTCACTGAAGGGGAAGGTGGCACACACGCTTGAAATTGATGAGAAACTATGTACCTTTTTCTCTAAGTATATGAGGGATTCCAAGAAAGGAATTGATAGGTCTTGGATGTGGTAGGGCCCTTGACCCAAATTATTCAATTGACGGAGCGTTCCAAAGAGTCAGGATCCCCTTTGTCCACGGATATTGTGGCTGGTTGGGCGCACTACCCTAAACTCTAAAACACTACCCCTCCACTACCCAAACACCAATGCACTACCCTAAACCCTAAATCACTACCCCAGCACGACACCCTACACTACCCAAACATAACTGCACTACCCTAAACCCTAAAACACTACCACCAGCACGACTCCCTACACTACCCAAACACCACTGCACTACCCTAAACCCTAAAACACTACCCCCAGCACGACTCCCTACACTACCCAAACACCACTGCACTACACTAAACCCTAAATATACCCCCAGCATGACCTCCCATACTACACAAACACCACTGCACTACCCTAAACCCTAAAACACTACCCCCAGCACGACCCCTACACTACCCAAACACCACTGCACTACCCTATACCCTAAAACACTAACCCCAGCATGAGCCCCTACACTACCCAAACACCACTGCACTACCCTATACCCTAAAACACGACCCCTGCACTACACAAACACGACTGCACTACCCTAAACCCTAAAACACTACCCACAGCATGACCCCTTCACTACACAAACACCACTGCACTGCCCTAAACCATAAAACACTACCCCAGCACTCCCCCTACACTACCCAAACACCACTGCACTAACATAAACCCTAAAACACTACCCCCAGCACAACCCCTACACTACACAAACACCACTGCACTACCCTAAACCCTAAAACACTACCCCCAGCACGACTCCCTACACTACCCAAACACCACTGCACTACCCTAAACCCTACATCTACCCCAAGCACGACCCCCTACACTACCCAAACACCACTGCACTACCCTAAACCATAAAACACTACCCCCAGCATGACCCCCTACTCTACTCAAATACCACTGCACTACCCTAAAACACTACCCCAGCATGACCCCCTACACTACCCATACACCACAGCACTACCCTAAACCCTAAAACAGTACCCCCAGCATGACCCCCTACACTACTGCACTACCCTAAACCCTAAAACACTACCCCCAGCACGACCCCCTACACTACCCAAACACCACTGCACTACCCTAAACCCTAAAACACTACCCCAAGCACGACCCCCTATACCACCCAAACACCACTGCACTACCCTAAACCCTAGAAAAGAAACCCCCACCCCATGCCCAATCCCCCTTACCTCTCACTCCTCATGGTTCCTCTCTCCTTGTGGTTCCTGCTTCACGTCATCTCTGAGGGGCGGTGCACGTCGTTGTGAGGAAACGGAACAGCCTCTGTTTCCTTACAACGACATGGATCGTCTACATGTTTTTAGGAACGCATGGTCATTTACCATACATACCTTTACAACAAAATTAGTTGTAAAGGCATGCGTGGTAAATGACCATGCGTTCTAAAAAAATTCGTAGTAATGACTTTGTGATGTACAACGCATGCGTGGTAATGCATGCATTGTAATTGTATCGCAAAGTAAAAAAGTCATTGTAACGGCTGTTTACCGATTGAAGCTGGCCCCTGTTCTTCAGTGAGACGTTTATTTGATTAATTAGGAGGAAGGAATGTGGTTTTTTTACCGAAAAGTGCATTCCCGGCTGTTGTATTGTGAAAGTGTCTGCGTGGCCTGGTTTCACTTCCGGTGAGAGAGTGGAAGAGTCTGTTTGGATCTAAAGGAGTTCTGTTGTTGGACGGGGCCGGCGCGACATGTCATCAGAAAACATAGCTAATGGAAAGCGTCCTCCCTGAAGTGTGGAGCAGTGCCATGAGAGGTCAACGAGTGTGCTTCCCACCGCAGTATGACCGTACCGCGTGACCCATGTGCCGCCTCCAGGGTACGGGAGGCAGAAGTGACATCGCAGGTCCTCTTGAAGACCGTTGTAGCACTTATTCTACATTTTGGTACTAGGGCATTTTAACTTCGTTGTTCCTGCCAGGTACAAAGAGAAGATCCTGTGTTATTCTGTGCCCTCGTTACCTTTTTTGTGGGTTGTGGTGCTTGTCACTTCGCTGCCCCGCCGGTGCACACGACTGGGCACCCCACCTCGTGTGCCATCTGCAGGGCCTCTGCCCTCGGATCACTGGTTTCGGTTTCTGGAGTGGCAACATAAACAGTTGCTCCCAAAGGACTAGCCTGAACACTTAGGTGAATATCCCCTGCACCAGCATTCCACGGAAATTCTTTCCTAGCTCTCCCACGTCAACGAGCACGGCTCCGCTCGCGACACCATATGACGTCATCGGAGTCATAAGAGGACCTCGTCGGCGTGCTGACGTCAGTTCCACCCATTTTTTCCGTGCCACCGAGGCAAACAGGGGACCGAGACATTTTCACATCTATACATAGTATAATAAATATATATATATTCACTGAAAAAACCATAGGTTTCAGGCACGTTATAGTTAGAAATTAGCATTTAAAACACCTTAGAAATTCACTGAAAAACCATAGGTTTCAGGCACGTTATAGTTAGAAATTAGCATTTAAAAAACCTTAGAAATTCACTGAAAATACCATAGGTTTCAGGGGCGTTATAGTTAGAAATCATCAGTGATATCATCAGTGATGTCATTTGAGATGTCATCAGTGATGTCATGAGTGATGTCACTGACCATGTCATGAGTGATGTAATATGTGACGTCATCAGCAGTGCATTGCGGGCGCGCGAGTTATAGTTAGCTGAACTAACTATAACGGGGGAATTTCTATGGTTTTGTATGAGTGAAATGTCCAACTAACTATAACACCCCTGAAACCTAAGGTTTTTTAAATGCTAATTTCTAACTATAACGTGCCTGAAACCTATGGTTTTTTCAGTGAATTTGTAAGGTTTTTTAAATGCTAATTTCTAACTATAACGTGCCTGAAACCTATGGTTTTTTTCAGTGAATTTCAAAGGTTTTGTAAATGACAATTTTTAATTGTATTAATTGTTATATTTATTTTTTTGATACTGATTTACAACATTTTTTTCAACTATTTATTTTTAGATATTTTATTTTTAAATTACATTGTAATTACATTATACATTACATTACAAAATATACTTTCTCAGAATGAATTACTTTAGTTTAAATACTTTGCAAATAGGCAATAGACTTTTAAGTACAGTAGTTACAGTTGTTGCAATGGGCAACACAATTTCAAACACAATGCAACATTGAGCTCAATGTGAATTTCTAGTTAAATGCAATTAGTTACTTTATGGATTACTTTTCTCACCACAGGACTGGATCCAAGATTCAGTCCTGGGACATCTCCTGTAAACAGTGGAGTAAAAGCGTTTTGGTTACAGTAGTGATTTTTAAGGAATATTATTGTATTTTAAAAGTTGACACTTAGAAACTTTTTCACATAGAATCACCAATGTTATCCTATGGGAGGAAATTCACTTAGCAGGTAAGTAGTGTTATCGTTACTTTTTCTTACTCAGTGGTGGATCCTGGATCCAGCACTGGTGCATCTCCTGTAAACAGTTGAAAGAATGCGTTTAAGTCATACAGGCGATTTTAAGGATTATTTGTAGTTTGTGAAAATCGACACTTTGAAACTTTTCTGCTGAAAACCAGACAATGGATTCCTATGGAAGAAAATACAAGTTACTGGTAAGTACGGTTAGAATTACTTTTCAGGGTCAGTGCTGGGCTAAAAGATGCAGCACTGGGTTCTCTCCTGATAACAGGTGAGTAAATCGGAATTCATAGTTCGGCTGATTTTAGAGAAATATTATAAAGTTCCAAAACTCCACACTTAGAAGAATTTCCAAGTGAAACCAGTCAATGTTAGCCTATGGAAGGAAATTCAAGTTACTGGTAAGTATGGTTAGAATTACTTTTCAAGGTCAGTGCTGGGCTAAAAGATACAGCACTGGGTTCTCTCCTGATAACAGGTGAGTAAATCGGAATTCGTAGTTCGGCTGATTTTAGAGGAATATTATAAAGTTCCAAAACTCCACACTTAGAAGAATTTCCAAGTGAAACCAGTCAATGTTAGCCTATGGAAGGAAATTCAAGTTACTGGTAAGTACGGTTAGAATTACTTTTCAAGGTCAGTGCTGGGCTAAAAGATACAGCACTGGGTTCTCTCCTGATAACAGGTGAGTAAATCGGAATTCGTAGTTCGGCTGATTTTAGAGGAATATTATAAAGTTCCAAAACTCCACACTTAGAAGAATTTCCAAGTGAAACCAGTCAATGTTAGCCTATGGAAGGAAATTCAAGTTACTGGTAAGTATGGTTAAAATTACTTTTCAGGATCAGTACTGGGCTAAAAGATGCAGCACTGAGGTCTCTCCTGATAACCGGTGAGTAAATCGGAATTCGTAGTTCGGCTGATTTTAGAGGAATATTTGTATGTTTCAAAAATCAACACAAAAACTTTTTCAGCAAAAAGCAGGCAATGATATCCTATGGAAGGAAATTCAAGTTACTGGTAAGTATGGTTAAAATTACTTTTCAGGATCAGTACTGGGCTCAAAGATGCAGCACTGAGGTCTCTCCTGATAACAGGTGAGTAAATCGGAATTCGTAGTTCGGTTGATTTTAGAGGAATATTTGCACAATGGTGAAGGAAGGGGGTGGGGCCTGAGGTGACATGTCTGCAAACACGCCCTGTGGCGCGTTTTAAGTTGGAGAATTAATTCCTCCTCAATCCTGAGGGTCCCTAGGGGCCAACTAGCCCACCAGGAACCTCCAGTATGCGCCAGGGGGCTGCGTTGCAGAGAGGTGTACAGAGGCCACGCCCCTTTTTACAACACTGTGCAACGCAGCTCCGTGGCGCTTACTGGAGGTACCTGGTGGGCTAGTTGGCCCCAGAGACCCTCAGGATTGAAGAGGATTTAATTCCCCTTCTTAAAATGCGCCACAGGGCCTGTTTGCACACATGTCACCTGAAGCCCCGCCCCTCACTTCACCACTGTGCAAACGCGCCCGTGGCGCTTTTAAGTTGGGGGATTAAGTCCCCTTGAATCCTGAGGGTCCCTGGAGTCCAACTAGCCCACCATGTACCTCCAAAAGCGCCACAGAGCTGCATTGCAGAGAGGTGTAAAAAGGGGCATGGCCTCCGTACACCTCTCTGCAACGCAGCCCCCTGGGGCATACTGGAGGTTCCTGGTGGGCTAGTTGGCCCCCAGGGACCCCCAGTATTCAAGGGGAAATCGTTCCCCATCTGTAAACGCGCCAGGGGACACTTTTGCAGACTGCTGCAGGGTGGGGGCGGGGCCTCCGGCACGATGCCGGTCTTTTTTTTTTTTTTTTGGGAGGGGGGCTGCGTGGCCCCCCTTCCCTTGGCCTCTTTTGGCCCCGGGGACCCCATCCCCCGGGGCATGAGGATTTTCATTTTTTTTGTAAATTAAAGTAAAACGGGAAGGGGGCCGCGTGGCCCCTCTTCCCTGGGCCTATATTGGCCCCGGGGACCCCATCCCCGGGGCATGCCCTCTTTTTAAAATTTTATATATTTGGAGGGGGCTGCGTGGCCCCCTCCTCAGGCCATTTAAGGCCCCGGGGACCCCATCCCCGGCCTTTCCTTTTTTTTTTTCCAATTTTTATTTTTTTATTTTGGGGAGGGGGCCGCGTGGCCCCCCTCCTGGGCCACTACTTCCCCTGGGGACCCCATCCCCCGGGGCTGGCCCTCTCTGTTGGGGACTGTGGGGGGGTCCCCAATCCCCCCACAGTCCCGCCGGCTCCCCGCGTCCCTTGGGAGCCGGCATTGCTTTTCCACACGGGGAGCTGCTAACATGCAGCTCCCCGTGTGGAAAACCAATTTGCTTTGGATATTGGAAGCGAGAGCAGGTTTCCCTGCTCTCTCTTCCAATATCCAAAGCAGTTTGCTATGATAGGACGGGAGCCGCGAGGCTCCCGTCCTGTCATAGCAAACTACAGTGTCCCGGGGTAGGCACCCCGGGACACTGCAGGAGCCGGCCCTGGGGGTGGTGTTCCCCAGGGCCATCAAGGGCTCCAGGAGGGGGCCGCGCGGCCCCCTCCCTTGAGTTGCACAGCCCCGGGGAGGTGGTGGTCCCCGGGGCTCTGGAGTCCGAAACGGACCCCCACATTTATTTTCTATGTGCCCCGGGAGGTGGTGGTCCTCGGGGCATGTGGGGCTGGAGCCCCCACACATTATTTAAAATTTAAAAAAGAAGCCCTGGGGGTGGCGGTCCCCGGGGCTGCGGGAGGGCAGGAGAGCCCTCCCGTACCATTTTTATTAAGCCCGGGGGTGGCGGTCCCCGGGGCTTGGGGGCCTTAGAGGCCCCCATATAAACAATAAACCCACCCCCGCATGCCCCCAGGACTTGGGCCACCCGAGGGCAAATTTGCATCGAGCGCGGGAGACCGCGCTTCGATTTTCTTGGCAGGATCCGCACACCCTGAGCGCATCCTGCCGATTTTTTAAATGCTTTTTCTGCCCAGGGGTCCTTGTGGGACCCCTGAGCAGACCTAGGGGTCAGGGTGTTTCTACCCTGCCCCCTTTGTGCATTTTGCGCACTTGTTTCTTTTTTTTTCTCAGCGGAATTCGCGCATCCCGCCGATTTAAAAAAAAATAAAATGCTTTTTCTGCCCAGGGGGTCCTTGTGGGACCCCTGAGCAGACCTAGGGAGTCAGGGTGTTTCTACCCTGCCCCCTTTTGCGCTTTGCGCACTTGTTTCTGTCCCTCGGTTCTACCGAGGACAAAATGGCTGCCAACACTTCCTGATTTGGAGTGTTGACAGCCAATTAGCATGCAGCTCGTGATCGGGAGGGTGCGCGAATCCGACGTGGCCATAGATATATATGTGATTTTCATTTTGATTTTCACAGGAACTACTGAACGGATTTACACCATTTAACAAAAGGGTTCTTTCTGAACCAAGAACTACCTCTTTGCCAAATTTGGTGTAATTCTGTTCAGCAGTTCGAGCTGTAGCCGTGGCTAAAGTTTCCTATGGGAAAATGAATGGGGAAAACATGTTTTGGGACCCCCTTTTTCTCAGCCCCCGCTTGACGAATCCCCCGTAACTTTCAGGGTAGGAGCGGACCGGAGCGGGCCATAAAGTTTGAAAATTTCGCGAAGATTCGTCAACCGACGCAAGTTATTTCAAATAGAATGTCGCGGATTTCCTATGGAAAATAGGTCCTAACTATAACTATCTACTGGCGACAGCCAGTAGATAATATATATATATATATATATATATATATATATATATATATATATTCACTGAAAAAACCATAGGTTTTAGGGACAGTTATAGTTAGTTGGACATTTCACTCGTACAAAACCATAGAAATTCCCCTGTTATAGTTAGTTCAGCTAACTATAACTCGCGCCCCGCAATGCACTGCTGATGACGTCACATATTACATCACTCATGACATGGTCAGTGACATCACTGATGACATCACTGATGACATCTCAAAAGAAATCACTGATGACATCATCCAGTGACTGTGTGTTTCTGTAAAGTTTAAATATGTTTAATATATATAGGGAAAGGCGTATTGAAGAATGAGTGGGTGTTTAAGTGTCTGAATGGATGATTTAGTACGTGCGTGACTGACTCTACAAGTGAGTGATTAAACGTATCTTACTGAATGCATGGGTTAGTGACTAAACTGTGTGAATGTCTGTATCCGTCTGTTTGTTGGTGTGTAAGTGGATGCATGGATTTGCGAATAGCTACATGAGTGTCTATATGGGTTATTGATTGGTTCTCTGAGTATCTGTATGGCTGCCTGAGTGTTTGTGTGGGTGGGGTGTGCGTGACTCTGTACATAGATGTGTGAGTGGGTGATTCACTGGGTGCATGATTTCAAGAGTGCATCTGTGATGGACTGCTTGGGTGGGTGAGTGTGTGTATGGGTGTGTTAGTGAGTGAATGTATATCTCAGTGGTACATGTGCGAGTAACTACATATGTAAAAGGCAGTATATATGTGTGTTAGAGTATTTAAATGGCTATAAGTGAGAGTGTGTGATTGTGAGAGTGGCTGTATGGATGCGTGTGTGCTTGTATCAGTTATTGTATAAGAGCGTAAGAATGTGCTAGTATTTGTATGAGTAAGTGAGCTGGTGTGTGTATAACTGTATAGGTGAGTAAATGGGTGTGTGATTAATTTTTTGCATGACTGACTAGGTGTGTGAGTACCTCTATGGATGAGTGGTGGTGTGTGAGTGTTTATATAGGTGTATGAGTGCATATGATAGTCCTGTACTGAGTGACTGTAAGTATGAGTGACTGTACAGGTGAGTGAGTAGATGTGTGTGTGTAGACCTAAGAATCAGTGAGTGGGTATGTAGTTTTTGGTGTTGGAGTGTCTATGGTTTTGAGAATGGCAGTCTGTAATTTAGAGTGGGTGTATCAAAAGCTATATTAGGGTGTGAGAAGATGCATGAAATTATCACATGGATGATGTCATCAGTGATGTCATTTGAGATGTCATCAGTGATGTCATCAGTGATGTCTCTGACCATGTCATGAGTGATGTAATATGTGACGTCATCAGCAGTGCATTGCGAGGCGCGAGTTATAGTTAGCTGAACTAACTATAACGGGAGAATTTCTATGGTTTTGTACGAGTGAAATGTCCAACTAACTATAACTGTCCCTAAAACCTATGGTTTTTTCAGTGAATTTCAAAGGTTTTTTAAATGCTAATTTCTAACTATAACGTGTCTGAAACCTATGGTTTTTTCAGTGAATTTCAAAGGTTTTTTAAATGCTAATTTCTAACTATAACGTGCCTGAAACCTATGATTTTTTAAGTGAATTTCAAAGGTTTTTAAATGCTAGTTTCTAACTATGCCTACAGAGGTAGGACATGTGAAGAAAGAAGAAAAACGCGCAGAAAGAAGCAAAAGAAATGCAGAAAGAAGCAACAGAAGTCCACAAAGACGAAGAAAAGTGCAGGAAGAAGCAAAAGATGTGCAGAAAGAACCAACAGAGGAGCAGAAAGAGGCCATGTTGCAAAATCATCCTGTGCCCACAACTTTTTCAGACGGGTACTGGTGTTAACTGACTCTGACTAACCAGAGTCAGTGCTATGCTAAAAGACACTTAGAATACAGTGAAAACACCTACATACACTAGGGAACACTATGCGTTGGGGTACCCCTGTGATTAGCATGACCTCCTCTGTAAGTCCCTAGTACATAATAGGGCAGGGGGATTAAAACTACCTCTTAAAACGCGTGTGCAAACGCGCCCCGTGGCGCGTTTTAAGTTGCGGGATTAAGTCCCCTTGAATCCTGAGGGTCCCTGGGGCCCAACTAGCCCCCAGGTACCTACAGTTAGGACCACAGAGCTGAGTTGCAGAGAGGCGTTCTGAGGCCACGCACCTTTTTCACCTCTCTGCAACGCAACTCTGTTGTGCTTACTGAAGGTACCTGGTGGGCTAGTTGGCCCCCAGGGTCCCTCAGGATTCAAGGGGGCGTGTTTGCGCACATGTCACCTGAGGCCCCGCCCCCTCCCTTCACCACTGTGCAAACGCGCACCGTGGCACGTTTTAAGTTGGGGGATTAGGTCACCTTGAATCCTGAGGGTCCCTGGGGCCCAACTAGCCCACCAAGTACTTCCAGTACGCACCACAGGCCTGCGTTGCAACGCCTGTAACAAATTGTGTAGTTGTGTTTAGGTAGTGAAGGGGGTCGTGCTGGGGGTAGTGTTTTAGGGTTTAGGGTAGTGCAGTGGTGTTTGTGTAGTGTAGGGGGTCATGCTGGGGGTAGATTTAGGGTTTAGGGTAGTGCAGTGGTGTTTGGATAGTGTAGGGAGTCGTGCTGGGGGAGTGTTTTAGGGTTTAGGGTATTACAGTGGTGTTTGGGTAGTGTAGGGGTTGTGCTGGGGGTAGTGTTTTAGGGTTTAGGGTAGTGCAGTGGTGTTTGGGTAGTGTAGGGGGTCGTGCTGGGGTAGTGGTTTAGGGTTTAGGGTAGTGCAGTGGTGTTTGGGTAGTGTAGGGGGTACTGCTGGGGGTAGTGTTTTAGGGTTTAGGGTAGTGCAATGGTGTTTGGGTAGTGTAGGGGGTACTGCTGGGGGTAGTGTTTTAGGGTTTAGGGTAGTGCAGTGGTGTTTGGGTAGTGTAGGGGTTCGTGCTGGGGGTATTGTTTTAGGGTTTAGGGTAGTGCAGAGGTGTTTGTGTAGTGTAGGGGGTAGTGTTTTAGGGTTTAGGGTAGTGCAGTGGTGTTTGTGTAGTGTAGGGGGTCGTGCTGGGGGTAGTGTTTTAGGGTTTAGGGTAGTGCAGTGGTCTTTGTGTAGTGTAGGAGGTCGTGTTTTAGGGTTTAGGGTAGTGCAGTGGTGTTCGGGCAGTGTAGGGGGTCGTGCTGGGGGTGGTGTTTCAGGGTTTAGGGCAGTGCAGTGGTGTTCGGGCAGTGTAGGGGGTCTTGCTGGGGGTGGTGTTTCAGGGTTTAGGGCAGTGCAGTGGTGTTTGGGTCGTGCAGGGGGTCATGCTGGGGGAGTGTTTTAGGGTTTAGGGCAGTGCAGTGGTGTTTGGGTAGTGTAGGGGGTCGTGCTGGGGGAGTGTTTTAGGGTTTAGGGCAGTGCAGTGGTGTTCGGGCAGTGTAGGGGGTCGTGCTGGGGGAGTGTTTTAGGGTTTAGGGCAGTGCAGTGGTGTTCGGGTAGTGTAGGGGGTCGTGCTGGGGGAGTGTTTGAGGGTTTAGGGCAGTGCAGTTGTGTTCGGGTAGTGTAGGGGGTCGTGCTGGGGGAGTATTTTAGGGTTTAGGGTAGTGCAGTGGTGTTTGGGTAGTGTAGGGGGTCGTGCTGGGGGTTGTGTTTCAGGGTTTAGGGCAGTGCAGTGGTGTTCGGGCAGTGTAGGGGGTCGTGCTGGGGCTGGTGTTTCAGGGTTTAGGGCAGTGCAGTGGTGTTCGGGCAGTGTAGGGGGTCATGCACGGGGTGGTGTTTCAAGGTTTAGGGCAGTGCAGTGGTGTTCGGGCAGTGTAGGGGGTCGTGCTGGGGCTGGTGTTTCAGGGTTTAGGGCAGTGCAGTGGTGTTCGGGCAGTGTAGGGGGTCTTGCTGGAGGTGGTGTTTCAGGGTTTAGGGCAGTGGTGTTCGGGCAGTGTAGGGGGTCTTGCTGGGGGTGATGTTTCAGGGTTTAGGGCAGTGCAGTGGTGTTCGGGCAGTGTAGGAGGTCTTGCTGGGGGTAGTTTTTCAGGGTTTAGGGCAGTGCAGTGATGTTCCTGCAGTGTAGGGGGTCGTGCTGGGGATGGTGTTTCATGGTTTAGGGCAGTGCAGTAGTGTTCAGGCAGTGTAGGGGGTCGTGCTGGGGCTGGTGTTTCAGGGTTTAGGGCAGAGCAGGCAGTGGTGCTCGGGCAGTGTAGGGGTCGTGCTGGGGGTGGTGTTTCTGGGTTTAGGGTAGTGCAGTTGTGTTCGGGCAGTGTAGGGGTTCATGCTGGGGCTGGTGTTTCAGGGTTTAGGGCAGTGCAGTGGTGTTCGGGCAGTGTAGGGGGTCATGCTGGGGCTGGGTGTTTCAGTGTTTTGGGCAGAGCAGTGGTGTTTGGGCAGTGTAGGAGGTCGTGCTGGGGGTGGTGTTTCAGGGTTTAGGGCAGTGCAGTGGTGTTCGAGTAGTGTAGGGGGTCATGCTGGGGGTGGTGTTTCAGGGTTTAGGGCAGTGGTGTTCGGGCAGTGTTGGGGGTCTTGCTGGGGGTGATGTTTCAGGGTTTAGGGCAGTGCAGTGGTGTTCGGGCAGTGTAGGGGGTCTTGCTGGGGGCAGTGTTTCAGGGTTTAGGGCAGAGCAATGGTGTTCAGGCAGTGTAGGGGGTTGTGTTGGAGGTGGTGTTTCAGGCTTTAGGGCAGTGCAGTGGTATTCGGGCAGTGTATGGGGTCTTGCTGGGGGTGGTGTTTCAGGGTTTAGGGCAGTGCAGTGGTGTTTGGGCAGTGTAGGGGGTCGTGCTGGGGGTGGTGTTTCTGGGTTTAGGGCAGTGTAGTGGTGTTCGGGCAGTGTAGGGGGTCATGCAGGGGGTGGTGAGTCAGGGTTTAGGGCAGTGCAGTGGTGTTCGGGCAGTGTAGGGGGTCATGCTGGGGGTAGAGTTTTAGGGTTTAGGGCAGTGCAGTGGTGTTCGGGCAGTATAGGGGGTCGTGCAGGGGGTGGTGTTTCAGGGCTTAGGGCAGTGCAGTGGTGCTCGGGCAGTGTAGGGGTCGTGCTGGGGGCGGTGTTTCAGGGTTTAGGGCAGTGCAGTGGTGTTCGGGCAGTGTAGGGTGTCGTGCTGGGGGTGGTGTTTCAGGGTTTTGGGCAGTGCAGTGGTGTTCGGGCAGTGTAGGTGGTCTTGCTGGGGCTGGTGTTTCCGGGTTTAGTGCAGTGGTGTTCGGGCAGTGTAGGGGGTCTTGCTGGGGGTGGTGTTTCAGTGTTTAGGGCAGTGCAATGGTGTTCGCGCAGTGTAGGGGTTTTGCTGGGGCTGATGTTTCAGCGTTTAGGGCAGCGCAGTGGTGTTCGGGCAGTGTAGGGGGTCGTGCTGGGGCTTGTGTTTCACGGTTTAGGGCAGTGCAGTGGTGTTCGGGCAGTGTAGGGGGTCGTGCTGGGGCTGGTGTTTGAGGGTTTAGGGCAGTGCAGTGGTGTTCGGGCAGTGTACGGGGTCGTCCTGGGGGTGGTGTTTCAGGGTTTAGGGCAGTGCAGTGGTGTTCGGGCAGTGTAGGGGGTCATGCTGGGGCTGGTGTTTCAGGGTTTTGGGCAGAGCAGTGGTGTTCGGGCAGTGTAGGGGGTCGTGCTGGGGGTGGTGTTTTAGGGTTTAGGGCAGTGCAGTGGTGTTCGGGCAGTGTAGGGGGTCTTGCTGGGGGTAGTGTTTCAGGGTTTAGGGCAGTGCAGTAGTGTTCGTGCAGTGTAGGGGTCATGCTGGGGGCGGTGTTTCAGGGTTTAGGGCAGTGCAGTAGTGTTCGGGCAGTGTAGGGGGTTGTGCAGGGGGTGGTGTTTCAGGGTTTAGGGCAGTGCAATGGTCTTTGGGCAGTGTAGGGGGTCGTGCTGGGGGTGGTGTTTCAGGGTTTAGGGCAGTGCAGTGGTGTTCGGGCAGTGTAGTGGGTCATGCAGGGGTGGTGTTTCAGGGTTTAGGGCAGTGCAGTGGTGTTCGGGCAATGTAGGGGGTCGTGCTGGGGCTGGTGTTTCAGGGTTTAGGGCAGTGCAGTGGTGTTCGGGCAGTGTAGGGGGTCTTGCTGGGGGTGGTGCTTCAGGGTTTAGGGCAGTGGTGTTCGGGCAGTGTAGGGGGTCTTGCTGGGGGTGATGTTTCAGGGTTTAGGGCAGTGCAGTGGTGTTCGGGCAGTGTAGGGGGTCTTGCTGGGGATAGTGTTTCAGGGTTTAGGGCAGTGCAGGGGTGTTCGTGCAGTGTAGGGGGTCGTGCTGGGGATGGTGTTTCAGGGTTTAGGCCAGTGCAGTAGTGTTCGGGCAGAGTAGGGGGTCGTGCAGGGGGAATGGTGTTTCAGGGTTTTGGGCAGTGCAGTGGTGTTCGGGCAGTGTAGTGGGTCATGCAGGGGGTGGTGTTTCAGGGTTTAGGGCAGTGCAGTGGTGTTCGGGCAATGTAGGGGGTCGTGCTGGGGCTGGTGTTTCAGGGTTTAGGGCAGTGCAGTGGTGTTCGGGCAGTGTAGGGGGTCTTGCTGGGGGTGGTGTTTCAGGGCTTAGGGCAGTGGTGTTCGGGCAGTGTAGGGGGTCTTCCTGGGGGTGATGTTTCAGGGTTTAAGGCAGTGCAGTGGTGTTCGGGCAGTGTAGGGTGTCGTGCTGGGGGTGGTGTTTCAGGGTTTAGGGCAGTGCAGTGGTGTTCGGGCAGTGTAGGGGGTCGTGCACGGGGTGGTGTTTCAGGGTTTAGGGCAGTGCAGTGGTGTTCGGGCAGTGTAGGGGGTTGTGCTGGGGCTGGTGTTTCAGGGTTTAGGGCAGTGCAATGGTGTTCTGGCAGTGTAGGGGGTCGTGCTGGGGCTAGTGTTTCACGGTTTAGGGCAGTGCAGTGGTGTTCGGGCAGTGTAGGTGGTCATGCTGGGGCTGGTGTTTCAGGGTTTAGGGCAGTGCAGTGGTGTTTGTGCAGTGTAGGTGGTCGTGCTGGGGCTGGTATTTCAGGGTTTAGGGCAGTGCAGTGGTGTTCGGGCAGTGTAGGGGGTCATGCTGGGGCTGGTGTTTCAGGGTTTAGGGCAGTGCAGTGGTGCTCGGGCAGTGTAGGGGGTCGTGCTGGGGGTGGTGTTTATGGGTTTAGGGTAGTGCAGTGGTGTTCGGGCAGTGTAGGGGTCGTGCTGGGGCTGGTGTTTCAGGGTTTAGGGCAGTGCAGTGGTGTTCGGGCAGTGTAGGGGGTCGTGCTGGGGCTGGTGTTTTAGGGTTTAGGGCAGTGCAGTGGTGTTCGGGCAGTGTAGGGGGTCTTGATGGGGGTAGTTTTTCAGGGTTTAGGGCAGTGCAGTGGTGTTCGTGCAGTGTAGGGGGTCGTCCTGGGGATGGTGTTTCATGGTTTAGGGCAGTGCAGTAGTGTTCAGGCAGTGTAGGGGGTCGTGCTGGGGCTGGTGTTTCAGGGTTTAGGGCAGTGCAGGCAGTGGTGCTCGGGCAGTGTAGGGGGTTGTGCTGGGGGTGGTGTTTCTGGGTTTAGGGTAGTGCAGTGGTGTTCGGGCAGTGTAGGGGTTCGTGCTGGGGCTGGTGTTTCAGGGCTTAGTGCAGTGCAGTGGTGTTCGGGCAGTGTAGGGGGTCGTGCTGGGGCTGGTGTTTCAGTGTTTTGGGCAGAGCAGTGGTGTTCGGGCAGTGTAGGGGGTCGTGCTGGGGGTGGTGTTTCAGGGTCTAGGGCAGTGCAGTGGTGTTCGAGCAGTGTAGGGGGTCGTGCTGGGGGTGGTGATTCAGGGTTTAGGGCAGTGGTGTTCGGGCAGTGTAAAGGGTCTTGCTGGGGGTGATGTTTCAGGGTTTAGGGCAGTGCAGTGGTGTTCGGGCAGTGTAGGGGGTCTTGCTGGGGGCAGTGTTTCAGGGTTTAGGGCAGAGCAATGGTGTTCAGGCAGTGTAGGGGGTTGTGTTGGAGGTGGTGTTTCAGGCTTTAGGGCAGTGCAGTGGTATTCGGGCAGTGTAGGGGGTCTTGCTGGGGGTGGTGTTTCAGGGTTTAGGGCAGTGGTGTTCAGGCAGTGTAGGGGGTCGTGCTGGGGGTGGTGTTTCAGGGATTAGGGCAGTGCATTGGTGTTCGGGCAGTGTAGGGGGTCATGCAGAGGCTGGTGTTTCAGGGTTTAGGGCAGTGCAGTGGTGTTCGGGCAGTGTAGGGGGTCGTGCTGGGGGTGGTGTTTCAGGGTTTAGGGCAGTGCAGTGGTGTTTGGGCAGTGTAGGGGGTCGTGCTGGGGGTGGTGTTTCTGGGTTTAGAGAAGTGTAGTGGTGTTCGGGCAGTGTAGGGGGTCGTGCAGGGGGTGGTGAGTGAGGGTTTAGGGCAGTGCAGTGGTGTTCGGGCAGTGTAGGGGGTCATGCTGGGGGTAGAGTTTTAGGGTATAGGGCAGTGCAGTGGTGTTCGGGCAGTGTAGGGGGTCGTGCAGGGGGGTGGTGTTTCAGGGTTTAGGGCAGTGCAGTGGTGTTCGAGCAGTGTAGGGGTCGTGCTGGGGGTGGTGTTTCAGGGTCTTAGGGCAGTGCAGTGGTGTTCGGGCAGTGTAGGGTGTCGTGCTGGGGGTGGTGTTTCAGGGTTTTGGGCAGAGCAGTGGTGTTCGGGCAGTGTAGGTGGTCTTGCTGGGGCTGGTGTTTCCGGGTTTAGTGCAGTGGTGTTCAGGCAGTGTAGGGGGTTTTGCTGGGGGTGGTGTTTCAGGGTTTAGGGCAGTGCAATGGTGTTCGCACAGTGTAGGGGGTCTTGCTGGGGCTGATGTTTCAGCGTTTAGGGCAGTGCAGTGGTGTTCGGGCAGTGTAGGGGGTCGTGCAGGGGCTGGTGTTTCAGGGTTTAGGGCAGTGCAGTGGTGTTCGGGCAGTGTAGGGGGTCGTGCTGTGGGTGGTGTTTCAGGGTTTAGGGCAGTGCAGTGGTGTTTGAGCAGTGTAGGGGGTCGTGCTGGGGGTGGTGTTTCTGGGTTTAGGGCAGTGTAGTGGTGTTCGGGCAGTGTAGGGGGTCATGCAGGGGGGTGGTGAGTCAGGGTTTAGGGCAGTGCAGTGGTGTTCGGGCAGTGTAGGGGGTCATGCTGGGGGTAGAGTTTTAGGGTATAGGGCAGTGCAGTGGTGTTCGGGCAGTGTAGGGGGTCGTGCAGGGGGTGGTGTTTCAGGGTTTAGGGCAGTGCAGTGGTGTTCGGGCAGTGTAGGGGGTCGTGCTGGGGGTGGTGTTTCAGGGTTTAGGGCAGTGCAGTGGTGTTCGGGCAGTGTAGGTGGTCTTGCTGGGGCTGGTGTTTCCGGGTTTAGTGCAGTGGTGTTCAGGCAGTGTAGGGGGTTTTGCTGGGGGTGGTGTTTCAGGGTTTAGGGCAGTGCAATGGTGTTCGCACAGTGTAGGGGGTCTTGCTGGGGCTGATGTTTCTACGTTTAGGCCAGTGCAGTGGTGTTCGGGCAGTGTAGGGGGTCGTGCAGGGGCTGGTGTTTCAGGGTTTAGGGCAGTGCAGTGGTGTTCGGGCAGTGTAGGGGGTCGTGCTGGGGGTGGTGTTTCAGGGTTTAGGGCAGTGCAGTGGTGTTTGAGCAGTGTAGGGGGTCGTGCTGGGGGTGGTGTTTCTGGGTTTAGGGCAGTGTAGTGGTGTTCGGGCAGTGTAGGGGGTCATGCAGGGGGGTGGTGAGTCAGGGTTTAGGGCAGTGCAGTGGTGTACGGGCAGTGTAGGGGGTCATGCTGGGGGTAGAGTTTTAGGGTATAGGGCAGTGCAGTGGTGTTCGGGCAGTGTAGGGTGTCGTGCTGGGGGTGGTGTTTCAGGGTATTTGGCAGTGCAGTGGTGTTCGGGCAGTGTAGGTGGTCTTGCTGGGGCTAGTGTTTCCGGGTTTAGTGCAGTGGTGTTCGGGCAGTGTAGGGGGTCTTGCTGGGGGTGGTGTTTCAGGGTTTAGGGCAGTGCAATGGTGTTCGCACACTGTAGGGGGTCTTGCTGGGGCTGATGTTTCAGCGTTTAGGGCAGCGCAGTGGTGTTCGGGCAGTGTAGGGGTCTTGCTGGGGGTGGTGTTTTAGGGTTTAGGGCAGTGCAGTGGTGTTCGGGCAGTGTAGGGGGTCTTGCTGGGGCTGGTGTTTCAGGGTTTAGGGCAGTGCAGTGGTGTTCGGGCAGTGTAGGGGTCTTGCTGGGGCTGGTGTTTCAGGGTTTAGGGTAGTGCAGTGGTGTTCGGGCAGTGTAGGGGGTCATGCTGGGGCTGGTGTTTGAGGGTTTAGGGCAGTGCAGTGGTGTTCGGGCAGTGTAGGGGGTCGTGCTGGGGCTGGTGTTTCAGGGTTTAGGGCAGTGCAGTGGTTTTCAGGCAGTGTAGGCGGTCGTGCTGGGGGTGGTGTTTCAGGGTTTAGGGCAGTGCAGTGGTGTTCGGGCAGTGTAGGGGGTCGTGCTGGGGGTGGTGTTTCAGGGTTTAGGGCAGTGCAGTGGTGTTCGGGCAGTGTAGGGGGTCTTGCTGGGGCTGGTGTTTGAAGGTTTAGGGCAGTGCAGTAGTGTTCGTGGCAGTGTAGGGGTCATGCTGGGGGCGGTGTTTCAGGGTTTAGGGCAGTGCAGTAGTGTTCGGGCAGTGTAGGGGGTCATGCAGGGGTGGTGTTTCAGGGTTTGAGGCAGTGCAGTGGTGTTCGGGCAGTGTAGTGGGTCATGCAGGGGGTGGTGTTTCAGGGTTTAGGGCAGTGCAGTGGTGTTCGGGCAATGTAGGGGGTCGTGCTGGGGCTGGTGTTTCAGGATTTAGGGCAGTGCAGTGGTGTTCGGGCAGTGTAGGGGGTCTTGCTGGGGGTGGTGTTTCAGGGTTTAGGGCAGTGGTGTTCGGGCAGTGTAGGGAGTCTTGCTGGGGGTGTTGTTTCAGGGTTTAGGGCAGTGCAGTGGTGTTCGGGCAGTGTAGGGGGTCTTGCTGGGGGTGGTGTTTCAGGGTTTAGGGCAGTGCAGTGGTGTTCGGGCAGTGTAGGGGGTCTTGCTGGGGGTGATGTTTCAGGGTTTAGGGCAGTGCAGGGGTGTTCGTGCAGTGTAGGGGGTCGTGCTGGGGATGGTGTTTCAGGGTTTAGGCCAGTGCAGTAGTGTTCGGGCAAAGTAGGGGGTCGTGCAGGGGAATGGTGTTTCAGGGTTTAGGGCAGTGCAGTGGTGTTCGGGCAATGTAGGGGGTCGTGCTGGGGCTGGTGTTTCAGGGTTTAGGGCAGTGCAGTGGTGTTCGGGCAGTGTAGGGGGTCTTGCTGGGGGTGGTGTTTCAGGGTTTAGGGCAGTGGTGTTCGGGCAGTGTAGGGGGTCTTGCTGGGGGTGATGTTTCAGGGTTTAGGGCAGTGCAGTCGTGTTCGGGCAGTGTATGGTGTCGTGCTGGGGGTGGTGTTTCAGGGTTTAGGGCAGTGCAGTGGTGTTCGGGCAGTGTAGGGGGTCGTGCACGGGGTGGTGTTTCAGGGTTTAGGGCAGTGCAGTGGTGTTCGGGCAGTGTAGGGGGTTGTGCTGGGGCTGGTGTTTCAGGGTTTAGGGCAGTGCAATGGTGTTCTGGCAGTGTAGGGGGTCGTGCTGGGGCTAGTGTTTCATGGTTTAGGGCAGTGCAGTGGTGTTCGGGCAGTGTAGGGGGTCATGCTGGGGCTGGTGTTTCAGGGTTTAGGGCAGTGCAGTGGTGTTCGTGCAGTGTAGGTGGTCGTGCTGGGGCTGGTGTTTCAGGGTTTAGGGCAGTGCAGTGGTGTTCGGGCAGTGTAGGGGGTCATGCTGGGGCTGGTGTTTCAGGGTTTAGGGCAGTGCAGTGGTGCTCAGGCAGTGTAGGGGGTCGTGCTGGGGGTGGTGTTTATGGGTTTAGGGTAGTGCATTGGTGTTCGGGCAGTGTAGGGGGTCGTGCTGGGGCTGGTGTTTCAGGGTTTAGGACAGTGCCGTGGTGTTTGGGCAGTGTAGGGGGTCATGCTGGGGCTTGTGTTTCAGGGTTTTGGGCAGAGCAGTGGTGTTCGGGCAGTGTAGGGGGTCGTGCTGGGGGTGGTGTTTCAGGGTTTAGGGCAGTGCAGTGGTGTTCGGGCAGTGTAGGGGGTCGTGAAGAGGGTGGTGTTTCAGGGTTTAGGGCAGTGCAGTGGTGTTCGGCAGTGTAGGGGGTCGTGCTGGGGGTGGTGTTTCAGGGTTTAGGGCACTGCAGTGGTGTTCGAACAGTGTAGGGGGTCGTGCAGGGGCTGGTGTTTCAAGGTTTAGGGCAGTGCAGTGGTGTTCGGGCAGTGTAGGGGGTCGTTCTGGGGGTAGTGTTTTAGGGTTTAGGGTAGTGCAGTGGTGCTTGTGTAGTGTAGGGGGTCGTGCTGGGGGTAGTGTTGTAGGGTTTAGGGTAGTGCAGTGGTGTTCGGGCAGTGTAGGGGTCTTGCTGGGGGTGGTATTTCAGGGTTTAGGGCAGTGGTGTTTGGGCAGTGTAGGGGGTCTTGCTGGGGGTGATGTTTCAGGGTTTAGGGCAGTGCAGTGGTGTTCGGGCAGTGTAGGGGGTCTTGCTGGGGGTAGTGTTTCAGGGTTTAGGGCAGTGCAGGGGTGTTCGTGCAGTGTAGGGGGTCATGCTGGGGATGGTGTTTCAGGGTTTAGGGCAGTGCAGTAGTGTTCGGGCAGTGTAGGGGGTCGTGCAGGGGGAATGGTGTTTCAGGGTTTAGGGCAGTGCAGTGGTGTTCGGGCAGTGTAGGGTGTCGTGCTGGGGGTGGTGTTTCAGGGTTTAGGGCAGTGCAGTGGTGTTCGGGCAGTGTAAGGGGTCGTGCACGGGGTGGTGTTTCAGGGTTTAGGGCAGTGCAGTAGTGTTCGGGCAGAGTAGGGGGTTGTGCGGGGGCTGGTGTTTCAGGGTTTAGGGCAGTGCAATGGTGTTCTGGCAGTGTAGGGGGTCGTGCTGGGGCTAGTGTTTCACGGTTTAGGGCAGTGCAGTGGTGTTCGGGCAGTGTAGGGGGTCATGCTGGGGCTGGTGTTTCAGGGTTTAGGGCAGTGCAGTGGTGTTCGTGCAGTGTAGGTGGTCGTGCTGGGGCTGGTCTTTCAGGGTTTAGGGCAGTGCAGTGGTGTTCGTGGCAGTGTAGGGGGTCATGCTGGGGCTGGTGTTTCAGGGTTTAGGGCAGTGCAGTGGTGCTCAGGCAGTGTAGGGGGTCGTGCTGGGGGTGGTGTTTCTGGGTTTAGGGTAGTGCAGTGGTGTTCGGGCAGTGTAGGGGTCGTGCTGGGGCTGGTGTTTCAGGGTTTAGGGCAGTGCAGTGGTGTTCGGGCAGTGTAGGGGGTCGTGCTGGGGCTGGTGTTTCAGGGTTTTGGGCAGAGCAGTGGTGTTCGTGCAGTGTAGGGGGTCGTGCTGGGGGTGGTGTTTCAGGGATTAGGGCAGTGCAGTGGTGTTTGGGCAGT
The DNA here is from genome assembly GCA_963921515.1 of Calotriton arnoldi. NCBI lineage: Eukaryota > Metazoa > Chordata > Amphibia > Caudata > Salamandridae > Calotriton > Calotriton arnoldi. The sequence continues at coordinate 1,484,357 of CAWUFW010000250.1, read as the reverse complement.
GTAGGGGGTCGTGCTGGGGGTGGTGTTTCAGGGTTTAGGGCAGTGGTGTTCGGGCAGTGTAGGGGGTCTTGCTGGGGGTGATGTTTCAGGGTTTAGGGCAGTGGAGTGGTGTTTTGGCAGTGTAGGGGTTCTTGCTGGGGATAGTGTTTCAGGGTTTAGGGCAGTGCAGTGGTGTTTGGGCAGTGTAGGGGGCCATTCTGGGGATGGTGTTTCAGGGTTTAGGGCAGTGCAGTGGTGTTCGGGCAGTGTAGGGGGTCGTGAAGGGGGTGGTGTTTCAGGGTTTAGGGCAGTGCAGTGGTGTTCGGGCAGTGTAGGGGGTCGTGCTGGGGGTGGTGTTTCAGGGTTTAGGGCAGTGCAGTGGTGTTCGAACAGTGTAGGGGGTCGTGCAGGGGCTGGTGTTTCAAGGTTTAGGGCAGTGCAGTGGTGTTCGGGCAGTGTAGGGGTTCGTTCTGGGGGTAGTGTTTTAGGGTTTAGGGTAGTGCAGTGGTGCTTGTGTAGTGTAGGGGGTCGTGCTGGGGGTAGTGTTTTAGGGTTTAGGGTAGTGCAGTGGTGTTTGTGTAGTGTAGGGGGTCATGTTTTAGGGTAGTGCAGTGGTGTTTGGGTAGTGTAGGGGGTCGTGCTGGGGGTATTGTTTTAGGATTTAGGTTAGTGCAGTGGTGTTTGGGTATTGTAGGGGATCGTGCTGGGGGTAGTGTTTTAGGGTTTAGGGTAGTGCAGTGGTGTTTGTGTAGTGTAGGGGGTCATGCTGGGGGTAGTGTTTTAGGGTTTAGGATAGTGCAGTGGTGCTTGTGTAGTGTAGGGAGTCGTGCTGGGGTAGTGTTTTAGGGTTTAGAGTAGTGCAGTAGTGGTTTTGTAGTGTAGGGGGTCATGTTTTAAGATGCAACGCTCCAATACCTGACCAGTTGCACTACATAAAACTGCAAAAAAACTAAAAATGAAAAGTGTTTTGCACACTTTTGTCATTGGGCTATATGTGGGCTACATCTGGGTAATATTTGTGCTACATTTGGGCTCTTTTTTCTCTGGTGGCCATCTTGGAAGACTTCTTTGTTATGAAGTTTCCTAATTTCCTCATTTACTGCAGTCTCCTCAGTAGGAAATGCTTTCAGTTTTTACTTTGATTCCATCAAGAAGGCATTCAGATGTGTCTCACATTTGCCATAAATTCAGAATGTTATCACTCTAGTTGCTCATTAGATCACTGTACTAAAGCTACTGCTCACCAGGGAGTTAACTGGAAGTCTGCTGCTGGTATTGAAAGTGATTGTTTCAGTCTGCATGTCAGAATTTTCTAATGAAATAGAAGAGGATTTGAGATCTCACTTAAAACTTGCCCTCATTTTTCTTTCTGCAGCACTAACCATAATTTCTATTTAAAAAAGAACCCCCTCATTTTGTTCCTTTTTAAATTAAATGTTTTAAGTATTAACGGTTTATTCCAATCAAGATGGCTTCCGGTGTGCCATACTTTTGTCATAAGTAAGGCTGTTAGCGCTCTAGTTGTTCTTTAGAACACTCTGGGAAGCTGCAGTAGAACACAAAGGCATCAACTGACAGGCTGCTCCTGTTGAAATATAACAGGAAGATATTTGAGATCTCACTTGAAACATGTCCTAATTTTTCTTTCTACAGCACTACCCATAATTTTTATGACAAAATTAACCCCATCATTTTGTTCCTTTTTAAATTAAATGTTTTAAGTGTTACCAGTTTATTCCAATCAAGATGGCTTCAGGTGTCCATACTTTTGTCATAAGTAAGGCTGTTAGCACTCTAGTTGTTCTTTAGAACACTCTGGGAAGCTGCAGTAGAACACAAAGGCATCAACTGACAGGCTGCTCCTGTTGAAATATAACAGGAAGATATTTGAGATCTCACTTGAAACATGTCCTAATTTTTCTTTCTATAGCACTAACCATAATTTCTATGACAAAATGAACCCCATCATTTTGTTCCTTTTTAAATTAAATGTTTTAAGTGTTACCAGTTTATTCCAATCAAGATGGCTTCAGGTGTGCCATACTTTTGTCATAAGTAAGGCTGTTAGCACTCTAGTTGTTCTTTAGAACACTCTGGGAAGCTGCAGTAGAACACAAAGGAATCAACTGACAGTCTCTGCCCTTGGTGGATGTACATGTTTTACTGAGAATGTCAGACTTCATTCTCACATGACTGAGAAAGATAATGTGAATTTACAGAAAATATGCTCTCATTTTAGCTTCTGGAGCACCTTCCAAAACTGTATGGGATAAGCATGTGAAAATAGTTTTCTCTCAAACATGATTCATGATATCCCAGCAGAAGGTTTTTCACAGGGTAAAATCACCTTAGAACACACCACAATTCCTGAAATTAGTATGGTACCATCAACAAATGAATTCTAATGTAACTAAAGTCTGTTATCACCCTTAATAGTTCTCCTTTTGGTAACCCTCAAAATCTTTGATTCACTACAAGGCATTTCAATTGGGTACTATCATGTATATTGGTCTCAAGATGGCTGCCAGCAATTCCAGGATGAAGTGCTGACAGCCAATCAGATCTCACGATGACATGTGTGGTTAGGCTCCGCCCAGATATATATGTGTTTTTACTTTTGATTTTCTCAGCAACTACTGAACGGATTTACACCATTTAACAAAAGGGTTCTTTCTGAACCAAGAACTACCTCTTTGCCAAATTCGGTGTAATTCCGTTCAGCAGTTCGGGCTGTAGCCTTGCATAAAGTTTCCTATGGGAAATTGATTTTTGACTCTTATTTTTTAATTTCTCCGCAACTACTGAACGGATTTACACCATTTAACAAAAGGGTTCTTTCTGAACCAAGAACTACCTCTTTGCCAAATTTGGTGTAATTCCGTTCAGCAGTTCGGGCTGTAGCCGTGTCTAAAGTTTCCTATGGGAAAATGAATGGGGAAAACACGTTTTGGGACCCCCCTTTTTCTCGGCCCCCGCTTGATGAATCACCCCGAGACTTTCAGGGTAGGAGCGGACCGGAGCGGGCCATAAAGTTTGAAAATTTCGCGAAGATTCGTCAACCGGCAAGAGAGTTATTTCAAATAGAATGTCGCGGATTTCCTATGGAAAATAGGTCCTAACCATAACTATCTACTGGCGACCGCCAGTAGATAATATATATATATATATATATATATCACCAACCGATCACTCTCTCCAAAGCAAACCAAGGACACAGCGGGGTACTTTACGGGAAACCTTTTATTCACATGTTGCAGCACAGCATTATGCATTTCGACAGTTACGTCTTCTTCAGATGCAGCTTACAACCGGATTTCACCTCCTCCCTCCTTTGGTGGGAGATCAGCTGACCTTGCTGCAATCAGGACAGCTGCAGTTTAATGCACGACTACAGCTCCCTGCATGCACTTGATGGGTAAGTTCGGCAGCAGGATCAAATGTTGCTCGTATGAGCGCTGAAATTTGCCTCGCAAAGGGGGGGCCGTGTAGCAGCTGGTGACCCCGTTGATATATATATATATATCTCATTCCAAAAGGACAGAGAGCACGCACACAAGGCTGCAAGGTTTGAAGCTTCTTTATTTCCTCAGACCTGATAACATAGGGCACACCAAATCGGGTAATTTACCCCGCATTGAAACAATAGGGAAATCCCAATAGTTTTGTCTCAAGTACACGCAATGTCTTCAGATTTACTCTGTGATAAAAGTTAACTCACAAATGTGCTGGATGTAGGTAATGTTTCCAGATTCACACTGCCATAAATGTTAACTCACAAGTGAGCTGGATGTCGGTAATAGTCAAAAGCTGTCCGCAAATGTTGAAAAGCACATCTTCATGTTGCATTTAAAGTAACCAGCAGTTCCTGTTACCGGCACCTGTGCAATACAAATCCGGGGTAGGGGAAGGCCTTTTCGAGATAAAAATTATTAAAGCTTCACAGTCCTCACCGTTAGGCGTCGGCTTTCATGGTGCCCAGTTACCGGTTCTCCCTCAGTATTCCAAGTCAGAATGCAGGACGGGAAGGAAAAATGCCATCTCAGCGCTGAAAATCGCAGGATTTCCTCACGTCGAGTGTACACCTCCTCCACTGCCCACTACTCCGATTCCTCTTCCTGAGGTGTGATCCGGGGGCCCACAGTATAGCACTCACATGCTAAATCCATTTCCATTTGCGGTTACACTGCCGGCCCAAAAACGACTGGTGATGCGTGTAAAACGTCAACCGCTGACGTTAAGTAAATATAGAAACACCTCCCATTCCAAAAGGACAGAGAGCACGCACACGAGGCTGCAAGGTTTTAAGCTTCTTTATTTCCTCAGACCGTCCTCAGCCCGGGAAGCCAAGAGAGATGCGTTTCGGCTGATGCAGCAGCCTTCATCAATCTAATTTGGCGCCATTTTAAAACCACCTTTTGTATTGTCCCAATCATAGACATGAAAGAAATGTTGGTCATGAATATAAAAGAAATACAGCATATAGTAAAAACAAAGCGTGTGTTGCTTGACCCACAAAATATACAAATAGAATACAATTATAGTTTAAAAATTGCAAATCACTGCAATAATAATTATGGACTACCTGCAATTTCCACATGAATTGTGAAGCATGTCCAAAGCACTGAATCATCAACTTAATGTTATCAGGTTAGCCCAAAATATGTAATTATTGCGCGCATAATTGTAAAACCTAATATCACAATTTTTAAAACCATACATTAGATGAGTTTTACAAGAATAGCAAAAGCCGTCTTATGATACATGTGCAATCAAGGTGCCGTGTATATTGTAACTTAGTAAGGAAGGAATTGCTGAAAATAAAAGCGTTGCCTGCTAGACATTCGAAATTCGAAATACACAATGCATTTTACGGCTTGAAGTTTACCCTTCAGCAACATAAATCCGATCCATATGTCGTGCATACATACACTCTGAAGCCAAAGCTGATAGCATAGGGCACACCAAATCGGGTAATTTACCCCGCATTGAAACAATAGGGAAATCCCAATAGTTATTGTCTCAAGTACACGCAATGTCTTCAGATTTACTCTGTGATAAAAGTTAACTTACAAATGTGCTGGATGTAGGTATTGTTTCCAGATTCACACTGCCATAAATGTTAACTCACAAGTGAGCTGGATGTCGGTAATAGTCAAAAGCCGTCCGCAAATGTTGAAAAGCACATCTTCATGTCGCATTTAAAGTAACCAGCAGTTCCTGTTACCGGCACCTATGCAATACAAATCCGGGGTCGGGGAAGGCCTTGTCGAGATAAAAATTATTAAAGCTTCACAGTCCTCACCGTTAGGCGTCGGCTTTCACGGTGCCCAGTCACCGGTTCTCCCTCGGTATTCCAAGTCAGAATGCAGGACGGGAAGGAAAAATGCCATCTCAGCGTTGAAAATCGCAGGATTTCCTCGCGCCCAGTGTACACCTCCTCCACTGCCCACTACTCCGATTCCTCTTCCCGAGGTGTGATCCGGGGGCCCACAGTATAGCACTCACATGCTACCTCCATTTCCATTTGCTGTTACACTGCCGGCCCAAAAACAACTGGTGATGTGTGTAAAACGTCCACCGCTGACTTTAAGTAAATATAAAAACACCCCGCATTCCAAAAGGACAGAGAGCACGCACACGAGGCTGCAAGGTTTTAAGCTTTTTTATTTCCTCAGACAGTCCTCAGCCCGGGAAGCCAAGAGAGACGCGTTTCGGTGGCCGTAGCAGCCTTCATCAATCTAATTTGGCGCCATTTTAAAACCACCTTTTGTATTGTCCCAATCATAGACATGAAAGAAATGTTGGTCATGAATATAAAAGAAATACAGCATATAGTAAAAACAAAGCGTTTGTTGCTTAGACCCACAAAATATACAAATAGAATACAATTATAGTTTAAAAATTGCAAATCACTGCAATAATAATTATGGACTATCTGCAATTTCCACATGAATTGTGAAGCATGTCCAAAGCACTGAATCATCAACTTAATGTTATCAGGTTAGCCCAAAATATGTAATTATTGCGCCCTTAATTGTAAAGCCTAATATAGCAATTTTTAAAACCATACATTAGATGAGTTTTACAAGAACAGCAAAAGCCGTCTTATGATACATGTGCAATCAAGGTGCCGTGTATATTGTAACTTAGTAAGGAAAGAATTGCTGAAAATAAAGCGTTGCCTGCTAGACATTCGAAATTCGAAATACACAATGCATTTTACGGCTTGAAGTTTACCCTTCAGCAACATAAATCCGATCCATATGTCGTGCGTACATACACTCTGAAGCCAAAGCTGATAGCATAGGGCACACCAAATCGGGTAATTTACCCCGCATTGAAACAATAGGGAAATCCCAATAGTTATTGTCTCAAGTACACGCAATGTCTTCAGATTTACTCTGTGATAAAAGTTGACTCACAAATGTGCTGGATGTAGGTGATGTTTCCAGATTCACACTGCCATGAATGTTAACTCACAACTGAGCTGGATGTCGGTAATAGTCAAAAGCCGTCCGCAAATGTTGAAAAGCACATCTTCATGTCGCATTTAAAGTAACCAGCAGTTCCTGTTACCGGCACCTGTGCAATACAAATCCGGGGTCGGGGAAGGCCTTTTCGAGATAAAAATTATTAAAGCTTCACAGTCCTCACCGTTAGGCGTCCGCTTTCACGGTGCCCAGTCACCGGTTCTCCCTCGGTATTCCAAGTCAGAATGCAGGACGGGAAGGAAAAATGCCATCTCAGCGCTGAAAACTCGTTCCTTCTCAATGCACTGCTTATACCCTTTTATATTACAGCATTTATATGATCTGAAATCATGGCATTTATGCAGTGCATGGTAGCGTATTAGTGGACTGGAGTACACAGGAATAGAGTGGAGTGGTGTGTACAGTGGAGGAGCATAGAGTGTATTTGCGTAGATTGAAGTGGTGTAGAATGTAGTGGTGCAAAAGTGATTAGCGTGGAGTGACATAGAGTGGAAAAGCATACAGTGGAGTGGCATACAGGGGAGTGGCGTAGAGTGGAGTGGCATACAGTGGAATAGCATACAGTACAGTGGCGTACAGTGAAATAGTGTACAATGGAGTAGCGTAGAGTGGAGTGGCATACACTGGCGTGTCATATAGTGTAGTGGCATAGAGTGAAGTGGTGTGAACTGGAAAAGCATACAGTGGAGTGGCACGGAGTGGAGTGGTGTACAGTGCAGTAGCATAGAGTGGGGTGGGGTGACATAGAGTGGAATAGCATGGAGTGAGGTGGCATAGAGTGGACTGGGGTAGAGTGGAGTAGTGTAGGGTGGAATAACATAAAGTGGAGTGTTGTAGAGTAGAGTGGCATAGAGAGGAGTGGCTCAGAGTAGAAAGTGGCATACAGTAGAATAGCATAGAGTGGAGTGGCATAGTGTTGAGTTTTGAACAATGAAATAGCGTAGAGTGGAGTGGCATAGAGTGGAGTGGGTTGCCATACAGTAGGGTGGGGTAGTTTGGAGTGGTGTAGAGTGGAGTGGCATACAGTGGAACAGTGTACAGTAGAGTGGTGTAGAGTGGAGTGACATAGAGTGGAGTGTGGTACACTGGAGTGGCATACAGTGAAATAGCATACATTGGAGTTCTGTAGAGTGGAGTGGCGTACAGTGGAACATTGTACAGTAGAGTGGCTTAGAGTGGAGAGGTGTAGAGTTGAGTTATGTACAATGAAATAGCATAGAGTAGAGTGGCATATAGTGAGGTGCCATAGACTGGAGTGGTGTAGAGTGGAGTGGTATATAGTCGAATAGTGTACAGTAGAATGGTGTCGAGTGGAGCAACATAGAGCGGAGTGTGGTACACTGGAGTGGCATACAATGAAATAGCATACAGTTGAGTTCTGTAGAGCGGAGTGGCATACAGTGCAATAGTATACAGTAGAGTGGCGTAGAGTGGAGTGGAGCACAGTGGAGTGGAGTACAGTGAGTGAGGAAGTGTGAAGTGGTGTACAATGGAATAGCGCTATTCCACTATACACCACTCCACTCTAGGATATTCCACTGTATGCCACTCCACTCTATAACACTCCACTGTACTCTATTCCATTGAAAGCCGCTCCAATGTAAGCTACTCCACTCTATGCCATTCCAGTGTATGGCACTCTACTGTGTGCCACTTAATTCTATGCTATTCCGTTGTACTCCATTCCAATTTACACCACTCCACTGTATGCTATTACACTCTACCTGACTCCACTATATGCCACTCCAATCTACACCACTCTACTGTACGCCAGTCCACTGTATGCTATCCCACTGTACACTATTACACTCTAGCCACTCTACGCCACTCCACTCTACGCCACTCCACTCTACACTACTGCACTGTACACCACTCCATTGTACGCCAGTCCACTGTATGCCACTCCGCTATACTTATTCCAGTGTATGCTATTCCACTTTATGAAATTCCATTGTATGCCACTCCACTCTATGCTATTCCACTGTATGCCACTCAATTGTATAACATTCCACTGTATGCAATTTCACTGTATGCCATGACACTGTATGCTGCTCCACTCTATGCCACTCCAGTGTATGCCACTCCACTCTATGCCACTCTATTGTACGCTATTCCATTGGACGCCACTCCACTGTATGTCACTCCACTGTATGCTATTACACTCTACCTCACTCCAGTCTACACCACTTCACTGTATGCCACTGCACTGTACGATACTCCACTGTATGCCACTCCACTGTACACTACACCAATATATTCTATTCCACTCTACACCACTCCACTTTACACTATTCCACTTTATGCCACTCCACTGTATGCTACTCCACTCTAAGCCATTCCAGTGAACTCTCCTCTATTCTATATAACTGCACTCAATTAGACTCACCTCCACTGTTTGCCATACACTCCACTGTCCAAACTTGTGCTCGACTCTATGCCTGTATACTGTATTGTACAACACTCTATAACAGTTTGCAAAACTGTACAACACAGCACTCCACTCTTCTGTATGAAACGCCACTCCAATTTATAAGAGTTTCCTCAACTCTACGCTACAGCACTTCAATGCATGCCATCTCATGTTACGATAATCCACGGTACCCTCCTCCATCCCACGCCACTCCACTGTACACAACTCCACTCTATGCTAGTCCACTCTATGCCACTCCACTCCAAGCCACTGTAAAGTGTTTGACTATATGCTATTTCCACTGTATGTAATGTAATGTAATGTAATGTAATGTAATGTAATGGGTTATTTATAAAGCGCAAACTGCCACTCCGAAAGGAGCATCCTGGCGCTGGTTAGAGGTGAGGGAGGTTCCCAAAGAGATTAAATGAGGGAAAGGCATAGTTCGTCTGTGGAGCTGAATATCCATGTTTTCAGCAATCTCCTGAATTGGGTTTCATTTTTTTGTAATCTTAGATGAGTTGGCAGCTTATTCCATGCTTTTGTTCCCAGGGCTGCTATTGTCTTTCCCCCTTTGGTTTTACACCTAAATATAGGTGGTTTGAGGAAGTTAGCTGACGAGGACCTGAGAGTTCTGGATGTAATATAAGGAGTAAATCTCTCATAGAGATACTTGGGTCCTAACCTAAGCGAGGCTCTAAAGGTAATTAAAAGGATTTTAAAAAGTATTCTTTTGTGGAGAGGGAGCCAATGGAGGGCTTTCAACGCTCCCGATGCCGAGGACCTACGAGGCAGCTTTAGCACTAAACGCGCTGCCGCATTTTGTACTATTTGTAGTCTTTTCAAAATTGATTTTTTTGTTCCTGCTAGGAGGCTGTTGCAATAATCTAAATGCGAGAGGATTAAAGCCACTGTCACTGATTTCCTAGCAGAAAGTGGTATTAAATCAAAGAATTTTTTCAAAGATTTAATAAGACTAAAGCAGGTCCCTGCTACTGCCGTTACATGTGGGTGGAAGGATAGAGCAGTGTCAAAGTGGACTCCTAAATTTTTAGCTACCTTCACCATGTCTGGTGGTGGTGTCGTCCCCTCTGGCCACCACTCATGTGGCTGGAATAGGACATCTTTTCCTACTGGCAAAATCTCCGTTTTGTCAGTATTACATCTAAGGTGATTATCCTTCATCCACTGAATAATCTTGGATAAACAATGTTTAAAATTAAGTTCGGCATTTGTGGAATTATTGTCTAGCGAAAGAATCATTTGAGTATCATCTGCGTAGGAAGTTACTTTGATCCCAAAAGATGATATCAAAGAAATGAGTGGAGTCATATAAATGTTGAACAGTAACGGACTCAACGATGAGCCCTGTGGTACTCCTGTTGTGATATACCGTTCAGCAGAATGGAAAGATCCCAAGGTCACTACTTGTCTACGATTAGTAAGAAAAGACTTTATCCACTGAATCACAGTACCTGAAATACCACAGGATTCCAACCTTTGCATGAGGATGGAATGTGAGATGGTGTCAAAGGCGGCCGATAGATCGAGCAATATCAGGACCGCCTTTTGTCCTTTATCCGCTAACATTTTTAAGGTATCCGTTAATTCCAAAAGTGCCGATTCCGTGGAATGCTTTGGGCGAAAACTAGATTGTTGGGGGTGAAGAATGTTAGCGGTCTCAATGAATTTAGTAAGTTCTTTATGAACCAGCTTTTCAGTAACTTTACCCAATAAAGGGAGTAAGGATATGGGTCGGAGATTTGAAAGCACCGAAGGATCAATGTTTTGCTTTTTTTGTAAAGGTTTTACCAACGCCAACTTCCATTCGTCAGGCACTATGCCTGAACTTAACGAGGAATTAACTATGTTGTTTATAATTGGGTTAACTATGTCTATGATTTTATGGAGAATTCTAGGAGGGCAGGCATCCAAAGGAGAACCTGATTTGCATACCATGATCACTTCACGGGTATGTTCTGTAGATACTGGTTCAAAAGTTCGTAGGGAAAAGGCAGTGGTGACAAAATCATGCTTTTGTACAGCATCCAGGACAGGGGAGGTTCTAAAATCCTTTTGAATCTTTTGGATTTTGTCTTCAAAGAAGACTGAGATTTTATCACACAATTCTTGGGAGGGTGGAATCTCTTTCTGTAAGGCTTTCGGGTTAGTAAAGGACTTTACAACCAAAAAAATGGCTTTTGGTCTTGGTTTGCTTCCTGAATTTTATTAGCGTAGTACTCTTTTTAGCTGATTTTATCTGAGCATGATAGAGTTTCCTACTAATTTTGAAAGCTAGTCTATCCCCTGTATCATAAGATTTTCTCCACTTGCGCTCATATTGTTTACATTGGAGGTGTGTTTGTGCCAGAGCGGGCGAAAACCAAGGTGTTTTTTGCGTTTTTGATTTAGTAATCTTGTCACATTTATTTAATGGCATAATTTCATTACTTGTAATAGTTAACCAGGTGTGAAAAAGGTGTGAATCAATTACAGTATTCCCTGTTAATACGGGGAGATGAGCCTGGGCAATATTTGCCAACCTAGGATCTGCAACTAATTGTGCCCATTTACACCTAGGCTGGGAGTGGACCGGTGTCTTCTCTTGTTGACTTCTAGAATGGAGTTTAAGTGCCAGGGGGATAAAATAATGGTCTGACCATATCTGTGGGATGGGGGTGCCTGCAGAAAGCACAGTGAAACTAGAGCAGACACCAACTAAAATGTGGCCCGCTCGATGGGTTGGGGCTTCTACCAACTGGCGCAATTTGAATAATTCATTTATTTGTAGGAAAAATTCCACTCCTGGCTCGTTTCTGTCTTCCAAGTGGAGATTAAAATCTCCCAACAAAGTGAATTAGCATATCTAAGAAGAAAGTGGCTTAGGGTATCACCTAATGATTCTATAAAGGCTGTGCTCGGACCCGGCGGCCGATAGATCAAAGCACCCGTAAAGGATAGAGAGGCATTGAGGGAGATGCAAAAGCCTAGGCTTTCAGCTCCCCTAAGTGTATCTAACTCAAAATTAGCACAATGCAAAGTATCTCGGAGGATAATCGCCAGCCCCCCTCCTCTACCATCCACTCTATCTTTCCTATGGATAGTATAGTTGGGCGGGAGTGCAATGGCAATGTCAGGGTTACACCAGTCTTTCAACCATGTTTCAGTAATAAATACGAAATCTAGCTGTAGATCAATAATAAGATCTCTGACATCCTGACAGTGCCTGCTTAGGGATCTGGCATTTATTAAACCTCCTTTATGCTACTCCACTTTAGAGTAATCCCCTCTACGCCTCCACAGTGAATGTCACTCCCTTTTATGCTGCTTTTCTGAATGACACTCTCCTCCACTTTATATAACTCCACTCTGTAAAAGTCTACCACACTTTATGGCACCCTACAGCATTCTATGCCATACTATCCCCATACACTCTACTATCCAGCTCCATACTCCACTCTATGCCCATACACTCCATTGTAGAACACTCTATTCCAATATTCAACACTTTGATGTATGACAAAGCCCCCCACTCTACTGTATGAGACCCCACTACAATTTATAACAGTTAACTACCTACGCTACACCACTTCACTCCATGACACTCTACTCTGACACATATGCTCTATTGTACTTTACTCCACACTATGTTACGCCACTCAACTCAACTCTACTCCACTCTATGAGACTTTACCTCACTGTAAGCTACGATACAACAATCCACTCCACACAGCTCCACTGTTTGACACACTACTGTACTCTATCCAACTCCACACTACAACACTCTACTACACTGTATGCCACTCTCCAAAACTTTACTCCTGTCTATACCCCTACCCTCCACTGTATAACACAGAACTATACTGTATGCCACTGTACAACACTCTACACCACTCTGTGCCGCTCTACAATACTCTAGTCCAGTAGACAACACTGTTTGCAACTCTTTGTATGCCACCGCACCCCACTTTACTCCTCTTTTCTCTATGACACAGTATTCCACTCTACTCCACTATATGCCACTCCACTCTGCGCCACTTTATTTCATTATACTCTGTACCACTGTATGCCAAGCTACTCTACCACACTCTGCAACACAGTACTGTACTGTACATCACTCCACTCTACAAAACTCAACTAGACTGATGCCGCTCTACTCTGCTGTAGTCTGTAGTCTATATCACTTTCCAGTACTCTATGACATGCCACTGCACTTTACTTTAAAACAAGGTACAATTTATGACACTTTACTCGACTGTATGCTGCACCACTCCTCTCTACTGCACTCCACGCCACTATGGTCTATGACACTTCACTCCACTCTACACTACCTCACTCCAGTGTACTTCACTCCACAATACTCCACTCTACAACACTTTATCCCACTCTACGCAACTGTACCATACTCAGCTCGACACCGCTACATTGTCCGGCACTGTCCACTGTGTGCAACTCCACTCTACAACACTGTACTACACTCTATGACACTATACTCCACTCTATGCCAATCCACATCTAGGCCACTGTACTACACTGTATGACACTCAACGACACACCACACAATGTCTCTCTTTGGGATACCACTTAACTATATAACAGAGCACTCCACTCTACCACACTCTCCTCCACTGTACTCTACGACACTCCACTTGACAATACTCCACTCTAGAACACTCTACTTCACCCTACTCTACTCTAAAACAGTCTACTCTACTCTATGACATTCTACGGCATCCTACTCTACATTTCAACTCTCCAGTTCACTGTAAATCTTACTGCTCCAGTCTACAATACTTGACTCCAGCATATGAGACACCATGCCACTGCACTATATAACACTTTACTACACTATATGATGCATCATTACAATCTGCTCTACTCCACTCTATTCCAATCTGCAATACTCCACTCTATTACAGTAGTCTTTACAACACTCTCTTCCACTGTACTGTACGACCCTCCACATAACAACTCTCCACTCATGACACTGGACTCTACGATTTGAAACACATTTTTATTAAAAATTGAAAAACAAAATGTAAAAAAAACATTGAAAATCAGTGAAAAAACTAAAGGTTAAAGTTAGTTATGTGAAGAAAACTTTTTTTTTCATTCACAAACCAAGCTTAAACTACACAAACTTTAAAATTTCTACAGTTATAATTATAATGTTCATTTGCAATTTATCCCTCACCTTCAAAATATTAAAGTATAGCGCACCTTGTTACACAAACTTTTCAGCTCACCAACCAGACAACGCTAACTGTAGCTGCTTATTTACTTCATTTACTTTAGCCTTCTCTTGAGGAAAGGTTTTAAATTCAACAGCTCCCATTTCAACAAAATGCTGCTTAGGAGTGCCTCACTTTTGTCTTGAATAAAAGTTAAAAAAATGCTAGTGCTCTAGTTCTTTATTAGAATCTTGTGGTAACTCTGCAGTAGATTACTATGCAGCTGACAGACTGTTGTTGGCGTTGGAAGTGTATGTTTCTCTCTTCATTTCAGAATGCTTTACTGAAATGATGACAAAGATAATAATAATATTAATTCTATTTATAAAGCGCCTGGTTACACCGAACGGTGTGTCTCCGCGCTGGAAACCATTCTCCTGTAAGGAGCAGAAAACAAAGAAGCCTAGAAAATAAACAGAGCAGAGATGCAAATGAGAGACTCAAGGATGGAAAAGCCAAGGTTTTAATCTTTTACGGAAGGCATTCTCCGAGGGCTCAGCTCACAAGAAGAGAGGTAAGAAGTTCCACTTTTTGTCTGCCAAGTAGCCAAATAAGCGCGCTCCCATTCTGGCCCTTTGAACTTTGGGGTTTTTGACCAGATGAGCTCCAGCCGACCTCAAATTGTGGGCAGGATGATAAGACATTAGCATATGATGAAGATAACTAGGGGGCATATTAGCAACGAGGCGATAAACAATTATCGCCGCTTTTGCGTCTGTTTTCGGACGAAAAGCAGCGATAATTTTATCGCCTAATCAGCAAGGTCACGCTATCGCGTGAATCCTTGCATTATCGCCTCTTTCACTAACGCCCATCTTTGCATCTCTAATGAGATGCAAAGTGGGCGTACTCCGGATGGACTACGTTGCAAATATCGCTGATGTTCACATCGCGATATTTACAAGGCAGCCCACATGATTTCAGCAGAGGTTAGATTTCGGCGAAAACTGCCGTTTTCGCCAAAATCTAACGTCTGCTAAAATCCTGACTTAGCCATCCCTAACATAGGGGTGGATTCTGCTGATACGACCACAGGGTCGTATCAGCAGGATATCGCCGTTTGCAGGGAACATCGCTGGAAAACCAGCGATGTTCCCTGCAAAACGGCGATAACCTCGCTATCTCTGGAATTTTATCACCCTGGAGAAGCGCGTTGTTAATAACGCGCTACCAGGGCGATAAATTCAGAGATAGCCTGCGATAGGGAATCTGTCGCTAAGCACGGCCAGCGATAATTATCGCTGGCCGTTGATAATATGCCCCTTCGGTCTTTTCCCTGCAAAATTCGGTGACAATAGCATAAAGCTTTGTAGAAGATTCTTTTTTCTACTGGCAAATAGTGGAGGGTGTCCAGAGCTCTGGCAGAAGAGGCTCTTCTGGGGAGATTGAGAACCAGACGTGCAGCCGCATTTTGAATGGGTTGCAGTTTATTCAGACATTTTTTCGCTGCTCCTAAGTAAAGGATGTTTTTATAGTCCAACTGAGATGTGACAAAGGCATGTACTAAGGTTTTCCTCGCTGATAGGGGAAGTAAGTTTAAGATTTTTCTTAGGACTTTGAGAGTTCCAAAGCATTTTCCGACAACCTTCTTGAAATGGGTCTCGAAAGAGAGTTTGGGGTCAAACCAAACTCCAAGATTTTTAGTTTCCTCCGTAGGGGATGGGGTTGGGCCCACAGTCTGGGGCCACCATGCTGAGGACCAAATAGAAGGGGCCTTCCCTACAATCAGTACCTCAGTTTTACTGCCGTTTAATTTAAGGCAGTTATTAGTCATCCAGGTGGCAATCTCGCGCAAGCAGGAAGAAAAATGATTGGCTGCTTCCTCTGAGTTTTGAGATAAGGTGACGGATAGTTGCGTATCATCCACATAGGAAACTATGGTGACTATATTTTTCAAAAATCCCTGCCAAGGGTCCAATGTATAGATTGAAAAGAGTAGGGCTCAGTATTGAGCCCTGTGGGACCCCTTGTGAAAGTGGGATGTTTTTGGAAATATGGGGTGCTGGGCAACTTGGAAGCTACAAGCATGAAGAAAGGAGGTCAGCCAGCACAGAGCTGGACCCTCGATCCCACAGATCCTTAATCTCTGAAGGAGCACGTCATGGGAGACGGTGTCAAAGGCTGCACTGAGGTCCAACAGGACCAGTGCAGCAGTCTGACCATCATCGGCGCACTTGCGCAAGGTCTCAGTTGCGAGGGGCAATGCCGACTCCGTAAAGTGCGCGGCTCGAAAACCTGATTGCGAAGAATGGAATAAGTTGTTTCAATTGATATGGGTAACCAGTTGGAAGTTCACCACTTTCTCTGCAATTTTGGAAAAATAAGGCAGGAGCGAAATGGGGCGAAGATTATCTAACAAACCCGGGTTGGCGGAAGGTTTTTTCTTTAAGGCAGGATAGCATCAAACCCTTGGTTTAAGATTTTGGGCGAGGCTGGGTAAGATGGGGAACCGGATTTGATGCTCAAGACCAGACCTTTAAGATCCTCCAAAATAGGTGATCTAAATTCTGAGATAGCGATACCCTCAAACAGGTCATTATTGGGGGAATTTGGGACAGGTGCCATTACAAGCATCAGGTGGAAAGGTATCGTAGATTTTTGCTACTTTCGTAGTAAAGAAGTCAGAAATCTTGTTTCAATTCTCCAAAGATTTGGGAGCGGGGTCCACAGTTCGCTCCAGTGAGGATAAGGATTTAAAAATAGAGAAGAGTTTTTTAGAGGAGTTTTTGGCTTGCTCTGTTTTATCTGTATAGTATGCACCCCGAGTTTTCCTAATAAGAGCATGATATATTTTTAGCTCATTCTTATATACAGTTTTATTAATGTCGGAAAAGTCCTTCCTCCATTGGCGCTCCAAGCGCTTACAGGATTTTTGGCTGTCATCAGGTCTTCATTAAACCAAGGTGTGGAGTTAGTCCGCCTCTGAGTAGTGTTGGTCGTCCATGGGGCAATTGCATCCAATGCTTCTAAGATCCACTTTTCAATAGCCAAAATGGCTGAGTTAATATCATCTCCCAGTTGGAGATGGGTCTGCTGGAGAGTTTGAGTGAAACTATTTGGGTTGAACTTAGACCATTTCCTTAGAACGACTTTCTGGCAGGCCCTGGCGGGAGGGGGGTTCTGGCCAAAGTAGTGGAAAAGGCCACCAGATGGTGGTCCGACCAAGGGACCGCAATCTGGGTCTCAACTTCGATCTCGGTTCAGTTGGAGAAGATAGGGTCTAATATATGGCCCAACTGATGTGTGGAAAGATTGGTTTTCAGATTTAACTTCATGGTAGTTAGTTCTTGACATAAGGACTGCACTTCCACCTTCGTGTTAGAGTCAAAATGTAGGTTAAGATCACCTAAAATAATCAAATTGTTGTCATACAAATATTGACAGTGAAAACCTTCAGCAGCTAGCACCTAATCTATTGTCCCCAAGATTATCAAAAAAATGGGGGGAAAGTCCCCTAAAATGTGTGCACACAATCTGAGCACCCACTGTCAAGGTGCGGTCCCACTGGACCCAACAATGTTCAACATAAAGCTCAATTGGTGCACCAACACAACAATAAAGTAACAATTGCAAAGTCTGTATCCAAGGTTAGTTCTTCAAGTCCTCTTTTTTATTGAATAAACATATCAAGCAACATGTAGGGTAGACCAGCCAATGCGTTTCATCCATGACAATGGACTTCTTCAGGGCAAAAGCGAATTCATCTCAAAGCAAGGAGCCATTGTATCTATGGCAAATGCAGATGACTGGAAACCGGACAGATCAATCACTCCGATTGTAGTATAAAATAGTTGCAAGCAGCTATGTCCTAGGGTCAGATACCAGGAATATGCAGTGCATCAAAAATAAGTAAAAACCCCGAATCTAAATATAATTGGGACGGTCCAAAATTGATGTATCAATAAGCTCAGCACCATATAAGGTGCTGAGACCAAACTTCCGGGAATATAAAGCCCAAATTTGAATGCAACGACAACAAATAAATCGAAGTGTGTCCAGAGTCAGTAAACGGTCCAGAATAAGAATATCCAAAGCAAGCACGGAGAACAGACTTCCATGTACTCCTGGCTTCGGTGCTTATCATGGTGCTGATCTGATTGATATTCTTATTCTGGACCGCTTTTACTGACTCCGGACACAGCGATTTATTTGTTGTCGTTGCATTCAAATTTGTGTTTTATATTCCAGGAAGTTTAAGATTTCCACTTTCCTCCAAACCCGGGAAGACTTCCCGTGCATTTGGTCTCGGCACCTTATATGGTGCTGAGCTGATTGATACATCGATTTTGGACCATCCCAATTATATTTAGATTCGGGGTTTTTACTTATTCTTGATGCACTACATATTCCTGGCATCTGACCCTAGGACATAGCTGCTTGCAACTATTTTATACTACAATCGGAGTGATTGATCTGTCCGGTTTCCAGTCATCTGCATTTGCCACAGATACAATGGCTCCTCGCTTTGAGATGAACTTGATTTTGCCCTGAAGAAGTCCATTGTATTGGACGAAACGAGTTGGCTGGTCTACCCTGCATGTTGCTTGATATGTTTATTCAATAAAAAAGAGGACTTGAAGAACTAACCTTGGATACAGACTTTGTAATTGTTACTTTATTGATGTGTTGGTGCTCCAATTGAGCTTTATAATCAAATTGTTGTGGCGCAAAACTAATTGAACCACATTTTCCACGCGGCTCGTTATGAAGTTGGCCGCCAGACCAGGAGGCCAGTAGATCAAAAAACCGGCTATCGCATAGTCGTCCGAGTAGTGATAAGGGATTCTCTTGCTCCC
Organism: Calotriton arnoldi; assembly: GCA_963921515.1. Taxonomy (NCBI): domain Eukaryota; kingdom Metazoa; phylum Chordata; class Amphibia; order Caudata; family Salamandridae; genus Calotriton; species Calotriton arnoldi. The sequence goes on along the minus strand of CAWUFW010000250.1, from coordinate 1,465,450 downwards.
CGTCAGCAAGAGAATCACGTTCCGACTCCTCACCCACGCACACAAAGCTCTCCACAACCAAGGCCCCAGATACCTCAACGACCGTCTGACCTTCTACACTCCCACCCGCCAGCTACGATCGACCAACCACGCCCTCGCCGCCGTCCCCCGCATCCGAAGAGCCACAACGGGAGGAAGATCCTTCTCCTACCTGGCTGCCAAGACGTGGAACTCCCTACCCATCCACCTCCGCCTTACCCAAGACCACCTCTCCTTCAGGAAGCAACTCAAGACCTGGCTGTTCGAACAGTAGCGGACCCCCCTCCCCCAAGCGCCTTGAGACCCTCCGGGTGAGTAGCGCGCTATACAAATGCTTGATTGATTGATTGATTGATAGTGAAGGAGATGGCTTCACAATTATCAATATTAGCTGCTTTAACAGTGCATTTAAGGGAGAGTTTATGAATAATAGCTATCCTTCCGCCTCGCTGGGCGGTCATACCTTAAAATGTCATAATCTTGGGGTAGAACTTCTAGAATCTCAGGGGATGAGGACTCAATCAGCGAAGTTTCAGTAAGAAACAAGGCATCCGGTTGTTTAGCGACAAGACATTCATAGATTTCATATTTATGTTTACTTAGCGACCTGCAGTTGTTGAGTAGGAACTTAAGTTTAGGCTTACTAATAGAGTATTTCTGAGGCAGGGTCTGCTTGAACGAGCAGTTTGTGCATAAGAGCTGGTCTGTCCCGACAGTTAATGTATGGCGGCAAGCTTCCAGGGTCATCGGCGCTAGCTTCTTTAGTTGTTCAGCCGAGTATCTAAGAGGCTGACTGCTAGTGAAACTGGCAGGGGTTCTGACCCCTGGCCCCGGCTGGACACGGACGGGCGCAGATGGGCTTGCCTTTGGCATGCCTTCGGCGTGCCAACATTGCGTCCGCGCCACGGCCATAGAGAAATAGACCGCCTCCAGGGGCGTGGCCAGAACAAGCCAATCCCAAGGCAGTGGGGCATGAAGCGAGACGAGTCAGGTGAGATCGCAGGCAGAGTGCGAGATGCAGCAGATAAAGTATGAAGAGTGGAGCCAGGCAATACTAAACTAAGGGAGCCAGGCACCTCCCAGCAATATGTGCTACAAAGAAATAAAGTTATTTAAAAACACTGCAGTAAAACACAAAACACTCCTTTCCGAGTGATAACACATTCAGGGGGAAGTGGGAGCACATAAACCAAACGGCGCTCCTACCAGAGGAGTGGAAAGTCATAGAAAATGTGTCCTCATTTTAGCTTTGTAGAGCACTAACTATAATTTCTATGACATAAAGAAGGCCTTCATTTTGTTTATTTCTAAAGGAAATGCTTTAGGTTTTACAACTTTGAATCCATCAAGACAGATTCATGTGAGACAACTTCTTGTCAAAATTACAGAATGTTAGCACTCTAGCTGCTCATTAGAACACTGTGCTAAGCTGTAGTAGAACACTGGGGAGTTAAATGATAGACTGTTGCTGGTGTTGAAAGTACATGTTTTTCTCTGCATGTAAGAATGTTATACTGACATGGATGAGAAATGTATTTGCTTACTCATAGAAAATTGGCCCTCTTTTTAGATTTGTTGACCTCTAACCATAAATTCTGTGACAAAAAGAACCCCCTCATTTTGCTCATTTCTAAAGGAAATTCAATACATTGCACAGCTCTATTTCCAACAAAGTGACTTAGGTGTGCCTCACATTTGTTATAAACACAGATGTTGCAAAAAAAAGGTGATGAGTGGAATGCTTGAATTAATCTCAGACACTGGCAATCGCTTGGGCTTCATTCCAGTCCATAATTTTGATCCCACCCTGCCACTCCAGGCAAATCAGTACCGACCCTGCTCCTCATGGGAACAGTCTACCCTGAACTGCTAGGCATGGCCCCTTCCAGAAGGGACCCCAAGCAACCCTAGACCGGTTTCGACCTACTGAGGCCTCACCAGTGATATATAGCTTTAGTCCTATATCACAGTAAACATGGGGCCCACAACTGTGCAAACATGTCACACATAGGGAATAAACTGCAAGAACAACAAGGTGATGAATGGAATGCTTGAACTAATCTCAGCCATTGGCAATCAATCGAGCCACATTAAAGTCCATCATTTTTCGCAAACCCTGGTGGCATGGTGTGCAAAATAATGATGTACTGGGATGCGGCCCCAAGAAATTACCAGCGGTTGAGATTAGGCCAAGCATTCCATTCATCACTTTTTTGTTTACTTTAGTGAGATGCCTTAAGTGTGACGGGTATGCCCAGGCATGGGTCTCATATACACTGTGCCACCAGAACCAAGCTATACAAGACTGATGAGATCTAATAAGGGTAAAACCAGTTTTGGGTTGCTTGTGGTCTGGTTCAGGGAGGACCTGGCCTGGAAGTTTGGCTGGATTGTTCCTGCTGGAGCAGGGTCAAGACTGATTTGCATAAGGCTAGGCCCAAACTAAGGTGGCATGGTGTGCACAGTAATGATGGACTGGGATGCAGCCAGGGAAATTACCAGTGGTTGAGATTTTGTCAAGCATTCCATCCATCACTTTTTAATTTACTTCATAAACAGATGATTTTTAGCTTAATAGCTAAAAAGGCAGTTTGCTATTGTTCACAATTATTTCATCTCATTTTTTGACTTTTATATGTTGTGCTTTCAGATTTGAAAGGTCAAAAGATACCTACTTCTCTGTGTTTGTGATACCTGATACAGGTTTCATCCAGCTTACTTTTTTTTGTGAACCATATATCTAAACAGACATGAGAGAACACCTGCTGTGGTTTGGTTGCAACATTGCTTTAAAAGCCATGCTTACCTAATACAGAGTAAATTCAAATCCTTTCCCTTTACCAAGTTCAAGAGTTGATTTATTCTCTACAACAGTTTGCTTCCAGGTTATTTAGCTGATTCTAAAGAGTTGTAGAGATTCTGGCATGAAATGCTGCATCGTCTGCACAAAGAAAGTTATTTCCAATCAGACATTCTACAAAAGGAATGCTTAATGCTGAGGCAGCTGTAACAGGAGCAGGATCATTTATGTAGGGATTAAAAAATGTGAACAACATACGTCTTCGCCTTATTTCTGCTTCAAGTGGATCTTCACCAGTTTATTCAGTGTATGTCCTACCTGGGCCCTGACTGCAAAATAATTATTGAGTACAATCAAATCAGATGTAAATTTCGATCTTTTGTTTTACTTTCATCAAAATAAAAACTCATTAGTGTAACAAAAATTAACAATATCTACAACTATTTGTTTTTTGGTATATCGGTCCATGAAACTTAAATATGCTGCCTTCATGTTCTTACTGAATCAAAATAAATGTTATATGCCATTTATAATCTATCTATGTATCCATATCAAATCTATCTATCTAGATAGATCATATCTATCTATATCTCTATCATATTAATCTATAACTATATCATATTGATCTATATCTATATCATATTGATCTATCTATATCATATCTATCTATCTAGATAGATCATATCTATCTATCTATATATATGTATATATATATATTCACTGAAAAAACCATAGGTTTCAGGGGCGTTATAGTTAGTTGGACATTTCACTTGTACAAAACCATAGAAATTCCCCCGTTATAGATAGTTCAGCTAACTATAACTCGCGCGCCCGCAATGCACTGCTGATGACGTCACATATTACATCACTCATGACATGGTCAGTGACATCACTCATGACATTACTGATGACATCTCAAATGACATCACTGATGACATCATCCTTGTGATAGAGTGGCAGACCTCCTCTCACCCTAATATAACCTTTGATACACACACTCAAAAATACAAACTAACATTTTCAAAACAATGGACATACCAATACCAGTTACAACACACCTATTCAGTAATTCCAAGATCTACACACACATCTACTCATTCACCAACAGTCCCTATACAGTCACTCATACATGTACTCACTCATCATATGTACTCATACACCTATACATCCTGTTACACACCGCCACTCATCCATAGAGTTACTCACACACATAGTCACACATGCAAACAAAGTATCAAACATCCATTTACTTGCATATACAGTTATACACACACTACCACACTTACTTCTACAGAAACTTACACATACTTACTCTCTTAAACAATCACTTATAGAAACACCTACTTATTTGTACAGGAACTCTTCCAATCTCTCACTCTCACATATACTCACTTATATACACCAATACTCACATATACTAGTTTAAAACATATGTAGTTACTCATAAAGACACTATTGAGACAGTTATTCACTCACTAACACACCCATACACATACTCATCCACCTATACAGTCCTGCACACATGCTGTCTTCAACACATACAAACAGTGAGTCACTCATTCATGCATCTATGCACTAAGTAATACCCCCCACCGAACCATACAGACACTCAGACACTCATACTGATACTCAAAAAACCAACTAATAACCCATATAGACACTCATGTAGCTACTCACCAACCCATGCAGCCACTTATACACAAAGTGAGAGACTGATACAGATATTTTCATATTTAAACATTACTCACTAACTCATGTATTCACTAAGATACACTTAGTCAGTTATACAATCAATTTTACAAAACAAAATCATCCATTTAGACACTTATATACCCATTTATTCTTCAATCGACCTTGAGATATACATATATAAAACATATTTAATTTTCAGAAAAACACACATTCACTGGATGATGTCATCAGTGATGTCATCAGTGATGTCATTTGAGATGTCATCAGTGATGTCATGAGTGATGTCACTGACCATGTCATGAGTGATGTAATATGTGACGTCATCAGCAGTGCATTGCGTGGCGTGCGAGTTATAGTTAGCTGAACTAACTATAACGGGGAATTTCTATGGTTTTGTACGAGTGAAATGTCCAACTAACTATAACGCCCCTGAAACCTATGGTTTTTTCAGTGAATTTCTAAGGTTTTTTAAATGCTAATTTCTAACTATAACGTGCCTGAAACCTATGGTTTTTTCAGTGAATATATATATATATTTATTATACTATGTATACATGTAAAAATGTCTCGGTCCCCTGTTTGCCTCGGTGGCACGGAAAAAATGGGTGGAACTGACGTCAGCACGCCGACGAGGTTCTCTTATGGCTCCGATGACGTCATACGGTGTCGCGAGCGGAGCCGTGCTATTATGAAGTCCTCGTTGACGTGGGAGAGCTAGGAAAGAATTTCCGTGGAATGCTGGTGCAGGGGATATTCACCTAAGTGTTCAGGCTAGTCCTTTGGGAGCAACTGTTTATGTTGCCACTCCAGAACCCGAAACCAGTGATCCGAGGGCAGAGGCCCTGCAGATGTCACACGAGGTGGGGTGCCCAGTCGTGTGCACCGGCGGGGCAGCGAAGTGACAAGCACCACAACCCACAAAAAAGGTAACGAGGGCACTGAATAACACAGGATCTTCTCTTTGTATCTGGCAGGAACAACGAAGTTAAAATGCCCTAGTACCAAAATGTAGAATTAGTGCTACAACGGTCTTCAAGAGGACCTGCGATGCCGCTTCTGCCTCCCGTACCCTGGAGGTGGCACATGGGTCACGCGTTACGGTCATACTGCGGTGGGACGCACACTCATTGACCTCTCATGGCACTGCTCCACACTTCAGGGAGGACGCTTTCCATTAGCTATGTTTTCTGATGACATGTCGCGCCGGCCCCGTCCAACAACAGAACTCCTTTAGATCCAAACAGACTCTTCCACTCTCTCACCGGAAGTGAAACCAGGCCACGCGGACACTTTCACAATACAACAGCCGGGAATGCACTTTTCGGTAAAAAAACACATTCCTTCCTCCTAATTAATCAAATAAACGTCTCACTGAAGAACAGGGGCCAGCTTCGATCGGTAAACAGCCGTTACAACGACTTTTTTACTTTGCGATACACATTACAACGCATGCATTACCACGCATGCGTTGTACATCACGAAGTCATTACTACGCCTTTTTTAGAACGCATGGTCATTTACCACGCATGCCTTTACAACGAATTTTGTTGTAAAGGTATGTATGGTAAATGACCATGCGTTCTAAAAACATGTAGATCGATCCATGTCGTTGTAAGGAAACAGAGGCTGTTCCGTTTCCTCACAACGACGTGCACCGCCCCTCAGAGACAACGTGAAGCAGGAACCACGAGGAGAGAGGAACCACGAGGAGTGAGAGGTAAGGGGGATTGGGCATGGGGTGGGAGTTTCTTTTCTAGGGTTTAGGGTAGTGCAGAGGTGTTTGGGTAGTGTAGGGGGTCGTGCTGGGGGTAGTGTTTTAGGGTTTAGGGTAGTGCAGTAGTGTAGGGGGTCGTGCTGGGGGTAGTGTTTTAGGCTTTAGGGTAGTGCAGTGGTGGATGGGTAGTGTAGGGGGTCGTGCTGGATTAGTGTTTAAGGGTTTAGGGTAGTGCAGTGGTGTTTGAGTAGTGTAGGGGGTCATGCTGGTGGTAGTGTTTTAGGGTTTAGGGTAGTGCAGTGGTGTTTGTGTAGTGTAGGGGGTCATGCTGGGGGTAGTGTTTTATGGTGTAGGGTAGTGCAGTGGTGTTTGGGTAGGGTAGGGGGTCGTGCTGGGGTAGATTTAGGGTTTAGGGTAGTGCAGTGGTGTTTGGGTAGTGTAGGGAGCAGTGTTCCCAGTAACGTGCGCGCCCGCGCGCGCGCACATCTGTTCCCCCGAGCGCGCAGTGCTGCGTGTGGAGCGCGCACCCACAGCACATCCCGGGAGAGCATTCGCGCCGCCGCTTTTATAACGCGAGCGGCGCGAAAAATTGTAATTTCCTGGTTGCTGTGGCTCCTGCACTTGCTGTATTTCCTCCTTACTGAAGCACGGCTGGGGGCTGTTGGTGGGCCTTTGTGAAAATATTTGTTAATTGCAGCACCGTCATGCGCTGCAATTAACAAATATTTTCACAATGGCCCACAATCAGCCCGCAGCCGTGCTCCTTTAAGAGAAGAAATGCAGCAAGTCCAAAAGCACGACATGTGCTTTACACGTCGTTTTTTTGGACTTGATGCATGTCTTTTTTAATGGAGCACGGCTGCGGGCTGATTGTGGGCCATTGTGAAACTATTTATGTTAATTGCAGCGCATGACGGTGCTGCAATTAACATAAATATTTTCACAATGGCCCACAATCAGTCCGCAGCGTGCTCCATTAAGAAAATAAATGCAGCAAGCACAAGCATGAGCGATGGAAAGGAGGAGGGGAGATGATCCAGAGGGACGGCAGAATCCGAGTGATTATTTGTCTCTAGGGCAGCTGTGGTCATTTCATTTCACCACCAGGTGGTTTCTGGGAGCTGTAGTTCTAGGTCGCCTCATTGGAACTCGCTTTGGATGACTTTTAGTTGGTGTTGCTTTGGACGTAGAAACATGGAATAGAAGGGACAGTAGAGAAACTCGTAAGAGGCGTGAACGTAAAGGGACACGTTAACATGTTGTGGCTGGGGAGCTGGACAATGGGCATTGGAGGGGAATGAGCTCAGTGGTATGTAGGGAAAGACGTAAGGTAGCTCGGAGAGGAAGAAAAGTGTACCGTGGGGAAGGAGCCAGAAGGGAGGCAAGGGTGGCCCTTAAAGGAAGCACTGAAAGAGTATAGCAGGTGGGTAAGGAGGAGGAAAATTAAGAAGAGATTATAAAAGACGGGGTAACAGGTGGAGCAGTGTCGACTGCAGGCGTCTGAAAAAATGGATGTCAGCAAGAAAGTTGAGTTACGAGAAAGCGGAGATTTGAGCATAAAGCCCTAGTGGCCTTAGTGGGGATGGTGAGCGGATTGTGTTAAGCGTTTGACACTGGGATGAGGACGGGGGCGCTAAGTGGAGGATAAATAGATGAGTGGTAGGAAGAGAGGAAGTCTTAACAGGAGCATTAAAGACGGTATAGATTTTGGAGAGTGGAGAGAGATTTCCGAAGAGGAATAGGTAAGGAAGTGAGGTGAGGGTGTATGGAGGAGATCTGGTGGACAGAAGAAGTGAAGAGGACGGTAGATAACCACAGCAAGAGTTACTTGGCTTCCACAAAAATGTGCATTTGCGAGATTGTAAGAATCCTTCCTTATAAAGCCAAACTCAAAGTTAAGGGGAGGGGTTTTCTGACGTGTCACTTGACGAGGGTGCATAATGCTGCCACCATAGAGGAAGGATGGCAGGATGTTCCTCCCAGTACGTACTATCAAGGGAGGCAGCATCAATTACTAGAGAGACATTAGTCTAAGTTATGTTATTCATTTTTGGGTATGACGCTTCCTTCCATTCTCTTGCTGTGGAGCTTCAACATGTGGGCTGTTAGTGAAAGGATAGGAGTGAGGCTTGTAATCGCATTCAAGCGTTTAGGGCCTCATTGTGAGCGTTTCACTATTTTAACTGGTAATGCCGCACCTGGCAAACACTGATGGTAGGAAGCCATGGGTTTCTCAGTTACAGCCGTACAAGATTTACCATGAAATAATTATTTTTGTGTCTGCTGTTTGCCAAGACCATTTGTTTTTAATACTATGTGTTTAATGCACTACAAGATAGATAATGTATTTAGTTGTAGGGGCCTCATTAATCCGGCCCTCTTCATCCATTCAAATTTCATATTCCACTATACTAATTCACCACTAATCCTTTATGGGTTCCAGAGTAGCGGGCTACTCGCCAATAAATCACTTCAACACCCATCAGGGTTACAAGCGCTATATAAATGCAAACCTTTTTCCCTTTCAACCCCTCCCAACCCTTCTCAATCCAAATAACTGAATAACATATCCACCACTCAAACTACTTTCATATTTCACTATACTAATTCAACACTAATCCTTATGGGTTCCAGTGTAGCGTGCTACTCGCCCAAAAAAGCGCTTCAAAACCCCATCAGGGGTATCAAGCGCTATATAAATACAAACCTCTTTCCCTCTTCTATCCCGCCGCCTACCCTTCTCTATCCAAATAACTGAATAACATATCCACCACTCAAATTACTTCATATTTCACTATACTAATTTTCAACACTAATCCTTTATGGGTTCCGGAGTAGCGTGCTACTCGCCAGAAAAGCGCTTCAACACCCATCAGGGCTAACAGGTGCTATATGAATGCAAACCTTTCTTCCCCTTCCATCCCTCCGCTATCCTTCTCACTCCAAATAACTGACTAATATCCACCACTCAAATTACTTTCATATTTCACTATACTAATTCACCACTAATCCTTTATGGGTTTCCGGAGTAGCGTGCTACTCGCAAGAAAAAGCTCTTCAATACCCCATCAGGGGTAACAAGCGCTATATAAATACAAACCTTTTTTCCTCTTCTATCCTTCTGCTATCCTTCTGAATCCAAATAACTGACTAACCTATCCACCACTTAAATTACTTTCATATTGCACTATACTAATTCAACACAAATTCCTTTATGGGTCCCGGAGTAGCGTGCTACTCGCCGACAACGCGCTTAGACGCCTCGTCAGGGGTAGTAAGCGCTAGATAAATGCAATTATAATACAATACAATAAAAAAGAACGACGTGTAAAGCACACGTCGTGCTTTTAGGCTTGCTGCACGCCTTTTGTTAATAGAGCGCAGCAGATTGTGTGCCTTTTTGAAAGTTTTCATGTTAAATGCAGCCCCGTGTATTAGTATGTCGGGCTCTGCAATTAACATGATAACTTTCAAAAGGCACGCAATCTGCCGCCCTCTATTAACAAAAGGCATGCAGCAAGCCTAAAATTAACGTGTGCTTTTACAATCACTAATATATGCTAGTGATTCTGAAAGCACACGTCCTGCTTCTGGACTTTCTGCATGCCTTTTGTTAATAGAGCGTGGCTGCGGGAAGATTGTGTAGCTTTGTTGTGGTTGCAGATGCTCTGCACTTTCTCATTTCGAACATGACACAACCATTATTTTATTTTTTATTTTACAGAGTTTTATTAAGCGCGAACTTGACCCGAATCGGGTATCAGAGCGCTTTACATAGCACCAGTTGCATTACATGAGGGCACATTTTTTATTTTTTGTTAGGCACAGCAGTCACCAACACGAAGACCACCCCCCTGGCTGGACTGGCCTTAGCAGGCATCAGGCGTTTGCCTGCGAGGCTGGAAGGGTGGGGGTCAGTTTTGGAGCAGTGGGGGCCAGTTTTGTTACTGGGGCAGTTTTGCAGCGATGCTGCAATATGGGCCCTCAGTAACAAAAGCACCAGTGCTGGGGACCAGCTTTGAGCAGTAGTGCTTGACACTTGCCTGCCCCCTCCACCCCAACCCTGGTGGGTGGGAGCCGGTGCAGCAAAATTGCCAGGGCTACTTTGGGTTCCCAGTCCGGCCCTGCCTGCCCCATCAAACAGGCCTCCTCCGTTCCAGTACCTAGGTCATTTATCTGCACAATCAAGCAGGAACCCCAGTGTCAGAACCCCTGTCGCTGCACCCACACACGCGGTTGGGTCCTTGGCGCACATTGCCGTGGCTGGAGCGCACAGAGACCTCACACTGCCGCACACAGAGGAAAAAAATTAGAGGGAACATTGGTAGGGAGTCATGCTGGGGGTAGTGTTTTAGGGTTTAGGGTAGTGCAGTGGTGTTAGTGTAGTGTAGGGGGTTGTGCTGGGGGTAGTGTTTTAGGGTTTATGTTAGTGCAGTGGTTTTTGGGTAGTGTAGGGGGTAGTGCTGGGGTAGTGTTTTAGGGTTTAGGGTAGTGCAGTGGTGTTTGTGTAGGGGGTAGTGCTGGGGGTAGTGTTTTAAGGTTTAGGGTAGTGCAGTGGTGTTTGGGTAGTGTAGGGGTTCATGCTGGGGGTAGTGTTTTAGGGTTTAGGGTATGGCAGTGGTGTTTGGGTAGTGTAGGGGGTCATGCTGGGGGTCGATTTAGGGTTTAGGGTAGTGCAGTGGTGTTTGTGTTGTGAGTGGGTCGTGCTGGGGGTAGTGTTTTAGGGTTTAGAGTAATGCAGTGGTGTTTGTATAGTGTAGGGGGTTTAGGGTAGTGCAGTGGTGTTTGTGTAGTGTAGGGGGTTATGCTGGGGGTTGTGTTTTAGGGTTTAGGGTAGGGCAGTGGTGTTTGTGAAGTGTAGGGGGTAGTGTTTTAGGGTTTAGGGTAGTGCAGTGGTGTTTGTGTAGTGTAGGGGGTCATGCTGTGGGTAGTGTTTTAGGGTTTAGGGTAGTGCAGTTGTGTTTGTGTAGTGTACGGGGTTGTGTTTTAGGGTATAGGGTAGTGCAGTGGTGTTTGGGTAGTGTAGGGGGTCATGCTGGGGTTAGTGTTTAGGGTAGTGCAGTGGTGTTTGGGTAGTGTAGGGGGTCGTGCTGGGGGTAGTGTTTTAGGGTTTAGGGTAGTGCAGTGGTGTTTGTGTAGTGTGGGAGGTCATGCTGGGGGTAGATTTAGGGTTTAGTGTAGTGCAGTTGGGTTTAGGTAGTGTAGGGAGTCGTGCTGGGGGTAGTGTTTTAGGGTTTAGGGTAGTCCAGTGGTGTTTGGGTAGTGTAGGGGGTCGTGCTGGGGTAGTGTTTTAGGGATTAGGGTAGTGCAGTGGTGTTTGTGTCGTGTAGGGGGTCATGCTGGGGGTAGTGTTTTAGGGTTTAGGGTAGTGCAATGGTGTTTGTGTAGTGTAGGGGGTAGATTTAGGGTTTAGGGTAGTGCAGTGGTGTTTGGGTAGTGTAGGGGGTCGTGCTGGGGGTAGTGGTTTTGAGTTTAGGGTCGTGCAGTTGTGTTTGGGTAGTGAAGGGGGTCGTGCTGGGGGTAGTGTTTTAGGGTTTAGGATAGTGCAGTGGTGTTTGGGTAGTGTAGGGGTCAACCAACATGAATTTGTCCTTGTGTGATGTAACTAATGCTCATGTAAAGCACTCCAATACCTGACCAGTCTGCACTATATAAAACTGCAAAAAAACAAAAAATAAAAAGTGTTTTGCACACTTCTGTCATTGGGCTATACGTGGGCTACCTCTGGGTGATATTTGTGCTACATTTGGGCTCTTTTTCTCTGGTGGCCATCTTGGGAGACTTATTTGTTATGAAGTTTCCTAATTTCCTCATTTACTACAGTCTCCTCAGTAGGAAATGCTTTCAGTTTTTTACTTTGATTCCATCAAGAAGGCATTCAGATGTGTCACACATTTGCCATAAATTCAGAATGATAGCACTCTAGTTGTTCATTAGATCACTGTAGTAAAGCTACTGCTCACCAAGGAGTTAACTGGAAGTCTACTGCTGGTATTGAAAGTGATTGTTTTAGTCTGCATGTCAGAATTTTCTAATGAAATAGAAGAGGATTTGAGATCTCACTTAAAACATGCCCTAAATTTTCTTTTTGCAGCACTAACCATAATTTCTATGGCAAAATGAACCCCCTCATTTTGTTCCTTTTTAAATTAAATGTTTTAAGTGTTACCAGTTTATTCCAATCAAGATGGCTTCAGGTGTGCCATACTTTTGTCATATGTAAGGCTGTTAGCACTCTAGTTGTTCTTTAGAACACTCTGGGAAGCTGCAGTAGAACACAAAGGCATCAACTGACAGGCTGCTCCTGTTGAAATATAACAGGAAGATATTTGAGATCTCACTTAAAACATGTCCTAATTTTTCTTTCTACAGCACTAACCATAATTTCTATGGCAAAATGAACCCCCTCATTTTGTTCCTTTTTAAATTAAATGTTTTAAGTGTTACCAGTTTATTCCAATCAAGATGGCTTCAGGTGTGCCATACTTTTGTCATAAGTAAGACTGTTAGTGCTCTAGTTGTTCTTTAGAACACTCTGGGAAGCTGCAGTATAACACAAAGGCATCAACTGACAGGCTGCTCCTGTTGAAATATAACAGGAAGATATTTGAGATCACACTTGAAACATGTCCTAATTTTTCTTTCTACAGCACTAACCATAATTTCTATGACAAAATGAACCCCATCATTTTGTTCCTTTTTAAATTAAATGTTTTAAGTGTTACCAGTTTATTCCAATCAAGATGGCTTCAGGTGTGCCATACTTTTGTCATAAGTAAGGCTGTTAGCACTCTAGTTGTTCTTTAGAACACTCTGGGAAGCTGCAGTAGAACACAAAGGAATCAACTGACAGTCTCTGCCATTGTTGGATGTACATGTTTTACTGAGAATGTCAGGCTTCATTCTCACATGACTGAGAAAGATAATGTGAATTTACAGAAAATATGCTCTCATTTTAGCTTTTGGAGCACCTTCCAAAACTGTATGGGACAAGCATGTGAAAATAGTTTTCTCTCAAACATGATTCATGATATCCCAGCAGAAGGTTTTTCACAGGGTAAAATCACCTTAGAACACACCACAATTCCTGAAATTAGTATGGTACCATCAACAAATGAATTCTAATGTAACTAAAGTCTGTTATCACCCTTTATAGTTCTCCTTTTGGTAACCCTCAAAATCTTCGATTAACTACAATGCATTTCAATGGGGTACTATCATTTATATTGGTCCCAAGATGGCTGCCAGCAATTCCAGGATGAAGTGCTGACAGCCAATCAGATCTCACGATGACATGTGTGGTTAGGCTCCGCCCAGATATATATGTGTTTTTACTTTTGATTTTCTCAGCAACTGCTGAATGGATTTACACCATTTAACAAAAAGGGTTCTTTCTGAACCAAGAACTACCTCTTTGCCAAATTTGGTGTAATTCCGTTCAGCAGTTCGGGCTGTAGCCTTGCATAAAGTTTCCTATGGGAAATTGATTTTTTTACTATTATTTTTTTAATTTCTCCGCAACTACTGAACGGATTTACACCATTTAACAAAAAGGGTTCTTTATGAACCAAGAACTACCTCTTTGCCAAATTTTGTGTAATTCCGTTCAGCAGTTCGGGCTGTAGCCGTGGCTAAAGTTTCCTATGGGAAAATGAATGGGGAAAACACGTTTTGGGACCCCCCTTTTTTCTCGGCCCCGCTTCACCAATCACCCCGAAACTTTCAGGGTAGGAGCGGACCGGAGCGGGCCGTAAAGTTTGAAAATTTCGTGAAGATTCGTCAACCGACGCAAGAGTTATTTCAAATAGAATGTTGCGGATTTCCTATGGAAAATAGGTCCTAACTATAACTATCTACTGGCGACCGCCAGTAGATAATATATATATATATATATATATATATATATATATATATATATATATATATATATATATATATATATATATATATACGCTCATTTGCCATGCCACAATACCCTTGATTAAAAGACTTGCCACCTTGGTCGTTTTTCGAGTGCAGCTCAAAGTTTGGGGGCATGGCAAATGAGCGTATATATATATATATATTCACTGAAAAAACCATAGGTTTCAGACACGTTATAGTTAGAAATTAGCATTTAAAAAACCTTTGAAATTCTCTGAAAAAACCATAGGTTTCTGGCACGTTATAGTTAGAAATTAGCATTTAAAAAACCTTAGAAATTCACTGAAAAAACCATTGCAACATTCAGCTCAATGTGAATTTCTAGTTAAATGCAATTAGTTACTTTATGGATTACTTTTCTAACCACAGGACTGGATCCTAGATTCAGTCCTGGGACATCTCCTGTAAACAGTTGAGTAAAAGCGTTTTGGTTACAGTAGTGATTTTTAAGGAATATTATTGTATTTTAAAAGTTGACACTTTGAAACTTTTTCTCATAGAATCACCAATGTTATCCTATGGCAGGAAATTCACTTAGCAGGTAAAAACTGTTATCGTTACTTTTTCTTACTCAGTGTTGGATCCTGGATACAGCACTGGTGCATCTCCTGTAAACAGTTGAAAGAATGCGTTTAAGTCATACAGGCGATTTTTAAGGAATATTTGTAGTTTGTGAAAATCGACACTTTGAAACTTTTCTGCTGAAAACCAGACAATGGATTCCTATGGAAGAAAATATAAGTTACTGGTAAGTACGGTTAAAATTACTTTTCAGGGTCAGTGCTGGGCTAAAAGATGCAGCACTGAGGTCTCTCCTGATAACAGGTGAGTAAATCGGAATTCGTATTTCGGCTGATTTTAGAGGAATATTTTAATGTTCCAAAACTCCACACTTAGAAGAATTTCCAAGTGAAACCAGTCAATGTTAGCCTATGGAAGGAAATTCAAGTTACTGGTAAGTACGGTTAAAATTACTTTTGAGGATCAGTACTGGGCTGAAAGATGCAGCACTGAGGTCTCTCCTGATAACAGGTGAGTAAATCGGAATTCGTATTTTGGCTGATTTTAGAGGAATATTTGTATGTTTCAAAAATCGACACTTAGAAACTTTTTCAGCAAAAAGCAGGCAATGATATCCTATGGAAGGAAATTCAAGTTACTGGTAAGTACGGTTAAAATTACTTTTGAGGATCAGTACTGGGCTGAAAGATGCAGCACTGAGGTCTCTCCTGATAACAGGTGAGTAAATCGGAATTCGTATTTCGGCAGATTTTAGAGGAATATTTGCACAATGGTGAAGGGAGGGGGCGGGGCCTGAGGTGACATCTGTGCAAACGCGCCCCGTGGCGCGTTTTAAGTTGGGGGATTAAGTCCCCTTGAATCATGAGGGTCCCTAGGGGCCAACTAGCCCACCAGGAACCTCCAGTATGCGCCAGGGGGCTGCGTTGCAGAGAGGTGTTCAGAGGCCACGCCCCTTTTTACAACACTCTGCAACGCAGCTCCGTGGCGCATACTGGAGGTACCTGGTGGGCTAGCTGGCCACCAGGGACCCTCAGGATTGAAGGGGATTTAATTCCCCATCTTAAAACGCGCCACGGGGCCTGTTTGCACACATGTCACCTCAGGCCCCGCCCCCTCCCTTCACCACTGTGCAAACGTGCCCCGTGGCGCGTTTTAAGTCAGGGGATTAACTCCCCTTGAATCCTGAGGGTCCCTAGGGTGCAACTAGCCCACCAGCTACCTCCATTAAGCGCCACAGAGCTGCGTTGCAGAGAGGTGTAAAAGGGGCGTGGTCTCTGTACACCTCTCTGCAAGGCAGCCCCCTGGCGCATACTGGAGGTTCCTGGTGGGCTAGTTGGCCCCAGGGACCCCCAGTATTCAAGGGGAATTACTCCCCCTTCTTAAAACGCGCCAGGGGGCGCATTTGCAGAGTACTGCAGGGAGGGGGGCGGGGCCTCCGGCACAATGCCGTTTTTTTTTTTTTTTTTTTATGGGAGGGGGCTGCGTGGCCCCTTCCCTTGGCCACTTTGGCCCCGAAGACCCCATCCCCCGGGGCCTGAGCATTTATTTAAAAAAAACGGGAAGGGGGCCGCGTGGCCCCCCTTCCCTGGGCCTCTATTGGCCCCGGGGACCCCATCCCCCGGGGCATGCCCTCTTTTTAAATAAAAAATATGGAGGGGGCTGCGTGGCCCCCTCCTCAGGCCATTTAAGGCCCCGGGGACCCCATCCCCCGGGGCCGGCCTTGCCCTTATTTTATTTTTTTTATTTGGGGAGGGGGGCTGCGTGGCCCCCCTCCCGGGCCACTTATGGCCCCGGGGACCCCATCCCCCGGGGCCTGGCCTCTGGTTGGGGACTGTGGGGGGGTCCCCAATCCCCCACAGTCCCGCCGGCTCCCCGCGTCCTATGGGAGCCGGCATTGCTTTTCCACATGGGGAGCAGCTAAGATGCTGCTCCCCATGTGGAAAAGCAATTGGTTTGCATTTTGAAAGAGAGAGCAGGTTTCCTGCTCTCTCTTTCAAAATGCAAACCAAGTTTGCTATGACAGGGCGGGAGCCGCGAGGCTCCCGTCCTGTCATAGCAAACAGCAGTGTCCCGGGGGTAGGCACCCCGGGACACTGCAGGAGCCGGCCCTGGGGGGTGGCGGTCCCCAGGGCCATCAAGGGCTCCAGGAGGGGGGCCGCGCGGCCCCCCTCCCTACATTTTGAAAGCCCCGGGGAGGTGGTGGTCCCCGGGGCTTGGGGGTCCAAAACGGACCCCCATTTTCAATTTTCTTAGTGCCCCGGGGAGGTGGTGGTCCCCGGGGCGTGTGGGGGGGCTGGAGCCCCCCACACAGGTTTAAAAAAAAAACGCCCCGGGAGGTGGCGGTCCCCGGGGCTGCGCGAGGGGTCAGAGCCCTCCTGCACCATTTATGATAAAGCCCCGGGGGGTGGTGGTCCCCGGGGCTTGGGGGGCCCTTAGAGGCCCCATACATAAAATAAACCCCCCCCCAGCATGCCCCCGGGACTTGGCTCACCCGGGGGCAAATTTACATCGAAGCGCGGGAGACCGCGCTTCGATTTTTTTTTTTTTTTCGGCAGGATCCGCGCACCCTGAGCGCATCCTGCCGATTTAAAAAAATGCTTTTTTTGGCCCAGGGGGTCCTTGTGGGACCCCCTGAGCAGGCATAGGGGGTTAGGGTGTTTCTACCCTGCCCCCTTTGTGCGCTTTGCACACTTGTTTCTGTCCCTCGGTTCTACCGACGGACAAAATGGCTGCCAACACTTCCTGAATCGGAATGTTGACAGCCAGCTGACAGCCAATTAGCATGCAGCTCGTGATCGGGACGGTGCGCGCAGGGTGCGCTGAGGGTACGCGCCCATAGATATATATGTGACTTTACTTGTGAATTTCTCAGGAACTACTGAACGGATTTACACCATTTAAGCAAAAGACACCAGTCTGAACCAAGGGCTACCTCTTTGCCAAATTTGGTGTAATTCCGTTCAGCAGTTCGGGCTGTAGCTGCGACTAAAGGTTCCTATGGAAAAATGAATGGGGAAAACGCGTTTTGGGACCCCCCTTTTTTCTCGTCCCCCGCTTGACGTATCACCCCGAGACTTTCAGGGTAGGAGCGGAGCGCCCCAACAAGTTGGAAACTTTCGCGAAGATTCGTCAACCGGCGCCAACGTTATTTCAAACAGAATGTCGCGGATTTCCTATGGATAATAGGTCCTAACTATAACTATCTACTGGCGACCGCCAGTAGATAGTATATATATATATATATATATATATACATATCAAAGAAAGAAATTGCCACAGCCCGGGTCCGGAGAAGAGCATTTATTGAATTGGCGCAGGCAACAGCAAGCGTGATTATCCTGACGCGTTTCGGCGGAATGCCTTTGTCGAAGGATGAACAATCACTTGTGCAATGTCCCAGGTGTTGTAAATAGTGATCAGAGTCACGTGCCTGCATACGACAAACTACAATTCCCATAGTTCACTTTGAGTTGCAGTGAAATATATGTAAAACCCTGGTGGTGTTTATGACCCTGCAAAACTCAGACTGGTTGTTCCAGGTAAGTATAGCGTATCCAGGAGAAAGCTGGTGCACATAACAAACAATCCTTACTGTGCCACAACAATGTCAATCTGCGCTGTGTCCGGACCCTGCCAAGCGGAGGTGTTGGCCTCCCTCGGCTCACCTTTCTCGCCACTGCCGCAAATGTCGCCGGTAATCCCAAGGCTTGCAGCAAGGCGAGCGGGTCATGCCCCCTCATTAAACACTTCAAAAAACACCACTGTCGTCGGGGCCCCCAACCCTGCAGGGTGGCCGTGGCTAGCGGGAGACAGAGATTCCCGTAGATAAAATCAAAGAAAGAAATTGCCACAGCCCGGGTCCGGAGAAGAGCATTTATTGAATTGGCGCAGGCAACAGCAAGCGTGATTATCCTGACGCGTTTCGGCGGAATGCCTTTGTCGAAGGATGAACAATCACTTGTGCAATGTCCCAGGTGTTGTAAATAGTGATCAGAGTCACGTGCCTGCATACGACAAACTACAATTCCCATAGTTCACTTTGAGTTGCAGTGAAATATATGTAAAACCCTGGTGGTGTTTATGACCCTGCAAAACTCAGACTGGTTGTTCCAGGTAAGTATAGCGTATCCAGGAGAAAGCTGGTGCACATAACAAACAATCCTTACTGTGCCACAACAATGTCAATCTGCGCTGTGTCCGGACCCTGCCAAGCGGAGGTGTTGGCCTCCCTCGGCTCACCTTTCTCGCCACTGCCGCAAATGTCGCCGGTAATCCCAAGGCTTGCAGCAAGGCGAGCGGGTCATGCCCCCTCATTAAACACTTCAAAAAACACCACTGTCGTCGGGGGCCCCCAACCCTGCAGGGTGGCCGTGGCTAGCGGGAGACAGAGATTCCCGTAGATAAAATCAAAGAAAGAAATTGCCACAGCCCGGGTCCGGAGAAGAGCATTTATTGAATTGGCGCAGGCAACAGCAAGCGTGATTATCCTGACGCGTTTCGGCGGAATGCCTTTGTCGAAGGATGAACAATCACTTGTGCAATGTCCCAGGTGTTTGTAAATAGTGATCAGAGTCACGTGCCTGCATACGACAAACTACAATTCCCATAGTTCACTTTGAGTTGCAGTGAAATATATGTAAAACCCTGGTAGTGTTTATGACCCTGCAAAACTCAGACTGGTTGTTCCAGGTAAGTATAGCGTATCCAGGAGAAAGCTGGTGCACATAACAAACAATCCTTACTGTGCCACAACAATGTCAATCTGCGCTGTGTCCGGACCCTGCCAAGCGGAGGTGTTGGCCTCCCTCGGCTCACCTTTCTCGCCACTGCCGCAAATGTCGCCGGTAATCCCAAGGCTTGCAGCAAGGCGAGCGGGTCATGCCCCCCTCATTAAACACTTCAAAAAACACCACTGTCGTCGGGGGCCCCCAACCCTGCAGGGTGGCCGTGGCTAGCGGGAGACAGAGATTCCCGTAGATAAAATCAAAGAAAGAAATTGCCACAGCCCGGGTCCGGAGAAGAGCATTTATTGAATTGGCGCAGGCAACAGCAAGCGTGATTATCCTGACGCGTTTCGGCGGAATGCCTTTGTCGAAGGATGAACAATCACTTGTGCAATGTCCCAGGTGTTGTAAATAGTGATCAGAGTCACGTGCCTGCATACGACAAACTACAATTCCCATAGTTCACTTTGAGTTGCAGTGAAATATATGTAAAACCCTGGTGGTGTTGATGACCCTGCAAAACTCAGACTGGTTGTTCCAGGTAAGTATAGCGTATCCAGGAGAGGTCCAGCCGGGTATTTTGCAAGACACTGCGAGGCAAGGGAGAGAAAAGGAAAATCGTCCTTTCTCCATGGACTTCTTGATAAACAGGCACTGCAATGAATTGGTGATATTGGTGACAGCTAAATTACGTTATGAGCATGAAAACAACACTTTGAAAGGACTCTTTATTTTTAACGTTCCATGTGATAGCACCCGGTTATTTAGCAAGTGAAGGGAAAATGAACTGCATGGATACATAAAACATGAGACTTACCTTCAAGGTGCATTCTGGGAGTTGAAGGATGTCATGACTGCGTGATACTCAGCAGTCGGGACAAGGGCGTATAAAGGCACGTTGTACGCCGCAAATTCAGTAGATGGCTCACCTGTGAACAAGGCTACCACAGTAGCTGAAACGCGTTAGGTTGTAAGCAGGCTTTCACCTTGCAAATAAAGTGCCTGATTTTTCCAGCAGTCTGGTGTGCGGCGCCCTTCTTTTCCGGTGGAGTAGAAGGTTTTGTTGGATGTTAATGGAGGTCATCCGCCCCCAGCGCCGAGGCCGCCCTGTTGAGGTCTGAGTTCCCTGCGGATGCAAATGTTTGATGTTTTTCATTAATAGAGAGCGAGACCCGCCCGTGGTGCTTCAGACGAAAAAGGAATGGAGAGGTCCAGCCGGGTATTTTGCAAGACACTGCGAGGCAAGGGAGAGAAAAGGAAAATCGTCCTTTCTCCATGGACTTCTTGATAAACAGGCACTGCAATGAATTGGTGATATTGGTGACAGCTAAATTACGTTATGAGCATGAAAACAACACTTTGAAAGGACTCTTTATTTTTAACGTTCCATGTGAAAGCACCCGGTTATTTAGCAAGTGAAGGGAAAATGAACTGCATGGATACATAAAACATTAGACTTACCTTCAAGGTGCATTCTGGGAGTTGAAGGATGTCATGACTGCGTGATACTCAGCAGTCGGGACAAGGGCGTATAAAGGCACGTTGTACGCCGCAAATTCAGTAGATGGCTCACCTGTGATCAAGGCTACCACAGTAGCTGAAACGCGTTAGGTTGTAAGCAGGCTTTCACCTTGCAAATAAAGTGCCTGATTTTTCCAGCAGTCTGGTGTGCGGCGCCCTTCTTTTCCGGTGGAGTAGAAGGTTTTGTTGGATATATATATATATATATATATATATATATATATTGAAAAAAACAAAGGTTACAGGGACGTTATAGTTAGGTAATAGAATTTAAAAAATGGTTGAAATTCACTGGAAAAAACAACGTTTATAGGGGTGTTATTGTTTAGCTCAGATTTCACTCGTACAAAACCAGTGAAATTGAGCAGTTGTACTTACCTGAGCTAACTTACGCCCCACAATGCACTGCTTATGACCGCACATATTACATTTCAAATGATGTGTGTGTGTATATATATATATGATATATAAATATATATATCATATATATATATCATATATAATAAATATATATATATATATATATATGTTACCAAGTTTAGTCCAAAAAACTAAAAGTTGCACTCCACTGCGGTTCACTTTAAAAGTTTTATTTCCATTTGCAGGAGCAAGAGCTGGCTCGTAATGTTCAGTAATTGAAGTTTTGCCTTACGCGTTTCGAGTCTCCTGACTCTTGATCACAGGCACGTCTGGCATCGCGGGACATGAGCAAGGCATAGTATTTTGTATCCCTCCAGTGGGATGACACAGGTGAGTTCGTTCTACGCCGTGCACTCTGGGATTTGAAGTGCTAAACTTGGTAACACGTAGTACGGCTGTCCCGACGTGAAAGCTGCACCGCCATTTAAATGTTAATATGGAACCGCAGAGGCATAGAACTGTTCGCAGCCTCATTGCGGTCACAGCGGGTTTTGAAAAACATACTGATCTCAATGTCAGAAGCCCACTGGAGGGTTGTACAATCATGGAAATCGGCAAAAGCGGGACATAAACCACTGGAGGGTTGGAAATCTAAATTAGCACTGCAAATCCCAGAGTGCACGGCGTAGAACGAACTCACCTGTGTCATCCCACTGGAGGGATACAAAATACCGTGACTTGCTCATGTCCCGCTGATCCAGCGCGATATTAGCAAACAGCATTCATACACCAGATACTCACTTGGGCCCATACATTCATACTACGCTAATACTTACGCTGGGTTTTATCAGTTATACTCTTTTATCAAAAATCCCTGCTATCAATTACCTTCTGATTGAAGAGTAATGACTTACCAATGAATCCTTTGCTAATTGGGAAGTTTAAAATGAGTGACATTCATTATAGTACATAATCCTGAAATAACCACTGAGTCAGGAAGTTTTAAAATGTTTATCTAAAGATTTAGCAGAGTAAAATACAGAACCACACGGTACTTAATCGCAATACCCAAGATGAAGCATAGAATAACTATTGCTAATCAATGACTGTCTCTCAGAAAAGGAGAGGATAGAGACAGCAGCGCAACTAAAGGTTGCATTATATTTACCTAAGTGTGAGAACCAAACCCCTTGGCCAAGGAGTTGGAAAGAATAGGACCCAGGAAGGATGAAGAGCAAATACCTCCTCCAGGATCAGGACAGGACCGGTGACCTCTCTACAACGACGCCTGCGTCATTTCCCTCTCTGATACTCGACTTCTCCTCGATTCGCCCGTGTCTTCCTTCTAATGGACTCCACCGCCCCCTCTTCAGGACCTCTCTGGACAGCGGTTCAGTCTGCAATCGATCAGCTTGGCAGTCTGGAGCTAAGAGCTAACTAATTAGCTAATAGTATATCTATTATACCCTTCTACGCCCATGTTCCTCCCCTTAATGTTGCTAAAATATGGGACCACTACTTCTGATTGGACAGGGACAGGGGGTGGATTCTCACACCATATTGATTTGCCTTGTATTTCTGAAGCCTATTGTTTTTAAACAACCGCCCCTTCAATTTAATACATTTGCTTTATTTCTCACCCGTCTCACGACAAAATTGACAATTTATTCATATAAAATGTTGCTTTTCGATGAGAACATCTTGGTATGTAGTGGTGTCGGCCAGCAGGTCATGGCCTTGGGTGATGTCCAAGTTGACTTCATCTTTTTCTTTCTCGTCTGCGTCTCAGGGCGCATGTGCGGAATCTTTGTCACACGAGCTTTCAGTTCACCAAACCCAGGCCCAAGTTACGAACTAATAAAAGTCAAAGAAGAAAACATTAAAATCACAAATAAAATGTTTCACTGTATGCCCACTCTTTCGACTCTATTCCCATTTAATTATAAATTCTATCCCGCATTAGTAGCGTTAGAGAAACGACAGTTTAATAACGACATGAGAGCAAGCTGAAGCATGTGAAAACATCAAGCGGCCATTTTAATGCACATTGCGCAGAAGCAGAAATTTCCCACCCAGCAAAGAAAGACGTCACAACACGTGATGTGGTTGGGACATGCGCAGTAGGGTTCCCGCGCTTTAGCGGCCATTTTGGATTACAGACAAGCGTTATTCATTAGTAAAACACATAGGCAAGCCTCCTTACTTATTCGTGTAGTGTATGCAAGGATTAGTTAGAGACAATACAAGTTTAATAAATTAATACTATGAGGAGGTTGCGTACGAGCAAGTCTCATTTATGAGTCCTTGCTCCATCACCGCGATGCCAGAAGTGCCTGTGATCAAGAGTCAGGAGACTCGAAATGCGTAAGGCAAAACTGCAATTACTGAACATTACGAGCCAGCTCTTGCTCCTGCAAATGGAAATAAAACTTTTAAAGTGAACCGCAGTGGAGTGCAACTTTCAGTTTTTTGGACTAAACTTGGTAACACGTAGTACGGCTGTCCCGCCGTGAAAGCTGCACCGCCATTTAAATGTTAATATGGAACCGCAGAGGCATAGAACAGTTTGCAGTCTCATTGCGGTCACAGCGGGTTTTGAAAAACATACTGATTGCAATGTCAGAAGCCCACTGGAGGGTTGTACAATCATGGAAATCGGCAAAAGCGGGACATAACCCACTGAAGGGTTGGAAATCTAAATTAGAACTGCAAATCCCAGAGTGCACGGCGAAGAACGAACTCACCTGTGTCATCCCACTGGAGGGATACAAAATACCGTGCCTTGCTCATGTCCCGCAAAGCCAGAAGTGCCTGTGATCAAGAGTCAGGAGACTCGATACGCATAAGGTAAAACTTCAATTACTGAACATTACGAGCCAGCTCTTGCTCCTGCAAATGGAAATAAAACTTTTAAAGTGAACCGCAGTGGAGTGCAACTTTCAGTTTTTTGGACTAAACTTGGTAGCACGTAGTACGGCTGTCCCGCCGTGAAAGATGCACCACCATTTAAATGTTCATATGGAACTGCAGAGGCCTAGAACTGTTCGCAGCCTCATTGCGGTCACAGCGGGTTTTGAAAAACATACTGATCGCAATGTCAGAAGCCCACTGGAGAGTTGTACAATCATGGAAATTGGCAAAAGTGGGACATAACGCACTGGAGGGTTGGAAATCTAAATTAGCACTGCAAATCCCAGAGTGCACGGCATAGAACGAACTCACTGGTGTCATCCCACTGGAGGGATACTAAATACTGTGCCTTGCTCATGTCGCGCGATGCCAGAAGTGCCTGTGATCAAGAGTCAGGAGACTCGAAATGCGTAAGGCAAAACTTCAATTACTGAACATTATGAGCCAGCTCTTGCTCCAGCAAATGGAAATAAAACTTTTAAAGTGAACCGCAGTGGAGTGCAACTTTCAGTTTTTTGGACTAAACTTGGTAACACGTAGTACAGCTGTCCCGCCGTGTAAGCTGCACCGCCATTTAAATGTTAATATGGAACCGCAGAGGCATAGAACTGTTCGCAGCGTCATTGCGGTCACAGCGGGTTTTGAAAAACATACTGATCGCAATGTCAGAAGCCCACTGGAGGGTTGTACAATCATGGAAATCGGCAAAAGCGGGACATAACCCACTGGAGGGTTGGAAATCTAAATTAGCATTGCAAATCCCAGAATGCACGGCGTAGAACGAACTCACCTGTGTCATCCCACTGGAGGGATACAAAATACCATGCCTTGCTCATGTCCCGCGATGCCAGAAGTGCCTGTGATCAAGAGTCAGGAGACTCGAAACGCGTAAGGCAAAACTTCAATTACTGAACATTATGAGCCAGCTCTTTCTCCTGCAAATGGAAATAAAACTTTTAAAGTGAACCGCAGTGGAGTGCAACTTTCAGTTTTTTGGACTAAACTTGGTAACATGTAGTACGACTGTACCGCCGTGAAAGCTGCATCGCCATTTAAATGTTAATATGGAACCGCAGAGGCATAGAACTGTTCGCAGCCTCATTGCGGTCACAGCGGGTTTTGAAAAACATACTGATCGCAATGTCAGAAGCCCACTGGAGGGTTGTACAATCATGGAAATCGGCAAAAGCGGGACATGACCCACTGGAGGGTTGGAAATCTAAATTAGCACTGCAAATCCCAGAGTGCACGGCGTAGAACGAACTCACCTGTGTCATCCCACTGGAGGGATACAAAATACCGTGCCTTGCTCATGTCCCGCGATGCCAGAAGTGCCTGTGATCAAGAGTCAGGAGACTCGAAACGCGTAAGGCAAAATTTCAATTACTGAACATTACGAGCCAGCTCTTGCTCCTGCAAATGGAAATAAAACTTTTAAAGTGAACCGCAGTGGAGTGCAACTTTCAGTTTTTTGGACTAAACTTGGTAGCACGTAGTACGGCTGTCCCGCCGTGAAAGCTGCACCACCATTTAAATGTTCATATGGAACTGCAGAGGCCTAGAACTGTTCGCAGCCTCATTGCGGTCACAGCGGGTTTTGAAAAACATACTGATCGCAATGTCAGAAGCCCACTGGAGAGTTGTACAATCATGGAAATCGGCAAAAGTGGGACATAACGCACTGGAGGGTTGGAAATCTAAATTAGCACTGCAAATCCCAGAGTGCACGGCATAGAACGAACTCACCGGTGTCATCCCACTGGAGGGATACTAAATAATGTGCCTTGCTCATGTCCCGCGATGCCAGAAGTGCCTGTGATCAAGAGTCAGGAGACTCGAAATGCGTAAGGCAAAACTTCAATTACTGAACATTATGAGCCAGCTCTTGCTCCTGCAAATGGAAATAAAACTTTTAAAGTGAACCGCAGTGGAGTGCAACTTTCAGTTTTTTGGACTAAACTTGGTAACACGTAGTACGGCTGTCCCGCCGTGAAAGCTGCACCGCCATTTAAATGTTACTATGGAACCGCAGAGGCCTAGAACTGTTCGCAGCCTCATTGCGGTCACAGCGGGTTTTGAAAAACATACTGATCGCAATGTCAGAAGCCCACTGGAGGGTTGTACAGTCATGGAAATGGGCAAAAGTGGGACATAACCCACTGGAGGGTTGGAAATCTAAATTAGCACTGCAAATCCCAGAGTGCACGGCGTAGAACGAACTCACCTGTGTCATCCCACTGGAGGGATACAAAATACCGTGCCTTGCTCATGTCCCGTGATGCCAGAAGTACCTGTGATCAAGAGTCAGGAGACTCGAAACGCGTACGGCAAAACCTCAATTACTGAACATTACGAGTCAGCTCTTGCTCCTGCAAATGGAAATAAAACTTTTAAAGTGAACCGCAGTGGAGTGCAACTTTCAGTTTTTTGGACTAAACTTGGTAACACGTAGTACAGCTGTCCCGCCGTGTAAGCTGCACCGCCATTTAAATGTTAATATGGAACCGCAGAGGCATAGAACTGTTCGCAGCCTCATTGTGGTCACAGCGGGTTTTGAAAAACATACTGATCGCAATGTCAGAAGCCCACTGGAGGGTTGTACAATCATGGAAATCGGCAAAAGCGGGACATAACCCACTGGAGGGTTGGAAATCTAAATTAGCATTGCAAATCACAGAATGCACGGCGTAGAACGAACTCACCTGTGTCATCCCACTGGAGGGATACAAAATACCGTGCCTTGCTCATGTCCCGCGATGCCAGAAGTGCCTGTGATCAAGAGTCAGGAGACTCGAAACGCGTAAGGCAAAACTTCAATTACTGAACATTACGAGCCAGCTCTTTCTCCTGCAAATGGAAATAAAACTTTTAAAGTGAACCGCAGTGGAGTGCAACTTTCAGTTTTTTGGACTAAACTTGGTAACATGTAGTACGGCTGTACCGCCGTGAAAGCTGCACCGCCATTTAAATGTTAATATGGAACCGCAGAGGCATAGAACTGTTCGCAGCCTCATTGCGGTCACAGCGGGTTTTGAAAAACATACCGATCGCAATGTCAGAAGCCCACTGGAGGGTTGTACAATCATGGAAATCGGCAAAAGCGGGACATAACCCACTGGAGGGTTGGAAATCTAAATTAGCACTGCAAATCCCAGAGTGCACGGCGTAGAACGAACTCACCTGTGTCATCCCACTGGAGGGATACAAAATACCGTGCCTTGCTCATGTCCCGCGATGCCAGAAGTGCCTGTGATCAAGAGTCAGGAGACTCGAAACGCGTAAGGCAAAACTTCAATTACTGAACATTACGAGCCAGCTCTTGCTCCTGCAAATGGAAATAAAACTTTTAAAGTGAACCGCAGTGGAGTGGAACTTTCAGTTTTTTGGACTAAACTTGGTAACACGTAGTACGGCTGTCCCGCCGTGAAAGCTGCACCGCCATTTAAATGTTAATATGGAACCGCAGAGGCATAGAACTGTTTGCAGCCTCATTGCGGTCACAGCAGGTTTTGAAAAACATACTGATCGCAATGACAGAAGCCCACTAGAGGGTTGTACAATCATGGAAATCGGCAAAAGCGGGACATAACCCACTGGAGGGTTGGAAATCTAAATTAGCACTACAAATCCCAGAGTGCACGGCGTAGAATGAACTCACTTGTGTCCTCCCACTGGAGGGATACAAAATACCGAGCCTTGCTCATGTCCCGCGATGCCAGAAGTGCCTGTGATCAAGAGTCAGGAGACTCGAAACGCATAAGGCAAAACTTCAATTACTGAACATTACGAGCCAGCTCTTGCTCCTGCAAATGGAAATAACACTTTTAAAGTAAACTGCAGTGGAGTGCAACTTTTAGTTTTTTTTACTAAAATTGGTAGCACGTAGTACGGCTGTCCCGCTGTGAAAGCTGCACCGCCATTTAAATGTTAATATGGAACCGCAGAGGCAAAGAACTGTTCGCAGCCTCATTGCGGTCACAGCGGGTTTTGAAAAACATACTGATCGCAATGTCAGAAGCCCACTGGAGGGTTGTACAATCATGGAAATCGGCAAAAGCTGGACATAACGCACTGGAGGGTTGGAAATCAAAATTAGCACTGCAAATCCCAGAATGCACGGCGTAGATCGAACTCACCTGTGTCATCCCACTGGAGGGATACAAAATACAGTGCCTTGCTCATGTCCCACGATGCCAGAAGTGGCTGTGATCAAGAGTCAGGAGACTCGATACGCATAAGGTAAAACTTCAATTACTGAACATTACGAGCCAGCTCTTGCTCCTGCAAATGGAAATAAAACTTTTAAAGTGAACCGCAGTGGAGTGCAACTTTCAGTTTTTTGGACTAAACTTGGTAACATGTAGTACGGCTGTCCCGCCGTGAAAGCTGCACCGCCATTTAAATGTTAATATGGAACCGCAGAGGCATAGAACTGTTCGCAGCCTCATTACGGTCACAGCGGGTTTTGAAAACATACTGATCGCAATGTCAGAAGCCCACTGGAAGGTTGTACAATAATGGAAATTGGCAAAAGCGGGACATAACCCACTGGAGGGTTGGAAATCTAAATTAGCACTGCAAATCCCAGAGTGCACGGCGTAGAACGAACTCACCTGTGTCATCCCACTGGAGGGATACAAAATACCGTGCCTTGCTCATGTCCCGCGATGCCAGAAGTGCCTGTGATCAAGAGTCAGGAGACTCGAAACGCGTAAGGCAAAATTTCAATTACTGAACATTACGAGCCAGCTCTTGCTCCTGCAAATGGAAATAAAACTTTTAAAGTGAACCGCAGTGGAGTGCAACTTTCAGTTTTTGGACTAAACTTGGTAGTAGGTAGTACGGCTGTCCCTCCGTGAAAGCTGCACCGCCATTTAAATGTTAATATGGAACCGCAGAGGCATAGAACTGTTCGCAGCCTAATTGCGATCACAGCGGGTTTTGAAAAACATACTGATCGCAATGTCAGAAGCCCAATGGAGGGTTGTACAATCATGGAAATAGGCAAAAGCGGGACATAACCCACTAAAGGGTTGGAAATCTAAATTTGCACTGCAAATCCCAGAGTGCACGGCGAAGAACGAACTCACCTGTGTCATCCCACTGGAGGGATACAAAATACCGTGCGTTGCTCATGTCCCGCAAAGCCAGAAGTGCCTGTGATCAAGAGTCAGGAGACTCGAAACGCGTAAGGCAAAACTTCAATTACTGAACATTACGAGCCAGCTCTTGCTCCTGCAAATGGAAATAACACTTTTAAAGTAAACTGCAGTGGAGTGCAACTTTTAGTTTTTTTGACTAAAATTGGTAGCACGTAGTACGGCTGTCCCGCTGTGAAAGCTGCACCGCCATTTAAATGTTAATATGGAACCGCAGAGGCATAGAACTGTTCGCAGCCTCATTGCGGTCACAGCGGGTTTTGAAAAACATACTGATCGCAATGTCAGAAGCCCACTGGAGGGTTGTACAATCATGGAAATCGGCAAAAGCTGGACATAACGCACTGGAGGGTTGGAAATCAAAATTAGCACTGCAAATCCCAGAATGCACGGCGTAGATCGAACTCACCTGTGTCATCCCACTGGAGGGATACAAAATACAGTGCCTTGCTCATGTCCCACGATGCCAGAAGTGGCTGTGATCAAGAGTCAGGAGACTCGATACGCATAAGGTAAAACTTCAATTACTGAACATTACGAGCCAGCTCTTGCTCCTGCAAATGGAAATAAAACTTTTAAAGTGAACCGCAGTGGAGTGCAACTTTCAGTTTTTTGGACTAAACTTGGTAACACGTAGTAAGGCTGTCCCGCCGTGAAAGCTGCACCGCCATTTAAATGTTAATATGGAACCGCAGAGGCATAGAACTGTTCGCAGCCTCAATGCGGTCACAGCGGGTTTTGAAAACATACTGATCGCAATGTCAGAAGCCCACTGGAAGGTTGTACAATAATGGAAATTGGCAAAAGCGGGACATAACCCACTGGAGGGTTGGAAATCTAAATTAGCACTGCAAATCCCAGAGTGTACGGCGTAGAACGAACTCACCTGTGTCATCCCACTGGAGGGATACAAAATACCGTGCCTTGCTCATGTCCCGCGATGCCAGAAGTGCCTGTGATCAAGAGTCAGGAGACTCGAAACGCGTAAGGCAAAATTTCAATTACTGAACATTACGAGCCAGCTCTTGCTCCTGCAAATGGAAATAAAACTTTTAAAGTGAACCGCAGTGGAGTGCAACTTTCAGTTTTTGGACTAAACTTGGTAGTAGGTAGTACGGCTGTCCCGCCGTGAAAGCTGCACCGCCATTTAAATGTTAATATGGAACCGCAGAGGCATAGAACTGTTCGCAGCCTAATTGCGGTCACAGCGGGTTTTGAAAAACATACTGATCGCAATGTCAGAAGCCCACTGGAGGGTTGTACAATCATGGAAATCGGCAAAAGCGGGACATAACCCACTGGAGGGTTGGAAATCTAAATTAGCACTACAAATCCCAGAGTGCACGGCGTAGAATGAACTCACCTGTGTCATCCCACTGGAGGGATACAAAATACCGAGCCTTGCTCATGTCCCGCGATGCCAGAAGTGCCTGTGATCAAGAGTCAGGAGACTCGAAACGCGTAAGGCAAAACTTCAATTACTGAACATTACGAGCCAGCTCTTGCTCCTGCAAATGGAAATAAAACTTTTAAAGTGAACCGCAGTGGAGTGCAACTTTCAGTTTTTTGGACTAAACTTGGTAGCACGTAGTACGGCTGTCCCGCCGTGAAAGCTGCACCGCCATTTAAATGTTAATATGGAACCGCAGAGGCATAGAACTGTTCGCAGCCTCATTGATGTCACAGCGGGTTTTGAAAAACATACTGATCGCAATGTCAGAAGCCCACTGGAGGGTTGTACAATCATGGAAATAGGCAAAAGCGGGACATAACCCACTAAAGGGTTGGAAATCTAAATTTGCACTGCAAATCCCAGAGTGCACGGCGAAGAACGAACTCACCTGTGTCATCCCACTGGAGGGATACAAAATACCGTGCGTTGCTCATGTCCCGCAAAGCCAGACGTGCCTGTGATCAAGAGTCAGGAGACTCGATCTGCATAAGGCAAAATTTCAATTACTGAACATTACGAGCCAGCTCTTGCTCCTGCAAATGGAAATAAAACTTTTAAAGTGAACCGCAGTGGAGTGCAACTTTCAGTTTTTGGACTAAACTTGGTAGCACGTAGTACGGCTGTCCCGCCGTGAAAGCTGCACCGCCATTTAAATGTTAATATGGAACCGCAGAGGCATAGAACTGTTCGCAGCCTAATTGCGGTCACAGCGGGTTTTGAAAAACATACTGATCGCAATGTCAGAAGCCCACTGGAGGGTTGTACAATCATGGAAATCGGCAAAAGCGGGACATAACCCACTGGAGGGTTGGAAATCTAAATTAGCACTACAAATCCCAGAGTGCACGGCGTAGAATGAACTCACCTGTGTCATCCCACTGGAGGGATACAAAATACCGAGCCTTGCTCATGTCCCGCGATGCCAGAAGTGCCTGTGATCAAGAGTCAGGAGACTCGAAACGCGTAAGGCAAAACTTCAATTACTGAACATTACGAGCCAGCTCTTGCTCCTGCAAATGGAAATAAAACTTTTAAAGTGAACCGCAGTGGAGTGCAACTTTCAGTTTTTTGGACTAAACTTGGTAGCACGTAGTACGGCTGTCCCGCCGTGAAAGCTGCACCGCCATTTAAATGTTAATGTGGAACCGCAGAGGCATAGAACTGTTCGCAGCCTCATTGATGTCACAGCGGGTTTTGAAAAACATACTGATCGCAATGTCAGAAGCCCACTGGAGGGTTGTACAATCATGGAAATCGGCAAAAGCGGGACATAACCCACTAAAGGGTTGGAAATCTAAATTTGCACTGCAAATCCCAGAGTGCACGGCGAAGAACGAACTCACCTGTGTCATCCCACTGGAGGGATACAAAATACCGTGCGTTGCTCATGTCCCGCAAAGCCAGACGTGCCTGGAGACTCGATCTGCATAAGGTAAAACTTCAATTACTGAACATTACGAGCCAGCTCTTGCTCCTGCAAATGGAAATAAAACTTTTAAAGTGAACCGCAGTGGAGTGCAACTTTCAGTTTTTTGGACTAAACTTGGTAACACGTAGTACGGCTGTCCCGCCGTGAAAGCTGCACCGCCATTTAAATGTTAATATGGAACCGCAGAGGCATAGAACAGTTCGCAGCCTCATTGCGGTCACAGCGGGTTTTGAAAAACATACTGATCGCAATGTCAGAAGCCCACTGGAGGGTTGTACAATCATGGAAATCGGCAAAAGTGGGACATAACCCACTGGAGGGTTGGAAATCTAAATTAGCACTGCAAATCCCAGAGTGCACGGCGTAGAACGAACTCACCTGTGTCATCCCACTGGAGGGATACAAAATACCTTGCCTTGCTCATGTCCCGCGATGCCAGAAGTGCCTGTGATCAAGAGTCAGGAGACTCGAAACACGTAAGGCAAAACTTCAATTACTGAACATTACGAGCCAGCTCTTGCTCCTGCAAATGGAAATAAAACTTTTCAAGTGAACCGCAGTGGAGTGCAACTTTCAGTTTTTTGGACTAAACTTGGTAACACGTAGTACAGCTGTCCCGCCATGTAAGCTGCCCCGCCATTTAAATGTTAATATGGAACCGCAGAGGCATAGAACTGTTCGCAGCCTTATTGTGGTCACAGCAGGTTTTGAAAAACATACTGATCGCAATGTCAGAAGCCCACTGGAGGGTTGTACAATCATGGAAATCGGCAAAAGCGGGACATAACCCACTGGAGGGTTGGAAATCTAAATTAGCATTGCAAATCCCAGAATGCATGGCGAAGAACGAACTCACCTGTGACATCCCACTGGAGGGATACAAAATACCGTGCCTTGCTCATGTCCCACAAAGCCAGAAGTGCCTGTGATCAAGAGAAGGAGACTCAATACGCATAAGGTAAAACTTCAATTACTGAACATTACGAGCCAGCTCTTGCTCCTGCAAATGGAAATAAAACTTTTGAAAGTGAACCGCAGTGGAGTGCAACTTTCAGTTTTGTGGACTAAACTTGGTAACACGTAGTACGGCTGTCCCGCCGTGAAAGCTGCACCGCCATTTAAATGTTAATATGGAACCGCAGAGGCATAGAACTGTTCGCAGCCTCATTGCGGTCACAGCGGCTTTTGAAAAACATACTGATCGCAATGTCAGAAGCCCACTGGAGGGTTGTACAATCATGGAAATCGGCAAAAGCGGGACATAACCCACTGGAGGGTTGGAAATCTAAATTAGCACTACAAATCCCAGAGTGCACGGCGTAGAATGAACTCACCTGTGTCATCCCACTGGAGGGATACAAAATACCGAGCCTTGCTCATGTCCCGCGATGCCAGAAGTGCCTGTGATCAAGAGTCAGGAGACTCGAAACGCGTAAGGCAAAACTTCAATTACTGAACATTACGAGCCAGCTCTTGCTCCTGCAAATGGAAATAAAACTTTTAAAGTGAACCGCAGTGGAGTGCAACTTTCAGTTTTTGGACTAAACTTGGTAGCACGTAGTACGGCTGTCCCGCCGTGAAAGCTGCACCGCCATTTAAATGTTAATGTGGAACCGCAGAGGCATAGAACTGTTCGCAGCCTCATTGATGTCACAGCGGGTTTTGAAAAACATACTGATCGCAATGTCAGAAGCCCACTGGAGGGTTGTACAATCATGGAAATCGGCAAAAGCGGGACATAACCCACTAAAGGGTTGGAAATCTAAATTTGCACTGCAAATCCCA
Organism: Calotriton arnoldi; assembly: GCA_963921515.1. NCBI lineage: Eukaryota > Metazoa > Chordata > Amphibia > Caudata > Salamandridae > Calotriton > Calotriton arnoldi. The sequence goes on along the minus strand of CAWUFW010000250.1, from coordinate 1,431,440 downwards.
GAGTGCACGGCGAAGAACGAACTCACCTGTGTCATCCCACTGGAGGGATACAAAATACCGTGCGTTGCTCATGTCCCGCAAAGCCAGACGTGCCTGGAGACTCGATCTGCATAAGGTAAAACTTCAATTACTGAACATTACGAGCCAGCTCTTGCTCCTGCAAATGGAAATAAAACTTTTAAAGTGAACCGCAGTGGAGTGCAACTTTCAGTTTTTTGGACTAAACTTGGTAACACGTAGTACGGCTGTCCCGCCGTGAAAGCTGCACCGCCATTTAAATGTTAATATGGAACCGCAGAGGCATAGAACAGTTCGCAGCCTCATTGCGGTCACAGCGGGTTTTGAAAAACATACTGATCGCAATGTCAGAAGCCCACTGGAGGGTTGTACAATCATGGAAATCGGCAAAAGTGGGACATAACCCACTGGAGGGTTGGAAATCTAAATTAGCACTGCAAATCCCAGAGTGCACGGCGTAGAACGAACTCACCTGTGTCATCCCACTGGAGGGATACAAAATACCTTGCCTTGCTCATGTCCCGCGATGCCAGAAGTGCCTGTGATCAAGAGTCAGGAGACTCGAAACGCGTAAGGCAAAACTTCAATTACTGAACATTACGAGCCAGCTCTTGCTCCTGCAAATGGAAATAAAACTTTTAAAGTGAACCGCAGTGGAGTGCAACTTTCAGTTTTTTGACTAAACTTGGTAACACGTAGTACAGCTGTCCCGCCGTGTAAGCTGCACCGCCATTTAAATGTTAATATGGAACCGCAGAGGCATAGAACTGTTCTCAGCCTCATTGCGGTCACAGCGGGTTTTGAAAAACATACTGATCGCAATGTCAGAAGCCCACTGGAGGGTTGTACAATCATGGAAATCGGCAAAAGCGGGACATAACCCACTGGAGGGTTGGAAATCTAAATTAGCATTGCAAATCCCAGAATGCACGGCGTAGAACGAACTCACCTGTATCATCCCACTGGAGGGATACAAAATACCGTGCCTTGCTCATGTCCCGCGATGCCAGAAGTGCCTGTGATCAAGAGTCAGGAGACCCGAAACGCGTAAGGCAAAACTTCAATTACTGAACATTACGAGCCAGCTCTTTCTCCTGCAAATGGAAATAAAACTTTTAAAGTGAACCGCAGTGGAGTGCAACTTTCAGTTTTTTGGACTAAATTTGGTAACACGTAGTACGGCTGTACCGCCGTGAAAGCTGCACCGCCATTTAAATGTTAATATGGAACCGCAGAGGCATAGAACTGTTCGCAGCCTCATTGCGGTCACAGCGGGTTTTGAAAAACATACTGATCGCAATGTCAGAAGCCCACTAGAGGGTTGTACAATCATGGAAATCGGCAAAAGCGGGACATAACCCACTGGAGGGTTGGAAATCTAAGTTAGCACTACAAATCCCAGAGTGCACGGCATAGAATGAACTCACCTGTGTCATCCCACTGGAGGGATATAAAATACCGAGCCTTGCTCATGTCCCGCGATGCCAGAAGTGCCTATGATCAAGAGTCAGGAGACTCAAAATGCGTAAGGCAAAACTTCAATTAATGAACATTACGAGCCAGCTCTTGCTCCTGCAAATGGAAATAAAACTTTTAAAGTGAACAGCAGTGGAGTGCAACTTTCAGTTTTTTGGACTAAACTTGTTAGCACGTAGTACGGCTGTCCCGCCGTGAAAGCTGCACCGCCATTTAAATGTTAATGTGGAACCGCAGAGGCATAGAACTGTTCGCAGCCTCATTGCGGTCACAGCAGGTTTTGAAAAACATACTGATCGCAATGTCAGAAGCCCACTGGAGGGTTGTACAATCATGGAAATCGGCAAAAGCGGGACATAACCCACTAAAGGGTTGGAAATCTAAATTAGCACTGCAAATCCCAGCGTGCACGGCGAAGAACGAACTCACCTGTGTCATCCCACTGGAGGGATACAAAATACCGTGCGTTGCTCATGTCCCGCAATGCCAGAAGTGCCTGTGATCAAGAGTCAGGAGACTCGATCTGCATAAGGTAAAACTTCAATTACTGAACATTATGAGCCAGCTCCTGCTCCTGCAAATGGAAATAAAACTTTTAAAGTGAATCGCAGTGGAGTGCAACTTTCAGTTTTTTGGACTAAACTTGATAACACGTAGTACGGCTGTCCCGCCGTGAAAGCTGCACCGCCATTTAAATGTTACTATGGAACCGCAGAGGCCTAGAACTGTTCGCAGCCTCATTGCGGTCACAGCGGGTTTTGAAAAACATACTGATCGCAATGTCAGAAGCCCACTGGAGGGTTGTACAGTCATGGAAATGGGCAAAAGTGGGACATAACCCACTGGAGGGTTGGAAATCTAAATTAGCACTGCAAATCCCAGAGTGCACGGCGTAGACCGAACTCACCTGTGTCATCCCACTGGAGGGATACAAAATACCATGCCTTGCTCATGTCCCGCGATGCCAGAAGTGCCTGTGATCAAGTGTCAGGAGACTCGAAACGCGTAAGGCAAAACTTCAATTACTGAACATTACAAGCCAGCTCTTTCTCCTGCAAATGGAAATAAAACTTTTAAAGTGAACCGCAGTGGAGTGCAACTTTCAGTTTTTTGGACTAAACTTGGTAACACGTAGTACAGCTGTCCCGCCGTGTAAGCTGCACCGCCATTTAAATGTTAATATGGAACCGCAGAGGCATAGAACTGTTCGCAGCCTCATTGCGGACACAGCGGGTTTTGAAAAACATACTGATCGCAATGTCAGAAGCCCACTGGAGGGTTGTACAATCATGGAAATCGGCAAAAGCGGGACATAACCCACTGGAGGGTTGGAAATCTAAATTAGCACTGCAAATCCCAGAGTGCACGGCGTAGAATGAACTCACCTGTGTCCTCCCACTGGAGGGATACAAAATACCGAGCCTTGCTCATGTCCCGCGATGCCAGAAGTGCCTGTGATCAAGAGTCAGGAGACTCGAAACGCGTAAGGCAAAACTTCAATTACTGAACATTACGAGCCAGCTCTTGCTCCTGCAAATGGAAATAAAACTTTTAAAGTGAACCGCAGTGGAGTGCAACTTTCAGTTTTTGGACTAAACTTGGTAGCACGTAGTACGGCTGTCCCGCCGTGAAAGCTGCACCGCCATTTAAATGTTAATGTGGAACCGCAGAGGCATAGAACTGTTCGCAGCCTCATTGATGTCACAGCGGGTTTTGAAAAACATACTGATCGCAATGTCAGAAGCCCACTGGAGGGTTGTACAATCATGGAAATCGGCAAAAGCGGGACATAACCCACTAAAGGGTTGGAAATCTAAATTAGCACTGCAAATCCCAGAGTGCACGGCGAAGAACGAACTCACCTGTGTCATCCCACTGGAGGGATACAAAATACCGTGCGTTGCTCATGTCCCGCAAAGCCAGACGTGCCTGTGATCGGAGAGCTCGATACTGCATAAGGTAAAACTTCAATTACTGAACATTACGAGCCAGCTCTTGCTCCTGCAAATGGAAATAAAACTTTTAAAGTGAACCGCAGTGGAGTGCAACTTTCAGTTTTTTGGACTAAACTTGGTAACACGTAGTACGGCTGTCCCGCCGTGAAAGCTGCACCGCCATTTAAATGTTAATATGGAACCGCAGAGGCATAGAACAGTTCGCAGCCTCATTGCGGTCACAGCGGGTTTTGAAAAACATACTGATCGCAATGTCAGAAGCCCACTGGAGGGTTGTACAATCATGGAAATCGGCAAAAGTGGGACATAACCCACTGGAGGGTTGGAAATCTAAATTAGCACTGCAAATCCCAGAGTGCACGGCGTAGAACGAACTCACCTGTGTCATCCCACTGGAGGGATACAAAATACCTTGCCTTGCTCATGTCCCGCGATGCCAGAAGTGCCTGTGATCAAGAGTCAGGAGACTCGAAACACGTAAGGCAAAACTTCAATTACTGAACATTACGAGCCAGCTCTTGCTCCTGCAAATGGAAATAAAACTTTTCAAGTGAACCGCAGTGGAGTGCAACTTTCAGTTTTTTGGACTAAACTTGGTAACACGTAGTACAGCTGTCCCGCCATGTAAGCTGCCCCGCCATTTAAATGTTAATATGGAACCGCAGAGGCATAGAACTGTTCGCAGCCTTATTGCGGTCACAGCAGGTTTTGAAAAACATACTGATCGCAATGTCAGAAGCCCACTGGAGGGTTGTACAATCATGGAAATCGGCAAAAGCGGGACATAACCCACTGGAGGGTTGGAAATCTAAATTAGCATTGCAAATCCCAGAATGCATGGCGAAGAACGAACTCACCTGTGACATCCCACTGGAGGGATACAAAATACCGTGCCTTGCTCATGTCCCACAATGCCAGAAGTGCCTGTGATCAAGAGTAAGGAGACTCGAATACGCATAAGGTAAAACTTCAATTACTGAACATTACGAGCCAGCTCTTGCTCCTGCAAATGGAAATAAAACTTTTGAAAGTGAACCGCAGTGGAGTGCAACTTTCAGTTTTGTGGACTAAACTTGGTAACACGTAGTACGGCTGTCCCGCCGTGAAAGCTGCACCGCCATTTAAATGTTAATATGGAACCGCAGAGGCATAGAACTGTTCGCAGCCTCATTGCGGTCACAGCGGCTTTTGAAAAACATACTGATCGCAATGTCAGAAGCCCACTGGAGGGTTGTACAATCATGGAAATCGGCAAAAGCGGGACATAACCCACTGGAGGGTTGGAAATCTAAATTAGCACTGCAAATCCCAGAGTGCACGGCGTAGAACGAACTCACCTGTGTCATCCCACTGGAGGGATACAAAATACCGTGCCTTGCTCATGTCCCGCGATGCCAGAAGTGCCTGTGATCAAGAGTCAGGAGACTCGAAACGCGTAAGGCAAAACTTCAATTACTGAACATTACGAGCCAGCTCTTGCTCCTGCAAATGGAAATAAAACTTTTAAAGTGAACCGCAGTGGAGTGCAACTTTCAGTTTTTTGGACTAAACTTGGTAACACGTAGTACAGCTGTCCCGCCGTGTAAGCTGCACCGCCATTTAAATGTTAATATGGAACCGCAGAGGCATAGAACTGTTCTCAGCCTCATTGCGGTCACAGCGGGTTTTGAAAAACATACTGATCGCAATGTCAGAAGCCCACTGGAGGGTTGTACAATCATGGAAATCGGCAAAAGCGGGACATAACCCACTGGAGGGTTGGAAATCTAAATTAGCATTGCAAATCCCAGAATGCACGGCGTAGAACGAACTCACCTGTGTCATCCCACTGGAGGGATACAAAATACCGTGCCTTGCTCATGTCCCGCGATGCCAGAAGTGCCTGTGATCAAGAGTCAGGAGACTCGAAACGCGTAAGGCAAAACTTCAATTACTGAACATTACGAGCCAGCTCTTTCTCCTGCAAATGGAAATAAAACTTTTAAAGTGAACCGCAGTGGAGTGCAACTTTCAGTTTTTTGGACTAAATTTGGTAACACGTAGTACGGCTGTACCGCCGTGAAAGCTGCACCGCCATTTAAATGTTAATATGGAACCGCAGAGGCATAGAACTGTTCGCAGCCTCATTGCGGTCACAGCGGGTTTTGAAAAACATACTGATCGCAATGTCAGAAGCCCACTAGAGGGTTGTACAATCATGGAAATCGGCAAAAGCGGGACATAACCCACTGGAGGGTTGGAAATCTAAGTTAGCACTACAAATCCCAGAGTGCACGGCATAGAATGAACTCACCTGTGTCATCCCACTGGAGGGATACAAAATACCGAGCCTTGCTCATGTCCCGCGATGCCAGAAGTGCCTATGATCAAGAGTCAGGAGACTCAAAATGCGTAAGGCAAAACTTCAATTACTGAACATTACGAGCCAGCTCTTGCTCCTGCAAATGGAAATAAAACTTTTAAAGTGAACAGCAGTGGAGTGCAACTTTCAGTTTTTTGGACTAAACTTGTTAGCACGTAGTACGGCTGTCCCGCCGTGAAAGCTGCACCGCCATTTAAATGTTAATATGGAACCGCAGAGGCATAGAACTGTTCGCAGCCTCATTGCGGTCACAGCAGGTTTTGAAAAACATACTGATCGCAATGTCAGAAGCCCACTGGAGGGTTGTACAATCATGGAAATCGGCAAAAGCGGGACATAACCCACTAAAGGGTTGGAAATCTAAATTAGCACTGCAAATCCCAGCGTGCACGGCGAAGAACGAACTCACCTGTGTCATCCCACTGGAGGGATACAAAATACCGTGCGTTGCTCATGTCCCGCAATGCCAGAAGTGCCTGTGATCAAGAGTCAGGAGACTCGATCTGCATAAGGTAAAACTTCAATTACTGAACATTATGAGCCAGCTCCTGCTCCTGCAAATGGAAATAAAACTTTTAAAGTGAATCGCAGTGGAGTGCAACTTTCAGTTTTTTGGACTAAACTTGATAACACGTAGTACGGCTGTCCCGCCGTGAAAGCTGCACCGCCATTTAAATGTTACTATGGAACCGCAGAGGCCTAGAACTGTTCGCAGCCTCATTGCGGTCACAGCGGGTTTTGAAAAACATACTGATCGCAATGTCAGAAGCCCACTGGAGGGTTGTACAGTCATGGAAATGGGCAAAAGTGGGACATAACCCACTGGAGGGTTGGAAATCTAAATTAGCACTGCAAATCCCAGAGTGCACGGCGTAGAACGAACTCACCTGTGTCATCCCACTGGAGGGATACAAAATACCATGCCTTGCTCATGTCCCGCGATGCCAGAAGTGCCTGTGATCAAGTGTCAGGAGACTCGAAACGCGTAAGGCAAAACTTCAATTACTGAACATTACAAGCCAGCTCTTTCTCCTGCAAATGGAAATAAAACTTTTAAAGTGAACCGCAGTGGAGTGCAACTTTCAGTTTTTTGGACTAAACTTGGTAACACGTAGTACAGCTGTCCCGCCGTGTAAGCTGCACCGCCATTTAAATGTTAATATGGAACCGCAGAGGCATAGAACTGTTCGCAGCCTCATTGCGGTCACAGCGGGTTTTGAAAAACATACTGATCGCAATGTCAGAAGCCCACTGGAGGGTTGTACAATCATGGAAATCGGCAAAAGCGGGACATAACCCACTGGAGGGTTGGAAATCTAAATTAGCATTGCAACTCCCAGAATGCACGGCGTAGAACGAACTCACCTGTGTCATCCCACTGGAGGGATACAAAATACCATGCCTTGCTCATGTCCCGCGATGCCAGAAGTGCCTGTGATCAAGTGTCAGGAGACTCGAAACGCGTAAGGCAAAACTTCAATTACTGAACATTACAAGCCAGCTCTTTCTCCTGCAAATGGAAATAAAACTTTTAAAGTGAACCGCAGTGGAGTGCAACTTTCAGTTTTTTGGACTAAACTTGGTAACATGTAGTACGGCTGTACCGCCGTGAAAGCTGCACCGCCATTTAAATGTTAATATGGAACCGCAGAGGCATAGAACTGTTCGCAGCCTCATTGCGGTCACAGCGGGTTTTGAAAAACATACTGATCGCAATGTCAGAAGCCCACTGGAGGGTTGTACAATCATGGAAATCGGCAAAAGCGGGACATAACCCACTGGAGGGTTGGAAATCTAAATTAGCACTGCAAATCCCAGAGTGCACGGCGTAGAATGAACTCACTTGTGTCCTCCCACTGGAGGGATACAAAATACCGAGCCTTGCTCATGTCCCGCGATGCCAGAAGTGCCTGTGATCAAGAGTCAGGAGACTCGAAACGCGTAGGCAAAACTTCAATTACTGAACATTACGAGCCAGCTCTTGCTCCTGCAAATGGAAATACAACTTTTAAAGTGAACCGCAGTGGAGTGCAACTTTTAGTTTTTTTGACTAAAATTGGTAGCACGTAGTACGGCTGTCCCGCCGTGAAAGCTGCACCGCCAATTAAATGTTAATATGGAACCGCAGAGGCATAGAACTGTTCGCAGCCTCATTGCGGTCACAGTGGGTTTTGAAAAACATACTGATTGCAATGTCAGAAGCCCACTGGAGGGTTGTACAATCATGGAAATCGGCAAAAGCGGGACATAACCCACTGAAGGGTTGGAAATCTAAATTAGCACTGCAAATCCCAGAGTGCACGGCGTAGAACGAACTCACCTGTGTCATCCCACTGGAGGGATACAAAATACCGTGCCTTGCTCATGTCCCGCGATGCCAGAAGTGCCTGTGATCAAGAGTCAGGAGACTCGAAAAGCGTAAGGCAAAATTTCAATTACTGAACATTACGAGCCAGCTCTTGCTCCTGTAAATGGAAATAAAATTTTTAAAGTGAACCTCAGTGGAGTGCAACTTTCAGTTTTTGGACTAAACTTGGTAGCACGTAGTACGGCTGTCCCGCCGTGAAAGCTGCACCGCCATTTAAATGTTAATATGGAACCGCAGAGGCATAGAACTGTTCGCAGCCTAATTGCGGTCACAGCGGGTTTTGAAAAACATACTGATCGCAATGTCAGAAGCCCACTGGAGGGTTGTACAATCATGGAAATCGGCAAAAGCGGGACATAACCCACTGGAGGGTTGGAAATCTAAATTAGCACTACAAATCCCAGAGTGCACGGCGTAGAATGAACTCACCTGTGTCATCCCACTGGAGGGATACAAAATACCGAGCCTTGCTCATGTCCCGCGATGCCAGAAGTGCCTGTGATCAAGAGTCAGGAGACTCGAAACACGTAAGGCAAAACTTCAATTACTGAACATTACAAGCCAGCTCTTGCTCCTGCAAATGGAAATAAAACTTTTAAAGTGAACCGCAGTGGAGTGCAACTTTCAGTTTTTTAGACTAAACTTGGTAACACGTAGTACAGCTGTCCCGCCATGTAAGCTGCACCACCATTTAAATGTTAATATGGAACCGCAGAGGCATAGAACTGTTCGCAGCCTTATTGCGGTCACAGCAGGTTTTGAAAAACATACTGATCGCAATGTCAGAAGCCCACTGGAGGGTTGTACAATCATGGAAATCGGCAAAAGCGGGACATAACCCACTGGAGGGTTGGAAATCTAAATTAGCATTGCAAATCCCAGAATGCACGGCGAAGAACGAACTCACCTGTGTCATCCCACTGGAGGGATACAAAATACTGTGCCTTGCTCATGTCCCGCAAAGCCAGAAGTGCCTGTGATCAAGAGAAGGAGACTCAATACGCATAAGGTAAAACTTCAATTACTGAACATTACGAGCCAGCTCTTGCTCCTGCAAATGGAAATAAAACTTTTAAAGTGAACCGCAGTGGAGTGCAACTTTCGGTTTTGTGGACTAAACTTGGTAACACGTAGTACGGCTGTCCCGCCGTGAAAGCTGCCCCGCCATTTAAATGTTAATATGGAACCGCAGAGGCATAGAACTGTTCGCAGCCTCATTGCGGTCACAGCGGCTTTTGAAAAACATACTGATCGCAATGTCAGAAGCCCACTGGAGGGTTGTACAATCATGGAAATCGGCAAGAGCAGGACATAACCCACTGGAGGGTTGGAAATCTAAATTAGCACTGCAAATCCCAGAGTGCACGGCGTAGAACGAACTCACCTGTGTCATCCCACTGGAGGGATACAAAATACCATGCCTTGCTCATGTCCCGCGATGCCAGAAGTGCCTGTGATCAAGAGTCAGGAGACTCGAAACGCGTAAGGCAAAACTTCAATTACTGAACATTACGAGCCAGCTCTTGCTCCTGCAAATGGAAATAAAACTTTTAAAGTGAACCGCAGTGGAGTGCAACTTTCAGTTTTTTGGACTAAACTTGGTAACACGTAGTACAGCTGTCCCGCCGTGTAAGCTGCACCGCCATTTAAATGTTAATATTGAACCCCAGAGGCATAGAACTGTTCGCAGCCTCATTGCGGTCACAGCGGGTTTTGAAAAACATACTGATCGCAATGTCAGAAGCCCACTGGAGGGTTGTACAATCATGGAAATCGGCAAAAGCGGGACATAACCCACTGGAGGGTTGGAAATCTAAATTAGCACTACAAATCCCAGAGTGCACGGCGTAGAATGAACTCACTTGTGTCATCCCACTGGAGGGATACAAAATACTGAGCCTTGCTCATGTCCCGCGATGCCAGAAGTGCCTGTGATCAAGAGTCAGGAGACTCGAAATGCGTAAGGCAAAACTTCAATTACTGAACATTACGAGCCAGCTCTTGCTCCTGCAAATGTAAATAAAACTTTTAAAGTGAACCGCAGTGGAGTGCAACTTTCAGTTTTTGGACTAAACTTGTTAGCACGTAGTACGGCTGTCCCGCCGTGAAAGCTGCACCGCCATTTAAATGTTAATATGGAACCGCAGAGGCATAGAACTGTTCGCAGCCTCATTGCGGTCACAGCAGGTTTTGAAAAACATACTGATCGCAATGTCAGAAGCCCACTGGAGGGTTGTACAATCATGGAAATCGGCAAAAGCGGGACATAACCCACTAAAGGGTTGGAAATCTAAATTAGCACTGCAAATCCCAGCGTGCACGGCGAAGAACGAACTCACCTTTGTCATCGCACTGGAGGGATACAAAATACCGTGCGTTGCTCATGTCCCGCGATGCCAGAAGTGCCTGTGATCAAGAGTCAGGAGACTCGAAACGCGTAAGGCAAAACTTCAATTACTGAACATTACGAGCCAGCTCTTGCTCCTGCAAATGGAAATAAAACTTTTAAAGTGAACCGCAGTGGAGTGCAACTTTCAGTTTTTTGGACTAAACTTGGTAACACGTAGTACGGCTGTCCCGCCGTGAAAGCTGCACCGCCATTTAAATGTTAATATGGAACCGCAGAGGCATAGAACTGTTCGCAGCCTCATTGCGGTCACAGCGGGTTTTGAAAAACATACTGATCGCAATGTCAGAAGCCCACTGGAGGGTTGTACAATCATGGAAATCGGCAAAAGTGGGACATAACCCACTGGAGGGTTGGAAATCTAAATTAGCACTGCAAATCCCAGAGTGCACGGCGTAGAACGAACTCACCTGTGTCATCCCACTGGAGGGATACAAAATACCTTGCCTTGCTCATGTCCCGCGATGCCAGAAGTGCCTGTGATCAAGAGTCAGGAGACTCGAAACACGTAAGGCAAAACTTCAATTACTGAACATTACGAGCCAGCTCTTGCTCCTGCAAATGGAAATAAAACTTTTAAAGTGAACCGCAGTGGAGTGCAACTTTCAGTTTTTTGGACTAAACTTGGTAACACGTAGTACAGCTGTCCCGCCATGTAAGCTGTGCCACCATTTAAATGGTAATATGGATCCGCAGAGGCATAGAACTGTTCGCAGCCTTATTGCGGTCACAGCAGGTTTTGAAAAACATACTGATCGCAATGTCAGAAGCCCACTGGAGGGTTGTACAATCATGGAAATCGGCAAAAGCGGGACATAACCCACTGGAGGGTTGGAAATCTAAATTAGCATTGCAAATCCCAGAATGCACGGCGAAGAACGAACTCACCTGTGTCATCCCACTGGAGGGATACAAAATACTGTGCCTTGCTCATGTCCCGCAAAGCCAGAAGTGCCTGTGATCAAGAGAAGGAGACTCAATACGCATAAGGTAAAACTTCAATTACTGAACATTACGAGCCAGCTCTTGCTCCTGCAAATGGAAATAAAACTTTTAAAGTGAACCGCAGTGGAGTGCAACTTTCAGTTTTGTGGACTAAACTTGGTAACACGTAGTACGGCTGTCCCGCTGTGAAAGCTGCACCGCCATTTAAATGTTAATATGGAACCGCAGAGGCATAGAACTGTTTGCAGCCTCATTGCGGTCACAGCGGGTTTTGAAAAACATACTGATCGCAATGTCAGAAGCCCACTGGAGGGTTGTACAATCATGGAAATCGGCAAAAGCAGGACATAACCCACTGGAGGGTTGGAAATCTAAATTAGCACTGCAAATCCCAGAGTGCACGGCGTAGAACGAACTCACCTGTGTCATCCCACTGGAGGGATACAAAATACCGTGCCTTGCTCATGTCCCGCGATGCCAGAAGTGCCTGTGATCAAGAGTCAGGAGACTCGAAACGCGTAAGGCAAAACTTCAATTACTGAACATTACGAGCCAGCTCTTGCTCCTGCAAATGGAAATAAAACTTTTAAAGTGAACCGCAGTGGAGTGCAACTTTCAGTTTTTGGACTAAACTTGGTAACACGTAGTACAGCTGTCCCGCCGTGTAAGCTGCACCGCCATTTAAATGTTAATATGGAACCGCAGAGGCATAGAACTGTTCGCAGCCTCATTGCGGTCACAGCGGGTTTTGAAAAATATACTGATCGCAATGTCAGAAGCCCACTGGAGGGTTGTACAATCATGGAAATCGGCAAAAGCGGGACATAACCCACTGGAGGGTTGGAAATCTAAATTAGCATTGCAAATCCCAGAATGCACGGCGTAGAACGAACTCACCTGTGTCATCCCACTGGAGGGATACAAAATACCGTGCCTTGCTCATGTCCCGCGATGCCAGAAGTGCCTGTGATCAAGAGTCAGGAGACCCGAAACGCGTAAGGCAAAACTTCAATTACTGAACATTACGAGCCAGCTCTTTCTCCTGCAAATGGAAATAAAACTTTTAAAGTGAACCGCAGTGGAGAGCAACTTTCAGTTTTTTGGACTAAACTTGGTAACACGTAGTACGGCTGTAACGCCGTGAAAGCTGCACCGCCATTTAAATGTTAATATGGAACCGCAGAGGCATAGAACTGTTCGCAGCCTCATTGCGGTCACAGCGGGTTTTGAAAAACATACTGATCGCAATGTCAGAAGCCCACTAGAGGGTTGTACAATCATGGAAATCGGCAAAAGCGGGACATAACCCACTGGAGGGTTGGAAATCTAAGTTAGCACTACAAATCCCAGAGTGCACAGCGTAGAATGAACTCACCTGTTTCATCCCACTGGAGGGATACAAAATACCGAGCCTTGCTCATGTCCCGCGATGCCAGAAGTGCCTGTGATCAAGAGTCAGGAGACTCGAAACACGTAAGGCAAAACTTCAATTACTGAACATTACGAGCCAGCTCTTGCTCCTGCAAATGGAAATAAAACTTTTAAAGTGAACCGCAGTGGAGTGCAACTTTCAGTTTTTTGGACTAAACTTGGTAACACGTAGTACAGCTGTCCCGCCGTGTAAGCTGCACCGCCATTTAAATGTTAATATGGAACCGCAGAGGCATAGAACTGTTCGCAGCCTCATTGCGGTCACAGCGGGTTTTGAAAAATATACTGATCGCAATGTCAGAAGCCCACTGGAGGGTTGTACAATCATGGAAATCGGCAAAAGCGGGACATAACCCACTGGAGGGTTGGAAATCTAAATTAGCATTGCAAATCCCAGAATGCACGGCGAAGAACGAACTCACCTGTGTCATCCCACTGGAGGGATACAAAATACTGTGCCTTGCTCATGTCCCGCAAAGCCAGAAGTGCCTGTGATCAAGAGAAGGAGACTCAATACGCATAAGGTAAAACTTCAATTACTGAACATTACGAGCCAGCTCTTGCTCCTGCAAATGGAAATAAAACTTTTAAAGTGAACCGCAGTGGAGTGCAACTTTCAGTTTTGTGGACTAAACTTGGTAACACGTAGTACGGCTGTCCCGCTGTGAAAGCTGCACCGCCATTTAAATGTTAATATGGAACCGCAGAGGCATAGAACTGTTTGCAGCCTCATTGCGGTCACAGCGGGTTTTGAAAAACATACTGATCGCAATGTCAGAAGCCCACTGGAGGGTTGTACAATCATGGAAATCGGCAAAAGCAGGACATAACCCACTGGAGGGTTGGAAATCTAAATTAGCACTGCTAATCCCAGAGTGCACGGCGTAGAACGAACTCAACTGTGTCATCCCACTGGAGGGATACAAAATACCGTGCCTTGCTCATGTCCCGCGATGCCAGAAGTGCCTGTGATCAAGAGTCAGGAGACTCGAAACGCGTAAGGCAAAACTTCAATTACTGAACATTACGAGCCAGCTCTTGCTCCTGCAAATGGAAATAAAACTTTTAAAGTGAACCGCAGTGGAGTGCAACTTTCAGTTTTTGGACTAAACTTGGTAACACGTAGTACAGCTGTCCCGCCGTGTAAGCTGCACCGCCATTTAAATGTTAATATGGAACCGCAGAGGCATAGAACTGTTCGCAGCCTCATTGCGGTCACAGCGGGTTTTGAAAAATATACTGATCGCAATGTCAGAAGCCCACTGGAGGGTTGTACAATCATGGAAATCGGCAAAAGCGGGACATAACCCACTGGAGGGTTGGAAATCTAAATTAGCATTGCAAATCCCAGAATGCACGGCGTAGAACGAACTCACCTGTGTCATCCCACTGGAGGGATACAAAATACCGTGCCTTGCTCATGTCCCGCGATGCCAGAAGTGCCTGTGATCAAGAGTCAGGAGACCCGAAACGCGTAAGGCAAAACTTCAATTACTGAACATTACGAGCCAGCTCTTTCTCCTGCAAATGGAAATAAAACTTTTAAAGTGAACCGCAGTGGAGAGCAACTTTCAGTTTTTTGGACTAAACTTGGTAACACGTAGTACGGCTGTAACGCCGTGAAAGCTGCACCGCCATTTAAATGTTAATATGGAACCGCAGAGGCATAGAACTGTTCGCAGCCTCATTGCGGTCACAGCGGGTTTTGAAAAACATACTGATCGCAATGTCAGAAGCCCACTAGAGGGTTGTACAATCATGGAAATCGGCAAAAGCGGGACATAACCCACTGGAGGGTTGGAAATCTAAGTTAGCACTACAAATCCCAGAGTGCACAGCGTAGAATGAACTCACCTGTGTCATCCCACTGGAGGGATACAAAATACCGAGCCTTGCTCATGTCCCGCGATGCCAGAAGTGCCTGTGATCAAGAGTCAGGAGACTCGAAACACGTAAGGCAAAACTTCAATTACTGAACATTACGAGCCAGCTCTTGCTCCTGCAAATGGAAATAAAACTTTTAAAGTGAATCGCAGTGGAGTGCAACTTTCAGTTTTTTGGACTAAACTTGGTAGCACGTAGTACGGCTGTCCCGCCGTGAAAGCTGCACCGCCATTTAAATGTTAATATGGAACCCCAGAGGCATAGAAATGTTCGCAGCCTCATTGCGGTCACAGCGGGTTTTGAAAAACATACTGATCGCAATGTCAGAAGCCCACTGGAGGGTTGTACAATCATGGAAATCGGCAAAAGCGGGACATAACCCACTGGAGGGTTGGAAATCTAAATTAGCACTACAAATCCCAGAGTGCACGGCGTAGAATGAACTCACCTGTGTCATCCCACTGGAGGGATACAAAATACCGAGCCTTGCTCATGTCCCGCGATGCCAGAAGTGCCTGTGATCAAGAGTCAGGAGACTCGAAATGCGTAAGGCAAAACTTCAATTACTGAACATTACGAGCCAGCTCTTGCTCCTGCAAATGTAAATAAAACTTTTAAAGTGAACCGCAGTGGAGTGCAACTTTCAGTTTTTTGGACTAAACTTGTTAGCACGTAGTACGGCTGTCCCGCCGTGAAAGCTGCACCGCCATTTAAATGTTAATATGGAACCGCAGAGGCATAGAACTGTTCGCAGCCTCATTGCGGTCACAGCGGGTTTTGAAAAACATACTGATCGCAATGTCAGAAGCCCACTGGAGGGTTGTACAATCATGGAAATCGGCAAAAGCGGGACATAACCCACTAAAGGGTTGGAAATCTAAATTAGCACTGCAAATCCCAGCGTGCACGGCGAAGAACGAACTCACCTGTGTCATCCCACTGGAGGGATACAAAATACCGTGCGTTGCTCATGTCCCAAAAAGCCAGAAGTGCCTGTGATCAAGAGTCAGGAGACTCGATCTGCATAAGGTAAAACTTCAATTACTGAACATTACGAGCCAGCTCTTTCTCCTGCAAATGGAAATAAAACTTTTAAAGTGAACCGCAGTGGAGTGCAACTTTCAGTTTTTTGGACTAAACTTGGTAACACGTAGTACGGCTGTAACGCCATGAAAGCTGCACCGCCATTTAAATGTTAATATGGAACCGCAGAGGCATAGAACTGTTCGCAGCCTCATTGCGGTCACAGCGGGTTTTGAAAAACATACTGATCGCAATGTCAGAAGCCCACTAGAGGGTTGTACAATCATGGAAATCGGCAAAAGCGGGACATAACCCACTGGAGTGTTGGAAATCTAAGTTAGCACTACAAATCCCAGAGTGCACGGCGTAGAATGAACTCACCTGTGTCATCCCACTGGAGGGATACAAAATACCGAGCCTTGCTCATGTCCCGCGATGCCAGAAGTGCCTGTGATCAAGAGTCAGGAGACTCGAAAAACGTAAGGCAAAACTTCAATTACTGAACATTACGAGCCAGCTCTTGCTCCTGCAAATGGAAATAAAACTTTTAAAGTGAATCACAGTGGAGTGCAACTTTCAGTTTTTTGGACTAAACTTGGTAGCACGTAGTACGGCTGTCCCGCCGTGAAAGCTGCACCGCCATTTAAATGTTAATATGGAACCCCAGAGGCATAGAACTGTTCGCAGCCTCATTGCGGTCACAGCGGGTTTTGAAAAACATACTGATCGCAATGTCAGAAGCCCACTGGAGGGTTGTACAATCATGGAAATCGGCAAAAGCGGGACATAACCCACTGGAGGGTTGGAAATCTAAATTAGCACTACAAATCCCAGAGTGCACGGCGTAGAATGAACTCACCTGTGTCATCCCACTGGAGGGATACAAAATACCGAGCCTTGCTCATGTCCCGCGATGCCAGAAGTGCCTGTGATCAAGAGTCAGGAGACTCGAAATGCGTAAGGCAAAACTTCAATTACTGAACATTACGAGCCAGCTCTTGCTCCTGCAAATGTAAATAAAACTTTTAAAGTGAACCGCAGTGGAGTGCAACTTTCAGTTTTTTGGACTAAACTTGTTAGCACGTAGTACGGCTGTCCCGCCGTGAAAGCTGCACCGCCATTTAAATGTTAATATGGAACAACAGAGGCATAGAACTGTTCGCAGCCTCATTGCGGTCACAGCGGGTTTTGAAAACATACTGATCGCAATGTCAGAAGCCCACTGGAGGGTTGTACAATCATGGAAATCGGCAAAAGCGGGACATAACCCACTGGAGGGTTGGAAATCTAAATTAGCATTGCAAATCCCAGAATGCACGGCGTAGAACGAACTCACCTGTGTCATCCCACTGGAGGGATACAAAATACCGTGCCTTGCTCATGTCCCGCGATGCCAGAAGTGCCTGTGATCAAGAGTCAGGAGACTCGAAACGCGTAAGGCAAAACTTCAATTACTGAACGTTACGAGCCAGCTCTTTCTCCTGCAAATGGAAATAAAACTTTTAAAGTGAACCGCAGTGGAGTGCAACTTTCAGTTTTTTGGACTAAACTTGGTAACACGCAGTACGGCTGTACCGCCGTGAAAGCTGCTCTGCCATTTAAATGTTAATATGGAACCGCAGAGGCATAGAACTGTTCGCAGCCTCATTGCGGTCACAGCGGGTTTTGAAAACATACTGATCGCAATGTCAGAAGCCCACTGGAGGGTTGTACAATCATGGAAATCGGCAAAAGCGGGACATAACCCACTGGAGGGTTGGAAATCTAAATTAGCATTGCAAATCCCAGAATGCACGGCGTAGAACGAACTCACCTGTGTCATCCCACTGGAGGGATACAAAATACCGTGCCTTGCTCATGTCCCGCGATGCCAGAAGTGCCTGTGATCAAGAGTCAGGAGACTCAAAACGCGTAAGGCAAAACTTCAATTACTGAACATTACGAGCCAGCTCTTGCTCCTGCAAATGGAAATAAAACTTTTAAAGTGAACCGCAGTGGAGTGCAACTTTCAGTTTTCTGGACTAAACTTGGTAACACGTAGTACGGCTGTACCGCCGTGAAAGCTGCACTGCCATTTAAATGTTAATATGGAACCGCAGAGGCATAGAACTGTTCGCAGCCTCATTGCGGTCACAGCGCGTTTTGAAAAACATACTGATCGCAATGTCAGAAGCCCACTGGAGGGTTGTACAATCATGGAAATCGGCAAAAGCGGGACATAACCCACTGGAGGGTTGGAAATCTAAATTAGCACTGCAAATCCCAGAGTGCACGGCGTAGAATAAACTCACCTGTGTCATCCCACTGGAGGGATACAAAATACCGTGCCTTGCTCATGTCCCGCGATGCCAGAGGTGCCTGTGATCAAGAGAAGGAGACTCGAAACGCGTAAGGCAAAACTTCAATTACTGAACATTACGAGCCAGCTTTTGCTCCTGCATATGGAAATAATACTTTTAAAGTGAACCGCAGTGGAGTGCAACTTTCAGTTTTTGGAATATACTTGGTAACACGTAGTACGGCTGTACCGCCGTGAAAGCTGCAGCGCCATTTAAATGTTAATATGGGACCGCAGAGGCACAGAACTGTTCGCAGCCTCATTGCGGTCACAGAGGGTTTTGAAAAACATACTGATCGCAATGTCAGAAGTCCACTGGAGGGTTGTACAATCATGGAAATCGTCAAAAGCGGGACATAACCCACTGGAGGGTTGGAAATCTAAATTAGCACTGCAAATCCCAGAGTGCATGGCGTAGAACAAACTCACCTCTGTCATCCCACTGGAGGGATACAAAATACCGTGCCTTGCTCATGTCCCGCGATGCCAGAAGTGCCTGTGATCAAGAGTCAGGAGACTCAAAACGCGTAAGGCAAAACTTCAATTACTGAACATTACGAGCCAGCTCTTGCTCCTGCAAATGGAAATAAAACTTTTAAAGTGAACCGCAGTGGAGTGCAACTTTCAGTTTTCTGGACTAAACTTGGTAACACGTAGTACGGCTGTACCGCCGTGAAAGCTGCACTGCCATTTAAATGTTAATATGGAACCGCAGAGGCATAGAACTGTTCGCAGCCTCATTGCGGTCACAGCGGGTTTTGAAAACATACTGATCGCAATGTCAGAAGCCCACTGGAGGGTTGTACAATCATGGAAATCGGCAAAAGCGGGACATAACCCACTGGAGGGTTGGAAATCTAAATTAGCATTGCAAATCCCAGAATGCACGGCGTAGAACGAACTCACCTGTGTCATCCCACTGGAGGGATACAAAATACCGTGCCTTGCTCATGTCCCGCGATGCCAGAAGTGCCTGTGATCAAGAGTCAGGAGACTCAAAACGCGTAAGGCAAAACTTCAATTACTGAACATTACGAGCCAGCTCTTGCTCCTGCAAATGGAAATAAAACTTTTAAAGTGAACCGCAGTGGAGTGCAACTTTCAGTTTTCTGGACTAAACTTGGTAACACGTAGTACGGCTGTACCGCCGTGAAAGCTGCACTGCCATTTAAATGTTAATATGGAACCGCAGAGGCATAGAACTGTTCGCAGCCTCATTGCGGTCACAGCGCGTTTTGAAAAACATACTGATCGCAATGTCAGAAGCCCACTGGAGGGTTGTACAATCATGGAAATCGGCAAAAGCGGGACATAACCCACTGGAGGGTTGGAAATCTAAATTAGCACTGCAAATCCCAGAGTGCACGGCGTAGAATAAACGCACCTGTGTCATCCCACTGGAGGGATACAAAATACCGTGCCTTGCTCATGTCCCGCGATGCCAGAGGTGCCTGTGATCAAGAGAAGGAGACTCGAAACGCGTAAGGCAAAACTTCAATTACTGAACATTACGAGCCAGCTTTTGCTCCTGCATATGGAAATAATACTTTTAAAGTGAACCGCAGTGGAGTGCAACTTTCAGTTTTTGGAATATACTTGGTAACACGTAGTACGGCTGTACCGCCGTGAAAGCTGCAGCGCCATTTAAATGTTAATATGGGACCGCAGAGGCACAGAACTGTTCGCAGCCTCATTGCGGTCACAGAGGGTTTTGAAAAACATACTGATCGCAATGTCAGAAGTCCACTGGAGGGTTGTACAATCATGGAAATCGTCAAAAGCGGGACATAACCCACTGGAGGGTTGGAAATCTAAATTAGCACTGCAAATCCCAGAGTGCATGGCGTAGAACAAACTCACCTCTGTCATCCCACTGGAGGGATACAAAATACCGTGCCTTGCTCATGTCCCGCAATGCCAGAAGTGCCTGTGATCAAGAGTCAGGAGACTCGAAACGCGTAAGGCAAAACTTCAATTACTGAACATTACGAGCCAGCTCTTGCTCCTGCAAATGGAAATAAAACTTTTAAAGTGAACCGCAGTGGAGTGCAACTTTCAGTTTTTTGGACTAAACTTGGTAACACGTAGTACGGCTGTCCCGCCGTGAAAGCTGCACCGCCATTTAAATGTTAATATGGTACCGCAGAGGCATAGAACTGTTCGCAGCCTCATTGAGGTCACAGCAGGTTTTGAAAAACATACTGATCGCAATGTCAGAAGCCCACTAGATTGTTGTACAATCATGGAAATCGGCAAAAGCGGGACAAAACCCACTGGAGGGTTGAAAATCTAAATTAGCACTACAAATCCCAGAGTGCACGCCGTAGAATGAACTCACCTGTGTCATCCCACTGGAGGGATACAAAATACCGTGCCTTGCTCATGTCCCGCGATGCCAGAAGTGCCTGTGATGAAGAGTCAGGAGACTCAAAACGCGTAAGGCTAAACTTCAATTACTGAACATTACAAGCCAGCTCTTTCTCCTGCAAATGGAAATAAAACTTTTAAAGTGAACCGCAGTGGAGTGCAACTTTCAGATTTTTTGGAATAAACTTGGTAACACGTAGTACGGCTGTCCCGCAGTGAAAGCTGCACGCCATTTAAATGTTAATATGGAACCGCAGAGGCATAGAACTGTTCGCAGCCTCATTGCTGTCACAGTGGGTTTTGAAAAACATACTGATCGCAATGTCAGAAGCCCACTGGAGGGTTGTACAATCATGGAAATCGGCAAAAGCTGGACATAACCCACTGGAGTGTTGGAAATCAAAATTAGCACTGCAAATCCCAGAATGCAAGTCGTAGATCGAACTCACCTGTGTCATCCCACTGGAGGGATACAAAATACCGTGCCTTGCTCATGTCCCACGATGCCAGAAGTGGCTGTGATCAAGAGTCAGGAGACTCAAAACGCGTAAGGCTAAACTTCAATTACTGAACATTACGAGCCAGCTCTTGCTCCTGCAAATGGAAATAAAACTTTTGAAGTGAACCGCAGTGGAGTGCAACTTTCAGTTTTTTGGATTAAACTTGGAAACACGTAGTACGGCTGTCCCGTCGTGAAAGCTGCACCGCCATTTAAATGCTAATATGGAACCGCAGAGGCATAGAACTGTTCGCAGCCTCATTGCGGTCACAGCGGGTTTTGAAAAACATACTGATCGCAATGTCAGAAGCCCACTGGAGGGTTGTACAATCATGGAAATTGGAAAAAGCGGGACATAACGCACTAGAGGGTTGGAAATCTAAATTAGCACTGCAAATCCCAGAGTGCACGGCATAGAACGAACTCACCTGTGTCATCCCACTGGAGGGATACAAAATACCGTGCCTTGCTCATGTCCTGCAATGCCAGAAGTGCCTGTGATCAAGAGTCAGGAGACTCGAAACGCGTAAGGCAAAACTTCAATTACTGAACATTACGAGCCAGCTCTTGCTCCTGCAAATGGAAATAATACTTTTAAAGTGAACCGCAATGAAGTGCAACTTTCAGTTTTTTGGACTAAACTTGGTAAAACGTAGTACGGCTGTCCCGCGGTGAAAGCTGCACCGCCATTTAAATGTTAATATAGAACCGCAGAGGCATAGAACTGTTCTCAGTCTCATTGCGGTCACAGCAGGTTTTGAAAAATATACTGATCGCAATGTCAGAAGCCCACTGGAGGGTTGTACAATCATGGAAATCGGCAAAAGCGGGACATAACCCACTGGAGGGTTGGAAATCTAAATTAGCACTGCAAATCCCAGAGTGCACGGCGTAGAACGAACTCACCTGTGTCATCCCACTGGAGGGATACAAAATACCGTGCCTTGCTCATGTCCCGCGATGCCAGAAGTGCCTGTGATCAAGAGTCAGGAGACCCGAAACGCGTAAGGCAAAACTTCAATTACTGAACATTATGAGCCAGCTCTTGCTCCTGCAAATGGAAATAAAACTTTTAAAGTGAACCGCAGTGGAGTGCAACTTTCAGTTTTTTGGACTAAACTTGGTAACACGTAGTACGGCTGTCCCGCCGTGAAAGCTACACCGCCATTTAAATGTTAATATGGAACCGCAGAGGCATAGAAATGTTCGCAGCCTCATTGCGGTCACAGCGGGTTTTGAAAAACATACTGATCGAAATGTCAGAAGCCCACTGGAGGGTTGGACAATCATGGAAATGGGCAAAAGCGGGACATAACCCACTGGAGGGTTGGAAATCTAAATTAGCACTGCAAATTCCAGAGTGCACGGCGTAGAACGAACTCACCTGTGTCATCCCACTGGAGGGATACAAAATACCGTGCCTTGCTCATGTCCCGCGATGCCAGAAGTGCATGTGATCAAGAGTCAGGAGACTCGAAACGCGTAAGGCAAAACTTCAATTACTGAACATTACGAGCCAGCTCTTGCTCCTGCAAATGGAAATAAAACTTTTAAAGGGAAGCGCAGTGGAGTGCAACTTTCAGTTTTTTGGAATAAACTTGGTAACACGTAGTACGGCTGTACCGCCGTGAAAGCTGCACCGCCATTTAAATGTTAATATGGGACCGCAGCGGCACAGAACTGTTCGCAGCCTCATTGCGGTCACAGAGGGTTTTGAAAAACATACTGATCACAATGTCAGAAGTCCACTGGAGGGTTGTACAATCATGGAAATCGGCAAAAGCGGGACATAACCCACTGGAGGGTTGGAAATCTAAATTGGCACTGCAAATCCCAGAGTGCATGGCGTAGAATGAACTCACCTGTGTCATCCCACTGGAGGGATACAAAATACTGTGCCTTGCTCATGTCCCGCAATGCCAGAAGTGCATGTGATCAAGAGTCAGGAGACTCGAAACGCATAAGGCAAAACTTCAATTACTGAACATTACGAGCCAGCTCTTGCTCCTGCAAATGGAAATAAAACTTTTAAAGTGAACCGCAGTGGAGTGCAACTTTCAGTTTTTTGGGACTAAACTTCGTAACACGTAGTACAGCTGTCCCGCCGTGTAAGCAGCACCGCCATTTAAATGTTAATATGGAACCGCAGAGGCATAGAACTGTTCGCAGCCTCATTGCGGTCACAGCGGGTTTTGAAAAACATACTGATCGCAATGTCAGAAGCCCACTGGAGGGTTGTACAATCATGGAAATCGGCAAAAGCGGGACATAACCCACTGGAGGGTTGGAAATCTAAATTAGCATTGCAAATCCCAGAATGCACGGCGTAGAACGAACTCACCTGTGTCATCCCACTGGAGGGATACAAAATACCGTGCCTTGCTCATGTCCCGCGATGCCAGATGTGCCTGTGATCAAGAGTCAGGAGACTCGAAACGCGTAAGGCAAAACTTCAATTACTGAACATTACGAGCCAGCTCTTTCTCCTGCAAATGGAAATAAAACTTTTAAAGTGAACCGCAGTGGAGTGCAACTTTCAGTTTTTTGGACTAAACTTGGTAACACGTAGTACGGCTGTACCGCTGTGAAAGCTGCACCGCCATTTAAATGTTAATATGGAACCGCAGAGGCATAGAACTGTTCGCAGCCTCATTGCGGTCACAGCGGGTTTTGAAAAACATACTGATCGCAATGTCAGAAGCCCACTGGAGGGTTGTACAATCATGGAAATCGGCAAAAGCGGGACATAACCCACTGGAGGGTTGGAAATCTAAATTAGCACTGCAAATCCCAGAGTGCACGGCGTAGAACGAACTCACCTGTGTTATCCCACTGGAGGGATACAAATTACCGTGCCTTGCTCATGTCCCGCGATGCCAGAAGTGCCTGTGATCAAGAGTCAGGAGACTCGAAACGCGTAAGGCAAAACTTCAATTACTGAACATTACGAGCCAGCTCTTGCTCCTGCAAATGGAAATAAAACTTTTAAAGTGAACCGCAGTGGAGTGCAACTTTCAGTTTTTTGGACTAAACTTGGTAACACGTAGTACGGCTGTCCCGTCGTGAAAGCTGCACCGCCATTTAAATGTTAATATGGAACCGCAGAGGCATAGAACTGTTTGCAGCCTCATTGCGGTCACAGCGGGTGTTGAAAAACATACTGATCGCAATGTCAGAAGCCCACTAGAGGGTTGTACAATCATGGAAATCGGCAAAAGCGGGACATAACCCACTGGAGGGTTGGAAATCTAAATTAGCACTACAAATCCCAGAGTGCACGGCGTAGAATGAACTCACTTGTGTCCTCCCACTGGAGGGATACAAAATACCGAGCCTTGCTCATGTCCCGCGATGCCAGAAGTGCCTGTGATCAAGAGTCAGGAGACTCGAAACGCGTAAGGCAAAACTTCAATTACTGAACATTACGAGCCAGCTCTTGCTCCTGCAAATGGAAATAACACTTTTAAAGTAAACTGCAGTGGAGTGCAACTTTTAGTTTTTTT
The DNA here is from genome assembly GCA_963921515.1 of Calotriton arnoldi. Taxonomy (NCBI): domain Eukaryota; kingdom Metazoa; phylum Chordata; class Amphibia; order Caudata; family Salamandridae; genus Calotriton; species Calotriton arnoldi. The sequence goes on along the minus strand of CAWUFW010000250.1, from coordinate 1,406,864 downwards.
GACTAAAATTGGTAGCACGTAGTACGGCTGTCCCGCCGTGAAAGCTGCACCACCATTTAAATGTTAATATGGAACCGCAGAGGCATAGAACTGTTCGCAGCCTCATTGCGGTCACAGTGGGTTTTGAAAAACATACTGATCGCAATGTCAGAAGCCCACTGGAGGGTTGTACAATCATGGAAATCGGCAAAAGCGGGACATAACCCACTGAAGGGTTGGAAATCTAAATTAGCACTGCAAATCCCAGAGTGCACGGCGAAGAACAAACTCACCTGTGTCATCCCACTGGAGGGATACAAAATACCGTGCATTGCTCATGTCCCGCAAAGCCAGAAGTGCCTGTGATCAAGAGTCAGGAGACTCGATACGCATAAGGTAAAACTTCAATTACTGAACATTACGAGCCAGCTCTTGCTCCTGCAAATGGAAATAAAACTTTTAAAGTGAACCGCAGTGGAGTGCAACTTTCAGTTTTTTGGATTAAACTTGGTAACATGTAGTACGGCTGTCCCGCCGTGAAAGCTGCACCGCCATTTAAATGTTAATATGGAACCGCAGAGGCATAGAAATGTTCGCAGCCTCATTGCGGTCACAGCGGGTTTTGAAAAACATACTGATCGCAATGTCAGAAACCCACTGGAGGGTTGTACAATCAATCAATCAATCAATCATGTCACTTATAAAGCGCACTACATACCCGCGAGGGTCTCAAGGCGCTGGGGGAAGAGGGGGGTGGTGCTGCTACTGATCGAAGAGCCAGGTCTTGAGGAGTCTTCTGAAGGCCAGTAGGTCTTGGGTCTGTCGGAGGTTGGTGGGGAGGGTGTTCCAGGTCTTGGCGGCGAGGTGGGAGAAGGATCTGCCGCCGGCGGTCGTTTTCCGGATGCGGGGGACTGTGGCGAGGGCGAGGCTGGTCGAGCGGAGCTGGCGGGTGGGGGTGTAGAAGCTGAGTCGTCTGTTGAGGTAGGCTGGTCCGGAGTTGTGGAGTGCTTTGTGTGCGTGGGTGAGGAGCTTGAAGGTTATCCTCTTGTTGACAGGGAGCCAGTGCAGGACTCTCAGGTGGGGTGTGATGTGGCTGCGTCGGGGGATGTCGAGGATAAGACGTGCAGAGGCGTTCTGGATGCGTTGCAGCCGTCTCAGGAGCTTAGCCGTCGTTCCTGCGTAGAGGGCGTTTCCGTAGTCCAGCCTGCTGGTGACGAGGGCCTGGGTGACTGTTTTTCTTGTTTCAGTGGGGATCCACTTGAAGATCCTGCGGAGCATTCGGAGGATGTTGAAGCAGGATGAGGAAACGGCGTTGACCTGCTTAGACATGGAGAGGGTGGGGTCGAGGATGACCCCTAGGTTGCGTACGTGGTCGGTGGGTGGCGGGGCTGTTCCCAGTGATGTTGGCCACCAGGAGTCGTCCCATGCTGAAGGGTTGGAACCAAGGATGAGGACCTCCGTCTTGTCCGAGTTCAGCTTCAGGCGGCTGGTCCTCATCCATTCGGCGACGGCCTTCATTCCTTCGTGGAGGTGGGCTTTGGCGGTGTGAGGGTCTTTGGTGAGGGAGAGGATCAGCTGGGTGTCGTCGGCGTAGGAGATGATGTTGAGGTTGTGCTGTCGGGCGACGTGGGCGAGGGGTGCCATGTAGATGTTGAACAGCGTTGGGCTGAGGGAGGAGCCTTGGGGTACGCCGCAGATGATCTTGGTGGCCTTGGATCGGAAGGGGCGAGGCGGACGCTTTGTGTTCTGCCGGAAAGGAAGGATGTGGTCCAGTCCAGGGCCTTCTCTTGGATCCCGGCGTCGTGAAGGCGTGTTCGTAGTGTGTGGTGGCAGACCGTGTCGAAGGCGGCTGATAGGTCCAGGATGATGAGGGCTGCTGTTTCTCCGTTGTCTAGCAGGGTCCTGATGTCATCGGTGGCGGCGATGAGGGCGGTTTCGGTGCTGTGGTTGCTGCGGAAGCCGGACTGGGAAGGGTCCAGGATGTTGTTCTCCTTGAGGTAGCGGGTCAGTTGTTTGTTGACGATTTTCTCGGTGACCTTCGCGGGGAACGGGAGCAGAGAGATGGGTCGGAAGTTCTTGAGGTCCTTGGGGTCTGCCTTGGGTTTCTTGAGTAAGGCGGTGATCTCGGCGTGCTTCCAGTTTTCCGGGAAGGTTGCTGTCTCGAAGGAGATGTTGATTATTTTCCGGAGATGGGGCGCGATGGCTGTACTGGCTTTGTTGAAGATGTGGTGAGGGCACGGGTCTAGCGGTGAACCGGAGTGGATGGTGTTCATGATCTCGCTGGTGTCCTCGTCGTTGATGTTGGTCCAGGAGAGCAGGCGGTTGGTGGTTGTGGGGGCAGTGGTCTCTGTGGTTGCCGGGGCGGTCGTGGTGTTGAAGCTGTCGTGGATGTCGGCGATTTTGCGGTGGAAGAAGGTGGCCAGTGAGTCGCACAGGTCTCGCGACGGCTGGATGTCGTTGGTGTTGGAGCTGGGGTTGGAGAGTTCCTTCACGATGTTGAAGAGCTCTTTGCTGTTGTGTGCGTTGTTGTCTAGGCGGTCTTTGAGTGAGGCCCTTTGGCGGATCTGATGAGGTGATGGTGACTGCGGGTGGCGCTCTTGTGGGCAGCGTAGCTGTCCGCTGTCCGTTCGTGGAGCCAGATCTTCTCCAGTTTTCGGCATGTTCGTTTGGAGGCCTGGAGGTCTTCGGTGAACCAGGTGGCTTTCTTGCTGGTGTGGCTGTTGGGCGGATTCTTGAGCGGGGCGAGGGTGTTGGCGCAGTCGTCGATCCACTGTCTGAGGTTGCGGGCGGCGGTGTCGGGGTCAGAGGGTTCGGCGGGTGGGCTCAGGGCGAGGGTTGTGGTTAGCTGCTCTTCCGTGACTCTGCTCCAGCAGCGGCGAGGCATTTGTTCGGTGCGGTGGTGCGTGGTGGGCTTCCTGTAGGTGAAGTGGATGCAGTGGTGGTCAGTCCAGTGGGGTTCGGAGGTGTGGTTGAAGGAGACGTGTGGGCTTGCGGTAAAGATGGAGTCTAGCGTGTGGCCGGCGGCGTGGGTGGGTGTAGTCACGAGCTGTCTGAGTCCGAGGGTGGCGAGGTTGTCGATCAGGGTGGTGGAGTTGGTGTCCTTGTTGTTCTCGAGGTGGAAGTTCAGGTCCCCGAGGAGGATGTAGTCCGTGGAGGCGATGGCGTGTGTGCTGACAAAGTCAGCGATGGAATCGCTGAACTGTGGTCGGGGTCCGGGGGTCTGTAGATGAGGGTTCCTCTGAGGGTGGTGTTGGGATCGGTGTGGATCTGGAAGTGCATGTGTTCGGCGGTGCTGAGGGTGTCGTCGGTGTTGGTTGAGACTCTGAGGGTGTTCCTGTGGACGATGGCGATGCCTCCTCCGACTCCGTTGGTGCGGTCCCTGCGGGTGATCTTGTATCCGTCCGGGATGGCAATGGCGATGTCGGGGGCTGAAGCGGGATTCAGCCAGGTCTCCGTCAGGAATGCGACGTCTGGGGAGGTTGAGTCGAGAAGGTCCCAGAGTTCGATGGCGTGTTTGCGGGTGGAGCGGGTTTTGAGGAGGATGCATCTGAGGTAGTTGGGTTCTTTCCTGGGCGGTGGTTTGGCGGGGCGGGTGCTGGCGAAGCTGCAGTTCCGGCAGGTGAAGGGCCCTTGGGTGCGCTTCGGGGTGGCCTGGTAGCAGGCGTGATCTTTTCCGGGGTTCAGTGCGTGGAGGGTGCTGGCGTCGTATCGGCGTCTGTTGATGTGGCGGGCGCGAGGGATGCCCGGACCAGGGGGTCTGGCGCTGGGCGCTGTCACGGCGCGGACGGGCGCAGACAAGCTTGCCTTAGGCGCGCCTTCGGCGCGCCACCGGCGCGTCCGCTGCGCGGCCGCACAGCGGCCGCCATAAATGGGGAGGTGGGAGGGAGGAGCAGGGAATGGGGCAGCGAATGGGCAGTGAGGGGGCGGGGCCGCAGGGGCGCAGCGGCGGGAAACAGGCACAGAAGGGAAAACGAGCACAATCAGGGCATCAAGGGGGCACAGAAAGGAAAAAGAAATGAGCACAATCAGGGGCAGCAAGGGGGCACAGAAAGGAAAAACGAGCACAATCAGGGGCAGCAAGGGGGCACAGAAAGGAAAAACGAGGACAATCAGGGGCAGCAAGGGGGCACAGAAAGGAAAACGAGCACAATCAGGGGCAGCAAGGTGGCACAGAAAGGAAAAAACGAGCACAATCAGGGGCAGCAAGGGGGCACAGAAAGGAAAAACGAGCACAATGAGGCTGCAGCAAGGGGGCACAGAAAGGAAAAAGAAATGAGCACAATCAGGGCATCAAGGGGGCACAGAAAGGAAAAAGAAATGAGCACAATCAGGGGCAGCAAAGGGGCACAGAAAGGAAAAACGAGCACAATCAGGGGCAGCAAGGGGGCACAGAAAGGAAAAAAAAAACGAGCACAATCAGGGGCAGCAAGGTGGCACAGAAAGGAAAAAACGAGCACAATCAGGGGCAGCAAGGGGGCACAGAAAGGAAAAAAAAAACGAGCACAATCAGGGGCAGCAAGGGGGCACAGAAAGGAAAAACGAGCACAATCAGGGGCAGCAAGGTGGCACAGAAAGGAAAAACGAGCACAATCAGGGGCAGCAAGGGGGCACAGAAAGGAAAAAAACGAGCACAATCAGGGGCAGCAAGGGGGCACAGAAAGTAAAAACGAGCACAATCAGGGGCAGCAAGGTGGCACAGAAAGGAAAAACGAGCATAATCAGGGGCAGCAAGGTGGCACAGAAAGGAAAAACGAGCACAATCAGGGGCAGCAAGGGGGCACAGAAAGGAAAACGAGCACAATCAGGGGCAGCAAGGGGGCACAGAAAGGAAAAAAACGAGCACAATCAGGGGCAGCAAGGGGCACAGAAAGGAAAAACGAGCACAATCAGGGGCAGCAAGGTGGCACAGAAAGGAAAAACGAGCACAATCAGGGGCAGCAAGGGGGCACAGAAAGGAAAAACGAGCACAATCAGGGGCAGCAAGGTGGCACAGAAAGGAAAAACGAGCACAATCAGGGGCAGCAGCAGGGCACACAGACGGAGCTGTGTGGTGGGGAGCGACCTACCAGTCAAGGTCAGGGGTCGCTCCCTTACAATCATGGAAATGGACAAAAGCGGGACATAACCCACTGGAGGGTTGGAAATCTAAATTAGCACTGCAAATCCCAGAGTGCACGGCGTAGAACGAACTCACCTGTGTCATCCCACTGGAGGGATACAAAATACCGTGCCTTGCTCATGTCCCGCGATGCCAGAAGTGCCTGCGATCAAGAGTCAGGAGACTCGAAACGCGTAAGGCAAAACTTCAATTACTGAACATTACAAGCCAGCTCTTGCTCCTGCAAATGGAAATAAAACTTTTAAAGGGAAACGCAGTGGAGTGCAACTTTTAGTTTTTTGGAATAAACTTGGTAACACGTAGTACGGCTGTATCGTCGTGAAAGCTGCAGCGCCATTTAAATGTTAATATGGGACCGCAGAGGCACAGAACTGTTCGCAGCCTCATTGCGGTCAAAGAGGGTTTTGAAAAACATACTGATCGCAATGTCAGAAGTCCACTGGAGGGTTGTACAATCATGGAAATCGCCAAAGCGGGACATAACCCACTGGAGGGTTGGAAATCTAAATTAGCACTGCAAATCCCAGAGTGCATGGCGTAGAACGAACTCACCTGTGTCATCCCACTGGAGGGATACAAAATACCGTGCCTTGCTCATGTCCCGCAATGCCAGAAGTGCCTGTGATCAAGAGTCAGGAGACTCGAAATGCGTAAGGCAAAACTTCAATTACTGAACATTACGAGCCAGCTCTTGCTCCTGCAAATGGAAATAAAACTTTTAAAGTGAACCGCAGTGGAGTTCAACTTTCAGTTTTTGGACTAAACTTGGTAACACGTAGTACGGCTGTCCCGCAGTGAAAGCTGCACCGCCATTTAAATGTTAATATGGAACCGCAGAGGCATAGAACTGTTCGCAGCCTCATTGCCGTCACAGTGGGTTTTGAAAAACATACTGATCGCAATGTCAGAAGCCCACTGGAGGGTTGTACAATCATGGAAATCGGCAAAAGCTGGACATAACCCACTGGAGGGTTGGAAATCAAAATTAGCACTGCAAATCCCAGAATGCACGGCGTAGATCGAACTCACCTGTGTCATCCCACTGGAGGGATACAAAATACCGGGCCTTGCTCATGTCCCACGATGCCAGAAGTGGCTGTGATAAAGAGTCAGGAGACTCAAAACGCGTAAGGCTAAACTTCAATTACTGAACATTACGAGCCAGCTCTTTCTCCTGCAAATGGAAATAAAACTTTTAAAGTGAACCGCAGTGGAGTGCAACTTTCAGTTTTTTGGAATAAACTTGGTAACACGTAGTACGGCTGTCCCGCAGTGAAAGCTGCACCGCCATTTAATTGTTAATATGGAACCGCAGAGGCATAGAACTGTTCGCAGCCTCATTGCTGTCACAGTGGGTTTTGAAAAACATACTGATCGCAATGTCAGAAGCCCACTGGAGGGTTGTACAATCATGGAAATCGGCAAAAGCTGGACATAACCCACTGGAGGGTTGGAAATCAAAATTAGCACTGCAAATCCCAGAATGCACGGCGTAGATCGAACTCACCTGTGTCATCCCACTGGAGGGATACAAAATACCGTGCCTTGCTCATGTCCCACGATGCCAGAAGTGGCTGTGATCAAGAGTCAGGAGACTCAAAACGCGTAAGGCTAAACTTCAATTACTGAACATTACGAGCCAGCTCTTTCTCCTGCAAATGGAAATAAAACTTTTAAAGTGAACCGCAGTGGAGTGCAACTTTCAGTTTTTGGGAATAAACTTGGTAACACGTAGTACGGCTGTCCCGTCGTGAAAGCTGCACCGCCATTTAAATGCTAATATGGAACCGCAGGGGCATAGAACTGTTTGCAGCCTCATTGCGGTCACAGCGGGTTTTGAAAAACATACTGATCGCAATGTCAGAAGCCCACTGGAGGGTTGTACAATCATGGAAATCGGCAAAAGCGGGACATAACGCACTGGAGGGTTGGAAATCTAAATTAGCACTGCGAATCCCAGAGTGCACGGCGTAGAACGAACTCACCTGTGTCATCCCACTGGAGGGATACAAAATACTGTGCCTTGCTCATGTCCTGCAATGCCAGAAGTGCCTGTGATCAAGAGTCAGGAGACTCGAAACGCGTAAGGCAAAACTTCAATTACTGAACATTACGAGCCAGCTCTTGCTCCTGCAAATGGAAATAATACTTTTAAAGTGAACCACAATGGAGTGCAACTTTCAGTTTTTGGACTAAACTTGGTAAAACGTAGTACGGCTGTCCCGCGGTGAAAGCTGCACCGCCATTTAAATGTTAATATGGAACCGCAGAGGCATAGAAATGTTCGCAGCCTCATTGTGGTCACAGCGGGTTTTGAAAAACATACTGATTGCAATGTCAGAAGCCCACTGGAGGGTTGTACAATCATGGAAATGGGCAAAAGCGGGACAAAACCCACTGGAGGGTTGAAAATCTAAATTAGCACTACAAATCCCAGAGTGCACGGCGTAGAATGAACTCACCTGTGTCATCGCACTGGAGGGATACAAAATACCGTGCCTTGCTCATGTCCCGCGATGTCAGAAGTGCCTGTGATCAAGAGTAAGGAGACTCGAAACGCATAAGGCAAAACTTCAATTACTGAACATTACGAGCCAGCTCTTGCTCCTGCAAATCAAAATAAAACTTTTAAAGTGAACCGCAGTGGAGTGCAACTTTCAGTTTTTGGACTAAACTTGGTAACACGTAGTACGGCTGTCCCGCCGTGAAAGCTGCACCGCCATTTAAATGTTAATATGGAACCGCAGAGGCATAGAAATGTTCGCAGCCTCATTGCTGTCACAGTGGGTTTTGAAAAACATACTGATCGCAATGTCAGAAGCCCACTGGAGGGTTGTACAATCATGGAAATCGGCAAAAGCGGGACATAACCCACTGGAGGGTTGGAAATCAAAATTAGCACTGCAAATCCCAGAATGCACGGCTTAGATCGAACTCATCTGTGTCATCACACTGGAGGGATACAAAATACCGTGCTTTGCTCATGCCCCGCGATGCAAGAAGTGCCTGTGATCAAGAGTCAGGAGACTCGAAACGCGTAAGGCTAAACTTCAATTACTGAACATTACGAGCCAGCTCTTTCTCCTGCAAATGGAAATAAAACTTTTAAAGTGAACCGCAGTGGAGTGCAACTTTCAGTTTTTGGACTAAACTTGGTAACACGTAGTACGGCTGTCCCGTCGTGAAAGCTGCACCGCCATTTAAATGTTAATATGGAACCGCAGAGGCATAGAACTGTTCGCAGCCTCATTGCGGTCACAGCGGAGTTTTGAAAAACATACTGATCGCAATGTCAGAAGCCCACTGGAGTGTTGTACAATCATGGAAATCGGCAAAAGCGGGACATAACACACTGGAGGGTTGGAAATCTAAATTAGCACTGCAAATCCCAGAGTGCACGGCGTAGAACGAACTCACCTGTGTCATCCCACTGGAGGGATAAAAATACCGTGCCTTGCTCATGTCCTGCAATGCCAGAAGTGCCTGTGATCAAGAGTCACGAGACTCGAAACGCGTAAGGCAAAACTTCAATTACTGAACATTACGAGCCAGCTCTTGCTCCTGCAAATGGAAATAATACTTTTAAAGTGAACCGCAGTGTAGTGCAACTTTCAGTTTTTTGGACTAAACTTGGTAAAACGTAGTACGGCTGTCCCGCCGTGAAAGCTGCACCGCCATTTAAATGTTAATATGGGACCGCAGAGGCACAGAACTGTTCGCAGCCTCATTGCGGTCACAGAGGGTTTTGAAAAACATACTGATCGCAATGTCAGAAGTCCACTGGAGAGTTGTACAATCATGGAAATCGGCAAAAGCGGGACATAACCCACTGGAGGGTTGGAAATCTAAATTAGCACTGCAAATCCCAGAGTGCATGGCGTAGAACGAACTCACCTGTGTCATCCCACTGGAGGGATACAAAATACCGTGCCTTGGTCATGTCCCGCAATGCCAGAAGTGCCTGTGATCAAGAGTCAGGAGACTCATAACGCGTAAGGCAAAACTTCAATTACTGAACATTACGAGCAAGCTCTTACTCCTGCAAATGGAAATAAAACTTTTAAAGTGAACCGCAGTGGAGTGCAACTTTTAGTTTTTTGGACTAAACTTGGTAACACGTAGTACGGCTGTCCCGCCGTTAAAGCTGCACCGCCATTTAAATGATAATATGGAACCGCAGAGGCATAGAACTGTTCGCAGCCTCATTGCGGTCACAGCGGGTTTTGAAAAACATACTGATCGCAATGTCAGAAGCCCACTGGAGGGTTGTACAATCATGGAAATCGGCAAAAGCGGGACATAGCCCATTGGAGGGTTGGAAATCTAAATTAGCACTGCAAATCCCAGAGTGCACGGCGTAGAACGAACTCACCTGTGTCATCCCACTGGAGGGATACAAAATACCATGCCTTGCTCATGTCCCGCGATGCCAGAAGTGCCTTTGATCAAGAGTCAGGAGACTCGAAACGCGTAAGGCAAAACTTCAATTACTGAACATTACGAGCCAGCTCTTGCTCCTGCAAATTGAAATAAAACTTTTAAAGTGAACCGCAGTGGAGTGCAACTTTCAGTTTTTGGACTAAACTTGGTAACACATAGTACGGCTGTCCCGCCGTGAAAGCTGCACCGCCATTTAAATGTTAATATGGAACCGCAGAGGCATAGAACTGTTCGCAGCCTCATTGCGGTCACAGCGGGTTTTGAAAAACATACTGATCGCAATGTCAGAAGCCCACTGGAGGGTTGTACAATCATGGAAATCGGCAAAAGCGGAACATAACCCACTGGAGGGTTTGAAATCTAAATTAGCACTGCAAATCCCAGAGTGCACAGCGTAGAACGAACTCACCTGTGTCATCCCACTGGAGGGATACAAAATACTGTGCCTTGCTCATGTCCTGCGATGCCAGAAGTGCCTGTGATCAAGAGTCAGGAGACCCGAAACGCGTAAGGCAAAACTTCAATTACTGAACATTACGAGCCAGCTCTTGCTCCTGCAAATGGAAATAAAACTTTTATAGTGAACCGCAGTGGAGTGCAACTTTCAGTTTTTGGACTAAACTTGGTAACACGTAGTACGGCTGTACCGCCGTGAAAGCTGCACCGCCATTTAAATGTTAATATGGGACCGCAGAGGCACAGAACTGTTCGCAGCCTCATTGCGGTCAAAGAGGGTTTTGAAAAACATACTGATCGCAATGTCAGAAGCCCACTGGAGGGTTGTACAATCATGGAAATCGGCAAAAGCGGGACATAACCCACTGGAGGGTTGGAAATCTAAATTAGCACTGAAAATCCCAGAGTGCATGGCGTAGAACGAACTCACCTGTGTCATCCCACTGGAGGGATACAAAATACCGTGCCTTGCTCATGTCCCGCGATGCCAGAAGTGCCTGTGATCAAGAGTCAGGAGACTCGAAACGTGTAAGGCAAAACTTCAATTACTGAACATTACGAGCCAGCTCTTGCTCCTGCAAATGGAAATAAAACTTTTAAAGTGAACCGCAGTGGAGTGCATCTTTCAGTTTTTTGGACTAAACTTGGTACCACGTAGTACGGCTGTCCCGCCGTGAAAGCTGCACCGCCATTTAAATGTTAATATGGAACCGCAGAGGCATAGAACTGTTCTCAGCCTCATTGCGGTCACAGCGGGTTTTGAAAAACATACTGATCGCAATGTCAGAAGCCCACTGGAGGGTTGTACAATCTTGGAAATCGGCAAAAGCGGGACAAAACCCACTGGAGGGTTGGAAATCTAAATTAGCACTGCAAATCCCAGAGTGCACGGCGTAGAACGAAGTCACCTGTGTCATCCCACTGGAGGGATACAAAATACCCTGCCTTGCTCATGTCCCGCAAAGCCAGAAGTGCCTGTGATCAAGAGTCAGGAGACTCGATACGCATAAGGTAAAACTTCAATTACTGAACATTACGAGCCAGCTCTTGCTCCTGCAAATGGAAATAAAACTTTTAAAGTGAACCGCAGTGGAGTGCAACTTTCAGTTTTTGGACTAAACTTGGTAACACGTAGTACGGCTGTCCCGCCGTGAAAGCTGCACCGCCATTTACATGTTAATATGGAACCGCAGAGGCATAGAACTGTTCGCAGCCTCATAGCGGTCACAGCGGGTTTTGAAAAACATACTGATCGCAATCTCAGAAGCCCACTGGAGGGTTGTACAATCATGGAAATTGGCAAAGCGGGACATAACCCACTGGAGGGTTGGAAATCTAAATTAGCACTGCAAATCCCAGAGTGCACGGCGTAGAACAAACTCACCTGTGTCATCCCACTGGAGGGATACAAAATACCGTGCCTTGCTCATGTCCCGCGATGTCAGAAGTGCCTGTGATCAAGAGTCAGGAGACTCGAAACGCGTAAGGCAAAACTTCAATTACTGAACATTACGAGCCAGCTCTTTCTCCTGCAAATGGAAATAAAACTTTTAAAGTGAACCGCAGTGGAGTGCAACTTTCAGTTTTTGGACTAAACTTGGTAACACGTGAGTACGGCTGTCCCGCCGTGAAAGCTGCACTGCCATTTAAATGTTAATATGGAACCGCAGAGGCATAGAACTGTTCGCAGCCTCATTGCGGTCATAGCGGGTTTTGAAAAACATACTGATCGCAATGTCAGAAGCCCACTGGAGGGTTGTACAATCATGGAAATCGGCAAAAGCGGGACATAACCCACTGGAGGGTTGGAAATCTAAATTAGCACTGCAAATCCCAGAATGCACGGCATAGAACAAACTCACCTGTGTCATCCGACTGGAGGGATACAAAATTCCGTGCCTTGCTCATGTCCCGTGATGCCAGAAGTGCCTGTGATCAAGAGTCAGGAGACTCGAAACGCGTAAGGCAAAACTTCAATTACTGAACATTACGAGCCAGCTCTTTCTCCTGCAAATGGAAATAAAACTTTTAAAGTGAACCGCAGTGGAGTGCAACTTTCAGTTTTTGGACTAAACTTTGTAACACGTAGTACGGCTGTCCCGCCGTGAAAGCTGCACCGCCATTTAAATGTTAATATGGAACCGCAGAGGCATAGAACTGTTCGCAGCCTCATTGCGGTCACAGCGGGTTTTGACAAACATACTGATCGCAATGTCAGAAGCCCACTGGAGGCTTGTACAATCATGGAAATCGGCAAAAGCGGGACATAACCCACAGGAGTGTTGGAAATCTAAATTAGCACTGCAAATCCCAGAGTGGACGGCGTAGAACAAACTCACCTGTCATCCCACTGGAGGGATACAAAATACCGTGCCTTGCTCATGTCCCGCGATGTCAGAAGTGCCTGTGATCAAGAGTCAGGAGACTCGAAACGCGTAAGGCAAAACTTCAATTACTGAACATTACGAGCCAGCTCTTTCTCCTGCAAATGGAAATAAAACTTTTAAAGTGAACCGCAGTGGAGTGCAACTTTTAGTTTTTGGACTAAACTTGGTAACACGTAGTACGGCTGTCCCGCCGTGAAAGCTGCACCGCCATTTAAATGTTAATATGGAACCGCAGAGGCATAAAACTGTTCGCAGCCTCATTGCGGTCACAGTGGGTTTTGAAAAACATACTGATCGCAATGTCAGAAGCCCACTGGAGGGTTGTACAATCATGGAAATCGGCAAAGCGGGACATAACCCACTGGAGGGTTGGAAATCTAAATTAGCACTGCAAATCCCAGAGTGCATGGCGTAGAAACGAACTCACCTGTGTCATCCCACTGGAGGGGAACAAAATACTGTGCCTTGCTCATGTCCCGCGATGCCAGAAGTGCCTGTGATCAAGAGTCAGGAGACTCGAAACGCGTAAGGCAAAACTTCAATTACTGAACATTATGAGCCAGCTCTTGCTCCTGCAAAGGGAAATAAAACTTTTAAAATGAACAGCAGTGGAGTGCAACTTTCAGTTTCTTGGACTAAACTTGGTAACACGTAGTACGGCTGTCCCGCCGTGAAAGCTGCACCGCCATTTAAATGTTAATATGGAACCGCTGAGGCACAGAACTGTTCGCAGCCTCATTGCGGTCACAGCGGGTTTTGAAAAATATACTGATCGCAATGTCAGAAGCCCACTGGAGGGTTGCACAATCATGGAAATGGGCAAAAGCGGGACATAACCCACTGGAGGGTTGGAAATCTAAATTAGCACTGCAAATCCCAGAGTGCACGGCGTAGAACGAACTCACCTGTGTCATCCCACTGGAGGGATACAAAATACCTTGCCTTGCTCATGTCCCGCGATGCCATAAGTGCATGTGATCAAGAGTCAGGAGACTCAAAACGCGTAAGGCAAAACTTCAATTACTGAACATTACAAGCCAGCTCTTGCTCCTGCAAATGGAAATAAAACTTTTAAAGTGAACCGCAGTGGAGTTCAACTTTCAGTTTTTGGACTAAACTTGGTAACACGTAGTACGGCTGTCCCGCAGTGAAAGCTGCACCGCCATTTAAATGTTAATATGGAACCGCAGAGGCATAGAACTGTTCGCAGCCTCATTGCCGTCACAGTGGGTTTTGAAAAACATACTGATCGCAATGTCAGAAGCCCACTGGAGGGTTGTACAATCATGGAAATCGGCAAAAGCTGGACATAACCCACTGGAGGGTTGGAAATCAAAATTAGCACTGCAAATCCCAGAATGCACGGCGTAGATCGAACTCACCTGTGTCATCCCACTGGAGGGATACAAAATACCGGGCCTTGCTCATGTCCCACGATGCCAGAAGTGGCTGTGATAAAGAGTCAGGAGACTCAAAACGCGTAAGGCTAAACTTCAATTACTGAACATTACGAGCCAGCTCTTTCTCCTGCAAATGGAAATAAAACTTTTAAAGTGAACCGCAGTGGAGTGCAACTTTCAGTTTTTTGGAATAAACTTGGTAACACGTAGTACGGCTGTCCCGCAGTGAAAGCTGCACCGCCATTTAATTGTTAATATGGAACCGCAGAGGCATAGAACTGTTCGCAGCCTCATTGCTGTCACAGTGGGTTTTGAAAAACATACTGATCGCAATGTCAGAAGCCCACTGGAGGGTTGTACAATCATGGAAATCGGCAAAAGCTGGACATAACCCACTGGAGGGTTGGAAATCAAAATTAGCACTGCAAATCCCAGAATGCACGGCGTAGATCGAACTCACCTGTGTCATCCCACTGGAGGGATACAAAATACCGTGCCTTGCTCATGTCCCACGATGCCAGAAGTGGCTGTGATCAAGAGTCAGGAGACTCAAAACGCGTAAGGCTAAACTTCAATTACTGAACATTACGAGCCAGCTCTTTCTCCTGCAAATGGAAATAAAACTTTTAAAGTGAACCGCAGTGGAGTGCAACTTTCAGTTTTTGGGAATAAACTTGGTAACACGTAGTACGGCTGTCCCGTCGTGAAAGCTGCACCGCCATTTAAATGCTAATATGGAACCGCAGGGGCATAGAACTGTTTGCAGCCTCATTGCGGTCACAGCGGGTTTTGAAAAACATACTGATCGCAATGTCAGAAGCCCACTGGAGGGTTGTACAATCATGGAAATCGGCAAAAGCGGGACATAACGCACTGGAGGGTTGGAAATCTAAATTAGCACTGCGAATCCCAGAGTGCACGGCGTAGAACGAACTCACCTGTGTCATCCCACTGGAGGGATACAAAATACTGTGCCTTGCTCATGTCCTGCAATGCCAGAAGTGCCTGTGATCAAGAGTCAGGAGACTCGAAACGCGTAAGGCAAAACTTCAATTACTGAACATTACGAGCCAGCTCTTGCTCCTGCAAATGGAAATAATACTTTTAAAGTGAACCACAATGGAGTGCAACTTTCAGTTTTTGGACTAAACTTGGTAAAACGTAGTACGGCTGTCCTGCGGTGAAAGCTGCACCGCCATTTAAATGTTAATATGGAACCGCAGAGGCATAGAAATGTTCGCAGCCTCATTGTGGTCACAGCGGGTTTTGAAAAACATACTGATTGCAATGTCAGAAGCCCACTGGAGGGTTGTACAATCATGGAAATGGGCAAAGCGGGACAAAACCCACTGGAGGGTTGAAAATCTAAATTAGCACTACAAATCCCAGAGTGCACGGCGTAGAATGAACTCACCTGTGTCATCGCACTGGAGGGATACAAAATACCGTGCCTTGCTCATGTCCCGCGATGTCAGAAGTGCCTGTGATCAAGAGTAAGGAGACTCGAAACGCATAAGGCAAAACTTCAATTACTGAACATTACGAGCCAGCTCTTGCTCCTGCAAATCAAAATAAAACTTTTAAAGTGAACCGCAGTGGAGTGCAACTTTCAGTTTTTTGGACTAAACTTGGTAACACGTAGTACGGCTGTCCCGCCGTGAAAGCTGCACCGCCATTTAAATGTTAATATGGAACCGCAGAGGCATAGAAATGTTCGCAGCCTCATTGCTGTCACAGTGGGTTTTGAAAAACATACTGATCGCAATGTCAGAAGCCCACTGGAGGGTTGTACAATCATGGAAATCGGCAAAAGCGGGACATAACCCACTGGAGGGTTGGAAATCAAAATTAGCACTGCAAATCCCAGAATGCACGGCTTAGATCGAACTCATCTGTGTCATCACACTGGAGGGATACAAAATACCGTGCTTTGCTCATGCCCCGCGATGCAAGAAGTGCCTGTGATCAAGAGTCAGGAGACTCGAAACGCGTAAGGCTAAACTTCAATTACTGAACATTACGAGCCAGCTCTTTCTCCTGCAAATGGAAATAAAACTTTTAAAGTGAACCGCAGTGGAGTGCAACTTTCAGTTTTTTGGACTAAACTTGGTAACACGTAGTACGGCTGTCCCGTCGTGAAAGCTGCACCGCCATTTAAATGTTAATATGGAACCGCAGAGGCATAGAACTGTTCGCAGCCTCATTGCGGTCACAGCGGGTTTTGAAAAACATACTGATCGCAATGTCAGAAGCCCACTGGAGTGTTGTACAATCATGGAAATCGGCAAAAGCGGGACATAACACACTGGAGGGTTGGAAATCTAAATTAGCACTGCAAATCCCAGAGTGCACGGCGTAGAACGAACTCACCTGTGTCATCCCACTGGAGGGATAAAAAATACCGTGCCTTGCTCATGTCCTGCAATGCCAGAAGTGCCTGTGATCAAGAGTCACGAGACTCGAAACGCGTAAGGCAAAACTTCAATTACTGAACATTACGAGCCAGCTCTTGCTCCTGCAAATGGAAATAATACTTTTAAAGTGAACCGCAGTGTAGTGCAACTTTCAGTTTTTGGACTAAACTTGGTAAAACGTAGTACGGCTGTCCCGCCGTGAAAGCTGCACCGCCATTTAAATGTTAATATGGGACCGCAGAGGCACAGAACTGTTCGCAGCCTCATTGCGGTCACAGAGGGTTTTGAAAAACATACTGATCGCAATGTCAGAAGTCCACTGGAGAGTTGTACAATCATGGAAATCGGCAAAAGCGGGACATAACCCACTGGAGGGTTGGAAATCTAAATTAGCACTGCAAATCCCAGAGTGCATGGCGTAGAACGAACTCACCTGTGTCATCCCACTGGAGGGATACAAAATACCGTGCCTTGGTCATGTCCCGCAATGCCAGAAGTGCCTGTGATCAAGAGTCAGGAGACTCATAACGCGTAAGGCAAAACTTCAATTACTGAACATTACGAGCAAGCTCTTACTCCTGCAAATGGAAATAAAACTTTTAAAGTGAACCGCAGTGGAGTGCAACTTTTAGTTTTTGGACTAAACTTGGTAACACGTAGTACGGCTGTCCCGCCGTTAAAGCTGCACCGCCATTTAAATGATAATATGGAACCGCAGAGGCATAGAACTGTTCGCAGCCTCATTGCGGTCACAGCGGGTTTTGAAAAACATACTGATCGCAATGTCAGAAGCCCACTGGAGGGTTGTACAATCATGGAAATCGGCAAAAGCGGGACATAGCCCATTGGAGGGTTGGAAATCTAAATTAGCACTGCAAATCCCAGAGTGCACGGCGTAGAACGAACTCACCTGTGTCATCCCACTGGAGGGATACAAAATACCATGCCTTGCTCATGTCCCGCGATGCCAGAAGTGCCTTTGATCAAGAGTCAGGAGACTCGAAACGCGTAAGGCAAAACTTCAATTACTGAACATTACGAGCCAGCTCTTGCTCCTGCAAATTGAAATAAAACTTTTAAAGTGAACCGCAGTGGAGTGCAACTTTCAGTTTTTGGACTAAACTTGGTAACACATAGTACGGCTGTCCCGCCGTGAAAGCTGCACCGCCATTTAAATGTTAATATGGAACCGCAGAGGCATAGAACTGTTCGCAGCCTCATTGCGGTCACAGCGGGTTTTGAAAAACATACTGATCGCAATGTCAGAAGCCCACTGGAGGGTTGTACAATCATGGAAATCGGCAAAAGCGGAACATAACCCACTGGAGGGTTTGAAATCTAAATTAGCACTGCAAATCCCAGAGTGCACAGCGTAGAACGAACTCACCTGTGTCATCCCACTGGAGGGATACAAAATACTGTGCCTTGCTCATGTCCTGCGATGCCAGAAGTGCCTGTGATCAAGAGTCAGGAGACCCGAAACGCGTAAGGCAAAACTTCAATTACTGAACATTACGAGCCAGCTCTTGCTCCTGCAAATGGAAATAAAACTTTTATAGTGAACCGCAGTGGAGTGCAACTTTCAGTTTTTGGACTAAACTTGGTAACACGTAGTACGGCTGTACCGCCGTGAAAGCTGCACCGCCATTTAAATGTTAATATGGGACCGCAGAGGCACAGAACTGTTCGCAGCCTCATTGCGGTCAAAGAGGGTTTTGAAAAACATACTGATCGCAATGTCAGAAGCCCACTGGAGGGTTGTACAATCATGGAAATCGGCAAAAGCGGGACATAACCCACTGGAGGGTTGGAAATCTAAATTAGCACTGAAAATCCCAGAGTGCATGGCGTAGAACGAACTCACCTGTGTCATCCCACTGGAGGGATACAAAATACCGTGCCTTGCTCATGTCCCGCGATGCCAGAAGTGCCTGTGATCAAGAGTCAGGAGACTCGAAACGTGTAAGGCAAAACTTCAATTACTGAACATTACGAGCCAGCTCTTGCTCCTGCAAATGGAAATAAAACTTTTAAAGTGAACCGCAGTGGAGTGCAACTTTCAGTTTTTTGGACTAAACTTGGTAACACGTAGTACGGCTGTCCCGCCGTGAAAGCTGCACCGCCATATAAATGTTAATATGGAACCGCAGAGGCATAGAACTGTTCGCAGCCTCATTGCGGTCACAGCGGGTGTTGAAAAACATACTGATCGCAATGTCAGAAGCCCACTAAAGGGTTGTACAATCATGGAAATTGGCTAAAGCGGGACAAAACCCACTGGAGGGTTGGAAATCTAAATTAGCACTACAAATCCCAGAGTGCACGGCGTAGAATGAACTCACCTGTGTCATCCCACTGGAGGGATACAAAATACCGTGCCTTGCTCACGTCTCGCGATGCCAAAAGTGCCTGTGATCAAGAGTAAGGAGACTCGAAACGCGTAAGGCAAAACTTCAATTACTGAACATTACGAGCCAGCTCTTGCTCCTGCAAATGGAAATAAAACTTTTAAAGTGAACCGCAGTGGAGTGCATCTTTCAGTTTTTGGACTAAACTTGGTACCACGTAGTACGGCTGTCCCGCCGTGAAAGCTGCACCGCCATTTAAATGTTAATATGGAACCGCAGAGGCATAGAACTGTTCTCAGCCTCATTGCGGTCACAGCGGGTTTTGAAAAACATACTGATCGCAATGTCAGAAGCCCACTGGAGGGTTGTACAATCTTGGAAATCGGCAAAGCGGGACAAAACCCACTGGAGGGTTGGAAATCTAAATTAGCACTGCAAATCCCAGAGTGCACGGCGTAGAACGAAGTCACCTGTGTCATCCCACTGGAGGGATACAAAATACCCTGCCTTGCTCATGTCCCGCAAAGCCAGAAGTGCCTGTGATCAAGAGTCAGGAGACTCGATACGCATAAGGTAAAACTTCAATTACTGAACATTACGAGCCAGCTCTTGCTCCTGCAAATGGAAATAAAACTTTTAAAGTGAACCGCAGTGGAGTGCAACTTTCAGTTTTTGGACTAAACTTGGTAACACGTAGTACGGCTGTCCCGCCGTGAAAGCTGCACCGCCATTTACATGTTAATATGGAACCGCAGAGGCATAGAACTGTTCGCAGCCTCATAGCGGTCACAGCGGGTTTTGAAAAACATACTGATCGCAATCTCAGAAGCCCACTGGAGGGTTGTACAATCATGGAAATTGGCAAAAGCGGGACATAACCCACTGGAGGGTTGGAAATCTAAATTAGCACTGCAAATCCCAGAGTGCACGGCGTAGAACAAACTCACCTGTGTCATCCCACTGGAGGGATACAAAATACCGTGCCTTGCTCATGTCCCGCGATGTCAGAAGTGCCTGTGATCAAGAGTCAGGAGACTCGAAACGCGTAAGGCAAAACTTCAATTACTGAACATTACGAGCCAGCTCTTTCTCCTGCAAATGGAAATAAAACTTTTAAAGTGAACCGCAGTGGAGTGCAACTTTCAGTTTTTTGGACTAAACTTGGTAACACGTAGTACGGCTGTCCCGCCGTGAAAGCTGCACTGCCATTTAAATGTTAATATGGAACCGCAGAGGCATAGAACTGTTCGCAGCCTCATTGCGGTCATAGCGGGTTTTGAAAAACATACTGATCGCAATGTCAGAAGCCCACTGGAGGGTTGTACAATCATGGAAATCGGCAAAGCGGGACATAACCCACTGGAGGGTTGGAAATCTAAATTAGCACTGCAAATCCCAGAATGCACGGCATAGAACAAACTCACCTGTGTCATCCGACTGGAGGGATACAAAATTCCGTGCCTTGCTCATGTCCCGTGATGCCAGAAGTGCCTGTGATCAAGAGTCAGGAGACTCGAAACGCGTAAGGCAAAACTTCAATTACTGAACATTACGAGCCAGCTCTTTCTCCTGCAAATGGAAATAAAACTTTTAAAGTGAACCGCAGTGGAGTGCAACTTTCAGTTTTTGGACTAAACTTTGTAACACGTAGTACGGCTGTCCCGCCGTGAAAGCTGCACCGCCATTTAAATGTTAATATGGAACCGCAGAGGCATAGAACTGTTCGCAGCCTCATTGCGGTCACAGCGGGTTTTGACAAACATACTGATCGCAATGTCAGAAGCCCACTGGAGGCTTGTACAATCATGGAAATCGGCAAAAGCGGGACATAACCCACAGGAGTGTTGGAAATCTAAATTAGCACTGCAAATCCCAGAGTGGACGGCGTAGAACAAACTCACCTGTCATCCCACTGGAGGGATACAAAATACCGTGCCTTGCTCATGTCCCGCGATGTCAGAAGTGCCTGTGATCAAGAGTCAGGAGACTCGAAACGCGTAAGGCAAAACTTCAATTACTGAACATTACGAGCCAGCTCTTTCTCCTGCAAATGGAAATAAAACTTTTAAAGTGAACCGCAGTGGAGTGCAACTTTTAGTTTTTTGGACTAAACTTGGTAACACGTAGTACGGCTGTCCCGCCGTGAAAGCTGCACCGCCATTTAAATGTTAATATGGAACCGCAGAGGCATAAAACTGTTCGCAGCCTCATTGCGGTCACAGTGGGTTTTGAAAAACATACTGATCGCAATGTCAGAAGCCCACTGGAGGGTTGTACAATCATGGAAATCGGCAAAAGCGGGACATAACCCACTGGAGGGTTGGAAATCTAAATTAGCACTGCAAATCCCAGAGTGCATGGCGTAGAACGAACTCACCTGTGTCATCCCACTGGAGGGGAACAAAATACTGTGCCTTGCTCATGTCCCGCGATGCCAGAAGTGCCTGTGATCAAGAGTCAGGAGACTCGAAACGCGTAAGGCAAAACTTCAATTACTGAACATTATGAGCCAGCTCTTGCTCCTGCAAAGGGAAATAAAACTTTTAAAATGAACAGCAGTGGAGTGCAACTTTCAGTTTCTTGGACTAAACTTGGTAACACGTAGTACGGCTGTCCCGCCGTGAAAGCTGCACCGCCATTTAAATGTTAATATGGAACCGCTGAGGCACAGAACTGTTCGCAGCCTCATTGCGGTCACAGCGGGTTTTGAAAAATATACTGATCGCAATGTCAGAAGCCCACTGGAGGGTTGCACAATCATGGAAATGGGCAAAAGCGGGACATAACCCACTGGAGGGTTGGAAATCTAAATTAGCACTGCAAATCCCAGAGTGCACGGCGTAGAACGAACTCACCTGTGTCATCCCACTGGAGGGATACAAAATACCTTGCCTTGCTCATGTCCCGCGATGCCATAAGTGCATGTGATCAAGAGTCAGGAGACTCAAAACGCGTAAGGCAAAACTTCAATTACTGAACATTACGAGCCAGCTCTTGCTCCAGCAAATGGAAATAAAACTTTTAAAGTGAACCGCAGTGGAGTGCAACTTTCAGTTTTTTGGACTAAACTTGGTAACATATATATATATATATATATATATATATATATATATATATATATATATATATATCAAAGAAAGATTTGCCAAGCCCGTGTCCTTGCGCGTTTCGGCTATTTGAAGCCTTGTTCACAGGTGGGTGACATTTCAAATAATTCCACTGCTCCACTAAAAGTCATGTGACAGTACATCAAACACTGCAAGTTGCAGAGTGCAGCAGTGTTGTTTAAAATTTATACAAATGCAGTTAACATTCACATTTCTTGCTTAATAGCGTTTTTCCCTGCTGTTTGCATTATTCTCCTCCTTTGAAAGTTGCACTTAGGAATAAAGTGACACAGTGCACGAAATGTCTTTGAGTGGCAGCAAAGTATTTTCCACAATATCTGGATACAAAACTGTCCAAGAGAGGTGTATGCCTCTCTTATCTCCCTTTCTCACCTCGAATGCCAGAAATACCAAGGCAATCCATTCCGGTCTGGCTTGGGGCGAGCGGGTCATGCCCCCAAAGTGTCAGAAACACAGAAAGAAAGGAACTCCATAGTGGGGGCCCCCGACCCTGCAGAGGGGCTCCGACGGCAACGGGAATGGAGAATCCCTTTCATTAAACAACAAAGAAAGATATATATATATCCAAAAACAACTCCCCGTGCAATCAACAGAGAGCACGCACATGAGAGCTGATAGCTTCACCTTCACTTTAATGCGTAGGGCCTCCCATGACCTGATAGTGAAAAGCGCTCCAGAGACGCGTTTCGGCTGTGTGACCAGCCTTTCTCAATCAATCAATATATATACCAGGCCTGGGCGTAGTTCGCGGAGTTTTGCTACGCGGAACTCCGCTAAGTTACAAAAAAAACTCTGTGGAGTTCCGCAAGTGGCGGAGTGCAGTGCGAACTGCCGTTCGTGCTGGTCTTCCTGCCGCTCGGGTAGAAATTCCATGGGGAGAGGAGTTGGCCTAACGGGTAGGGCGATCGACCTCGAATCTGGGGAACTGGGTTTGAGTCTCGGCAATGACGCTGAACATCCTGTGATTCTGGGAAAATCACTTAATATCCCTGGGCCTAACAAAAATGAATGTGTCCTCATGTAATGCACCTGGTGCGATGTAAAGCCCTCTGATACCCGATTCGGGTCAAGTTCGCGCTATATAAAACTCCGTAAATAAAAGTGTGGCACATCTGACCACCATCTTGATAGAATCGAAGTGAAAAACTGAAAGCATTTTCTACGAAGGATACTGCAGTAAATGAGGAGATTAGGGAGCTTCATAACAAATATGTCTTCCTAAGATAGCCACCAGAGAGAAAAGAGCCCAAATGTAGCACAAATATCAGTTAATATAGCCCAATTTCAGAAGTGTGCAAAACACCCACATATATGAGTTTTCTTTTTAGTGTATGAAAAGGTTAACACATATTTAGGAAAGGGCCTGGAGTGGCAAAAAAAAAAAAAAAAAAAAAAGATATGTTTTTATTTGCTGCCTTCCGCACTATCAGAGGGTTCAAATTTGAAAATGCTGCCATTAATGGTTGCTTTGTGTCAGAGTGGTGTGCCATTCTTATGCTTTGTTTTTACATTTCCTGACAGTATTGTATCTATCTGATAAGACAAAAATATTAAATTTGATCAACTAACTAAATTTTCAGGAATGTGAATTACATTTAATTTGGATAAATAAATGATTGAAAAGGTAAATGTGTATGTGAGAATGCTATAAGAGAGTATCAAATATTTTTGAGAAAATATTGAAACTATATGAGGTAATGTATGTGTGCTTTTGTGAGTGTTTTTATGTTTATAACAGGTGAGTAAGACGCTTTATGAGTGTATGAAAATGTGACAGTTTGTCTGATTTTAAGACTAGGTGTATGAGAAGTTGATTCACAATCTGTTCCTTTGAATTAGTATGTTGTACATTTTCTGCGTACAACATGGTGTAATTAGTAGTAAATAAAATGTAGATTAAGAATTAAACTTTTAGTTAGCAAGACATTAGAAGATGTGGAAATATTTACATGTGTATATATGATGTGCTGTTTTCAAAGAGTTTTTTTCTTGGAATTCTGGGTGTTGTAGTTCTTTTACACTGCTTTGTCAGATAGCTCCAGAAGCACATATGCATTCAGTCACTTACCCAGAAACTACTTGTGCATGCAGCAGATTCAAATTTAGTTGTAGTCACATCTATATTGCTCTCTTTTCCGAAAAATGGGCACTGAGGTGTTTGTTTATAGCAACTTACGTAGATACTTAGAAAGTCATAGAGATACCAAAATAGACAGTCACATACCGGCACATTTACTTACCATCTCATGGCACTGCTAAAGGTCTACTCCTACAATTTCTCAGATATGTTGGCAAGTACTGACACAACCGTCTCATTCATGTAGAGAAATACTTTTCCAAACATGGATGATGCTTGGTAATACAGGTCCTGTGTGTGCACTTTCACTTGTAGCTTGATTTGCCATATAAAAGCTGTTTGTCAAGTCTTATATCCAAGTTTCAGTATGCACAAATCACTTGTGAGAGATGCTGTAGGTGTGCTCTAAAGCATGATGGTTTGTGCTTAAAAGATGAGAGATGTATTTTTCAGTTCACATGTGCACTTGTATGCCCCATGCCAAGTACTACATTGAGTATGCCATCCCTAACGCAGCTGATATACATGTTCAGAAAAACATAAAGCTTCTGTTTCAGCTATTGAGACAGCTACAGAAGCCCGTATAGATTCAGTCATTCACCAGAAATTATTAATACATGCAGCAAACTCAAAGGTAGTGGCAGTCACACCTATGTAGGTCTGTATGGCCTAACACAGGCACTGATGTATTTCGGTAGCTACATACATACACATTTTGACAGCCATGGAAGTATTATAGCAGGCAGTTACATACCAGCACATTTACTTAAACATCTCATGGCACTGATAGAGGTGTACTTCTACACTCTCTCAGATATGTAGGCAAGTAATGACACAACCTTCTCAAACATGAAGAGAAATAGTATTTCAAAATGGGTGATGGTGATGGGTACTAGAGCAGACCCTATCTGTGCACTGTCACTGGAACCTTCACTTGGCATGTTGGTCGAAACTCAATATTCCTGTATTGAATAAACTGCTTCTTAATACGCAACCTATCATTACTTCTCACCCTGACTGTGACCAAAAATCTGTCCACCTATGGCTTAGTGAGGCTGTGGACACTATTTTGCCACTTACCTCAAAACATGTATATAGATCGCATCTCCCTGCTCCTTGGTTTACAGATTCCCTTAGACTTGTTAAGAAACAATGTAAAACACTCAAAAGACAGTGGAGGAAACTCTATGCAGAAGAGTCCAAATCTGAATATGTGGCGGCAGTGAAAGGATATCATGCCCTTTGCAAAGAGGCTTGTGCTAAGTACTTCACGGAGAAGATTGTCAGCTCTCAACAATTTCAGAAGACTCTTTTTAAGGTGGTGTAAGAACTCTCGGTGGCTAACACCATCCTGCCTCCGCCCTCTCTTTCACAGAACCAGTGCGCTGAACTAGCCAGCTTTTTTCTAGAAACGGTGGACAAGATTCACCGTCAATTAGCCATGGAAGCTATACTAGCAGAGAGCCTTACGCACTTGGCTACCTCCATAGGAAGCCATGTTGACGGTTCTTTTACAGTGACTAAGTTGGAGGAGTCCCTCAGAGTTAGGGCTTGATCCTTGTTGGATTTGGCATCTCTAAAGAATATTCTGCAATCCATCAAATCTGGCTCTCCGCTGGACCCTCTTCTCCCTGCCAGACTTAAACTACTTAATGACCCCGTTCTGACCATCATTTTAAAACTCCTCAATGCCTCTCTGAGTGCGGGTACCATTCCTCAGAATTGGAAACATGCTCTGGTTCTCCCCTTTTTAAAAAAAGTTGGCTTGGATCCCTCCTGCTGGTCAAATTTCCACCCTATTTCCCTTCTTCTGGTCTTCTCCAAAATTTTGGAAATGAATGTCAAGTCACAATTTTCCACTTTCATTGAGACTCATCGACTTCTCCATCCTTCGCAGTCTGGCTGTAGGGTGGCTCACAGCACCAAGTCCGCTCTTATTGGGGTGATTGAATGTCTCAGACAACATCTGGACTCTGGTGGCATGGCTGCTCTCATTCTGCTTGAGTTGAGCCCTGCGTTCGACACTGTGTCTCACTTTATTCTGATCAACCGACCTGAGGCCTCGGGCATAAAAGGCCTGGCTTTGGAATGGGTGAGCTCCTTTTAAAAGAATCGCAACTTCCAGGTTTCTTCGGCCGGCGTGAGATCAAAGACTTTCGCCCTGACCTATGGAGTCCCTCAGCGATCTATTCGGAGCCCCTTGGTCTTTAACATCTATGTTCACCCTCTAGCGGATGTCATTGAGAAATGTGAGTTCACCCTGTTTTCTTACCCTGATGACACTCAGATCATCTCGTTATCTGATGCCCATCGACAGGACCCCTCACTGCTTCATGTAGGCCTGAGGGATATTTCCTTATGGATCAATAAAAATGCATTAAAACTCTGGGTAGTACAATCGGCAACCTATCTAGGGATAAATATATCACCTAATATATATCAAATCATTGACTTGACTCTAGCTCCCGTTATACAGTAAGGATCGCAATACTTTGATAGGATGAATAATTTATATCTGTCAATAGTCGGCTTGTGCACTATCGTTAAAATGATTTTTCTCCCCAAAGTCCTCTTTCTGTTTGGATCAATTCCCTTGGTATTCGATAAATCTTGGTTTAAGAAGTTGGAGGGGATGGTTAACAGGTTTATATGGGCACACGTAAAGACTAGGCGGGCCTTGAAATACATGACTCTCCCCAGAGGGAGAGCCGGATGGGCCGTCCCTGATTTTAACCTGTACCATCTGGCGGCAGCCCTTCAATATATGTGTGGGTTAGTTGGTGGAAACCCCTTGGACCCCTGGAATCGGAGTACAGTGCCTGATATTTATGAGCTATTGGTAGGGAAAGATGCTAACAACTTACTTTTAAAGTTTAGCAAACCAAGTTATTACAAGAAAGGAAGGTTCAAGACCCTCCTGGCGACTTCTCCGGTGTAGGGGGCACTGAAGAGAAAGACAGGGATAGGAAGAATGAACTATTATACCCCACTCATCTTGACTCCATCATTTCCAACAGTTTTTCATGACAGTTCAATGAAACGATGGAGGGACTTCGGGGTGGAGACGATCGGGGACTTGTTTTAGTGCAGTCGGATTCAAGACATTCACCAAGATCCAAGACAGTCATGGGGTGGGCCAGAACTATTTTGTTAAATACTTACAGATACGCCGCTTTCTTGTAAAGAAAACTGGTGGCCCAAAAGGAATAGTTAAAGCTGTCAGTATGGATATGCTTCAGTTACAGAGACAGCTACAGAAGCACTTACATATTCAGTCACTCACCAGAAACTATTTATGCATGCAGCAGACTAAAAGGAAGTTGCAGTGACACTTTTATAGCACTCTTTTACCTAACATGGGTACTGAAGTATTTGTGCAGCCACTTACATACACATTTAGACAGCCAAATAGGTATTATAGCAGGCAGTTACATACCAGCACATTTACTTAGATATCTCATGGCACTGATAGAGGTGTACTCCTACATTCTCTGAGATCTGTAGGGAACTACTGATACATCCTTCACAACCATGTACAGAAGTAGTCCTTCAAAGATGGGTGATGGCTACTAGTGCAGACCCTGTCTGTGCTCTCTCACTGCAAGCTTCACATGGCATGTTATAGTTCTTTCTCAAGTGTTAAAACCACTCAAAACCTCATGTACCCCGTCACTGACCCACACTTAAAGATGTATACTAAGTTATTACAAAACTCAAATGAGTGTAGTTTGTGTACTACTAAAGAATAATACTATTTGTAGCACATATTATGTGAACGGCTGTGTGGCTGTGTGTATCCATGTGTGAATAGGTGTCTGAGTGGCTCTATGGGTGTGAGCTTCTCTTAGTAAGGCTCTCCTTTGCTGCTTATGAAAGCAGGTAATTATTTCCTCAGGGATACCTTTCCATTTCCCTCCTAAAATATAGACAAAATAACCAAAGAGATAAAAGTTACATGCAGGTCAATAATTGATAACAGTGATACATCAGTATATTTTATAAACATTTCTACGTTTTTTACCACAATCACATACTTATATCTAATGCACTAGTAATTTGTTATTCCTTTTTACTTAAAAATGACACACCCTCATCCAGTGCACTTTTTTCACAAATAAATTATTACGTCATCACACCTTACATGATACCATGAATTTAAAGTTGCATTCTGATCAATAATTGATGACAGTGACACATCACTATATATGTAAAGTTTTATTTTTTTACATTTTTCACCCACAATCACATAGTTATATGTACTGTACCACTAACTTTATATTCCTTTCTCTTGAAGAATTCAACACCCTCAACCAGTTCATTTTTTCACAATTAAATTATGACATGCCATCAAACAGGTTCCCTAACAGTGAGCATAAAATATGTGTACAGTAAGGTTCATAAAAACACTAAGGGACAGATTCTGATGCGGGTTGGAAAAGCTTCCCGACCGAATCGGTTGGGAAATGGTGTCCGACCCACTCGGATCGGGAAAGTCCGACCGGCGGAGTAGGATGCATCCGGATGCTTCCAGATACGATTTGGTTGAACTCCCATTGACTTCAATGGGAACATCTGTTCCTAACCGCATCAGAATTGGGCCCTCGTTTGGGAAGACACGTTACCGATCCGATTTGGAAGGAGCAAATGCCGTTAGGAGGCCTTCCTAACCGCATCAGAATCAAACCCTCGGTCGGGAAGCTTTTCCAACCCGCATCAGAATCTTGCCCAAAGTCTTTAATTATCAGATTGTAGATTCTTTGTTTTATAATTTCAGAAACACTGCATCTTTTCCTTACAACTACATACAAATTGAACATTCCACTTTTAACACAGCATCTGATACTTGGTGATATCTCTCTATATTCTAAACGTTACCTCTCAAAACCTATATTAAAAAACATGCACCTCTAAAAACAGCTTTTAAGTCTCTAGAACCTGCATAGAATAAATTTACCAACAGTAGTGCACTTACTGACAGTTCTCAACAAAGTTCATAAACTGCACCTTTTATTGCCTGAACTTCAAGCAGTTTTGCATATGCAACTGAAGATACCAGACTGTCTCAGTTCTAAATTTAGTCACTTCTGTTGAGCACTACTCCAAAAGGATTCCTTCTCCTCCAAATCACCAAGAATAATGTGAAATATCCCTGGTTCTTCACCCACCCATCACAGCATTTCTTAAACCATGCCATAAGAATAGTAACTATTGGTTGAGCCTTGGCCCTTTTTCTCTACTTCTCCCCATTACAATCTCGAGAAACTCCTGTGGGATCGTAAAAGACCTTGTGGCAGGTTCAGTCATTTTCATTAGGGTGTCGCGAGCTTCTCACGAGATCACAGGTGTCCATGCAGCAAGCTTCACTCTTGGAACCTATAAACTACTCTCACTAAGGTCTTGTGGGATTGCAACAAAATTGTAGGAAAACAGTATTATGTGGGACAGAGTTCTACTCTACTAAGGCCTATCTCATATATGACAGGTGTGTGTAGTAGGGTGTGGGGAGAGACTGGCCTCTTCATACAGACCTCAGTCTCAGATGACAGGCGTACATAGTACTGTGTATGGAGGGAATTGACTTTCCACTGAGACCCCTCTCATCGATGATGGATGTGTGTAGTAGGGCATGAGGACAGACTGGCTTCTTCCCTCAGACCTCTCTCGTGCATGAGAGGTGTGCCTAGTAGGGTGCCTGCATGGACTCCCCTCTCTTTCCACACCTCTTTATTAGATAACAAGAGTGCTTAGTAAGGTGTGTACATGAATTAACGTCTCTTACCAGACTTCTCTCTCAGATGACAGGTTTGTGAATTAGGGTGTATAGAGAGACTACCTCTCCACTAAGACCTCTCTCTCAGACTACAGGTATACATTTTAGGGTTTCTACATGGACTGTCCTATTCTGTCAGACCTCTGTCTCAGATGATGGCTGTGCGTAGTAGGGTGTGATATGGACTACCCTCTCCTTCCAGATCTCTCTCTCAGATGACGGGTGTGTGTATTAGGCTGTGTGGAGAAAGACTGGCCTCTCCAGTGAGACCTCTGTCTAGATGATAAGTGTGGGTAGGAGGGTATATACGTGGAGTAGTCTCTTCTGTCACACCTCTGTTTCAGATGATGGCTCTGCAAAGTAGGGTGTGTACTGTGTAGATGGACTGACCTCTTCTGTCAGACCTCTGTCTCAGATGATGACTGTCTGGGGTATGTACATAGACTAGCTTCTCCTTCCAGACCTCTCTCTCAGGTTACGGGTATGCTTTGTAGGTTGAGTGGAGAAAGACTAACCTTTCCATTGAGACCTCTCTCTTGGATCACATTTGTGCATAGCATTCTCTGTCCAGGGACTGTCCTCCCTGTTAACACCCTTCTCTCTGATAGTGGGTGTGCATATTAGGGTGTGGGAAGTGACCATACCCTACTCACAACTCTTACAGAGCAGATGGGCATAAATTGTACACTCTGAAAAACACCATCTGCAGTAATACTACTTCCTACAGTAACAAGCATGCATACTACAGTGTATTCAAGGATCGCCTACTCCTTTCTACTCTTCACGATATCGCCAGAGTCTTGCAAGATTGTAACCTTTTTGGAAAATAGGAATTCATCATCTGCCCATCACAGCACTTATCTCTTACACACTTCTGCTCAAAAACAATGAGCAAAATATGCATTCCTACTAATGGAGTGTCATCGGCCCACAATTACCAGCAAGTAAAAGTAAGAAATTTGTGGTAAAAAACCATTAAACATGCTTGTAAGAAGGGCAAAGATGTAAGGACAATGCTGAAGGATTTTAATCTTGATTTGGAGGAGATGAGGGTGCTGTTTACCACTGAACACATGAGAGTGGGTGGTACATGAAATATCCTCACAGTGCAAGGAGCTGAGCTATTATTGCTTATTTGAATCAAGGAAGCAAGAAAATAGCATCTTGCTTCCAATTTTTGCGATGTTAGAGAGGTACTGCTATCAAGTATCTACTGAATGAACTCAGTTTGAGAATTTTCAATGGCCATTTTAGGAAAGTTCAGCTAGTAAAACATATATATGTATGTGGGGACAATGGTTGTCCCACAGGTTATATGACACTTAATTATGAACATTTTGTGTACTGTAAATACTTAGGAGCTTTAGCATCTCCTCGCAGAGATCATTTCCTGGTATTTTAATATATATGCCATAATTCATAATGAACAAATGCATACTTTTGTCATGTTCTATCCTAGTATATTCAACTGGATCTGAGAGTGATGCATTTGAGTGGTAAACAGGGACAAGGGATGTTTTTTTTTAACAAGTCATTATTGTAGTTCAATTCCTCCTCCAATTTTGCCATAAAGATATGGCTAATAATTTAATATAATATTTGCTGAAAGCTGGATGATACATCTAAAGATATATATCAGGTTCTTTAATCACATATTCATTGTTTAGAATGGAAAAATTCAAGAATTGAAGAGTTGCATTTTTGAGTTAAAAAAAAACATCACAGAATCAAATTCTCATTCTGTGTATTCAAATATAAAATTTCCTTTTTGGATGTTCAAGTTGCATTTGAAAAAAGATATTTTTAAAACAAGTGTTTTCCAGAAGCCAACTTGATTTCCGCACAGGCTGCGTGGAAATCTTTTTCCTCAACTACAAGATGATGTTTGAATAAAGAATTACAAAACTAAGAAAATCACCTCTCGATTAATTTATGGTGAACAAATAGCATTTTTCTGTCATTCATTTTCTGCTTTAAAGTTGCCTCTCTACTGTGTGTTTTAAAAAAACAAGTAGTAAAAGCTATGAAAAAATTTCAATTTCATAAGCCTGAAGTGTTTTTGGATAGCCAACACCTAAGGGGCCATTGTGGTCTCAGTTCATTCACTGTCTTTCAGTGGGCTCAGGTCCACCACCCATGCTGCCTGGAGCTGCTCGAATGGTCAAGTGAATTACTCACAATAATTTGTATGACCGTGAGATACTTCCTTTACCAAGTCTGTCTATAACTGGGCTTCCAGGGGGCTGTGGTCCAGGAACCCAGTAAGTCCATCCCGGTAAGTGTCTATGACATGCCTCAATTGTAAATAGCTGTAAAACTGCATTTTATGCAAGTGAAATTCCATCACCAGTTTCTCAAACTATTTAATGCAACTGACTCTCTAAACATCCCCCAGGGTCTATATACCAATCAGGTACAACTGGGAGAACCCCAGAAGTCTTGCTGTCTTTGCTAACCATTTGCCCTGCCATAGGAAGATCGAAGCAGTTAGGGTATAATGCCATTTAATGTGCTCGAGCGCAGCATGCCAACAAAAAAGTGGGAGCCTGGTGATGGGGGAGCATTACTATACAGCAGATTCAAAACCCTATGGGCCTCACCCAACTCCATTTCCAATTTGTGGGTAGGGTCATGTCTGTCCCCATGGATCCAATCATTGATTGGTACCATCTGGGAGGCCCAGACCAGCTTGACATCAGCCCAACACATATCTACGTTGTATGGTGATTGATAGCATTTCAAAATGGTACTCTGGGGGGTTTCCTGCCCAGATATTTGCTAATACAGGATTAGATTTCAGGAAAGAAGGGCGATGGGAGCACATAGGGGTGGCCGGCACAGGTAAACGCGGTGGGGCGGCGGGGAGGGGTGATAGGGGGGTAAGTCGACAGATGACGGAATAGGTATAATTAAATAAATAATAATACCTATTCCATCGACTGTCAGCTTCTCACTTGCCGCACCTTGCTCCGCCCCACTGCTCACCGCGCTTACCTATGCCGGCCGCCGCTGGGATCACATACGGGTAGTGTCGTAATACCTATAGGAAGCCATGGAGGGAGATCATTTTGAAAAGAGTCTGGTGCACAGCTATAGAGAGAGGCAACAATGCCCATAATTTGAAATCATTTTTGACCTTAGTAAGGAGGGCGTAATGTTTAGGTCCCTACTGTGTTATGGGGATTGCGTTATTGTCATGTCCAGACAACAAAAGTAATCTGTTATCACTCGAAGCCTGGTATCCACCATACTCCTGGAGAAATCTTCTTTAACAGGTGCAATGCAAATTTCTCCCAATTTACTATGAGCCTTGATGCATTCCCAGAGATCTCTTTTTTACGTGTTCTCTTTTTTTATTTTTCATCTTCAAACAATCTCAATACTAGGGAGTGTATAACATAACCCAACAGACAAAAAACAGATGCCGGATTACAGACATGATTGACATTAGGCTTGAATAACAGATGCTGCAAGTGTAGGGTTAGAATAATCAAGCACTTTTTTTCCAGTTAAAGGTAGGAGATGACACCTGAAAGGTCCACATCATATTCGAGTACAAAGGGAAAATAAGGGCCCCAATGCAGAAATAACCACCCATGTGGGAGAACAGTCTACTTATGAGTCTCACCAGGAATCATCATGGGAGTCTGAAGGGGAGTAATTCCACTCGCAGAACTCAGATGTTCCAACCCCTCCTCCAGGGATAATTTCCCCTGTGTGGAGACCACCACATTAAGTATCAAATCGACCGCCACCAGACAGTCATCCTCAACATTTTCATCACTGCGCATTTCCCTCATTCGCTGCTCCTCTGCTAAAGCCACTCCTCCACAACTTTTAAGCACATTTGCAGGTAATGTCCAACATTCGCCAGCTAATGGATGGCAGTGTGTTGTTTAGACAAAAGAAACCCCATCATTACAAAGTTTTTACATCTTTTTCTCCTTGGGGCAGGGGACAAGCCCCAAAATACACTGCTTAAATGAGGGCTCCCGTCATATACTTGATAGAATCCTCCACCGTTTTATGAGCGCCCTCCAATAGTGCACAACCTCATCACAACTCCAGACCATATGCATGACACCTGCATCTCCAAAATTACTACATCTGGGGCATGCGTCAGATCTAAGGGGGTAGATGCAATACAATCTTCCAGGTGTGAGATAGGTATGATGGAGCACATAAAAATGTGGCAGTTTTAATATGGCGCTACTGGATACCCCCTCACCTGAGCACTTCCATCTCTCCATTTCCCGTCTGTCAGAGATTCTTCTAAATCTCCCTCCTATTTCAATCTCACTTTTAGAGCCATAGGAGATCTGTCTTGTTTCAAAACTGCATAAAATTGGGAGACCACTCTCCCTGTGGACCCTTCTTCTAATATAATTTTTAGAATTGGTAATACCGCTGGGGTTGAGGAAAATCCCATCCAGATCTTCCCAATGGTATTATTTAGCTTTGCAAATGGCAAAAATTAGCCCACGCCCACCCCAAATTGTAACTGTACCTCATGGAAGGCGATACAGGTGTTTTCCAGAAATATGTCTCCCAAGGTGGCATGGCCACCCTCGATCCAGTGCCTCATGGACATATTGCAGCTAATGTTTATGACAGGCAGTAGCCACCAAAGTGGTAGTTTCCTTGAGAAAGGCAGTTTATGCAACACCCTCTTCACTACTGTTTTGCAAACCTTAGCTCTCTAGCACACTATTTAGGGCTAATTGGTCTCAAGACACATGCCCGAATTCAATCACATGGGTAAGTTATTAGTTCCCACAATTCCTACCAGTAGTTGTTTCTCCTAATTATTCTCAATTGCACTGCATTTTGAAGCTGCATCACCATATAGTTCAGCTCAAAATCTCGGTGTCCCTGCCCCCCTTCCCAGGGGTTTAGTTTGAGCACCAGCAGTCTTACTTCACTCATTTTGCCGGCCCATATAAGGGAGGCTAGCAGACTGTCTAATTTTTTTAAAGAATGTTTGGGAAATCATAAACATAGAGTTCTGCAAGGCATACAGGCAATGAGGGAGGAATGCCATCTTCGTTACTCTACCCTCCCCATCGTAGACAAGGGCAACGTATCCCAAAATTGGACCGAGGCTTGGAGCCCATCCAGCAATCTGTTCATATTGTAGACTAATTGATCCTGGGCCATGTGAGCTACCTGAATGCCTAAATAGCAGAACCTGCCTGTCTCCCATCATATCACCACCTGTACAGTCAACGCTCCATGGCCAGGGCATACTACATGGTGGACAGGACATCCCTGTCTAGTTCTCTCTCTAATCCCCAGTTGCCCAACACGTAATCTCTAGAGTGCACTCACACTGTAGGATTCTAATGCAATAACAAGATCCACTTCAGGAAGTTGGCCCCATCTTCCAAAGAACAACCACCATGTACCCCCCAAGTCTAGGGTGTCAAATGTCTTTTCTATATCCATGGCTACCAGTGCACCTTTCAAATCAGATGTCTGGACTGCGTGCATAGTACATATGATAAGTCTAGTATTCATAATAGTGCCCCTATTAGGTATAAATCCACACTGGTCTTCATGGACCAACACTTCGAACACCAGTTTGAGTCTATTGGCAAGATTTTTTCTTAGCATTTTAACATAAACATTCATCATAGATAATGGTCAATAGAATCCAGGCAGCAAGGGATCCCTTTCCAGCTTTGGTAACATGAATATGACAGCCTCTAGCATAGACTGTGGTAATTGGCCACTGTCTCTAGACTCTAGGAACACTTTCAGCAAACAAGCTGGGAGCATTGAGGCAAAAGCCTGGTAAAATTCTGATGGCAAATCATCTTCCCATGCAGTTTTATAATGCAGTAATTCAATGGCAAGTGCATTGATCTCTTTTAACATGATATCAGCAAGCCTCCCCTCCTCTGACAGTTTGTGGAGTTCCATCCCTGTCAAGAAGCGTTGCGTAGAGATATCAGAATTATGCAGCAGCCTTTTATAGGCTCCCTCCTGATAGTCACTCCGATATTTGTGAATCAATATTTTTGTGGATACCATCATGCCATTTGTCCCAGAGAGTGCTAATATATTAGGTGTAGGGGTCTCCCTCTTAAGTAGCCCTGTGAGGAGTTGCCCCAGTTTGTCACCCTCCCTATGTAACCAGTGCCTGCAATCCCATATTGTAAACCCATCTAATGCCATCCAAATATCTCCTATTCATTTTTTTGTACCCAATGTCTCTTTGTTCACTTGCTCTGCAGCACACTCCTGCCTCTATAACCTAGCCAATTTCTCTTCCTGACCTTGGAGATCTTTCTGCAACTGGGATTCGGTACCATATACCTTGCTAATGCGGAGTTTGGAAAAATATTGAGTCCAAAATATTGTGTGAACAAAATATGGAGTCAAGAATATGAAGGACAAAAATATTATGAAGTTAGGTTTCTATGGGTAAGCAAAGTTTGACTATACTTAACTCAACATATATGTACCTTGTCCATATACTATCTTCAAGGGTTGTAGATGTGGATTTAAAAATAGAAATCTATACTTACCTATTTGCACTTACCTTCCTGATATTTTGGTCCTCGATATTTTTTATGCAATATTCTGTCCACATGATATTTTTAGCATCAATATTATATCTGATAACCATTGAGGCACTCCCCCCAGAGCAGCACTTTAAGCAAATCCTATTCAGTGGCACTGGTCGACACACTCCCCCAGTTAGCGGCAAAGTACCCCCTCTAGAACTGTGGCAATGTCTCAATGAAATGCAGTATCTTTAAGGGCATCCAGTGGGAGATGCAACGTGGGAATAGAGGGAGTATGCCTACTCCAAGAATACATAGCCAACAGAGGGCATGATCTAACAGGAACCTACCCAAATGCTCCACCTTGTGCAACCGCCTCCCCATTGTCCGAGACGCCAACAGCCTATCTGGTCTTCTGAATGTGCCATGTACAGGGGAATAGTAAATTAATTCCCTTTTCTGCAGATTAAGTGCTCTCCAGACATCTATACAATCTAGATTATTTATAACTTTAAACACCACCCCACCCATTCCCAACTCAGGCTGAGGTCGCGGAGGTCTCCTCTCTAAGGCTCAATCCAACGCACAGTTAAAATCACCTGCCCATAGGAGGGATCCCTACATAAGGTGTGAGCACCTCCAGAAATTTCCAGAAAAGCATTTTGTCATCCACATTGGGCGCATATACTTTCAGTAAGCAAAGTTCAACTACATGTAATTAGACCTACACTTAGATATATCTACCGTCACCGTCTGAATAGGAAGCATGATGGCGGAAGGGCACCCCCGGGAGCCATCCAAATGGACACCTCCCTAGCTTACGCCAAATATGTGAAAGAATAACACTGCTCTCTACATTTCGTTCTCAATCTATTCCCCTCAGCATCACTTAAATGAGTTTCATGCAGAAATGCCAATCCCACTCTGTATCTCCTGAGGTACCAATGCATCCTGCACCTCTTAGTGTAGTCCCCTTACATTCCAGGTGATGATCTTCATACTACCTTCCAGTACTCGCTCCTCACTACAGACAAAAGGTCCAGCACCAGTAGGGGTCGGAGGTGGGAGTGCCGCCGGGCGCTGACGTGGGGCAGGGTGGGGGGTAGTAAACTACGGATTACGGGCGATTACAGGTAAGTACACCTATAAATAAATATTGTTTCTCGCGCTGCATCACATTTGGTGATGCAGCACGAGAAACAAAATTCGTTCTATTTATTTATATGTGTACTTACCTGTAATTGCCTGTAATCCGTAGTTTACTACCCCCCACCCTGCCCCTCCCCCGCCCCACATCAGCGCCGGGCGGCACTCCCACCACCGACCGCTACTGTCCAGCACAATTTGGATATTGCACAGGAGTCCCCACATATATGTGCCTGTGTGAAGATTTTTGGAGATGGCATCCAACCTCTCAGTATCATCGGAACCTGGTGTATCCCTACTACTGCAATGCTGAAATGTACAGGCTAAGATACAAATGTATAGTCTCCCTCCCACCCAACTGCCCATCCACCCAGCTTCCCCTGGGTAAACATCCCACTCAACATAAACAATATACCTTCCCATACTGGCTCTGCCTGTCAGCAACCTTCTCACAACGAAGTAAGAGGCAATACTCAAAAACTATCTAATTTGAACCGTATTACTGTTCCCTATTCTAGTGATACAAAAAACAGGAGAGAACAAGCACTCTCCCCACATATCAAGATTGATGTACTCTGCGCAGACTAGAATAGGCCTCCCCAGTGTCCTTAACTAATGTTTAAAGATATATAAGACACAGACCATACGTCAGCACTGGACAACATGGACCGCTTTGGCGAATGCCTTCCATGTATTAATGAATACTCATTTTCTCGTGGCTCTTAATTGCACAATTTCAGGCCTAGGAAGAGACTCCGATCCTGCGGGATCTGAAGGTAACAAGGGAGAGCCTCTGGAGGAGCCCTTTCAATGACAAAGATGGATGACAGCACACCTGGAGCCATAGGATTCCTGAGACATTCCTCCAAGAAAAGATCCGGGGAGTTTTCCTTTGTCTCCCCAGGAAAACCCACAAACCGTATGTTGCATCTACGGGCCCAGTCCTCAGCATCCTCAACCTGGGCCTCCATGTATGCCGCCCTGTCAGTAAGAGTGCAGATCATGACCTGAAGCCACTCCACCTCATACGTTAAGGCTGTGATGTTCTTTTCCGTGGTCAGGAAGTGTTAGAAATGGGGGTCTCTAGTTGGCAGAGGTAGGTAAATTTGTCCAAGTAGGGGCCCTGGGTAAGGGGGATACACTTCTAAAATAATCTCTGCTCACCCCCTTGGTAGCTTGGCACCAGCAGATAGGCTTATCTCAGAGGCAGTGTGTAAAGCATTGGCGAACACATACAGTAATACAGTGAAAACACTACAAATGGACACCACACAAGTTTAGAAAAAATAAGTAATCTTTATCTAAACCAAAACAAGACAAAACAACAAAAATCCACAATACGGTTATCAAGATATCCTCAAAAATAGGTTATTCACTCAATTAAAGTTTGTAGCAACAAATAACTCCACCTGGAGTTATTACGACGTTGTGACAGATAAAAATCCCAAAGTACGGTGCCGACTGCGAGGTGCGCGGCGTCGGGCACAGAGTCAAGCAGACCCACAAAGAACAGTACCTTGGAAACGATGAAAGCAAAGGCGGTGCACGGCGTCGGGTGGTGATGCTTCGTTGACACTGAGCGGCGTCGGTTCCTTACGATCCCAGGGGAGGTGAAGCCTCGGTTCCTTACTGCGGTGCAGGGGAGGTGAGACATCAGTTCCTTACTGTATTGGGGAGGTGATGTCACGGTGGCGGCGAGGCATCGGTTCCTTACAACGGTGCAGTGTTGATGGATTCAGGAGTCACCCATGTCGAGTATCAGCTCCGCGTTGATGAAGCACTGGCGTCGGTGAAGTCGGGGTTGCGGTGCGAGTCGGGACGATGCGTTGTGGACGTCACGAGTGGTGTCCTCGTCTCCGGTGCAGGCAGCGGCCTCGACGATGGCTTAGGAGTCGATGCGGCATGGCATCAACAGGCGTCGGGCCTACGGTGCAAGTCGGGGCGGTGCGTTGTGCTCTTCACGAGTGGTGCCCACGACTTTGGTGCAGGTTACGGCCTCGTCACCGGCGTCGGTGTTGCTATTTCCTTCTGTGGCAGCTGAAACAGCAGTTCCAGATGCAGAGAGACAGAAGAAATGAAGTCTTTGTGTCCCTGAGACTTCAGAACAGGAGACAAGCTCAATTTCAAGCCCTGGGAGATCTTTTCCTCAAGCAGGTGACAAAGCAAACAGCAAAGTCCTTTTCTCCTTTCCTTGGCAGCAAGTAGCCACTGCAGGCCAACCCCAGACAGCAAACAGCACAGGGGCAGTATTCCTCCTCAGATTCTCCGGCTCTTCTCCTTGGCAAAGGTTCCTCTTGGTTCCCAGAAGTGATCTTAAAGTCTGTGGTCTGGGCCCCTCTTTTTATACACAAAAATCCTTTGTTCTCTGAAGGCAGATAGTGTCTGTACCCAGCCAAAACCAGCTCTGTCCTCACTGGTGGAGGTTCCTGGCAGGAGGTGGAGACAGCATTGTTGAAGGCAGACCAGGCCCATCCAGGGGAAAGGAAATCTCCTCCCCCTACTCTAAATGCAGCCCAGGCCTGACTCATCAGGCTCTCTGGAGCCACTGCCCCTCTCCAGACCCTGTCATTCAAAAACCAGACATGCAATACACAAACCTGGCAGAGGCACACTGGATGGTTAAGCAAGAAAATACCTACTTTCTAAAAGTGGTATTTTCAAACACAGAATGTAAAAATCACCCTCACTAAAAGATGCATTTTAATATTATGAGTCCAGGCATACTAAACTTTATTTTCCTACCTTGTTCCCAGGGGTAGTTATGTTTATAAGATGTTATAAACAAACTCCCCATTCTGTCCTATGGGAAGTAGCCTTGCAATAGTGAAAAACGAAATTGGCAGTAATTCACTATCAGGTCATGCCACACACACCAGGGCATGTCCTACCTTTCACATACACTGCACCCTGCCCACAGGGGTACCTTAGGGGTGACTAATATGTATAAAAGGGAAGGTTTAGGGACTGGCACGTGTGTGCACTTGCCAAGTCGACATGGCAGTCCCAGACTGCACACAGGCTCTGCAAAGGCAAGCCAGAGTTACATTTTACAGGCTGCTTCTGTGGGTGGCACCATCAGTGCTGCAGCCCACTAGCAGCATTTAATTTAGAGGCCCTGGGCACACATAGTGCACTGTACTAGGGTCTGACTAGCAAATCAAATATGCCAATTATGGAATCACTAATCCATAACAACAATTTACAGGGAGCACTTGCACTTTTGGCACTGAACAGCAGTGGCGAAGTGCGCAAAGCATCTAGACCAGCAAAATGGAGTTCAACACACAGCAAAAACACAGGTGGCAAAATCAAAAAATGCAGGGGAGACCCATGCCAATCGTGCCAGGTCTAACTGAAAGCATTCAATAAGTTATCGCAAGTATTTCTGCAGTAGATTGATCTCTATGGAGATTGAGTCCATTTTTTGTTCCAAAGCCTTTTTAGATTGATGAATTGCCTCAAGGATCCAGGTTTCCAAGTGCGCTGATGAGGTGAGCAAGGATCCATCCTTGTTTCTGTATTTCTGTGTGGTATTTGTAGAGCGCACAATCATCTCGAAGGACATCACGGCGCTAGGATCGCATACCAATTGGTGCAAGGGGAAGTGTTTAATTAAAGCTCCTACTACATTTGAATAGATGACTAAATTGACTTAGTGCCTGGGGAACAAGAAAGTTTTCGCTTCTTTCTGAAAAGCAAATATTCGCCTGTCAGGCGCAAGTCAAGTGGGAGGTCGTTCCACAGAACAGCGGCTGATTTGGAGAAGGAGCGGTCTCCCATCCTAACTCTTGAGGTGCGTTTGACTTTTGCAAGGGCCAGATGGCGCGATCTCAAGTTGCAGGATGGAACATGGAACGCCAACTTGTCTCACAAAATGTGTGGGCCGTTCTCGTTCAAGGTTCTGTGAGTTTAGCAGAGAAATTTGAATTTGGCTCTTTGGCGCACTGGCAGCCAGTGTAGCTCTTTCAAGCTGTCGGATGCTGAGCTGTATCTATTTTTATTACAGATCAGTCTAGCGGCTGCGTTCTGGACAACTTGGAGGCGAGAAAAAAGGTAGTCAGGCATGCCCACATAAAGCGCATTTCCGTAGTCCAACCTACTTAGAAAAAGAGCCTGAGTTATTGTTTTCCTGCAGTTCAGAGGAATTCAAGGAAAAAGTCTGCGTACTTGGTCCTGTATGGATAGGGCGTTATCGAATAGGATGCCCAAGTTTCTAGCTACACGCTTGGGTTCGGGGGCGGTTCCCAGCGCTTGGGGCCACCAGCTGCTGTCCCAGATCGAGTGTGCGCCCCTGAAGAGCAAAATCTCAGATTTTACAGCGTTTAGCTTTAGGCAGTGATCTGTCATCCATGTTGCGACTTCGGTGAGGCAGTTACTCAGGTTGCTCAAGGGGATCAGTAATTGCGTATCGACGGCATAAGAGCAAATGTCGAAGCCCCATTTCCTGCTGATGGCTGCTAGAAAAGAGACATATGCATTAAAAAGAGTGGGCCTGAGAGAAGCTCCCTGTGGGACTCCATATTTGTTCTCTTTTGGAGTAGAGGAACATGAGCCCATTTGAATTTTTTGGGTTCTGTTTTTCAGGAAAGATGCGAACCATGAAAGGGCTTTTGAATGTAGTCCCTTTTCATGGAGAATTCGTAATAGGTTGTTATGTGATACGGTATCAAAAGCCGCAGTAAGATCCAGAAGGATCAGTGCTACGGCTCTACCTTGGTCAACCAGTGATCTGATATTATCGGATACCGCAAGTAAGGTGGCCTTGGTGCTATTGTTGGTTCGAAAACCGGTCTGGGAGCGGTCCAGTAAGTTATTGGTCTCAAGAAAAGAAGTGAGCTGTTTGTTGACCAGTCTCTCCAGGAGCTTGGATAGGTATGATAACTGTGAGATCGGTCTGTAGTTTGCTGGGTCGTAAATATCTAGGCCTGTTTTTTTTAATAGAGGGAAAACCACAGTTTCTTTCCATATGGATGCGAAGGAAGCTAGCTCTAAGGATTGATTAAAATTTTTAGTGATATGGGGGCATAAAACTGACACTAGTTGTGAAAAGATAAAGTGTGGGCAGGGATCAAGTGGTGATCCTGCCTTAACCTCAGTCATAGCTTTGGCAACCTGCTCCTCTGAGAGGGGGGCCAGCGTGGCCAGATGAACTTGGGCTAGGGGGTGAGGTATCATAGATTCCCAGTCTGTATTATCTCCCTCGGGCTGATTGTCGAAGGACGCATAGATTTTGGTCACTTTGTCAGTGAAGAAATTATTAAGCAACTCACAGTTATCTGTTGTAGGTGCCATAGTTTGAGACAGACTAGCAGGTTTGCAAAGTTCTCTGATTACTTTATAGAGTTCTTTGGATGAGTTACCATTTTCTTCGATCCTTTTAGTATAGTAATTTTTCTTTGCATTTTTAGGGCACAATGATAGCGTTTCAGTTCGACTAGGTATCTTGATCTGTCCTCACTGTCTTTTGATAGTCTCCATTTATGCTCCCAAGGTTCTGCACTTTCTTTTCATTAGTTTTAGTTTTAATGAGTACCGTTTCTCAGATCGCTTTTTGGTGTTAGTTTTACCATTTAGTTTAGGAGCGCACTTATCAAGTGCTTTCTCAATTTCTTTTTGTAGATGTTCGACTTCTGTTTGAGCGGCATTCATGTGGAGCATGTCAAGGTTGTAGTGGGAGAAATGAGAGGCAAATAGGTCAAGGGTGATATGGTTCCAGGCTCTTTTCCTAGACTGAAACTCTGTCTTTGTCTGAAGTGGTTTATCTGATAAGCTAAGAGAGAAGGAGATTAGTGAATGGTCGGTCCAGGACAATGGTTTAATGTCATGGATCTTGATAGTCTCAATATTTGAAAACAGTAAGTCCAATGTATGTCCAGCCATATGGGTTGGTCCTTTGATCCATTGAGCTAGTTGTATTGTTGCCATGTCATTTTCCAAGTGTTTAGCTCCCGGGTTGGATAATTTTTCATAATGAATATTGAAGTCACCGATGGCGAGGAACAGTTTCTGTTTTAGGCAAAGAGGAAGAAGTTGCGATAACAGGTTTGCGCTAAAATCAGGGTGACAACCGGTAGGGTTGTTAATGACCGCCCCTCCAAATAGGTTGTGCTTGCCTTTAAGCACCGAGAAAGCGAGAATCTCATGTGTGCCTATCTGGGTAACCGTCTCAAAGGTACAAGTGAGGTCCAGACCGAACTGCCAGGCCAGGTCCTCCCTGGACCGGAAACAAGCATCCTAGGACCGGTTTCAGGGTATGTCACCCTTCTTCAGCCAGGCTAGCTTGAATCCAGTGGCACAGTGAGCAAGGGACCCACGTCTGGGCATACCCATCCCGCTTAGGGCGAAAAGTGTTACAAAGATCTGGGTTCAATCCATCGTTCTTTTGCCCACTGCGCCACCCCAGTTTGGACCCAGCCATATGCAAATCAGTCTTGTCCTGTCCCAGGATGCTTGTTTCCGGTCCAGGGAGGACCTGGCCTGGCAGTTCGGTCTGGACTGTTCCCATGGGGCACAGGGTCAAGACTGATTTGCATATGGCTGGGTCCAAACTGGGGTGGCGTAGTGGGCAAAAGAACGATGGATTTAACCCAGATCTTTTGACTGCGGGAGAATGTTTGCATTGTCAGCATTCCATCCATCATTTGTTTGCTGTAGTATTGCTGTCATCGAGCTATGTTTCAGTAATAAATGCTAGATCTGGGTTTAGTTCGTCTAAGGTTTCCCAGGCCTCAGTACTGTGTTTTGGTATTGACCTGGAGTTAAGATAGACACAGCTCAGGGATAGGCAGTTAGAAATGATATCTTTCACTGCTTGTGTAACTTGGCAGCCCCATTTGCAGTGAAAACAGGAGAAAGGTCCTTCCAGCTTAATAGGAGATATTTTTTCATAGCACATGCTGGATTTTTGTGTATATGCCAAGTCTAGGAGCATGTCTCTAGAGTAAGTGATGGGTGATTTTTGGTTTGCTGCAAGAGCACCAGAGTTTCTGGCCCCTAGGCCCGTTCGGGCACGGACGGGCGCAGAGGGGCTTGCCTCAGGCGCGCCAGCAGCACGGCCGTGCCGCGGCCCTGTTTTTGTAGTGTGGCGTGGTTAGGATTGTAGCTCCTCCCCCACGCCACTGCTGGTAGCTTCCGGATTAGCGCTGAAGCTACGTGTTGATATCCTGCCCTCCCGCCCTCTAATGCTGGTAGGTGCTACAAATCAAATTCAAATTCAGTTTACACAGTACATTTGCAGAACAACTTTTTATAAGATATGTGCAAAACGGAACAGTTTTTTTAAACTGGTTTAGGACTGAC
Source organism: Calotriton arnoldi (assembly GCA_963921515.1). Classification (NCBI taxonomy): domain Eukaryota; kingdom Metazoa; phylum Chordata; class Amphibia; order Caudata; family Salamandridae; genus Calotriton; species Calotriton arnoldi. The sequence continues at coordinate 1,362,392 of CAWUFW010000250.1, read as the reverse complement.
TTAGATGCGAGGCAGCGCTTTAAAAGTGAACATGACGGTGCAGTTAAAAACTGGTACAAACTAATCTAATAGCGTAACAGTGCTTTAAAATACATAAGACGGTGCAGTTTAAAACTGATCAAACTACTTAGATAACCTCGTTTTAGGTAGAGCAGGGAATGCGATCCTTACGGGTGCCGCGCCGCGGCCCGGGTTTTTGTAGTGTGGCATGGTTAGGATTGTAGCTCCTCCCGCACGCCGCTGCCGGTAGCTTCTGGATTAGCGCTGAAGCTACTTGTTGATATCCTGCCCTCCCTCCCTCTAATGCTGGTAGGTGCTACAAATCAAATTCAAATTCAATTTACACAGTACATTTGCAGAACAATTTTTTTATAAGATATGTGCAAAACGGTGCGTTTTTTTTAAAACTGGTTTAGGACTGACTTAGATGCGAGGCAGCGCTTTAAAAGTGAACAAGACGGTGCAGTTAAAAACTGGTACAAACTAATCTAATAGCGGAACAGTGCTTTAAAATACGTAAGACGGTGCAGTTTAAAACTGATCAAACTAATTAGATAACCTCGTTTTAGGTAGAGCAGGGAATTGCGATCCTTGATGCCTCGTTTGCCGTTTTATCCCCCCAGCACCATCCATCTATTGATCCATTTTAGTCTGTTGGGAAGATCTGAAGGCCCTGTCGCAGTCCATAAGTACATCCCAGTGATTTTTAGGTCTCGCCTAGCATTGCTGCGCACATGCGCAGCTCGCTCGGCGAGAGTTATTGCTAATGAGGAGTTTCAGTAGAGGGCTTGAAGCCCCGCCTCTCATGTCCATTGGCCGGCGTCACTGTTTATGCTAAACAGTGGCCTGCCATTGGAAACGAGGGTTTTTGGTTGCCGCCCTTTGGCTTGCGATCCGGACTGGGTCGCCTGCTTCACGGCTGTCGTGAAGCACTTTCTTATCTTTATGGGGCCATGTGTTTAAACACATGGCCCCATAAAGACAAGAGATCCCCATGCTCCGGCTGCAGTGCGGTCCTCTTTCACTTTCGGGACTGCGCTTGTTTATAAATATAGGCAGCCTTTTCTCATGCCTTAGGGGCTTTCATCTATGAACGAATAAAAAAAGAAACCACATTTTCTTCACAAAATCGCTTCAGTTTTTCCAGTGGGTTTTTACTTCGTGCTGGTTGAAAAGTGATCTCTTAGGGAAAGTAAAAAAACAAACAAACATTTTTTTCTACACCGTAGCCATGTGACCAAACACGAGCTAAAAAGCAGCCGCTCGTCACTTTAACGTGCAGAGTATTTTCAGATGCTCATTTCCACGACAGCAGACACACCGTGGACCACGTTTATTTTGCATATCCTACGCAACGTGGACCTCCCGTACATTAAACCTACTCCAGAGTAGACAAAGCACGACCCTGCTATCATTCACAAGTGCGTTATATAACAGTGCGTCCATACAACATATATAAATGCACGAAAACCTAAATTTCAATATAGCATAACATATTTTACACTTGAAGGAAATTAAAATTGGAATCTAAGTGCATCAATTTAACCTTTTTATGCTTTAGGCACAAAACTATGTTAAATTCTCCCACATACACTGAACCAGTTTGATCTAATCGCCTCAGTATCGTCTCAGTATAGCGTATATAATATGCATTCATGGAACAATTACGCGGACTATGATACAGTACGTGCATAATTTACGCTTCTGCACGCAATAACCTATGGTAATCTGAGGTCCATAGTATAAAATTAAATTTTTATAAGTCACATAAATTGAACCAGTGACTATTTTATTTTTCCTGCATTGAACAGGAATCGCTATTTATGCGCGTGAGCGTACAGTGTTGTACATGTGTGGAAACAAACATACTGTTTACAGGCAGACGACTTGATGAATTGCGCGGGTTTTGTAGCATGGGCTTTTGTGCACTTTTGTTTAAAATTATATATCAATATGAGGGCACATTTGTAGAGTCAGCTGAGGTCTCTCTTTCTCTCTCTCCAGCGTGGCTTCCGGTCGTGCACTGAATGCCCCGCAGCTCACGCACGTCTCACGCACTAGCAGCTCTCTGCACTTGCAGCTAAAAACAACGCGGCGCCCCCTACCTGTCCACCTAGTCCTGTGAGCCCCGGAGAGACTCTCTGCCTCCATCCCGGCCAGCCTCAGTTCTTGCCGGAACGGGCAGGGGGAGGAGAGGAAAAGTTTATGCGTTTTTTCTCTTCCTTTGGAATAACTCAACCCTTCCGCTCCCCGCCGAGGGTTTTGCAAGCTGTTCAGTGAGCTGAAACTAAACGTCTGAGGTGGGAAGGAGAGGGGCCAACCCCGCCGCCCCCTTCGAGGGAACCGTGAAATGATGAGGGAACTAAAGAGTTCCTCGCCATGTGAAACCATGTCCTGCTTTCCGAAACATCACAGGCTGTCCCCAAGCGCTGGTCAGAGGAGGAGAAGAAAGCAGGAATGAGTAGGAAAGCGCTTACGCCTGCTGGGGAGACGGAATCAAAGCTTGTAGGCAGCCTACATCCTGGAAGTGTACTTTGTCAGCGAGCGTTTAGGTGTGTTTTGTAGCACACAGGGGCAGCCGGGGCGCGGTTTACAAACAAGAAATGGCATGTCAGCAGCTAGCACGCTTTTGTTGACAAGCGCCTCGACGGTCTTTGGATTCTAAGAGCATAGGTAGCGCCTTAAGCACAGCGCTGCGAAGCTGACGCATTCTCAGGGTAAAAAAAGTGCGTGAATGCTGTTAACAACACTACACATCCTGTTCATAAGGATTCCCCATTCTGCTAGGTATGGAGACCGAGCCAAAGTGGAGGAATGTGGGCTGCCCGACGTCCACGATGGGGACCTCCTAAGAGGGCGGCCCCTTTAGTGCCACAGGATGGCACACGGGACAGCCCAGCGTCGCGAGACCCCTTTGGGGTCCCGCTCGTCATTTCCAGCCCAGGTGGGGGAAGGGGAGAGGTATTAGTTCCTCCCCCGCCCACCTAGCGGCCTCTTTGTTCCTCACCCCTGATGCCGTGCTGAGGCCTAATATCCCCAGGAAGTCTTCGCGATGGACCCTGAGGTGCGACGGCGCCCCGTCTGTCCTACGGGCGGTTGGAAACCTGTACAACCGGGGGTCGCTTGAACGCTCCGCCCCTCGTAGGGGGGGTGAGTAATGGGGTGGACCGACGTTTCACCGGAAGTGGGAGGGGCTATCCCCTCACCATAACCGCTAAGCACCGATTGGCTAAGGCCACGATGCAAGATGGCCCATCAGGTGGTAGGCCGCGAGGGGCGGCTTGCCTTTGGATCGCCTGTAAGATAACCCACCATGTTGGCATAGTTGGTATGCTAATAACCTGCAGCAATTTTCTCCACGAAAACAGTGTCTTGTCTGTTTATTTATTGGGTATGATGCTGCATGAGGGGTGATGAGTGTTGCCGATATTGGCACTATGGGGAGGGCGATGGTATCTGCTCAAGATCACACAGTCTGTTTACAGTTAACCGCTTTGACGGCTTGTGTGCCATGACTGTGTTCAGAACATAGTAGGAAACACCTTTGTTGTATGCGGAAGTGGAAGGAATATTTAGAACACCGCCTAATACCTTATCGTCATATTCCCACATGCCTTCGTGACGTACAATTTTGCTGCATGCTCTAAAGACGCATCTAAGTAGTGGCATTGCCATCTTACATCTAAACTATTTTTCTAGGTCGCCAATGGGATTCACAAATGGTTTTAATGAACAAAGAAGTCCTCGTAGAAACAAAGGCAAATGAAGCCACCTCTAATCCGTCACGGTGTGTTCATTATTTGTGAACTGGATGTACAGCCTTGAACAACGACAGGAAACGTCGAGGTTTTAGGCACGTTTTCCGGTAACAATATGGAAACGAGGAATTATTTCCACAGAATGCAAAATGTTTGTATTTCACGCAGAAATTAGAAATATTTCTTCTGGTGTACAGGCTCTTAGCTCAGGAAATTTCAGAAAAGGCTGCATATGTCAATCAGCAAAATGAATATCTTCATGCATGCTCACGGTGGTGTGAGAGAACCGTCGAGAGAGAAGGAGAGGGTAGAGGGGAGATGGAATGGAGGGGCGAAAGATGGAAGATGGGAAAGGGGGCAGGCGTGACAAGAGGTCGAGGAATGATGGAGCTAGAAAAAGAAGACAGAAAGAGTGAGGAAGACATTGTTTCATATCCCGTTTTTCTTTGTGCTTGTATATGGCTGGCATCTGCCTGGGGTGGCTTGGTGGGTAAAAAAATATCTTGTAACGCCTGCCCCCTGCCCTATGCAAGTGACATCAGGGCGTGCGACATCACGGCGCGCGACATCATTGCGTGCAACATCACAGCGCACAACATCACGGCGCATGACATCACACAAGCCATCACAGGAATTGACATCATAGAAAGTGGCATCACAAGCCACGACTTTACAGGAAGTGGCATCACAAGAAGTGACATCATATCTAAAGCCCTCGCATATATGTTTAGCAGGTCTATCATGTGTACGTTTGAGCACATTGCGAGGCTAATAGCACAGTGAGCTATGGAAGATGATATGTGACTTCTACACCTTCCAGTCCCCCACTTTTATGTAACACATCCTGTACATTCATTTACAAACGTATATAATTTATTGTACATGTAATATGCATGTGTTGATGTAAAGTGCTCCGACACCCTGCATTGGGATGAGTAGGGCTATACAAGAAAAAATAATGGTACTTAAATTATTTCAACGCCTCCTCAGGTGTAGTAAGCTCTATATAAATGCAATTTGCTTTGTGTAAATACTGGGAAAGACCAACACATCTGACATTCTTACAGTGCATGCATATCTCCTAAAAATGGACTGAACAAAGGGAAAAGCTTCCTCTCAAGTATGTGTGAAGTGCTAACAAGGTGTGAGCCTTTGTTTCCCATCCACTTCATTTGCATCAGGTGTGAGGCTCCTGACTGCTCCAAGCCAAGAGACTCAAACAAAAGGAGGCCTGATGACCCCTCAAATTCGGCCTTTGTTATGGGCCCAGCAGGAGGCTTAAATAAACAAGCTTTTGCAATGCAATAGGTCTCGCAGTTACGCGAGTTTAAGCTATTGACATTGCAAATGACAATGCCTTTTATTTTTGTTTTCTTTTTAAAAATCTAAATAAAAGGCATTGTTATTTACAATGCCAATAGCTTAAACTCGCGTAACTGCGAGACCTATTGCATTGCAAATGCTTGTTCTATATAGTGCATGCGCTTACAATGCAAAAATGTAACACACAGACCCCTCCTACGCCAGTGCAGCACAGAAAACAGGATCATGATAGGGTCTAGTCTGTTTCTTCTTAGAAGAACTGCCATTCTCTCCTGCACATTGGAAGATGTGTTCCTCCTATAGTAAAGCAAATCCCTGCCAATATCTTCCTTTAGGCAGATGTCGTCACTGTAATGTATCAGATAGATACTGCACTGCAATGCCAGATCCACTGATCCACTGTATAGCAAAATACTATTCAGAGGGTAAGCTGCCGAAATGTCGCCTCAGGCAGTGGGGAAGACCTGGGACGATGATGATGAAGATGAGGCAGGTGTGCCACACCCCACTGCAGCTGCAGCGGAAATATCCCGAAGGGACACAATGATTAACAATCACTGCACATGAGCACGCTCATCTCTGGTGCCCCTACCTCAGTGCACCACAAGTCATGGACCCTTTATGTTTGAATCTTTTGTGTGTGATTCCAGATCTGGTGCCCCTACCTCAGTGCACTGCAATTCATAGACCCTTTATGATTGAATCTGTGTGTGTAATACGAAGATCACTGTTCTAGTTGTTGCCAGCACCAACCACTCCCTGAGTGCTGACTTACACTCACCCCACACCCACCCAGCACAGGCATCACTGGACATGTGACGCTGGCAATAAAAAGTGGGCGTGGTTTGGTTCTGGCCTGGACAAGGAAGTAACTAATGCGTGTGTCTCTGTTGTAGTGTCGGCGCCACCCTGCCCGCAATCGACAATGTTGCAATGTAGCATGCACCCTGAGGGCGGGCTCGCACGAACGGAGAAATGAAGGAGCGCAAGACCGCTCGGGGTCTTGGCTCATACATGCCAAGTGTTGTGTGTATCTGTAATGCCGCAGCAAGAGCCAAATGCCTAGACCTACTCGCAGCGCGAGTTCAGCCACGCATGGACTCTACATCTGTGTCCGCCCTATCCTTACCATAGGCCTACACTCACGTGGCCACCCACCTTAAACGGACATCACAGTGTGGTTGTAGGCTTGTGGACATGCGCAGACAGGCATGACAATGGTGTGCCGTAGGAGTGCAAGTGATGCAACCGCGCTGTGCGCACAAGTAAATAGGCTCCTGGGAGGGAGGAGCAGCTGTGAGGCAGCGTAACACACAGTGATGCCGCACATTTGCCACATGCAAGACATGTCAAACATGAATCCCAAAGTCGCACACATCCCACCCCATCCCCAACAAGCCACTTCACATTTCCTGAATGTAAGCAGATGAGAAACTAACATAAGGGATGAAAGCTCCTTTGTCTGAACTATCAGGTGGAAGCACATCTGCACCTCCGACCTCGGAATTGCATGTGCCTGGCACCCCCTGACAGATACTATAGCAGCTGATGTCGACTCCCACACTACGCACAGCCCGATGAAAGACCAACGTATACACACCCCACACACAGAAGTCCTTGCTCGAAGTTATCTTGCATGGAATGGCCTTCACACTTACTCCCACACCATCCCAGGCGTACAACCGTTGCACACTAAAACAACTCATTGATCTGAGCTGTGGCATTTCATCCACAGAACTGGCGCAGGTCAGAACAGTGCCGCTTCAACCAGAGCCACTAACGCAATGGCAGAACATCCCGGACACATGCACAACCCCTGTCACGTGGAACTGTACCGTGCACATATGCTGCATTTACTGGGGGTACTGCCATTGGCAGTGCTGTGGATCAGTTACCGGCTAAGCTTCCGCCTTGCCAACGTCACCTGCGTTCAGCCTGTGTTGCATTGTCGATCGAGCATATTCAAGTGGTCCGTGGATGTCTGCCTATCCAACAGGACGGTAGCTGAACTGAATTTTGACATGTGTGTGCGCCCCCTGTTGGCCCACGACCAGGAGTGTCACCGTGATACCCGTTTAATGGATGCCTTGATACTTGGTATACATGCTGGTAGCTGGACCTGGGAGATTGCACAACTCCTCGTGTGCAGTGACCACATTGAACCGATCCCCCACTGGGCTGTAGTGCTAATTGGTGAAAGGGGGTGGACGCAGCACATCTGTCCGGACCTGCTAATGGATGGCCTCGCCGTCCTGTTTGATGAAGTCGACAGCAAGCTCATGTTGGAAATGATAGCCTACGAAGCTGCAATTGCTTTTATGGATGAGTAACTACGTACCTGCAGCCACAACAGATTGGAACCCATTGCACATGTCCCAACACCTTGTTACATCTTGGAGATCTGATCACATATCCCACGAAAACAGTGGACCTGGCTGCATTCGCCTGGACTCCGAATACATGAGCAGACAACAACGCCGAACAATACACACCTGTGGAAGGTGAGGCACTCCCCCGGAGTGGTCAGTGGCGCTTGGCAACGTTCCTCATTGTGACATACTGCTGCATTGGTCTGCATGTTGTGGCACTAATCTTGCCCGTACTGACACGCATATGCTAATAAAGTCTACGCACCTTCACTTGTATTCAACTGTGATGAATGTTGGTTTGAATGACAATGTGTGTCTCACTGCCTATCTGGGTCACGGCCAAACATGCGCACAGATAGCATTACCCAGGGAGTACCTTTTTGTGGTATCACTGTGTTAACCTTCACTCACCTGAAATCCAGGGGTTCCAGTTGAGAGATGAGAAGCTAGTTTTCCGATGCCCCCTAGCACCTAGGTCCTCCGAAACTGTGTGTGTAATACAGTCTGGATTCGTAGGTTTCTGGGGGAAGGGGAAAGAGGGACAAAATAACCAAAAGATAAAATAAAGGAACACACGTCACTTTCCACGTCTGCCCAAGAGCTTCTGTTGCGAATCCTTTAGTGGATCCTTCCTACAAAACAAATAAGAATAATTGTCGTGCAATTTACCTGCTTAACATGACTTCTAAATAAGCACAATACCAACATACGTTTCTACTACTCTAGTACCTTTGCGCTTACTGTATGTCTCCCATGCGATGCTAAAGATGAATTAAGGTGCTAGCTTCCCTTTACTGTGGAAACAAGAAAACGTTAGCCCAGAAACACTCTTTTCATACATACACAAATGAGCCTCTTGTCTGTTTGACTACTCACTTAATATTGGGTCCTTATGACACCTTAACAATAATGTCTTTCACACAAGAAATGAATACATTGACTCCCTTGTAATGATCGCAATGATTGAAAGCACAGAGATCCTTTGCCAACTCTGTTGTAATCGTTGCGTTCTTTCTTTCTTGTATCATGTAGGCGAGAAATGAAGATTATGGCAGGGAAAGTGTCAACAAAGATAAGTTCTTCTTTTGTTTAACTTGTTCTGCATGCATGCGTGCGCGCGCGCTCCGCAAGCGGAACGATCTTACTTGTGAGTATTTCTCTTCTTCTTCTCTTTTGTCTTGCTGCAGGATGAAGGAAGAAAAGACCGGGAGCAGGGAACTGACGCCGGACAGGAAATGGTGACGGAAGAGGAGTCGAGTCTTCGATGCGGTGAAGAGCAGCGGAAACAGGAAGAAAACCGGAAGTCCGAAAACGGAACCATAGAGTTGTTGCTTCGTCGGAAGACTTCAGGTGAGTGGAGTTGCTGGATAGCGATGAAACGAACACAAGCGCGAGTAAGTGGGAGCGGCAGTCTTATATAGACGAGGAAGGGTGGGGTTGCTTTTCACGTTGTAGAGTCACGTTTCAGCAGCTGCTGAAAGCAACGTGCGCGCTTAAGGACTTGCGCCTGTTCTGGTGGTTCGAGTCTGGTTAACCCTTTAACAACATGTAAAGGGATGCTCAATGAGATGCAGGCAAGCATAATTATCTTAACAACCCAAAGCCTGCGAAACACTAGCAGAGATCCTAAGGCAAATAGAAATACCATGATGTATTGCACCAAAACATAAGGTTGATAAGACCTCAGAATAAACCTGACCTGTTGACCACAGTTTGATCAAGAGTATTCTACTGTGAGTTACCACCTGGTCAAACATTACCTTACTAATCACGGGGGGTGGGGGGGAAGCATCGGAGGGCTATTATGATGGCTGAGCCCTACAAACCCCAACAGTCGCTCCCCTCAAAGGCGTCCCTACCGGACGGGGTTTGTGTGGATTTCTGAGGTAAAAGGCTCTGATTAACCGAGGAGCGTGCACCATTGAAGCAGGTTCCCAAGAGTTTTCCTCGGCCGGGTAACCCTTCCAAGAAATCAAATAGTGTAATTTTCCTTGTAATCGTTTGGCATCTAAAATCGTTTGAACCTCATACTCTAAGTGGTCATCAATAACTATAGGAGGAGGAGGGGGCTCTTGTCTCGTAAGAGGATTGTAGGCTTTTAACAATGATACATGGAATGTGGGATGCACAGAATATTCTGGGGGTAACTGCAGTTTCACTGATACTGGGGTCAATATTTGGATGATGGCAAAAGGTCCAATATATTTGGGCTGCAACTTTCTAGGACCTGCTACCTGTAGATTCTTAGTGGAAAGCCATACCTTGTCTCCTACTTTGAAATTTGGGGCTGGTAGTCTATGTTTATCCGCTTGAGTCTTCATTTGTTCTTTATACTTAGTTAAGTGTCTTACTGCTCTTGCCTGTATGTCTAAAATGTTGTGCAATCGATCTGTAACTGCTGGTAGACAAGACTGTTCAACAGACAGAGGTAATGACTTGGGATGGAAACCTTGTAAGAAGTAAAACGGGGAACATTGTGTGGCCACATGAATGCTATTGTTATAACAGAATTCAGCTAAAGCTAGAGCTTTGTCCCAGTGACTGGTGAATTCCACCATTAAACATCTTAAGGTTTGTAATAAAGTCTGGTTCGCTCGTTCGGTCTGGCCATCGGTTTCTGGGTGGAAAGCCGTGGACAGAGCTACTTTTACCTTTAATAAATCACAAAAATGTTTCCAGAATTTTGACACGAATTGACTCCCTCTGTCCGAAACGATCTTATTCGGCAAGCCATGCAACTTTACAATGTGTGATAGAAAAATATGACTAAACTCAATTGCAGATGGGAGTTTTGGTAAAGGAACAAAATGAGCCATCTTGGACAGATAATCCACCACCACCAAAATTACTGTGTGACCACCTGACACCGGAAGTCCAGTAATGAAGTCCACACTTATAGTGTGCCAAGGGTGAGGGGGCACAGGCAAGGGTTGAAGCAAACCAGTAGGAGAGCTGTGGGAAGATTTATTAGTGGCACAAACCGTACAGGCAGCTACAAATTCTTTAACGTCCTTCACCAAGGTAGGCCACCAAAAGTGTTTCCTGCAGTTATCTAAAGTTTTCTGAGCTCCTGGATGCCCAGCTAAAGGTGAATCATGATTCCACTGCATAACCTTCTGTTGTAAATCTGCGCTGGGGATGTATAATAAATTATCATGGTAGAACAGGCCTTGTTGAAGGGAATTTTTTGGGTCCTTTAACCACTCTTTCACTTGCTCGTCTAAATGTAGTTGCCTAATCTGCGCCATAAAATCAGGGGAAATCAAAGGTGCTACTATTTTCTCTGATGGGATGATAGAGGGACTTTCTGTCTCTTTCTTAGATTTATTAGTATGTCCGTACCGAGATAACAGATCCGATAACACTTGTTTGGTTCCTGGTCTGAAAGTGATCACAAAATCAAAAGAACTAAAGAAGTTCAGCCAGCGCATCTGACGAGGAGTGAGAGCTTTCACTGAACTAAAAAATTGTAAATTTTTATGGTCACTAAAAATCGTAACCGGAAATTTGGCTCCCATCAAATGATGACGCCATTCAGTAAATACCAGTTTGATTGCCAATAATTCTCTTTCCATAACAGTGTAATTCTGTTCGGCTGGAAGTAGCTTTTTTGAATAGAAAGCCACTGGGTGCAACTGACCATCTTGTTCATCCCGTTGTGAGAGAACCCCTCCCACAGCTATCTGTGAAGCGTCAGCTTCCACAAAAAAGGGTACATCTGGATTAGGATGCCTAAGGACAGGTGCTGAGGTAAATTTTTCCTTTAAGAGTTGGAAGGCCTGTGAGGCCTCTTTAGACCAGTCAAATGGGTGTCCTTTCTTTAACAGTCTTGTGATGGGAACCATTGTTTCTGCAAATTGAGGGATGAAGCGTCTGTAAAAATTAGCAAAACCCAACACCCGTTGAACCTCTTTAACCGAAGCTGGCTCTGGCCAATCTAAAATAGCACTAACTTTTTTCTTGTCCATCGAAATGCCTTTTGGCGAAAGACAATAACCAAGAAATTCCACCTGTCTAGTACTAAACACACATTTCTCAAGTTTTACAAAAAGGTGATTATCCAGTAATTTTGCTAGCACGGCCTTAACCTGTTGAGTATGTTCAGTCTCGTTCTTGGAGTAAATCAGAATATCGTCAATATACACGATAACACATATATCCAAAAATTCGTTCAAAACTTCATTAATAAAGAACTGAAAGGCGGCGGGGGCGTTGCACAAGCCAAAGGGCATGACGGTGTATTCAAACAACCCAAATTTGGTTCTGAAAGCCGTCTTCCACTCATCATGCTCCTTGACTCGCACAAGATGATATGCCCCTCGCAGGTCTAACTTGGTGTAGATTGTTGAATCTCTCAGCTGGTCTAACAATACCGGTATCAGTGGTAGAGGATACTTATTCTTTATAGTGATTTTATTCAAACCTCGATAGTCAAGGCAAGCTCTCAAGCCGCCATCCCGTTTAGGGATAAAAAATAAAGGCGAGGAGGCAGGGGATGTGGAATGTCGGATAAAACCCAATTCCAGAAGTTCATCCAAATAAGATCTTAGATATTTCGTCTCTTGTTCTGATAGCGCATATACCCTGCTGTTTGGAAGAGGAGCTCCTGGTAACAAGTCTATGCGACAATCATATGGTCTGTGAGGTGGTAATGCAGTGGCTTTGATAGGGTCAAAGACATCTGCAAACTCCTGATATTCAAAAGGAATGAGATCAGAAGTGACTAATGAGTTTGCACAATGAACAATGGTTTCAAACTCCTGATGAGCCACTTGATAACATTGGGCCTTGCAAAACACCGAGTTCAGTGTTACTGTTCTGGACACCCAATTTATTATTGGATTATGTGCGGTAAGCCAAGGAACTCCCAAAATTACACCAAAAGCAGGGGTATCAATAAGATCAAAACTAATGGACTCAGTATGTCCATTTTGACAGACCATGATTATAGGCTCTGTTTGATGGGTTATGTTTCCTGAAGACAGAGACGTGCCATCTACAGCACATACCGGTTCTGGTTGTTCTTTAAGTATAGTGGGTATCTGAAGCTTCCGGGCCAGCTGATTATCTACAAAATTTCCAGTTGCTCCTGAATCCAATAGAACAGACACAGTGTGTCTCAGTTGAGCATTTAAGATTAAGATAACTTGAATCATAAAATGTTTTGGTATTCGGGGTACAAACTTAAATCGAGGTTGGGAGATCTTGTTCAGATGCTGCCTCGTGCAAGTGATCTCCTTCCTTGACGAGTTACCTAGTTTTCCTGCTCTGACGGGATCTTTGCTGCAAGGCTAACTTTCTTAGGGGTTTTTGGTTTAGAAGGGCAGTCTCTTGCAAAATGCCCTGAGCGACCACAATAAAGACACAGATTTAGTTTTCTACGTCGTTCCTTTTCTTCAGGGGTAAGTGGGCCCTTAATAGTGCCTAACTGCATGGGCTCAGAATCTGTTTGTTTAACTTCTGTTTCCCTCTTTTCAGACTTCGCCCATGACCACCTACTTTCCACTCTGGTTTTGTCGCCCTTTCTTTCTCCTAACCTATGGTCTAGTTTTACCACCAGATCCACAAAATCGGCATAATCGTTGGGGAGGTCCACTATATGGGCTAGTGCATCCTTCAACTCGTCACGTAACCCACGATAAAATAACGATATACGTTTTTCTTCTGGCCATTGGGTTTCTGTTAAGAGTCGGTTGAAATGTGTTAGATATGTCAAAAGATCTTTACCGGATTGTTTTAAATTAAGCAGCTCATTATCGCTAGCTTGTACATAAGTATGTTTAGCAAACAATTTGGTCATAGTCTGTTTAAATAATGTCCAGTTATACAGCACAGGGTCGTTCCTATCTATATAAGGTATTGACCAATTAGCAGCAGTGCCTCCCAAGTATGAAAGCACAAATGCCACTTTGGCTGCGTCAGATGTAAAAGCCTGAGGTTTACACATGAAATGTAATTGACATTGACTAATAAAAATGTTATACTTGGCACTATCGCCCAAAAACCTTTCAGGGGCTGACAATGGCACGGCCGGCGGAACTGCAACTGTAACCTGTATGGGCGTCGCACTTTCATCACTTGTCCTAAAACTATTTGCGTTTCTTGACTTGTTCCCTGTCTCAAAGGATGTGGCAAAGGGCGGAAAGGTTGTACTCGGCCAAGCTGAATCCCTCGGTTTAAATCGTATTACCTCTTGACGCAAATCTAGATTTTCTTGTTTTAACTTTTCCATTTCCAATTGCATCTTCTGCACTAATTCAGGCAGCGTTCTATTGGTTTCAGTATCTTCAAATAAGGCTTGCGCCAAGTCATGGGTACTGATATGATCTCTGTCGGGATCCATCTCTCAAATAGAACTAAATGTTGTGAAGGCTTGTGTTTCTGTTAACCTTCACTCACCTGAAATCCAGGGGTTCCAGTTGAGAGATGAGAAGCTAGTTTTCCGATGCCCCCTAGCACCTAGGTCCTCTGAAACTGTGTGTGTAATACAGTCTGGATTCGTAGGTTTCTGGGGGGAAGGGGAAAAAGGGACAAAATAACCAAAAGATAAAATAAAGGAACACACGTCACTTTCCACGTCTGCCCAAGAGCTTCTGTTGCGAATCCTTTAGTGGATCCTTCCTACAAAACAAATAAGAATAATTGTCGTGCAATTTACCTGCTTAACATGACTTCTAAATAAGCACAATACCAACATACGTTTCTACTACTCTAGTACCTTTGCTCTTACTGTATGTCTCCCATGCGATGCTAAAGATGAATTAAGGTGCTAGCTTCCCTTTACTGTGGAAACAAGAAAACATTAGCCCAGAAACACTCTTTTCATACATACACAAATGAGCCTCTTGTCTGTTTGACTACTCACTTAATATCGGGTCCTTATGACACCTTAACAATAATGTCTTTCACACAAGAAATGAATACAATGACTCCCTTGTAATGATCGCAATGATTGAAAGCACAGAGATCCTTTGCCAACTCTGTTGTAATCGTTGCGTTCTTTCTTTCTTGTATCATGTAGGCGAGAAATGAAGATTATGGCAGGGAAAGTGTCAACAAAGATAAGTTCTTCTTTTGTTTAACTTGTTCTGCATGCATGCGTGCGCGCGCGCTCCGCAAGCGGAACGATCTTACTTGTAAGTATTTCTCTTCTTCTTCTCTTTTGTCTTGCTGCAGGATGAAGGAAGAAAAGACCGGGAGCAGGGAACTGACGCCGGACAGGAAATGGTGACGGAAGAGGAGTCGAGTCTTCGATGCGGTGAAGAGCAGCGGAAACAGGAAGAAAACCGGAAGTCCGAAAACGGAACCATAGAGTTGTTGCTTCGTCGGAAGACTTCAGGTGAGTGGAGTTGCTGGATAGCGATGAAACGAACACAAGCGCGAGTAAGTGGGAGCGGCAGTCTTATATAGACGAGGAAGGGTGGGGTTGCTTTTCACGTTGTAGAGTCACGTTTCAGCAGTTGCTGAAAGCAACGTGCGCGCTTAAGGACTCGCGCCTGTTCTGGTGGTTCGAGTCTGGTTAACCCTTTAACAATGTGTAAAGTGATGCTCAATGAGATGCAGGCAAGCATAATTATCTTAACAACCCAAAGCCTGCGAAACACTAGCAGAGATCCTAAGGCAAATAGAAATACCATGATGTATTGCACCAAAACATAAGGTTGATAAGACCTCAGAATAAACCTGACCTGTTGACCACAGTTTGATCAAGAGTATTCTACTGTGAGTTACCACCTGGTCAAACATTACCTTACTAATCACGGGGGGTGGGGGGGAAGCATCGGAGGGCTATTATGATGGCTGAGCCCTACAAACCCCAACACACTGTCCCTACATTCATCCATACTTTCATACTTAATTGAGCATAGCCATGACACATCTGTGTGAATTAGAATGTTTTATTCACATTCAGTGGAGTGTTTAAGCTGGACAAGTACAGGGCCATGCAAACCTCACTTTGCAATGTTGCCCCGTGGAGGGCCAGCCGGAGTCCTTTAGAGATTGACAAGTTCATCGGGAGTGGAAGACTTCAGTCCGCAGTGTGCTTGCTGTGTCATTGGTAACCAAACCAAATATGGCAGTCCATGTTGAGGTCCAAGGTGAGTGTCGCTGAGTGTATCGGGGGACAGTGGAAGGTGTTATTCCAGGGCATGATGCAGAGGGCAGAACCAAGCTGAAACAGGCCATATGGCAGAGATGAATGCTACCACTTCATTCTTACCACAAAGCCCGATTCATCAACATCTCCGTCCTCTGATGTGTCCGGTGCCTCACAAGCGGGTGGTGGTGTTTTGTCTGCATCACTGTGTGGCAGTGACACATCAGGGGCCGGAGGTGGAATGTCTGCCATAGTGTGTGGCACTGATACTTCAGGGGGCGGAGATGTGGATGGAGTAGTAGCAGCAGCATTCATCCGCGCCAGGCCTTGTGGTGGCAATGTCATGAAGAGGATCTGCAGGGCATGGAGGATCACAGCTACATCTGACTGGTGTGCAGCCATGGCAAACATTCTTTCCGCCTGCATCCGCTCCAAGCTCTCCATCATTCTCCTTATGTGTCCCAACTCCCGGCTGACATCGCTGGAGCCACTCTGACTAGACAGTTGTTCTTGGCTCAGAGTCATGACTCCAGCGATGTCAGCCATGGATTGTTGGAGAGCATGGAGCGGACAGTGGGTGTCTGTTAGGGACTGTAAGTCGTCGCTGATGAGACTTAGACACCCCCGTATGGCATCTAGTTTGGCTGACATGAGTTCGGACCCCACCCGCAGCTGGTCAGCCATCTTCTCCTGGCACCCGAACACACGGCATTGGTATGCCATGTGTTGGTCGTGGGGGTCCTGGGAGACAGCCGTGGTGGTGGGTGCTTCCTGCTGTGTGGTCTGTGCAGGGGGTGGGGTCTCATCGATGCAGCTGGGCTGCCCTGCTGCTGGAGGTGGGGTGCCAGAGCTGTCCATGAGCTGTTGGAGGGCATCGGTGTAGATGATGGTGTGGTCCTCTTCATCATCAGTGCTGTGTTGTTGGGTCTGCTCTGCAGGAGGTGTTGATTCTCCCTCTGCAATGTGCAGGGGAGATGCAGATTGACATTGTGTTCACATATATGTTCACGCATTGTACAAGTTTACATACAGACTACATGACAATGTACATTGTGACTGTTTGTGACTGTTTGTGATGCCAATTTGATGCGGGACAGTTGACATTTCTGCACCATCAGGGATGTGAGGGTGTACTTGTTCCGTTCAAAAACCTTTATTTCGGTCACTAGGACCATAAAAGTATACAAAGATCGGTAAAACTACATTCTGGATTTAAAACATTCCAACCTGGAAATAAAACCACTTCCATTAGAAGAGTTATGGATACATGTACTTGTACATTATCATCTCACAGTTTCCTGCTATGCCACATGCGAATGGCCATTTTCTACACACAAGCGGCAGCAGTTGTGTCCTCTGTTCTGTTGTGTGAATGTTGCAGTTTGTACCACATTGCTGTCAATGTTGAGGTGCTCTGATTCTTATGTGTGTGTGCTGCATTTTGGGTGAGTTGCCCCTTCAGCTCTGATTTTGCTGGCCCTTATCCCTTTCAGGCGGTGTGCCTTTCACTTCTGTGCTTATACAGTGCTGAGATTTTGCGGACTTGGGTAAATTGGTCTCTTGTTCGGAGTTGTGACTCTTGGGCATGGTTTGTCCGCAGATGTGCTATACTTAATTGTGCATGTGTGCCACTGTGCCCATCTCCCCCCGTCCCCTCAGTCCCTGGTCGTTACTCACCCTGTTGCTGTTGGGTCAGGTCATGTTGTGCAGTGTCCGGTCCCCTAAATCCCGCCACCGTCTCCCCAATGATGGTCCCAGGCTGGTCCTCCGTGGGGCTTGTGGGGTTCTGGTTGTCCTCTGTACTTGCTCCGGCTACCTCCATGGTGCTTCGCGGTTGTTTGTATCTCGGTTGTGTTTTTGTTTGCCGCTTTTATAGTGGTTTTCCCCACCTGACTTGTGTGACTTGCAGGCCTGGCACTGCTTATCGCGGAATTTTTTATCGCAGTTGGGCACATCGCAACTTTTTTCACGTTCGGGTTTAGATTTTTATCACCGTTCAGGTAATTTTATCGCGGACATTTGACGCGTTGTCGGGTGCATAATTCAGTGATTTAGAGATGTATGATATATTCAACATATCAGAATCCTCCTTAGTTTACCCTCAACTCTAATTTAGCACTCAATAACTCAAAGAAATTTTTCTTGATTAGAAATGTTACATAAAATGTCCCCACTCTTTCTATCAGGATGGGTGTGAATTTATGCCACATAGATGAACTATGTAATTTTGCAATCAAACACCTTTTCTTTTTTTTTTAAAGAATTTGATAAAACGACCCCAAAGATTTCTGAACAGACAATGTGCAGTAAATTAGCATTGTGTAGTATAATAATGAATTGAAACAGCGAAAAAAGTGCTAATTTGTCAAGTCTGTGCTCAACGGCTCAGTAGAAACGTTTCTTACTTTGTAAAATTTTAGCATTTTTTTTCCATTCGAGATTGAAATCCTAAATTTGATCTCTCATAAACTAATTTTATATAGTTTTAAAAACTGAAGTTAACAACAAAAACTTTTAGCTATACCCAAATCGGCCAATATCTCCTTTCAGTTGGTAATCGTGGTCGATCTAAGCTCTAAGAATTTTAATAATTTCAAGCAGATTTTACTATTGGATAGTTGAATATATCCCAGCCAGTTGATATGTCCAAGCGTCTAGCCATCATTTCCTTAATGAAAAAAAGATAGTTGGCCATTTTTGCTCTGAAATCAGGGACAACAAACTGCAAGGAGTTTAGGGTGATTACTGCACACTCATAGCAATACCCATTGAGCATTACCTTCTCTGGGTCTGAGTCATAAAGATTTTGCTCTGACTTACTCTTGTAGTAGCCTGCCTTAATCCTGAATTCCAACCAGGAGCATTCCTGGCTTTCAGCAGTAAGCCAACAGTAATACAATAGTTACACACAACCACTTATTGTAAAAAGTCCAGTTCTGAACATAGACATCCGATTACTTCTGACCTAAAATAGAATTTAGAGGTATAAATCATCAGAGGTTGCTTTGAAGAGACACAAGCTGTCTTAATGGGAAAATGAAAATGCTCATCTTTGTCCCAGAACCCTGTATGTATATCAAGATTGTTGGTTATTCAATAATACAAGATTAGTACAGTTGTTGTAGTGTTGGGAGGGGGCAATCATTCCTGGTAGAAGGCACACCATGATGCTGGTAGTGGAGTAATCTGCATACTTTCTCGGAACAAATAACATTCTTTTAAAATGTCTCTCCTATGTCAGCGGGCTTTGCCCTCTAACACTTTTTTTTTTACATGGGGCAAATGGCCACTGATAATTGACCAGTTTCATGGTCATTATAGTTACAATTTTCCATCATAATTTGTTTTATTATGTGAATGTATTGAGAAAGAGGTGGCTGTTTATAGTGGATTAAAGAATGTCTCAAATCGTTAGGTGATAGGAGGACAATCATTGTACTGTGATCTGAATGCAGAAACCAGTTTCTCTGAAAATGTTCAGACTAAATGAGAAAGACTCAAGTGTTGCCAGCAGAGTTTGATATCTTGCTAAACACATTGCTGGTCGGAAAAGAAAAAAGATGGCTGGCTATTGATCTCACAAACACCTAACGTTATGGCATTGTTATGCAAATCATATGCCCAGGAAGATGCTTTGCAGTTGAGAAGAAACACAATGGCATCAGGATTCTGTATTGCTAGTTTATATAATTTTCATCTAAAAGGTGAAGAGAACTCACTGTTCAACAGAAAGTGTCGTGCAACAATAGATGTGTTTTTAACACCGATTCGGGATGTATTCATAGTGTCCTAATCTGCCATTTTATTAACTTCTGTTTTGTTGACATATTTCCCAGAATGACCAGACCTTGTTTTAAACTTTATTAATGCAAATACTCAGTTATCTTAGAATAAGTTGGTGACAAATAACCCTATCATTGTTAAAACGTGCATTAAAAAACCTCTTTGTAATAGGTAGTGATAGCAATAGAACACATAGAGGGAAATACAGTTTACGCATTCCACAGTTCTCCGTTCAGCATCAAATAAATTTACGCCCAGGGGAACATGAACAAAAAATGTTTTATAGGCGGAAGGATTGCTTAGGCCATAAAGATCATGTATCACTTGCTGGCTCTTGGAGAGAGGTTTGAGGTGGTTCCGGTTGACAATATTCACATTATTTTGAGGGGAGATATTGTTATGGTGATTTTCTTCAACAATCATTTTCTTCAACTAGTATTTTTAATAGAGTCTTAACAGAAAATTACATTTTATTTCTTTTACATTTTCAGACAACCTACACTGTAAAGTGTTCTTTTAACTCAAATATTGAGTTAAATATTAGACTAAGACCAGGTTTGTATTGTCTTTCAATGCCACATTCGGGGCTGGTCTTAATTTTTGATGCAAGCTTTTCTACAAGTTTGAAGATATATTCAGTGGAGAGGTAATGGAGCCTAATTGGTTTCAAATAATGCAACTTGGATGAAGCCATGCGACGAGGCACTTGATGATAGAAAGAGCGCATTACAATACCCCTACAAATGATTAGTGTGCTGTGTTCACAGGTAATGTAGACATGTCTGTTTTTTGTGATGTAACTCAAAAATTAGGACATTTTTGCAAGACTCAACCATTGTATGCAAGTTAATTAACCCCACATATATTCAAAACAAAGCACCAATCCTCCACATATTAGTAATTGGGTTTCCTTGATCTGTGTGTGGACCTGTGTCACCTTACGAGACTTTCTTGTTGCCTGTAATATTAATTATTGACCTGAGAAACACACTGATAATGCCTCTGTCCTAATAACGGCCCATTGATATTTTCGGCTAGGTCGAAAAGTTACCTACATTTAAATGGTCCAAAAAGAATCTCATGATGCTTTATCAGAAGTATTACACCCCAAAACATTTGTGATATGCAATAAAGATATATTTCCCATTTGTCCATATAATTTAAGACTAAATCGCTTTTTTCTTTAAACTGTCAATGCCCAATTATGTCATTTATGTATGTTTGAACTGAGCACTGCACCATCCACACTGCACCAGTATCCTGTGCCATTGTATACTTTATGTGTCTTTCATTGAATCCAAATGTGTATGTTAAATTTGTTTCTATGTTTTCAGCAATTCGCTTATTTTTGAAAACGTGCTAAATGAAACATAAAATGTTTTTTATGTAAATGTGTGGAACACAATTATAAAGGTGAACTATCGTTCCTTCTTACCTACTAATAGAACTAGGGGGCATATTAGCAAGACCCACGTTCAAATTATCGCCGTTTTAGCGGCATGAAACTGCCGCTAAAACGATGATAATGGGCTTGCTAATATGCGTTATGGAATTCCAATAGAAGCCCAGGTTAGATGTCCTGCACATCTAACCTGGGCTTCTATTGGAATTCTATAACGCATATTAGCAAGCCCATTATCATCGTTTTAGCGGCAGTTTCCTGCCGCTAAAACGGCGATAATTTTAACGTGGGTCTTGCTAATATGCCCCCAGGTTTCTCTACTAATTGGGTTATCCCTTTTCAGTAGATACATTATTTGTCAATGTAAGGAAAGCACTTGGTAATACAGAAACAACTCTACCGTCGCTCTGGACATAATATACGGATAAAGTACCCCCTGCAGAACATTATAAGGATATTGCAAGTCACAGAGGAGTTCCATAAGCATGTAGAGGAACGGGCAGAAGGCCGAGTTCCTTTATAAGGATATGGAACTCCGAGGTGACTTGCAAAAGATTTATCATGTGGGTCAAGGGGTACATTATTCCATATCATACATGGTTACATCATCACCATTCCCACAAATCACTTAGAACCTTGGTGCTTAGTTCTTTCATATGAAACAGCTAGCATTTTTGCAAACATGAGGAATAAAATAAAACCTCTAGTGCAAAATTAAACATATCAAAAAACAGATATTTGTTGCAAACAGATAAAATCTGTTCAATACAAGTCAGTTTAAAATACAAACGCTGCAGTAGCTTGGAATGTGTACAAACATGCAGAAAGATTCTAGCTTTTCTTTAGCTAAGAAGTGCAAAACATAAACATATTCTCTCAACTTGTCATTGTAACAGCGGCAGCTCCTCCGCTAAGGCAGAGGAGCATCGCCCCACTGCTGTCAGAGCATTATAAAATGAAAAATAAAATGATAATAACAAAAGTTATTATAATTTTATTAGTATCTTCTAGCCAGGTTAAGGATGGGGCAGGGTGAAGGAGTGGTTGCTGCTGCATGAAGTGTGAATGACGTTTTGGCCGGCTGTCTTGGGACAGCCAAACAGTCATGCGCACTTTGCATGTTCTCCACCGGGCTGTAATGCACAGCCTGGGTGGAGAACATGCACAGGCTGGCAGTCTCCATCTGAGCGTGAACCACAGTGCTCAGACCTATCACGAGGCTGCTGTCATGGTGACAGCAGCGTCATGATTGGCTTTGGGGAGATTGGGTGCTGCAGGGACCAGCAGAATATCGAGAATGAAGAAGAGGCTACGGCTGGTTACCGTCAACAAGCAGGTAGGACTTTTTTTTCCTAAATTTTCCTCCCCACCCCCACCACCGTTACCTACAAAGCCATCACTGCATTGCAAGCTACTAAGGTAGAGCAGAGGAAATAAAAGCAACGTTCCCTTTGTTGCCTTAAACAGCTGCTTCAAATATATTCTGTGACCTGACCTGCCTTTCACCTTGGCTGCTGGGAGCAGGCACTGAGACATCAGAACTTGACTGTAAAAGTCGATATCTGACATCTTAATCGGTGACTTTTTGCATCACAAGTACCGATTATAAAGAAATTAGAGACTGCTATTTATACAGGGATTAGAGAATCCCATGTATTATAACTGTTTTACGGCATACTCTGTTCAGTGGCGTAGCTAGTAGTCATGTTTAGTGTTATTCTTTGCAACATCCTTGAGGCTTCCTCAGTAGATGCTTCACAATAAAGTGTTACATGTGGCAAATTTGTTTGCCTAATGCTGGCAGTGTTTTTATGTACATGTGTGAGGCAAAACATGCTTAAACTATTAGCAGGTCCTCAAAGGATCAACATGTAAGCTTGAAAACACTGAGTGCATGCTGGAGAAATGGCAGTTGATAAATATATTGAGGATAGATAATTTGTGTAGAGTATTACGCAGCCAGTCATCAAAAGATGGCCTTTGACTATTGTTATGATATAGAGCCTTGCAAAAACTTTGTGTTGCATATCTTCAAATTTCGGCATTGGTCCAACTGCACCTAGGTGCTACTCAGCAGCGAGCTTAGGCCTACCAAGCCCCAGTAGCAGAGCGAGGTATGAATGTAAATGTACAGCATCTTTCCATTCAGCTGCCCACCACTAGAATACAATACTAAGCTGTTGTCAGGTGTCTTGAGGACTCAAAGCTAGAGTTTTCAGCAGCTCTTCAGAGCCCAAAGCAAAAAGCCAAATTAAAGGAAAATATTATCAGTACATAGGTAATGTGCACCAAGACGAAACTTATCAAATGTTGTCAGTGCATCCTGGAACTGGATACAATTGATCCCACTGCTGATAACCAATGTAAGAAATTGGGTTATTAGGATGTGAGACCTTCACAAGTAATAAGTCTGCAGTTATCTTTTTCACTGGGAATCAAGTATCCCATTTTAACACTTGACTATATCAGGGTAGTGAAACAGCCGTGTCCAAAGACTACTCAGGGCGGTAGTGTGGTCTAGTAATCCCAGTCCTCTGTTACGCAACAACAACATTTATTAAATCATTGCCCAGATGTTGTTTTTTCTTTTTAAAAGGAAAAGTACTTTTGTTACTCTTTGAGTAGGAAGTCAACACTGAGTTGGTGGAATATAAAGAATATCTCATGCAGTCAAAAATTACGAAACTGCAAAAAGATTTGAAACGCTTCTCGAAGGAGAAGGTATACCCCTATACGAATGAGGAATACATACAACAGAAACAGGCAGACATGAAACGGGCCCCTCAGTCAGGGAGGAGAGACTTGGACACCCAGAGCAGCAGTAGTGATGGGAGTGATTATGAGTCCTACCCACAGAGGAGGGGAAGAGGACGAGGTCCCCAGAGGGGGCCACATCCCTTTTTTCCAGCCCATTTCAAGGTTATATGAACCAGGGTTATGGATGGCCTGGGAAGATTTACCCTCAACAACAGGGCTACCAAAACCCCCAATTCCCACAGCCATTACCCCCTTTTTTAGGCAGAGGCAAGGGCAGAGGGAGACAGAAAGGGCAACAGAGAGTTACATGGGAGGACCTGGATCAGTTGGTGACCAGGAGCATGGCACAGAACTTTTTACCTGGCACGAGCAGGGAGGTTCACTAGTGGTAAACCTGTCAGGAACGCCATTGACCACATCACAAGATAAACTTTTAAACAAAGGATTAGGTTTCATCCCCACTAACATGCTTAACAGTTTTCAAATACAGCAGGAACTGGCAGCGTTCTTCAGAAACATTAGACTTAGAGTCTTTTTCAAAGGAAAGGAGGAGAGGGAGTCATGGACCGGTGACACTCCATTGAGTCCCAAATCATACTTTACTCCCCCTATTGCATCATTACCCTCTGAGGTGGCTACTTGTGAGCAGGCAGTGATCCATGATTTTGAGGCACTGAATGAACCACGGGGCCGCCCATTTATAAATCTGAACAACGACGAGAAGGAAGCCTTATAACAACTGAAAAATAACCCCATGTTGATAATAAAACCAGCAGACAAAGGGGGTGCCATTGTTATCCTGGAGAAAAAGATATACACAGATGAGTGTTTACATCTATTATCCGATCAGAGAAATGATAAGATCTTAATGAGGGACCCCTCCACAGAAATTATCAAGGAGATATGCTCCATGGTGGAAGAGGGCCTGGCTAATGATTGGATCTCTAAACCAGAGGCAGACTACCTCAACAAAGACCAACCTGTGACACCTTACTTTTACATACTCCCTAAAATACACAAACTAACACGCCCACCTCCAGGGAGACTTATTGTGTCAGGGGTTGGGTCCATTTTGGAACCCTTATCACAGTTTTGTGATTTCTATCTTTAACCCCTGGTGCAAATTATGAAAGCTTACTTACAGGACACTTTGGACATTTTAAAACTGATCAAAGATTTATAATTCGACCCCCAGAACGAATATCTGCTCGGCCTCGATATCGAGGCCTTGTACACGAACATCCCCCAAAGAGAAACTTTGAGAGTACTTGAGGACCTCCTATATGCTGAAGAATGGCTATACCAAACCCCCAGGTCCTTCATCTTGAACCTGGCTGAAATTGCTCTCACGAACAACTTCTTTGAATTTCGGGGCACTCCATATCTACAGACCCATGGGACGTCCATGATGGGGAGTACCTTCGCCCCGAGTCTGGCGGCCTGTGCGTGGGAGCTTTTGAGAACAAACACATTTATAACAAAGGAAACCCGTGATCCCTAAACATCAGACTATGGCTCAGATATATTGACGATGTCCTGGTGATATGGAGAGGTGATGGAGTAACGGTACAAACATTTCTGGAGTGGTTGAATGACCGCAATCCTTTGTTGCACTTCACGTCTACCATCACAAAAACAGAGTTACCATTTTTGGACTTGGTCATTGAACCAAGAGAGGAGGGCCCTCCACCCTTGTCTACCATAAACCCACAGGCAAGAATTCTCTTCTCTCTTTTGAGAGCTTTCATCCTAAATCTCTAAGAGAGAATTTACCAGTGGTACAATTCTTTCGCATCCGGCGCAGTTGCACAGACAGGATGGCCTTTAATGATGAAGCCACTCTTCTGACTAACAAACCCCATAATAGGGGATACCCTGTAAGAGTGGTCAAGCGAGCTAGAAAGAGAGCCCTGAACACCAACAGGGATAACATCCTGGAGAAAATGGAAAAACCACCAATGACAAATACTGTCTGTGTCACCACCTGCAACACAGCCTCACATCACATAAAACGGCTGATACTCCAGAACTGGCGTATATTGAACTCCAATGGCCTAGAGTTGGAGAAACCATTATTCTCCTTTATGAGAAGCACCAACTTGAAGGATCTACTGGTTCACACACGACCCACAGTGATAAAACCTAGCAGAACTCCGGGGAAAATGTATTTGTCCCCGGTTGTAGGACACACGAGATGTGGATCATGTGATGTCTGTCATCTGAAGAGGGACTCAAAAAGTGTGGATGTGAGTTTAGCTTACCCGTGGGAACAGAGGGTCCATACAAATTGTAATTCGGAGAATGTATTCTACCTGATTACATGCCTGTGTAACAAACAGTACATGGGCATGACGACCAGGAAGGCTAAAACTCGATTCATGGAACACAGAAGTACTATTAGATGCCAGAAATCCCACACTAAGTGCACCACACACTATTTAGAGCAAAACAATACAGTAAATGATATCTCATGGACTGTACTGAACAAACCCAGAATAAACCCATCCATAGGAGATAAGAAGAGAATACTCTTATTGAGGGAACATAAATGGGTGTAGAGACTCAAAAGCCATATGAAGGGATTGAATGATGATATCCCATGGAACACCCTGAACAGATAAAGTGTACATCTTCTTGGTTTACCTCTCTAGGGTGGGCTGGGGAGTCGATCTGCAACATACCAATATGATTTATGAGTTATTGTTTATGTTAATGCATGATTTCCCCAGTCTTACCCCTCTACAGAATAACCAAGGTTGTGGATCAAACTTCAGAGTTTTCTGGCTGGATGTATGATACAGACTTGAACAAGCTATTGGTACTTCAATAGATTGCCCCTGACGGACAGTTTTTACTTTTACATAATCACACTGATGCTACTGGCAGAATAGTATTTTACCTGATAACACGCTAGGGAATATGCACTTTTTAAACATATTGTAGCATGTGGCCATGACTAACAGATGTGAATACATTCACGTCCCCGGTTACCTCGAGCACCTACAATAGTTTTTCAATAAAGTTATTCTCACTCTTTACTTTTTTTTAAAAAATACACTCGCACTAGAGAGCTACTTACACACATGCGTTGACGTTATTAACGTCGCCATTACATGACCAGATCTCTTCCTGTCTTAGGAGACGAGAAGGAGACAGACCTGCTACCTATGCGGCGATGGTTGGAGAACATCCTGGCAGTACACCCACCTTGACGTAGTAAGGAGCAAGGGGTGGGGGTCCATGGGACGCAACTCTAACTATTCAGTAGTTGACCTGGGTGAGGGGTTTGGGTACACAGTGGTACCCGCACAACATGAATAGGATCCCTCCATCCGTATGGCAACCATGAGGGTTATATGCGCTGGTACTATTGGTAACAGGATGAATGAATGGAGTTAGCGCACATCTAATCTACACAATAATACAAGGAATCAAAATGTACGCTCGTATGCGTGCCAGCCAGCTCGAGGGTGCCAACCTCTCTATAAACACGGTATGCAAGTGAATGTTCACTTGAGTGCTGGATGCACAGCGTGTGAATACACTAATTCACTTAAACCTAATGGATAACACAAATTGAACTTTAATTTGTCACTACGAAATTTAAACACATATAATCTGTAAATTATGCATTTATATGTTAGCCTTTATTTGGCTTATTGTACACATGTTTTCAAAAAGGTCAACCGGAGTCGCCATATATAAAAAACAAAAGATAAACATAGGAACATGATGATTATATTCAAGTCAACATAAATTTCAAATCTTCTTTGGAAGATATGCCCAATGCATTTGGGGATTTAAAACATCCCTTCTTCAGGGGCCACTGTGGAAATACAAGCAAACCATCAGAGCTGGTATGGACAAAAATATGCATATCTTTGATGAACAACATACAGAAAAGGCAAGTGAACATGATAAGACTCTTAATGTGCTTACGCATGGCAACAGGAAAGATGTGCACTGATGTAGGTGGTAACGAACCCGATAGATGCCAAGAGACAGAGCATCAAGAAACAGGAAAGCAAGCCACCATAAAGTATAATCAACAGAGAAATTAGAGCAGTTGAAACACTGTTGGGGTGTCGCCCATTAAGTACTAAGAATATCCCGAAAGTCTAGTAAGTCACCTAGTGAAGTGAAAGAAGAAGTAACAAAAAACTTACATAGAATAGATAGTCAAGTTCCTCTCTGAGTAATGTTGCGAACAGTGTCACGATCAAAACTGCAAGCAGAGTATCAAACGCAATTAAACTACTGTGAAATCCGAAAGCAGATGCCTAAATTACTAATCTCAGGAACCTTATTACCTCTCTAAGAATCTGTAACAAGCATAGTACTGGATACTGAAGCCTCTCGCTGAACAACAACTTGTCAGTCGTGTAGTAATCTAAACGAAGACACCCTGTTTTAAAACCAGAGCAACAAGCAGCCATAAACTGAATAGACTTTAAATATAACGGTTAAATAACACAGAGCAATGCTAAGTTGTATAATGAAATACCTGCAAACAAGTAGAGAAAGTCCAAGTAGATCGGAATGTGCACCAAAACGCCAATGCGCTTCCGTGTAAATATCCTCCAGTTATAGAACAAACTGAAAAAACATGAGAACCCCTCATGAACACTGATAAGAGAGTCAAGCATACATTAAATACAGTGAGCTGACACATGACATAAACTCATCAGACTTCTGTGAAAACGCCTGGTCACTGCGGGACTCCTTCCTCCAAACGCTGCAAACAACCGAGAGCTGGGCGCCGAGTTTAAAAATACATCAACATCTTCAGAGTGGACGAAGGACTAAGCGTTGTCACCGCGTTCAACCTCCTGCAAAAATGAGCGCCATCTTGAAAGATACTGGGAACAGTCTGTTTACTATGACCTTATTTAAGGAACTGTGACACCAGTACACAGAGCTGGAAATTACCATCTCAACCTGGGTTAAAAGGCGATCTTTACACTAGATACCCATAATCTATCAAGTAGCTCTAGCTGATACACAGATTATAAACCATCTCTTTCAACTATATTGTGAAAATTCAAATAGGCATGAAGGGTATACCAATATGCAAGTGTAAAATAGACTGAGCAACCAGTGCTACACACCAGAATCAATGTTGCGGCTGGCACGGTCTATTCACTGCAGGTCCAAATTTTATGAGATTTCTCTGACTAATACACGGGTAATACAACAACTATCCCAACTATGGTGAAAAAATATGTTTTGTAGTGTATTTTGGAATTGATGATATGCAAATAAAATTTGGACCAAGCAACCAATACTCCAATTGGTAAGAAGAATGAGCAAAAAGCAACTATCTGAGCCCAAGTAGAAAGATAATTATGAAGCAAACTGGAGATACCAAACGGTATCTGAACCTAATGTAGGATAGACCAGGAAACCAATACTGTATAGATAGGATCTTGTGCGAATACATGCTGCCCATATCCTATCACTGCCAATAGTTGCACAGTGTGTCAGGCACAGTAACCTCAAGATGCAGGTACTGTGCTGTCCTTAGGTGCGATCATCCTGCCAGAGACGAGAGAAACAATAAGAGATGAAGAAGAGAAAAGAAGATGGAAAGTGCAAATCAACTATTGGTAACAGGTACATTTCCACTCGTTTTTTTGCAGCACAACGTTAATCTGTTTAAAGGTGTCCACGGTACGCTACTTGGCGTACACGTACTCCCACACAGCACTTCTTAGGATTCCTATTCACAGTCCATCCATATCTAGGGGTGATGGGCACATATACTGAAAACAGGAATATTTCCACTCTAATCCTGGCACGCTCTTATAGCAATCACCATCCTCACGATTTTGGGAGACTTCACAACATTGTCCATAGGTGTTTTAACTCTCCGCGGTTACATATATTTAGCAATTATGCTTGTTTTTAACACCTACATATATATGTGTGTTTGCTTCCTTCAAAGTTTGACTACAGGGGGTCACTCCCAACACCTCGCTATTTCTAGCGATTCGGTTTATGAAACTCGGTGAGTGATTTTCCTTTGCGCACCACCAGTGAGCGTGGACTGAGAATGCTTGAGCGGGTATGATGAAAAAGGCGTGCCCTGTGGGTGCTACTATGTGGACATTGCCACACGTTGAATGTGTTTGAACCCAACTTGGACAAAAGGCTAATAATTTATACCGAATGGTGACTACGAGCATTACTTGTGGTGCGTGGATTTGATGTAATGAAAAAGTATACGAGGGTTAGGTACTCCTTTCCCTGTAACCTATTTTTGGTTTCTTCTGGGTAATTGAGTTATAATTTCTGTCTCCTTTATTTGCTTATCCCACAGATTACAGAGTGTGTGTTTAATAGGGTATCCCTCAGTTGGAAGGATTTCCTTCCACAGATACCGGAGGTAGGATCAGAGAGTACCTCCTATTTGGGAACCGAAGTGTCCTGATGAATGCCGAAGTGACCTGTCACTGTGGGCACGATATTTACGGCAGAAACATGTCGACACCTTGGCAGTAAGGAGGGGTGAAGGAATCCTAATTTTCTCCTTTCACTACCACCCTTCACGTTTTTAAACCCTATCGGATGGCCCTGGAATACATTTTTGAGTGGGTACACATCTGAGCTAGTTTTAAATTTCACTGGCTGCACCTTTCTTCAGTGATTCCAAAATTTCATAGTTTGTATTGTCTTCCCCTCCCTTTTGCTCCACCAAATGCTTTGGTCTGCGCGGGGGTGTTAGTAGCACGCCCTATGAAGAAGCATGTCACAATCTTGTGAGTGAGGGCAGTTTTTTCACACTAAACAAGTCCCACTATTTTTATGTATACTTTCCTACTCCTTTGAGTGTGTTACACTCTTGTTACTGATCCAGCCCTAACAATAAAAATAATTCTCCTATTATACTTTGGTCATCCAGGTGCAACTATTCCTCTAACACACACACACTATATCCATATGACGGTGGGGCCCATAACACCGCATATACATTCACTTACTCATTTATTCCCTGGATTTCCTCCGTCTTTAACCTAGGAGAAAAACGATTTGCTGGAAGGAGACGGGATACCTCTTTTATCAAGTCATAATATTTCTCATTTGCTTTTAAGGTATTCCGCTCATTGGTCGATGGACCAACTAGTAGGAATCAGTTGATGGTGATTAAGACCAGCTCAATCACAATAAACTCTTTAACATTTCATTTTTAATCATTGAGCTAAAGAATCACTGAGTCTTTTGTTTCAAGAATAATAAAGTTTATATAAAGTTTTGAATGCAAGAAATGAGGTTAAGCTTATTATTCAGATCATTACATTTATCATCAATATAAGAATAATTTGAAATTGCAATGCATATTTATTAGACGGAAAATTAAGGTTATCATAATAAGAACTCTATAGATCAATCTATCTATCTATCTGGGGAAAGTCTAATAATTCTAATAAAAATCTATCAGGAAAAGTTCTCCTAAAGCAGCATCTTTATACTCAACTGGAAAAGGAAAATAACAGCAGCAGCATCAGCTCGTCAGCATCAGCAACCGCAACTTCTCCCATCTACAGCATCTAACTCACGCAGCATCTAACTTCTGCAGCATCTCCCGCAGCATTCTAACAGCATTCTAACCCCTCCCACCAAGAGTAGGTCTTCTTATACCCTAATTCTAGCTTACAGCATAAAATGTTTCTTCTTCATGGCGCGATTCTTTCTCATTGGTCAAAATTCAGGCCCATATACATTTTAATCAAACTTCCTGGTCTTAACCAGTTCCATGTGGAATGTCCATGCAAGCATCGTTTCCCACAGTTCATGCAATTGCTCATCCGTTTCGATCAGTCCAAATTGTATCTTTTTCTGTTACATTTTGTGTAAAACAGTTCCGTCTATTGATTCAGTCGGGCTTCTCACGCTTCTTGCTGATCATCTTGGCACACATCTGCTCAGAAGGGTCACAACAGCCTTGACCATACTTCCATCTTAGCCGCTCAGCATCAGCACGTGATCATCCCTTTTCCACAGCCTCTCGCCTCTATCACATGGTCCCCCGCTCATGCGTACTCTAACAACTGGCGGCCATTTTATATTGCTGCTCGACATTGTTGGTTATTTACTTAAACGAACATGTTTATTAATTATTTTACGAAAATATTAGGAGGTTTAAAAAAATTTCATTTACCCTGCTCCATCATTACTATCCATTAAATTGTAGATATATATATGAAGTATATGGAAATACCTTTGGTGACACCCTCCTATCATATTTAATCTCTGTGGTTTCTGAAACTAAACCACACAATTTCCCCCATGTCTACCATAAGTAACATTACAATATAAGAGAGTGAAATTATAAATAAGTCAGCCCTACTGACTTTGTCAGGGTATCACTACAACAATAGAAGCAACCACATGTTGCATTTTACCATTGAACCCCCATTCAAATCAACGACCACAGTACCAATATTGTAGTAAAAACATGGCATTGTCAACATTCATATTTATCAATAAAGTAGTATAAGAATTCGAAACATGTGCCTCTCTGCATCTTTCTTTAACTCTTGTTGGACTGCAATTGCAGCCATGGCATCACCTACTAGAGAGCCATCACTCTTTAGAATCAAAGAGCAAACACTACAACCTCGGGAGTACTTAAATTGAAAGCATATTCTCTCTAGGGTCAGGGATTCAATTCCCTGGGAGAGGAAGAATGAGTTACCAACATCATTCCTGGGGAGCTGCTGCACCTTCTACAGCCTCCCAAAGACATTTACAAAATGTTGGTGGTGCCTCTGCCAATTTGGGGTATCAAAAAAGTCAATTGACATGTAAATTAGCCCCATCCGGGGCATTATGAGGTGTTGCAGCCCACAAGCCTTGAATTTTTAATGACTGGCTTTGCTGCTATGCATTTCGTTCGCAGCCTTGTGCTGCAGGTATCTTTTAACTTAATTTTCTTTTTAAATCCTGGGTGCTCATGCTCACTGGGCACCAAGGTGAAGATGGGGTGGCACAAGAAGTTGACCTCTGGTACAGCGCATGGGAGCCAGCACATCTTCTGTTGCTCCTGCTGGTGGAGCATCTGGTTCCTCTGCTCTCTCTTGTGGTTGGAGTGGCAAAGTGGTGTTGGGCACTCCTGCTCCTAGACACAATCACAGGGGTGGCAACAAACGGTTGCGGTCCTGGGTGCCATCACTCCCCCGTGCATCATTTATGCATTGGGGTGCACACCTCTTGTCCATGTTGCCATCCCCGAGGCCCGGACTTCCTTGGGTGCCCATTTCATATGATTCCCCCAGGGCCACTATACCTGCTCGCCAAATATTGTTTATGTGCTACTCCCCCAAGGCAGCTCTTGGCTTTGTTCCTGGTAGAAAGAGAGCAGATCTCTCTCTCCCCTACTCCTGGAGTCCAGCAGCCTGCGAAGGAATCAATGTTTATTCCTTGCAACCCAGCTTACTTGCATCTTCGTGCATTCACCGTGACATCCTTCATCCTCATGCCTTCACCTGCAGCGTCCTGAGTTGGTCATTGAGCGCTGTACATGAAAGAAGCAAACAATAATGGTTACTACATTCAAGGCCCAACGTGTCACGGAGGTTAGAGCACTAACTTTTACAGTGATAGACAGTACAATCAGACATGTTTCATAACTATGATATTTGAACAGGATTTTTAGTCCACAACCACGATATTCAAACAAGATTTCTAGACCAGATAGAACTAATTCATTTTGTGCCAATGAGAATAATCCAAAGGGAGACAACCTCTGTTTTGTGACATTGAGAGAATACTCTTAAGAGAGTTAACCTTGTTTGGTGGCTTTTGGAACACTCCGAAGAGAGTTTTAGAGCAAACAAGAAGTAAGGATTGAATGCAGCAAGTTACTTGCCTGTAGGTACAGAAAACAGTTGAACCGTGCATTGTGTATGCCTAGTTTATGGATGTATTGTGTTTAAGGGTAATACAGCTCTCCTTGTTTACCAAGTGCAGATAATCACACCTCTTCACACTGAAGAGAAGCAGAGGCTTGAGCAAAGACCTGGTAAATCAGATCAAGAGATGGTCTCTCTCAGAAGATTTCCATAGCAGGGCATGAGATTAAGGATCTCAATCTTTTGCTTTCCTCCCAACCCCCCCTTCCCTTCTGGAGCACCATCTGACTAGAGGCCTTTTCCTCAGTCGTACTCTGCCCTACAGGAGAACGGAGGTCTTACATTGTCTCCATGGACAGGTACTCTAGGTGAGTGGTGTGATGCACACCCGGTGGATAAGTCCCTGCTTCGGGGTGGAGTCCCTGAGGCAGGAAAATAGATGCACTGGTCCGCAGAGTGATGGGACCCAGCAGGAAAATAGATGCACTGGTCTGCAGAGTGTGGAGACCCAGCATGGGGAGTGGGTTCCACGCAGGCCCTCTCCACATTTAAAATGAACAGTTGAGGATTTTGGCTACCCCCGGGGTCTTGGCCCTTCTAGTGGAAAATATAAGGAATCTCTGCAAGGTGCTACGCATCTGTTTTCCAATAGTTTTCTTCTTCACAGGGGCCAGACATCTCAGGTCCGTCTCTCTGGACCATTTGGACCAATTGTAACAAACCTGGGCTTGTTTTGATCCTTTTGACCAGCCCTAGGTGCCAGGAGCATGTTATCCAGGTTTCCTGGCCTCTAAATAGGGCATTCTTCATGGGGAGCTTGGTTTTATGGTCCCCTGCACAAGACCTGTCCTGTTCCTGGCTTCTTGTGCTCTTTTCCTGCTGGTGAAGGCAACTTACATAGCCCCTGTTCAGCCTCCAACAAATTACCCTCCCTGCTGCACTCCCAAGGTCCCAGAGACTCCTGGCTTCTTGAAGGACACCTGGGGATCGCCAGAGTCCAAGACAGGTCCAGAGAGACCATCCGGAATCCCCCACAGGTCTATTCAGCCAACTTTCACCATTCTGGTACATAGTGTGGGCCACCACCACTTGCCCTGGAGAGACACATCTTAGTCCTGGGGTTCAGCTTGAGTCCCAAAGTCCATCCATGTAGGGCATCGGGTGGGACCTCCTCCAAGCTGAGCATTCTTTCACTGTCAGCAATGCCAAGTCCAATGTGTTCTCAACTGTCTCTTCCTTGTGCACAAGCTTTTAGCTGAGATTGGGAAGTTCTAAAACCCAGGCACCCCTGGTCAATCCTAGGATACACATCATGCCTCCATCCCTTCCCCAACCCTCCTGCACAGCATTCCTGGACAAACCAATATGACAACTTCATTTTGTCTATAGAAAGAGCTCCCCTGAAAGTTCTGAATCTTCCCTTAATGACAGAGCTGCCTCATTCTTTGTGAATGCCACGAAACTCTGAAGTTTGCCCTGATCTTATCAATAATCCCTCAGCAAATTTCCAACTTTTCTCCAAAGCCGTTTTTGATGGCACATAAAACCTGGTAAATACAAAACATAAACGAGTGTATAGCATTTTTCCCAGTACAATTATGTGTGTGCCAATCACAATTAGCCCTAGCTAAACAAACTCCAGAACAATAGATGAACTCACTGCGAAATGCTGACCTTTAATTTCACTGAATATTCTGCTTACGCTTAAATTCCTTTGGTAATTTTGACTTGAAAAGATTGCCCTACTTATCCAGCATGTTAATTGTCCCTTGCATTTTAGCAAGCAATTGCACACTTTTATTATGTCTCATGTTGAGAGGCGGTTCAATTTTCTCCTGGTTTGATTGCCTTTGTGGGGCCCAGTGAGTGTAGATGAATGCGTGTTCTTAATTATTAAAATGCCGTTCAACTCCAAGTGCTCCAATTATAATCAAGAATTCACACACAATGTAGACATAACTTTAATTGCAGCACATCACAATAGCAATTTGTTCATGTCATACTAGACAAGAACTTGTCTTTTTCTCAGTCATCATTTACTGTGCATATGAAATGGGGGTCTGCATCCACGCTTTTCACAACGCCTGATCTCTTTGCCTGACTTGTATTGACATATGGAAATAGAGCCCCCTTTATTTGTGATGTATTTTGAAACGCAACTGAAGAGTGATTTGCGATTTTATTCTTAGAAATGTATAAATGCCTGCTGATTTCTCATCTCTGAAGTGCCAAGTTGCCAAGATTATGGCATGCTAAATTGATTGTTACTTTTGCACACAAGACTGTAAGGTGCTGGTTTTTTTTGTCTGAGAGATTTGGATTCAGGCCTGTACATTTGGAGATGTGAGTATGGCATGATATATTCAGGTATGACTCGTTTCTGAACGTGTGATCTAATAATAATAATAATAATAATAATAATGATCATAATCATAATGAGATTGAAGAAGAAGAAAAAGAAGTGCATCAATAAAATCAATTAGGATAGGGTGACCAGATTTTGAGAACTAAAAACTGGGACAGGCCAGAAATAAAAGTAGGACTAAAGTATTTAGTCTTACTTCTATTTCTGGCCTGTCCCGGTTTTTGTGTACCCTTGTAAATATGTGCCTATATATGTATAGGGTAATACAGTAGACTTGTAAATGTGAACATATATATATATATATATATATATTTTTAAATATTTGTTTTAAATATTTATATTTATGATCTTTTAACATTATTAGCCTGACAAGTGTCACACAAATGTTTAGAATGGTAACCAAATGTAAAAGGGTGTATAGACATACAAAAACAACTGGTAAAAAAATATCTTGAAAATGTAATAAGAAAACAGACTCTGGTTGTGTGCTTTACCAGTGTGCTATTAGTTTGTTTTCTATGTTCACTACTTCTGTTAGTCACATGGTGTATGCACGTAACACATAGCATATTTAAAAAAAAGTAAGGCTAAACACTTTCTAGATTAAGTGATCAAGGGCAAGTGGTGCCCGAAACGCGTCTTGAGGAAGAAATAAAATACACTGAATGCCGATATTCGAGTGGTTCGTGGTTCTTTGGTGATTTGGGGCGCGCTAATATTCGAGTACGCCGCTGCACCGGAATCGTGGTACAAGGTGATATATATATATATATACACACGCACACACTCGCACACATGCACACACACACACACGCGCGCGCACACATTCAAAGCTACCTATAACATTATCTATGGCAGGACCTCCACCCTGAA
Organism: Calotriton arnoldi; assembly: GCA_963921515.1. Classification (NCBI taxonomy): domain Eukaryota; kingdom Metazoa; phylum Chordata; class Amphibia; order Caudata; family Salamandridae; genus Calotriton; species Calotriton arnoldi. The sequence continues at coordinate 1,325,813 of CAWUFW010000250.1, read as the reverse complement.
CCCCCTGCCCTTCTCCCACCCCGTCTCCCCTCTGCTGGGAGCATGCAGACGACCTCCTCCTGGGCTGACTGACCGAAACAGATAAAGTTGTACTCAGTTTTTAGGTCGAGCTTTAGCGGCAGCGCGCATGCGCTGCTCGCTCTGCGAGGCATGCAGTAGTCCAGTATGGGGAGACAAGCTTCCCCCACTCTCCGCCCATATTTTTCATTGGTTTCTGTGTTTGTCCTTCGTAAATTCTGTCTTCTGATTGATAATGAGGCTTGTTAGTCCAGCCTTATTATGCCATGTCGTCATTTGTATCCTTCCGTGGCTATTTGCCCCTTTACTTCGAGTGTTGCATGAGCACTCTTTTCTTACCGTGACTTCTCTCCACCCCTTGCTGTCCGTGCCTTCTCTCCCCCTTCCCCCCTCCCGTTGTTCGTGCCTTCTCGCCCCCTTGCCCCCCTCCCGCCAGTAATCCCGTTTGCAATGCAATAGGTCTTGCGTAAATGCGAGTCCTATTGCATTGCAAATGCTTGTTTTATTGGCGTGGGCTTAAACATACTGACCGGGCCGGTAAAACACCGGTCAGTTCAGTTCAGCGGAAGTATCCCGGGGACTGGTCAGCACCGTGGTCAGCCCGTTCCTGGCCCCATCAGGTGCTCTTCGCTACGAAATCCCACAAATAGCAACCCCCAACTTGTGCCCTCGTCCCGTTTCTGGGAGCTTAGAAGCGCCAAGACACAGAGGAATTGGGGCGCTGTGCTATACAAAACCTTAATATATAAGTGTTTGCCAGCCTGTCGTGCCAGTCATCACAAGGGTGATGGCTGGTGAGTCATTGCCAGTGAAGGCAGAAAGTACCCAAGGTCACGCGGCTGGCGTGAGGATGACTCAGTAATAAGCAGGTGATTGTTTTTCCGTAGCAGAGCCCGGCGCACCTGTACTGAGAGGTAAAGGAGGCCTCGCCTTCCTTGTTGGACACATTCTCATGAGACTGACGCGAGAAGGCAGGTGGCTGAGCGCAGCTTTCTGCTTCCAAGCGCTAGAAAGCAGGGTTGGATTGGAACAGAAGACCGGCCCACGCAATAACATAAAAGAGACCCCGTTAGCGAGCCAGATAGATAAAAAGCGACCTACATTTGGAAAGCGGGACAGCAGTGAGCCTGTAAAGACACGCTGTACGGCTGTTTCGCAAGGCTGTATGCATCTGTGTTTGCAGCGAGCAATGTTTTTTTCTAGGGCCGGCTTTAGCGCCGTGGCGCCTGCTGCGAAAATCCGTTTTGGCACCCAAGACCACCTCCTCAGATTCAATATCAGGGAAATTCCCTGTCGAGAGCTCGTCTGGCATTGCTCGACCCTGGGGAGGAGTGGGGTGGAAATTCCGAGAGGTAAGGATCTGGACCCCCACCCCGTTGCCAGCGGTGGGTTATCAGGCAGGGCTGGCTGAACATCGCAGGCCTGATAAGAAACTTTCTGAGCTCTCTCCTACAAGGGGGGTCTCGGTTGAGTCCAGAACCTGTCATGGGAATGTGACACCATCTATAAAGCGCCTACCGCCTCACCGGGGTCTTTTGTGCGCCTCTTTATCACAGCATTGCGTTGCCTGTTACATGTGATTTGTTTGGCACCCCGGCTCACCCTGCCCCATCATGTCTGTCAGCTGTGTTTGTCGGGAGACGACCCCAGGATCAGAGGACCGTGTTCGCCCGCAGTGACCCAGAGCCCCCCCCCACACACACCTGTTCTCCCATATTCCTTTCCCTTTCCTTAATCCATGTTAGTCTCCTGACTGTACCATTTGACAGATGCCATATTTGAGCCCGCCAATTAAAACTTAACTCAGTTCAATGTCTTCCCATCGGACCCCCGCACTTTCTTTCTCCTGTGCTCTGTTAGCCCCCCACCTCCTTCTTCACCATGTCACGCTCCTGTCCCCCCATTCCCTTTCCTGCCCCCTTTCTCGCTCCTTGCTGACATCAGTTGTAGCACCTTGTGGAAAAGCTGTACCCTTCACTCTGTCTGACGTTACTTTTGCCCAATTTATTTTTGCCGCCACTGGGTTACAGAGCTCCGTGTTACCGTTCGGACATTCACCAGTAGAGCCTAGACTCTGGTAATTAGCAGGTTCACCACAAACCATAGAGGAGGACCCGCCACATAAACTTACTGGGGAGCCAGGTGACTGCTGATAAATGATTATGGGAACATGAAACAACGGACAGATTTGACAGAGGTTGTAAATCTATGCAACCTATGAGAACTAGCGAACATATAGAAACACAAAGCAAACACATGTAAGCCTCTCTTTGTAGAAAGAAAAGAAGTTCTGTAATCATATAGCACAAAAGATCAATAGGAGCTCAAAACAGTGCACCGGGTGCAGTGCTAAAAAAGTGACTTTAAAATCAACAATGCGTGCACAAAGAAACCAAGGCTTGTTACACAGTAAGTGACAGAGGGAATCCTCCGACAAATTGTTTCAGGCCTCCATTTTGAACATTCAATAAATAACCCAAGGTGTGTCGTCAACGTTTCAACCCAATGTATCAATCTGTGGGTTTCATCAGGACACAACCCATCTGTCAGCCTGTGAAATGAGGAAAAGTGGGCCCAGCTGATTATAGTCACATGCGCACAAGTATTTTACCTATACCCCTGGAGGGCAGAGCACCTTCGTGGCATCCCTGCATGTGCTGCTTTCCTTAATCTTGCATCCCCACTTCTTCTGCCTACCTTATCCCTACATCCCTACATCTGTTTCTCTGTTAAACCCTACATATGCGTCCTCAGCCATGCATCTGCATTCTAAGTTAACCCTGCATCCATGCATCTGCTTCCCTGCCAAACTCTGCATCGCTGCAACTGCCGTCTTGCTAAATCCTGCATCCGCCTTCTTGCTAAACCCTGCATCCATGCATCTGCTTCCCCCCTTAACCCTGCATCTGTACATTTGTTTCTCTCCTTTACCCTGTATGCCTGGATCTGCTTCTCTCCCTAACCCTGCATCTTTGTCTGTTTCTCTTCTTTACCCTGTGTGCCTGTATCTGCTTCCCTCCTTAACCATGCATCTCTACATCTGTTTCTCTTCTTTACCCTGTATGACTAGACCTGCTTCTCTCCTTAACCCTGCATCTCTGTCTGCGTTTCTTCTTTACCCTGTATGCCTGGACCTGCTTCGCTCCTCAACCTTGCAACTCAACCTCTGTTTCTCTTCATTACCCTTTGTGCCTGCATCTGCTTCCCTCCTCAACCATGCGTCTCTACCTCTGTTTCTCTTCTTTACTCTGTCTGCGTTCATCTGCTTCCCTCCTTAACCCTGCATCTCTACATCTGTTTCTCTTCTTTACCCTGTTTGACTGTATCGTCTTCCATCCTTAGCCCTGAATCTCTACCTCTTTCTCTCCTTTCCCCGGTATGCATTCATCTGCTCCCCTCCTTAACCCTGCATCTCTACATCTGTTTCTCTCCTTTACCCTGTATGCCTGTATCTGATCTCCTCCTTAACCCTGTATCTCTATCTCTGTTTCTCTTCTTTACTCTGTATGCCTGTACCTGCTTCCCTCCTTAACCCTACATCTGTTTCTCTTCTTTACCCTGTATCTGCTTCCCTCCTTAATCCCGCATCTCTATGTCTGTTTCTCTTCTTTACCCTGTATCTGATTCCCTCTTTAATCCCTCATCTCTACGTCTGTTTCTCTTCTTTACCCTGTGTGCCTTCATCTGCTCAATCAATCATTTGTAGAGCGCCTGTATTTTACCTGTGAGGGTCTCGAGGCGCTGGAGCTGTTCGCTGCTGCTTGGAGGTGATTACAAACAACCAGGTCTTGAGCTCTCTTCTGAGTTGCTGGAGTGAGGGTGCAGTCCTGAGGTGCAGGGGAGGTTGTTCCAAGGGTTGGCTGCAGTTGCGGGAAGGATCGTCCTCTGCTGTTGGCTCGCGGGATCCGTGGGGTGTCTGCGATGGAGCTAAATCGCGGTGTCTGGGCCGTTGGTGGAAGGTCGTGCATTTGTTGATGTATGCTGGTTCTTCCTTATACAGGGGGTCAGCATCTTGAACTGGGAGGGGAGGTCGAGTAGGACTGTTGCCGCTGAGTCTTTGTTTGGAGTCTCTTCAGGAGGCGTGCAGTGATTGCTACATAAAGCGTGATTCCATAGTCAAGTACGCTCCCCTCCTTAACCCTGTGTGCCTTCATCTGCTTCCCTCCTTAACCCTGTATCTCCACATCAGTTTCTCTTCTTTACCCTGTATGCCTGTATCTGCTTCCCCTCCTTAACCCTGTGTGCCTTCATCTGTTTCTCTTCTTTACCCTGTGTGCCTTCATCTGCTTCCCCTCCTTAACCCTGCATCTCCACATCAGTTTCTCTTCTTTACCCTGTGTGCCTGTATCTGCTCTCCTCAACCCTGTATCTCCACATCAGTTTCTCTTCTTAACCCTGTATGCCTGTATCTGCTTCCCCTCCTTAACCCTGTGTGCCTTCATCTGTTTCTCTTCTTCACCATGTGTGCCTTCATCTGATCCCCTCCTTAACCCTGCATCTCTAAATCTGTTTCTCTTCTTTACCCTGTGTGCCTTCATCTGCTTCCCTCCTTAACCCTGCATCTCTAAATCTGTTTCTCTTCTTTACCCTGTGTGCCTTCCTCTGCTCCCCTCCTTAACCCTGCATCTCTACATCAGTTTCTCTTCTTTACCCTGTGTGCCTGTATCTGCTCTCCTCAACCCTGTATCTCCACATCAGTTTCTCTTCTTAACCCTGTATGCCTGTATCTGCTTCTCCTCCTTAACCCTGTGTGCCTTCATCTGTTTCTCTTCTTCACCATGTGTGCCTTCATCTGATCCCCTCCTTAACCCTGCATCTCTAAATCTGTTTCTCTTCTTTACCCTGTGTGCCTTCATCTGCTTCCCTCCTTAACCCTGCATCTCTAAATCTGTTTCTCTTCTTTACCCTGTGTGCCTTCCTCTGCTCCCCTCCTTAACCCTGCATCTCTACATCTGTTTCTTTTCCTTACCCTGCATGGCTGTATTTGCTTCTCTCCTTAACCCTACATTTCTACCTCTGTTTCTCTTCTTTACCCTCTGTGCCTGCATCTGCTTCCCTCCTCAACCTTGCATCTCTACCTCTGTTTCTCTTCTTTACTCTGTCTGCATTCATCTGCTTCCCTCCTTAGCCCTGCATCTCTACCTGCGTCTGTGCTTTACCCTGTATACCTGTATCTGCTTCCCTCCTTAACTCTGCATTCCCCCTTCTTTTTCTTTGTTAAAACTTGCATCCCTGCATCTGCCTTCCTGCTGAGCCCTGCATCCCTTCATTTACTTCCTTGCTTAACCCTTCATCTGCTTCCCTCTGTCACTATACATCACTGCATCTGCCTTCCTGCTGAACCCTGCATCCCTTCATTTCCTTCCTTGCATAATCCTGCACCTGCTCAGCCCTGCAGTCCTACCTTTCCCTTCACCCTGCATCTGCTTCCTTGGTAGACCATGCATCTGTTTCCCTCGTAACCCCCACTCCTGCTTGTCCTCCCCGTACCCGATGCTCCCTCGTCCCTTCCTGTGATGGAGCGTTGCCTGGCAACCGGCACCCCTGGTTCAGGATGCCTGGGAGAGCCCACATTACACCTGGGGCGGGTAAAACCAGGCACAGCTGGAGGAAGGCTGGACGGGCTGGGGAGAGGCATCCCGTGCCAGCTGGACCAGTGTCCAAACTTACAAATAAAGCTGGCCTTTTGTTTGCCTGGGCTCCTGCCAGAGGCAACACTTTCAGATATAGGCGCCCCCCCGGGGGCTGGGGTTTTGTAACTTGTCTGGACTCTGAGGATATTGTGTGCACTGGCCTGGAAGAAGTGTGCCAGCGGCGCGCGCGCGGCTATCTGCCACAGGCCTGTGATTTGCAAGAAGCCAGGCTTCAGTGAGCTGCCACAAATGAGACCCCCAGCTCCCCGGGTAAGAAGATAGTAACAAACCCATGCCCAAGAGGTCAAAGAGCAGAAGCCGGACCCTGCTGACCGGCTCAGGGGTCAGGAGCCACGAGGACCTTGCAGGGCCAGCTGGACAGAAACCAAGAAGTGCCCATTCAGCTAGAGGCTGTAGGCCGGTAGAGGAGCACCCCAGCACTGTCCGTGAGCTGCAGAGGAGCACCCCGGCACTGTCCGTGGTGAGCTGCAGAGGAGCACCCCGGCACTGTCCATGGTGAACTGCAGAGGAGCACCCCAGCACTGTCCGTGGTGAGCTGCAGAGGAGCACCCCGGCACTGAACGTGGTGTGGAGCATGAGGAGCACCCCGGCACTGTCCGTGGTGAGCTGCAGAGGAGCACCCCGGCACTGTCTGTGGTGAGCCTGCAGAGGAGCACCCCGGCACTGCCCATGGTTAGCTGCAGAGGAGCACCCCGGCACTGCCCGTGGTGAGCTGCAGAGGAGCACCCCGGCACTGTCCGTGGTGAGCTGCAGAGGAGCACCCCGGCACTGTCCGTGAGATGCAGAGGAGCACCCCCGCACTGTCTGTGAGCTGCAGATCATCAAATACTGAGAGAGGGGCTCCCCAAACCAAAGGGACAGGGCACCGATTAAGACTTAAATGTCAAATATATAATTCCCTTTGAATGCACTTCTCTTAATCACATTCTACGACCATTCGCATACATACGTACAAACCCCAAAGGGAGCACAGATTCACAGGATATCGAAACACTTATATATTCAATTTAATAAAAACACTTGATTTAATAAAAACATTAAATCAAATATACATCATATTACACAAAGATTCTTAAAAAATAAGTCGGACAAATGTGATAATACGTAAATAGGCTTGTTAGTCCCTCCTTAGTACTGCCTCCTCTTCATTTCTCACCTCCCATGGCGACTGGCCCCTTTACTTTGGTTGTTACACTGTACGTGTTATTTAGACTGTGAGCACTATTTTCTTTATTAGTTTCTCTTACTGCAGGCACAACGTGCTTTGGTGCCTTGTTTACCCCCCTCCCTCTCTCCCGTTGTCATACCTTGTTTACACCCGCCCTCCTGCCCGCTGTCCGTGCCTTCTCCCCGCCCGTGTGCTGGCCGTGCCTTCTCCTTCCCCGTCCCCCCCGCCCTCCCGTTGTCTGTGATGCCTTGCATTTGCAATGCAATAGTTCTCGCTATTACGCTAGTTTAAGCTCTTGGCATTGTAAATGACAATGCCTTTTATTTATGTCTTGGTTTTTAAACATAAATAAAAGGCATTGTCATTTGCAATGCCAATAGCTAAATGCGAGACCTATTGCATTACAAATGCTTGTTATTCTTCAGAGGCACCTGTGAAAGGAGATCATACCTTTCAGTTCTGCTTTGTTGAATTACCTGACCTTTGTCCCAAAAAGCGGAACATGTAGTTAAAAGTGTCGGGACACCGGGACAGAACACCAAAAACCGAGATGGTCCGGGGAAATCCGGGACGTCTGGTCACCCTAAATTTGAAGGGAAAGGAGGCTTAATGCCGAGGAACTTGGCTGTGCTCCTCTAGTACGAGCGAGGTGGGACTCAACACTGAAAAACATGGATGCATTCCTCTAGAGCTCTCTGAGAATCCCTGTCCACGTACGACTGGAATGGAGTCAGAACAGCAGATTTTCAGCTATTCATTGTAGGTATCAAGAGGGTAGATGGCCCACTTCTGCTTGTGAACAAGTATTATTTTGGAATCAGTAAATCTCCCCTCTTTTTTCATCTGTCACTCATAGCTGGTGGAAATCTGGCGCAGTCGTGGTGCAAACTGCGCTGCTACCCAGAATGAGGAACATGCCATGCATCTTAATTACTCCTTCCCAACTCAAATCACAAGTGCTTAATTTGAGCCGGTGGTTTCCAATGCCCGGTACCTGCACTTAATTTAACACTGGTGCTTGAAACAGTCTGCCACAAGGTGGTGCTGTGTGGCTCATCTCGAAATGACCATAAAAATCGGTAATTATTCATTCAATATACATTAAAAATGACAATTACCTGCAGCCCAATGCATTCTTATGGCTTTGGAGGCTTGAAATAGTCCTAACTGTCACACTTGTTGGAGTGTGATGGTTAGTAGTTGTGTTTTTACTATCAATGGCAGCATGGCAGGGAAAATGTGTGGTACAAGCTGCAGTTGACTTTTGACGACAGCCCTGGCACTTATTTGTTTTAACTAATTAAGTACTGAAAATCACACTGACACACTCAATGTGTGGCTGGGACTGGGGCATGGGGAAGTGGCAGATAAGACCGTTGGGGCAGAAATGGAGGAAGCAGTGAGTGCTTGAGGCAATGATGTCCAACTGTGCCACATTGAAGGGCAGGTCTGCTCCATAATTGGAGAGTGGAGAGGCCATGGCAGTCCAAGGTCAGACAATAACAGTCATGCCTGGGGATGGGTGCCATATTGGAATCGTCAGCGATGACTACCGAAAGTAAACTAATGTCCCAGTTTGGTAGACACTAATAATGAATCACCACTGCATCAATGCATCAATGCTCCGGCTCCAACAGCGTCTGAAAGTGTTTCAAACTGAAATTCATTATTTGTCACCGCATATCTACCGTTCTGCTGCAGTAGTGAACTTTATTGAACAGCATAACTGTTCCACATTTTTGTACACAGTTTTGTTTTTTTACCCACATTGCTTGAAGAACATGTTGTAATGTTTCCAACGTTTCTGGGCATTGTGATATAACTTCATATTATGAGCACCCCCTCAGTTAGGGGATGAGCCCATTCATGACTTCCACATGGATAGACTCACAGCCTTACTGCTCTTAGAAGCTATAGACTGGGATGTAGGAGATAGGTGCTAATAACTACTGAACAGATGCTGCCTGTATTCTCATGCAAAAACAACAAATGATGGACAGAATGCAGAACAATGTCATACATTCACACCAGTACAAAGATCTGGGCCTAAATCCATAGTTTTTTTGCTCCGCATGCCTTTCCAGTTTGAACCCAGCCATATGCAAATCAGTCTTGACCCTGCACCCAATGGCAACAGTTCAGCCCAAACAGTCAGGCCTGGCTCTCCCTGGACTGGAAACAAGCATCCTAGGACCAGTTTCAGGGTTTCACCCCTCATCAGCCAGGATAGCTTGACTCCAGTGGTATGGAGAGCACGGGATCCACGTCTGGGCATACCCGCCCTAAGTGCGCCGGGCATATGGCTGGGTCTGAACTGGCGTGGCAAAGTGAGCTAAAGAACGATGATGGATTCAACCCAGATTTGTGACTGGGGGTGAGTGTCTGAAAAGTTTCAGCGCTCGTCCATCATCTCCTTGTGTTTCCTTTGTTCGCCCTAAGTTGGCAGGGTATGCCCAGACGTGGGTCCCTTCCTCACTTTGTCACTGGATTCAATCTAGCCTGACGATGAGGGATGTTACCCTGAAACCGGTCCCAGGATGCTTTTTTCCGGTCCAGGGAAGACCTGGCTTGGCAGTTCGGGCTGGACTGTTCCAATGAGGCAGAGGGTCAAGACTGATTTGCATATAGCTGGGACAACCACACCTGGGCACCCGACGCAAACAGCGCAAACGACGCAGCCAGAGAACTCCACACCTGGATCTCCAACTGTGCAGATGAGCTCGCCCCGCTACGCAACCCCGACAGACAACGCCCCAGGAAAGCCGCCTGGTTCACAACCGCTCTCCAAGAAGCCAGACGCACCTGCAGACGCCTGGAGAAGAACTGGAGAAACACCAAGACAACCGAAAACCACACCACCTACAAGGACGCCATGATGGACTACCACAACCAGATCAGAGCCACCAAAAGGAACTTCATCCACAACAAAATCCTGGCCAACTCCACCAACTCCAAGGAACTTTTCAGTGTCATTCAAGAATTCACCAACCCACGCAGCGAAGCCACAGACATCACCCCATCCCAAGACCTCTGCGACAAGCTTGGAACCTATTTCCACCTCAAGATCAAAAACCTCTACGACAACTTCATCGACCATCCACCAGGTGCCACAGACGGCCCCCCGCCCCCAGAAACACCAGCCAGCCCACCATCTCCAACTGGACACCGATCACAGCCGAAGACGCCGCCTCGACCATGAAAAGCATCCACTCAGGGGCCCCCACCGACCCCTGCCTCCCTCACATCTACCACAGAGCCGTGGCCACCATTGCACCCAAACTACAACGCACCATCAACACCACCTTCAAAACAGGCACCTTCCCAGATGCCTGGAAGCACGCAGAAGTCAGACCCCTGCTCAAGAAGCCCACAGCTGACCCCACCGACCTCAAGAACTATCGGCCCATCTCGCTCCTCCCCTTCGCAGCCAAAGTTGCAGAGAAAACAGTCAACAGGAAACTGACACGATTCATTGAAGAGAACGCCGTCCTCGACCCGTCCCAATCCGGATTCCGAAGCAACCACAGCACAGAGACCACCCTACTCACCGCCACAGATGACATCCGCACCCTCCTGGACCAAGGCCCCTCCGCAGCCCTCATCCTACTCGACCTATCAGCGGCCTTCGACACCGTCTCGCATCGCACACTAGTCGTCAGACTACACGACGCAGGCATACAACAGCCCTGGACTGGATCCAATCATTCCTCACCGGAAGAAGCAAAAGGATCAGACTCCCACCCTTCCTCTCCGACCCCACGAAAATCACCTGCGGAGTCCCACAGGGTTCATCACTGAGCCCCACCCTCTTCAACATTTACATGGCCCCACTCGTACGCATCGCCCGACAGCACGACCTCAACATAATCTCCTACGCCGACGACACTCAACTGATCCTCTCCCTCACCAAGGACCCCCTCACCGCCAAATCCAACCTCCACGAAGGAATGAAGGCCGTCGCCGATTGGATGAAAAGCAGCCGACTAAAGCTGAACACGGACAAGACGGAGGTCCTCATCCTCGGCTACAACCCTTCAGCCTGGGACGACTCCTGGTGGCCCACGACACTGGGGGCACCCCTGACACCCACCGACCACGCACGCAACCTGGGAGTCATCCTCGACTCAACGCTCTCCATGACCAAGCAAGTCAACGCAGTCTCCTCCTCCTGCTTCAACACCCTCCGCATGCTCCGCAAGATCTACAGGTGGATCCCAACAGACACAAGAAGAACAGTCACCCAGGCCCTCGTGAGTAGCAGACTCGACTATGGAAACGCCCTCTACGCGGGAGCCCCGACCAAGCTCATCAAACGACTGCAACGAATCCAAAACGCCTCTGCATGCCTGATCCTCGACGTTCCACGCCACAGCCACATCACCCCCCACCTGAGAAACCTGCACTGGCTCACAGTCGACAGGAGAATCTCCTTCAAACTCCTCATCCACGCACACAAGGCACTCCACAAGACCGGCCCAGCCTACCTCAACAGACGACTCTCCTTCTACATCCCCAACCGCCAGCTCCGCTCCGCCGACCTCTCCCTGGCCACCGTCCCGCGCATCTGAAGAACTACCACCGGCGGCAGATCCTTCTCCCACCTCGCCGCCAAGACCTGGAACACCCTTGCACTCAGCCTACGACAGACCCAAGACCTGCTGACCTTCAGGAGGCTACTCAAGACCTGGCTGTTCGACCAGTAGCGGCTCACCCCCCTTCCTTTTCTTCCCCAGCGCCTTCAGACCCTCGCGGGTAAGTAGTGCGCTCTACAAATTCAGTTGATTGATTGATTGATTGATTGATTGATTGGTGGCCGACCGTCCTCGTAAGGCCACCTATCCCCTCAGACCACACCAAGAACCTCGGCATCATACTCGACTCATCACTCTCCATGAACCGACAGGTCAACGCCGTCACCTCCAGCTGCTTCAACACCCTCCGCATTCTCCGCAAGACCTTCAAGTGGATCCCCCCTGAGTCAAGGAAGACAGTCACCCACGCACTCATCACCAGCAGACTGGACTATGGAAACGCACTCTACGCCAGCATCAACAAGTCCCTACTCTGCAAACTCCAGACAGTACAAAACACCGCCGCCAGACTCGTCCTCGGCATCCCCCGACACGAACACATCAGCCAACACCTACCAAGTCTCCACTGACTCCCCGTGGAGAAAAGAGTCACTTTCAAAATCCTCACTCACGCCTACAAATGCCTACACAACAACGGACCCAAATACCTCAACGACAGAATCAACTTCCACGTACCCAAAAGAAACCTCCGATCAGCCAACCTCGCACTGGCCGAAATACCCGCGCATCCACAGAGCCAGAGCAGGCGGAAGATCCTTCTCTCACATTGTAGCCAAGACCTGGAACGAGCTACCAGCAGACATCAGACATGCCCCCTCCCTGAACACCTTCAGGAAGACCCTCAAGACCTGGCACTTCGGCTAAACAGATCTGCGGACCCCCCCTCATCGCCTTGAGACCCTCACGGGTGAGTAGCGCGCTTACAATCCACTGATTGATTGATTGGGTCTGAACTGGGGAGGCAAAGTGAGCTAAAGAACGATGATGGATTCAACCCAGATCTGTGACTGGGGGTGAGTGTCTGAAAAGTTTCAGTGCTCCGTCCATCATCTCCTTGTGTTTGCTTTGTTAGACCTAAGTTGGCAGAGCATGCCCAAACATGGATCACTTGTTCACTTTGCCACTGGATTCAAGCTAGCCTGCATGATGAGGGGTGTTACCCCCAAAACCTGTCCCAGAATGCTTCTTTCCAGTCCAGGGAAGACCTGGCTTGGCAGCTCGGTCTGGACTGTTCCCATGAGGCACAGGATCAAAACTTATTTGCATATGGCTGGGTCTGAACTGGGGTGGCGAACTGAAATTGATGATGGATTCAGCCCAGATCTGTGACTAGGGTGAGTGTCTGAAAAGTTTCAGCGCTCCGTCCATCATCTCCTTGTGTTTACTTTGTTCGCCCTAAGTTGGCAGGGTATGCTTAGACGTAGGTCCCTTGCTCACTTTGTCACTGGATTCAAACTAGCCTGGCTTATGAGGGGTGTTACCCCAAAACCGGTCCCAGGATGCTTGTTTCCTGCCCAGGGAAGACCTGGCTTGGCAATTTGGGCTGGACTGTTCCCATGAGGCACAGGGTCAATACTGATTTGCATATGGCTGGGTCTGAACTGGGTTGGTGAAGTTAGCTAAAGAACGATGATGGATACGACCCAGATCTGTGACTGGGGTGAGTGTCTGAAAAGTTTCAGCGCTCCATCCATCATCTTCTTGTGTTGAGTTTTGCATACCTGGCACCTGTGGAGATCCATTGACCACCCCCCACTCCGCAATGTGTCCCCTCCCCATAACTGTGGCAATCTGCCCCCTCTGCTAGGGTGCTCTTTGGCCCTCTCAGAGCTGTTGGACACTCCAATGGGCCCATGCCCCTTCTTGACATTCTCAATCTCGCCTGCCATGCGTGCACTCTCTGGATGCCTGCCATCTGCATGCCAGTGGGGGTTACCCCCCTCTTCGTCTGCACGGTTTGGACTGGGGGACTGGCCTGTAGGCCTGAGTGTACAACCATTCCACCTGGGGTGGCTTCAGAAGGCTTGGCGGCATTCCCTAGACTCATTGGTCCTAGCAACAATACATGGCCGGCACACGTCATCCCGAGTGGAGATGTAATCTCCTGAATTTGGGGCATCCTGTACAGAAGGACTCCAGGTTGCAGCCAGCTCCCACTCTACCTTGCTACAAAGTGTCTCGTCTCATCAATGCCTGAGGCCCCAGTTACCTAACCTCTCCAAGTGGGTTTGAACCCCTCTCCCCTTCTGCCCTTAGTCACAGAGATGCCCTCCAGTAAGTCGATGCATCAGCTGCTCTTCACAGAGGTGGTTTCACAGCCCCAGCCTATGGCAGCACTCCTGGTGCCGCCCGCTGCTGCTGCCACCACCGCCCCATCTTGTTCTTCTTCGGACCCCATGATGGATCGCATACTCCAACAAATCACAGTGGTAGCCACTGCATGGAGGGCATGGATGCCAACATGTCCGACCTCACTGCGGAATCCAAGTCGATCCTGGGCAGACATTGTGGGCTTCAAAGACAGAGTGGAGGGTGTGGAGCGTCAGTTGTCAATGGTGGAGGAGCAGCTCAACCGCCTCCCGGACCAGAACTCCCAGGTATAATTCCACATCTCTTCCTAGTTGGAGCACAACAGGGGTTACTTCGCCTCCATGTGTATTATATGGGCGGCCACAAAGTCAACCCTCCGGGGTCAGTTGATGAGAGAAGCGGCCCTCGCCAACACCCAGAGGGCAGCACTGCAGAAGGCTCTAGAGGATGACATTGTGTCCCTCATCCACCTCTACACTGACAACCCTTTGACCCCCTCCGGCGCCACCAGGAAAAATCCTGCATGGACCTTAAGGGGCTTTACACCTCCAAGGCTGAGTATGTGCTCCAGAGGTTGAGGTGACAACAAACAACAATATCTCAATTGGTATCAATGTTGAAGGCAATTAAATGAGTATGTAACATACATTACAAGGAAGGAAAAAGGGAGACTCACGCAAGATTTTTTCAAATGTGCACATGGCATCGTATAATTGGAAAAAATTATTTTGAAGACGGCACAGTTGTATCAGCACTGTAAACATGAATGGTATGAACAGCCCAAATTGGACTTGGTGCACAAATGTGCTCGTGACACATATAAGTGATGGCGCAAGTGACAAAGTGTAAACAGCGAAAAGGCGCGTAGTGACAATTGGTGAAAATATATACAAGTGAATGTGTGGTTCAGCACAAAATAATTCACGATAGTTGCTTTAGAATGAATGGTGTGAGTTTTAAAGAACCACACAGAGTATGGGCACCTTCAATCGTGCTGAGGGGTCGACGACGTTTCGATCCTATTGATTCAGGATCATCTTCAGGACGGGGCTGCTCTATTGAAAGTGCTGTACAGGGAGGGAAAGAGAAGTGTAAGAGGGGGGTAGCGAGGGGCTGAAGGCGCGCTGAATGTGTGATCTGAAAGCGTGACGGGACTTAACCAGGGGTTAGGTGGTAGCCTGGGGGCAAGGAGGGCGGGAGGGGGGGGGACGAAAACTGCCTATGAGATGGACTGGACGTAAAAACCGATACCAGCGGGCAAGGGAGTGGAAGCGCGTGATCGGACCTGTCTCTAGGTCAAGTGAAGGGTCGAGGCGGGAGCCTAGGGCTAGGGGGAGGGAGAAGGGGAAGGGAATGGCGGGGGGCGGGGGCAAAAGGAGGCAAGGTGGGTGAGAACCGAAAGAGGGGAGGCTGCGATGGGTACCTGAGAAAATAGCGGTTCCAAAGTCTCACTAGAAGGATAATGGTAATCCAGGGTCTGTGGTAAAGTGCATCAAGGAGTATGCAAGGCTCGGCATGAAGAGCATCAAGATGTTTGCAAGGCTCAGCGTCGGTAAATCTGCAAAGAAGGGTGCAAGGGGGGGCGAGGAATAAGTCAACGAGTAAAAAGGCGGTGTGTGTTAAACGGAGGACAAGACAAGGCAAGGCAGGGAACAACTCACCTAAACAGTCGCCGAGTCGGGAACCGTAATTGAGGTCGGTATAATTGGCCCGGTGCCCAGGAGGGCAGTAAAGCAAGCAACAAAAGCCGGCGGGTAGATATCCTCGGAACGACCGGGTATCGGAGAATCTGGGGAGAGAATGGCACTGAGGGGTCAGGGCCATGTAAGGGAACACAGGGGGTTGCGGGAGGCGAGTCTGTGCCTAGGGGTGACTTACCGAGCGAAGGAATGAATCCTGGAGGAAGGTGCGGCGCGTCAGTTCGCCGTAGACCGCCACAAAGGTGTCCGCTTTCGGTGTCAGTGCGAAGAGGTTAGGAGATAAGGGGAAAAGCGGTCATGTGACCGGAAGGCCGGGGGCGTGTACGGGGGAGGGTGCGGGAGCTTCCAGGGGGCGGGTCAAAGGTGAGGCAGGGAAGGAAAAGTGATTGACAGAGGGCAAGTAAAGGAGAGCAAGGGAGGTGGTGTGGCGATGGGGAAAGTGAAGTGACCTGGGGCAACAGGAGCCAGAAAGTCTAATGAGGGATGATTTGAAAGAAAGGAGAGGGCTGGATGTATAAAAGTCATGTATATATGGGAGCCATAAACTTGTAAAAATACACAAATGTAGCCGCAAAGTGGTACAATGAAAGGTGAATCAAGAAGGTCAATCTTTGTAGCGGGAAGGCCGGGGGGGGCGGGCGTGGTTGGTCAGAAGTAAATCAATCGAGACATGGACGAGGCTGTATCGGGCACGATAATCAACAAGGGGCACCACGTGTGGTGATGCACAAGGCAAAACAATATAGGGATCAATCAATAAATAAAGAAATAAAGGGTACGGGACAAGTGGAGCAACAAGGGGCCAAAATTGTAACAATTCAGGAGCAAAACACATAGGTGGAGAAATTATGCAGTGCAGAAAACATTGGAGCAGCACGACCCGGAAGGGTTACAGTAGGATAGTGCTGTTCCATTCGTCAATAGTATTGAAGCCCTGATAAACTGAGTTACAGATAGTGATCCATTTGCACTCGCATTTATTCAGCAGGGCTCTGAGGTTGCCGCCTCGAAGGGGCAGTGTAGGCTGGTCGATCACCTGCCAGGTGATATCGGTTTCGCAGTGTTGTTTCTCAATGTAGTGGGAAACAAGGGGGGCACTCAAGACTTTGCAGTGTATCCTGCTTTTGTGTTGAATTATTCTTCGTTTGATCATCTGCGTCGTTTGGCCAACGTAAACAAGGTCACAGGGACAACGGATGGCATAAATGACATTATGTGATCTGCAGTTGGTGAATGTATTGAGCTTGTAGGTTATGTTGTTCACTTTGAAATCTTTTGTATTTTGTGTGAGATCACACACTATGCAGGATTGGCATTTATAATGTCCAACTACTGGTGGAAGGCCCCAGGTGGCAGTGATGTTATTCTGTCGATTAGGGTTGGTAGGCCAGGTGATCGCATGTACTAGGTGGGTGCTTAGATTATCACCTCGTTTGTAAGAGAAGAGCGGGGGTTCTTTGAATACTTCATGTGTACGTAAAAGGGACCAATTGTGTTTAATGATCTTGCTCACTTGGTTACTGCAGGGACTAAATTTAGAAACAAAAGGTATACGAGACATAGTTTGTTTGGGTTGGGGGTGAGAAGATTCTCACAGTGGCAGTACCAGGCTCTCTTACGAGCTCGGGTAATCAAGCGTTTTGGATATCCCCTGTCAAGTAACTTCTGTATGAGGATATCGGATTCGCGAAAGTAATCCTTCTTCCATTTGCAATTCCTGCGGATGCGTAGGAATTGCCCACAGGCCTCGTGGATGGTAGCTTGAGAATTGGAGCAAGGTGTTCCTCTCAGTGGGTTTGCGGTACAAGCGGGTCCCAATTTTGCCATCCTCAGCATGTATGGTCAGATCCAGAAAGGGAAGGTCATTGGGTTTGTAATCGCAAGTGAATTTGAGGTGAGGTTGAGAATGGTTCAGCCAAAGGACGAAAGGGTCAAGAGTCTCTGCGGTCCCTTTCCAAAATAAAAGAATGTCATCAATGTAGCATCGCCAGAGGGAAATCTGTGCCAGGAAGGGATTATTAGGGGTGAGTATAATGGTCATTTCAAGGTGATGAACAAAGAGAATGGCAAAATTGGGGGCAAAGCATGCCCCCATGGAGACGCCTTTGATTTGTAAATAGAAAGTATTTCGGTATAAGAAGTAGTTGTTTTCAAGGGCGACATGTAGCAGATCAATGATGAACTCAGTGGGGATCAAGGTGGGTCTTTGTCTGGACTCCAATAGTTGTTCAATAACCTTGAGCCCCTCAGTGTGTGGGATATTTGTGTACAATGATTCGATATCAAGACCGACCATAAGTTCGGATTTGATGTCGAAAGGTCTATCCTCAATGCTTAGGATTAGATCCATGGTATCCCTGATGAAAGTTGTAGTGGATGGGATGAATTCTTTGATGATAGCATCAATGTATTTGCCCAAGGGTTCGAGGATGGACCCACATTCCGACACGATTGGACGGCCAGGTGGGTTGGTGCTGTTCTTATGTATCTTGGGAAAGACGTATATGACCGGAGTCCGGGGATGTTGGTTGTTGAGGAAGTTATAATCTTTCTGGGAGATAATGTTTAGCGATCTTGCTCTACCAGTAATCTCTTGTATTTTGGTTCTGAGGTCGGGTAAAGGATCCTTGGTGAGAGGGCGGTAGTGACTGGTGTTGGTCAATTGTCTCTTGATCTCTGTGTCGTAGTGGTCCACATCCATAACCACGATACCACCACCTTTATCCGCTGGTTTGATAATTAAATCGGTTTTCTTTTTGAGATTGATCAAGGCTTGTTTCTCACATAAGGGGAGGTTGTAGGGAACAAATTCGAATTGGGTTTGAAGGTCTGTGACTTCTCGTAGAACCAAGCGTTCAAAAGCAAGTATTTCGGGGGGCATGGAAGAGGAAGGAGGGTTGAACGTGGAAGGACGGTGGAACCGGGGGCCTGAAGGTTCTGTGGGAGATGGTTTGTCCACAAAGAATTGTTTGAGTCGGATGCGTCGGAAAAACATCAACAAGTTGGACTGGAGATCGAGGAAATTGGTGCGTTCAGTGGGGACAAAACTGAGCCCTCTGCTCAGGAGTTGAGTTTCATCATGGGAGAGCACTTGGCTGGATAAGTTGAATATCGGAATCAATTGAGAGTCCATGGGCGGTGCAGTCACAGTAGGTGGGGGAAAAGCGATGTCGTCGGTTACTGATGTGGTCCCCATTGGTAGAACCTGTTTCGGGTTTGTCTTTCCCCTGAGAATTGAGGTTGGTATTGTCGGTTGGTCCGTGGGCAGGTGGGGGGTTGTCCGCGTCCGCGGCCCTGTCCTAAAAAACCAGAGGGCAACAGGGGTGGTGGTCTGATGGGGGCCCTGGATGTGCTAGGTCCCTCGTTTGTGTCAGAATCCTCAATGGAGGTGTTGGAGGAATCGGAGAAAGTAATTTGTTGATTGTTGCGGAATCTTCCCCAGTTACGGGTCCTAGGTGGAATGTAAGGAGTGTTGTAAAATTCGTCCCGCAGATATGGGTAGTTTTTTTCAGTGTTATAGAATCGAATATCTTTCTGGATCTTGGTAATTTTCTTGTTGAGTTCAAAAGTGTTGAACGTTGCTATGGTGGTATTGATTTTATCCAGGAGGTTCTTTGCGTCTGTGAAGGCGGTGTCTGCCAAGATAAGTTTCTCAAGTTCAGCTATCTCTTCCAGCTCTTTCTGGCTATGTTCGATGGCAGTGTCGATCCCCAACACCATCCAGTGGCGTGAGCAGGTGGTTGCTAGGTGACTGAAGCCTGTGCGGAATCTGGGATCTTGAGTGAATATGGCAGGAGTGTTTCGTATTTGTAAGCCCAAGGGGATGATGTCTGATTTGAGATACTCGGTAAGCATGCGAGCATGAAGATTAGTACGGATCTGTTTCTTCTTGAGTTTCTCTAGTTTGTCTAACAGAACACGGGAAGTGCTAGTGGGGGGAATGGAAGCAGTGGAAGTGGAAGGGCCCGAAAGCAGTGAAGGGCCACTAAGTATTCGTTGGATGTAATCTTCGGAGTACATGGGAGTCTCCCTAGACATTCTAATTTGTAAACAAATGACAAAAAGAAAGAGCAAATGAATTGGTCTGAAAGTAAGGGTCACGTAGGGACCTACTCTCGCAGGTCAGCAGCTGCTCACACTCTTAGAAAAAACGACAGGAGTTTGACCCATAAACCAATTCAGATCTGGGTAATAATATGACAACAAACAACAATATCTCAATTGGTATCAATGTTGAAGGCAATTAAATGAGTATGTAACATACATTACAAGGAAGGAAAAAGGGAGACTCACGCAAGATTTTTTCAAATGTGCACATGGCATCGTATAATTGGAAAAAATTATTTTGAAGACGGTACAGTTGTATCAGCACTGTAAACATGAATGGTATGAACAGCCCAAATTGGACTTGGTGCACAAATGTGCTCGTGACACATATAAGTGACGACGCAAGTGACAAAGTGTAAACAGCGAAAAGGCGTGTAGTGACAATTGGTGAAAATATATACAAGTGAATGTGTGGTTCAGCACAAAATAATTCACGATAGTTGCTTTAGAATGAATGGTGTGAGTTTTAAAGAACCACACGGAGTATGGGCGCCTTCAATCGCGCAGAGGGGTCGACGACGTTTCGATCCTATTGATTCAGGATCATCTTCAGGACGGGGCTGCTGTATTGAAAGTGCTGTACAGGGAGGGAAAGAGAAGTGTAAGAGGGGGGTAGCGAGGGGCTGAAGGCGCGCTGAATGTGTGATCTGAAAGCGTGACGGGACTTGACCAGGGGTTAGGTGGTAGCCTGGGGGCAAGGAGGAGGGGGGGGAGGGGGGGACGAAAACTGCCTATGAGATGGACTGGACGTAAAAACCTATACCAGCGGGCAAGGGAGTGGAAGCGCGTGATTGGACCTGTCTCTAGGTCAAGTGAAGGGTCGAGGCGGGAGGCTAGGGGGAGGGAGAAGGGGAAGGGAATGGCGGGGCGGGGGCAAAAGGAGGCAAGGTGGGTGAGAACCGAAAGAGGGGAGGCGGCGATGGGTACCTGAGAAAATAGCAGTTCCAAAGTCTCACTAGAAGGATAATGGTAATCCAGGGTCTGTGGTAAAGTGCATCAAGGAGTATGCAAGGCTCAGCATGAAGAGCATCAAGATGTTTGCAAGGCTCAGCGTCGGTAAATCTGCAAAGAAGGGTGCAAGGGGGGGGGCGAGGAATAAGTCAACGAGTAAAAAGGCGGTGTGTGTTAAACGGAGGACAAGACAAGGCAAGGCAGGGAACAACTCACCTAAACGGTCGCCGAGTCGGGAACCGTAATTGAGGTCGGTATAATTGGCCGGTGCCCAGGAGGGCAGTAAAGCAAGCAACAAAAGCCGGCGGGTAGATATCCTCGGAAGGACCGGGTATCGGAGAATCTGGGGAGAGAATGGCACTGAGGGGTCAGGGCCATGTAAGGGAACACAGGGGGTTGCGGGAGGCGAGTCTGTGCCTAGGGGTGACTTACAGAGCGAAGGAATGAATCCTGGAGGAAGGTGCGGCGCGTCAGTTCGCCATAGACCGCCACAAAGGTGTCCGGTTTCGGTGTCAGTGCGAAGAGGTTAGGAGATAAGGGGAAAAGCGGTCATGTGACCGGAAGGCCGGGGGCGTGTACGGGGGAGGGTGCGGGAGCTGCCAGGGGGCGGGTCAAAGGTGAGGCAGGGAAGGAAAAGTAATTGAAAGAGGGCAAGTAAAGGAGAGCAAGGGAGGTGGTGCGGCGATGGGGAAAGTGAAGTGACCTGGGGCAACAGGAGCCAGAAAGTCTAATGAGGGACGATTTGAAAGAAAGGAGAGGGCTGGATGTATAAAAGTCATGTATATATGGGAGCCATAAACGTGTAAAAATACACTTTCTGCCATCGAACATAGCCAGAAAGAGCTGGAAGAGATAGCTGAACTTGAGAAACTTATCTTGGCAGACACCGCCTTCACAGACGCAAAGAACCTCCTGGATAAAATCAATACCACCATAGCAACGTTCAACACTTTTGAACTCAACAAGAAAATTACCAAGATCCAGAAAGATATTCGATTCTATAACACTGAAAAAACCTACCCATATCTGCGGGACGAATTTTACAACACTCCTTACATTCCACCTAGGACCCATAATTGGGGAAGATTCCGCAACAATCAACAAATTACTTTCTCCGATTCCTCCAACACCTCCATTGAGGATTCTGACACAAACGAGGGACCTAGCACATCCAGGGCCCCCATCAGACCACCACCCCTGTTGCCCTCTGGTTTTTTAGGACAGGGCCGCGGACGCGGACAACCCCCCACCCGCCCACGGACCAACCGACAATACCAACCTCAATTCTCAGGGGAAAGACAAACCCGAAACAGGTTCTACCAATGGGGACCACATCAGTAACCGATGACATCGCTTTTCCCCCACCTACTGTGACTGCACCGCCCATGGACTCTCAATTGATTCCGATATTCAACTTATCCAGCCATGTGCTCTCCCATGATGATTCTCAACTCCTGAGCAGAGGGCTCAGTTTTGTCCCCACTGAACGCACCAATTTCCTCGATCTCCAGTCCAACTTGTTGATGTTTTTCCGACGCATCCGACTCAAACAATTCTTTGTGGACAAACCATCTCCCACAGAACCTTCAGGCCCCCGGTTCCACCCTCCTTCCACGTTCAACCCTCCTTCCTCTTCCATGCCCCCCGAAATACTTGCTTTTGAACGCTTGGTTCTACGAGAAGTCACAGACCAGAAATAATATAACTTCCTCAACAACCAACATCCCCGGACTCCGGTCATATACGTCTTACCCAAGATCCATAAGAACAGCACCAACACACCTGGCCGTCCAATCGTGTCGGGATGTGGGTCCATCCTCGAACCCTTGGGCAAATACATTGATGCTATCATCAAAGAATTTGTCCCATCCACTACAACTTTCATCAGGGATACCATGGATCTAATCCTAAGCATTGAGGATAGACCTTTCGACATCAAAACCGAACTTATGGTCGGTCTTGATATCGAATCATTGTACACAAATATCCCACACACTGAGGGGCTCAAGGTTATTGAACAACTATTGGAGTCCAGACAAAGACCCACCTTGATCCCCACTGAGTTCATCATTGATCTGCTACATGTCGCCCTTGAAAACAACTACTTCTTATACCGAAATACTTTCTATTTACAAATCAAAGGCGTCTCCATGGGGGCATGCTTTGCCCCCAATTTTGCCATTCTCTTTGTTCATCACCTTGAAATGACCATTATACTCACCCCTAACAATCCCTTCCTGGCACAGATTTCCCTCTGGCGACGCTACATTGATGACATTCTTTTATTGTGGAAAGGGACCGCAGAGACTCTTGACCCTTTCGTCCTTTGGCTGAACCATTCACAACGTCACCTCAAATTCACTTGCGATTACAAACCCAATGACCTTCCCTTTCTGGATCTGACCATACATGCTGAGGATGGCAAAATTGGGACCCGCTTGTACCGCAAACCCACTGAGAGGAACACCTTGCTCCAATACTCAAGCTACCATCCACGAGGCCTCCGAGACGGCCTCCCCTATGGGCAATTCCTATGCATCCGCAGGAATTGCAAATGGAAGAAGGATTACTTTCGCGAATCCGATATCCTCATACAGAAGTTACTTGACAGGGGATATCCAAAACGCTTGATTACCCGAGCTCGTAAGAGAGCCTGGTACTGCCACCGTGAGAATCTTCTCACCCCCCAACCCAAACAAACTATGTCTCGTATACCTTTTGTTTCTAAATTTAGTCCCTGCAGTAACCAAGTGAGCAAGATCATTAAACGCAATTGGTCCCTTTTACGTACACATGAAGTATTCAAAGAACCCCCGCTCTTCTCTTACAAACGAGGTGATAATCTAAGCACCCACCTAGTACATGCGATCACCTGGCCTACCAACCCTAATCGACAGAATACCATCACTGCCACCTGGGACCTTCCACCAGTAGTTGGACATTATAAATGCCAATCCTGCATAGTGTGTGATCTCACACAAAATACAAAAGATTTCAAAGTGAACAACATAACCTACAAGCTCAATACATTCACCAACTGCAGATCACAGAATATCATTTATGCCATCCGTTGTCCCTGTGACCTTGTTTACGTTGGCCAAACGACGCAGATGATCAAACGAAGAATAATTCAACACAAAAGCAGGATACACTGCAAAGTCTTGAGTGCCCCCTTGTTTCCCACTACATTGAGAAACAACACTGCGAAACCGATATCACCTGGCAGGTGATCGACCAGCCTACACTGCCCCTTCGAGGCGGCAACCTCAGAGCCCTGCTGAATAAATGCGAGTGCAAATGGATCACTATCTGTAACTCAGTTTATCAGGGCCTCAATACTATTGACGAATGGAACAGCACTATCCTACTGTAACCCTTCCGGGTCGTGCTGCTCCAATGTTTTCTGCACTGCATAATTTCTCCACCTATGTGTTTTGCTCCTTGAATTGTTACAATTTTGGCCCCTTGTTGCTCCACTTGTCCCGTACCCTTTATTTCTTTATTTATTGATTGATCCCCATATTGTTTTGCCTTGTGCATCACCACACGTGGTGCCCCTTGTTGATTATCGTCCCCGATACAGCCTCGTCCATGTCTCGATTGATTTACTTCTGTCCAACCACGCCCGCCCCCCCCGGCCTTCCCGCTACAAAGATTGACCTTCTTGATTCACCTTTCATTGTACCACTTTGCGGCTACATTTGTGTATTTTTACACGTTTATGGCTCCCATATATACATGACTTTTATACATCCAGCCCTCTCCTTTCTTTCAATTCGTCCCTCATTAGACTTTCTGGCTCCTGTTGCCCCAGGTCACTTCACTTTCCCCATCGCCGCACCGCCTCCCTTGCTCTCCTTTACTTGCCCTCTGTCAATCACTTTTCCTTCCCTGCCTCACCTTTGACCCGCCCCCTGGAAGCTCCCGCACCCTCCCCCGTACACGCCCCCGGCCTTCCGGTCACATGACCGCTTTTCCCCTTATCTCCTAACCTCTTCGCACTGACACCGAAACCGGACACCTTTGTGGCGGTCTACGGCGAACTGACGTGCCGCACCTTCCTCCAGGATTCATTCCTTCGCTCGGGAAGTCACCCCTAGGCACAGACTCACCTCCCGCAACCCCCTGTGTTCCCTTACATGGCCCTGACCCCTCAGTGCCATTCTCCCCCCAGATTCTCCGATACCCGGTCCTTCCGAGGATATCTACCCGCCGGCTTTTGTTGCTTGCTTTACTGCCCTCCTGGGCACGGGGCCAATTATACCGACCTCAATTACGGTTCCCGACTCGGCAACCATTTAGGTGAGTTGTTCCCTGCCTTGCCTTGTCTTGTCCTCCGTTTAACACACACCGCCTTTTTACTCGTTGACTGATTCCTCGCCCCCCCTTGCACCCTTCTTTGCAGATTTACCGACGCTGAGCCTTGCAAACATCTTGATGCTCTTCATGCCGAGCCTTGCATACTCCTTGATGCACTTTACCACAGACCCTGGATTACCATTATCCTTCTAGTGAGACTTTGGAACCGCTATTTTCTCAGGTACCCATCGCCGCCTCCCCTCTTTCGGTTCTCACCCACCTTGCCTCCTTTTGCCCCCGCCCGCCCCCCCGCCATTCCCTTCCCCTTTTCCCTCCCCCTAGCCCTAGGCTCCCGCCTCGACCCTTCACTTGACCTAGAGACAGGTCCGATCACGCGCTTCCACTCCCTTGCCCGCTGGTATCGGTTTTTACGTCCAGTCCATCTCATGGGCAGTTTTCGTCCCCCCCTTCCCCCCCCTCCTCCTTGCCCCCAGGCTACCACCTAACCCCTGGTCAAGTCCCGTCGCGCTATCAGATCACACATTCAGCACGCCTTCAGCCACTCGCTACCCCCTCTTACACTTCTCTTTCCCTCCCTGTACAGCACTTTCAATACAGCAGCCCCGTCCTGAAGATGATCCTGAATCAATTGGATCGAAACGTCGTCGACCCCTCAGCGCGATTGAAGGCGCCCATACTCCGTGTGGTTCTTTAAAACTCACACCATTCATTCTAAAGCAACTATCGTGAATTATTTTGTGCTGAACCACACATTCACTTGTATATATTTTCACCAATTGTCACTACGCGCCTTTTCGCTGTTTACACTTTGTCACTTGCGCCGTCACTTATATGTGTCACGAGCACATTTGTGCACCAAGTCCAATTTGGGCTGTTCATACCATTCATGTTTACAGTGCTGATACAACTGTACCGTCTTCAAAATAATATTTTCCAATTATACGATGCCATGTGCATATTTGAAAAAATCTTGCGTGAGTCTCCCTTTTTCATTGCTTGTAATGTATGTTACATACTCATTTAATTGCCTTCAACATTGATACCAATTGAGATATTGTTGTTTGTTGTCATATTATTACCCAGATCTCAATTGGTTTATGGGTCAAACTCCTGTCGTTTTTCCCAGAGGTTGAGGTGCCACCACAATGAGCAGTGTGATAAAGCGGGAAGGCTCCTGGCAGCCCAGCTGCGCCAACAGATGGTGGCTCTGGCCATTCCGGCCATCTGGTCTGCAGTGGGCACCATCCTCAATAAACCACAGGACATCGTGAATGTCTTTGCAGCTTTCTACCGGACTTTATACACCCCAGAGGTGGCGGAGGACCTGACTCGCCTGGATGCACTATTTGACAGGGAGCGTCTTCCCTGCCTCAATGAGTCGGGCAGGGATCTGCTCCGAGGTGAGATCACCAAGGCAGAAATCGCACAGGCCAACTTGAGGCTCCCATATCACAAGGGTCCAGGGGAGGATGGCTTCTCGGCCGAGTTTTAGAAATGGTCGGGCGAGGAGGTGGTGAACTCCCTCTATGACGCCTTCCAGACAGCAGAGCACACGGGCTCCCTCGGTCTCAACTCTAACAAGGCCCTGATCACGGACCTCCCCAAGCCCAGGAGGGACCCCTCCTCTGTGGCAGCTAAAGGCCTATATCCCTGCTCAAAAGGGACGTCAAGGTCCTGGCCGGGGTTCTTGATGCTCGCCTCCGGGCAGTGATCCCGACCCTGATCCACCATTCACAAGTGGGGTTTGTTCCTGGTTGCTCTCCTCGGAACCACCTCTGCTCCCTGTGCTGTGGGCCACCAAGGATATGACAGAGGATACGCTAGCCCTCTCCCTGGATGCTAAGAAAAGATTTGACAGGATAGAGTGGGGGTATCTCTTCGCAACACTCCAGAGACTCGGCCTAGGGGAGGATTTCATAGCCAAGGGAAAGTGGCTCTATGACTCGCCCACTGCCCAGGTCAAATGTGGGGGCTTCATCTCGAAGCCCTTCCTGGTCTTCCAGGGGACCCGACAGGACTGCCTGCTGTCACCCCTTCTGTTCCTCCTTGCCACAGACCCCCTGGTCACTTTCCTTCATTAATCTCCCCAGATAACCGTCATTCCTTCTGCTGGGGGGATGTTGACATTTTACCTCTTTGCAGACAACATCCTGCATACTCTCTCAGACCTCCTCTGCTGGTCATCATCTCTGACCTTGTCTCCCTCTCGGGGTACCTGATCAACTGGGTCAAAAGTGAGGCCCTCCCGACCACCTGTGAGGCTGTTTCTGCTTATCCTTTCCAATGGGCGCCCTTCCACCATAAATACCTGGGAATATAAACCGTGGACTGGATCCCATGGTTGTGGACAATCTTGACCCGCTGTTGGCACGCATGGAAGTGGAACTGATGCAGCATGACCCATGACCTGCATCAAGGACATAAGGTACATTTCTCAGTGGACTAACATGGTACCTGTGCCCTGCCAACGCTCCATCGCAGTCACCCTGAACATGTCACTGTGTCCCAATCTGGCATGACCATATAACTAAAGTTGGTGAGTTGTGCTTTTAGACGCTATACGTAGCTTAAAACATTGAAATTGCATATTATCAGAACAACTGAATGGATTATTGTTGTTTTGGTGTCAACTAATTTATAAAATTCTACTTTATTTTTCTAAATTGAGGTGGGATTTTTCTTGTGTTGTGTTCTCACTTTATTACTGTTTGTGTGCTGCATAAATACTTTACATATTGCCTCTACGTTAACCCTTACTGCTTTTGTGCAAAGCTACCAGACAGATAAGCACAGGTGAATTTAGTGGCTGTTTGTGGTTCACTCTGACAAGGATTGTCGCTGTTGCTTTAGAAGGGCTCATACCCCCATCAAACAACAACCCAATTTCTCACACCAAGGAAACTCAATTTATGGTGAATTGTTAGACGGGGAAACACAGAGTAATACCTGCCTAATCTCACTCACCCAAGCGACCCGAAGTGAGGAAAACAAGAAAGGTGCAAGGTACAATGTATGCTGCTGCCCTATATGAATGAGAAGCCATACAACCAAACAAGAAAGTTGTCAGGCATGAACGCATGTTATCAAAGAGCTTAAGTACTCCATCCAACTATGAAATCCCCTGTTTTTTTATTCAAATCCATATTCACTAACCCTGGGCAAAGCACTACGCTACGCTCGCGTAGTTTGTGAAGTTTGCGCTACTTCGCACTACGTGAATTGCACGTAGCACAGTGCAAACACGCGTAGCGTAGCGCAGCGGTCATTTTTTGCTTGCTCGCGGTCCTCAACGTCAAGTTGGCGACCGCGAGCAAGCAAAATGACATCCCGGCGAGACTTTTTCCTCGTTCGCGATCAGCAACATCAAGTTGCTGATCGCGAGCGTGGAAAATAAACCTCCCGGCGAGATTCTCAACGCGGGAGGTCAGGTTTCTCATTGCGAGTGGTCGCGTATGCTCGTGACCGCTCGCGATGAGAAACTACCAGTCCACGTTGAGAAAGCTGCCGCTCGAGTACAAATCTACTCGAGCGGCAGTAGAGACAGCTCGCACTGTGCAAGATGCCGTTTTCAATGATTGCACAGTGCGGACAAGCATCCGGCACTGTGCAATCATCGCGAACAGCGCACTACGCAGTTCGCGTAGTGCTACGCATAGCTCGCGTAGTGCGAAGTGCACTTCGCGTAGCTTCGCGTACCGCTACTTCGCGAACTACGCCCAGGCTTAGTATTCACTAACATTTGTAGAAAGGGATTTGTTCCAAAAAATTACACTCCCTAAAGTCAGATTAAAACAATGGAGCAAGTTTTGTAAGTCTCCACACTTTTCCAACTTTGGATGTGTACAGCACACATATAAATTGGTAAAAGTATTAAACTATGTCTAAAGTGCACCAGTGTTGGGGGAGAGAAAAAGAGCACCCTATCTTTTTTTTTCTTCGGAGTTTTATATAGCACAAACTTGACCTGAAGGTATCAGAGCCCTTTACATAAGCACCAGTTGTGTTTCACAAGGACACATTCATTTTTGTTAGGCAGGGGAGATTAAGTGATTTGCCCAGAATCACAGGATGTTGAGAGTCATTGCTGAGACTTGAACCCAGTTCCCCAGATTTGAGATGGACCGCCCTAGCCGTTAAACCACATCCTCTCCCCAAGAGAGTATCTTAGTAGATAGGATGCTGTTTTTCCCTCTCCCTTTGAGGCAAAGCAGCACAGATTAGCAACTTTGGTTGCAGCATTGTGTTGCACCAAAAGTTTAAATTTTTCATCCAATTTTTTGTCCAATTTTCTTTTGGACTGGTTAGAAGGGAGTCAGCTCCTGTGGCAGCTCAATCTGTCCCCAGATATGATTAACACAGATTTGAGATTAATGGCAAATCTTTCTGGTGAGCCGCAGGACTTGTTAAATGTGTTGTAGAAATTAGACAGGTCCTGTGGCTAGCCCTATCTTCCAGGATCTTTGTAATCCTGACAAAAAAGTCCTGACAAAAAAGTCCTGACAAAAAAGTCTGGTCTTATGTATTTCACGCTGATAAACAATTGTTGACAAATCTATTTCATTTGATTTTCCCATTTACATGCCATTGACAGAGGCTGACAAATTCAACATGCTTAATGACATGTTCAAAAATGATAACATTTTCTACATTTTCCTTTTATGGAGGAAAGACCCTGGTACTTAAAATCTAAAACCATTTATGCATCACCTAAAAGTAGAAGGAATCGAGGTACTTGCATATGTTGTCTGGTTAGTGTGCAGATCCACTAAGAGGGAAAGATCAGGAACAGGGATTTTAATCATTTGTGGAAAAATCTCTCTATCACCAGTTTGCCTGAAGTGGAACAGTATCCTATTTAACACTTGCACATTTGCACATTTTTATGTCGAGCCTAGAGTTAGCGCGCATGCACTGCTCTGCGAGACTTGTTGTACTGGAGTATTGTATTGTTTGTCATTGGCTTGTGTCATTGTCCTTCGTAAATGCTGACTTCTGATTCGTAAATAGGCTTGTTAGTCCCTCTTTAGTACAGCCTTGTCTTCATTTGTAACATCCCTTGGCGACTGGCCCTTTTACATCGGTCTTATCTAGTCCGTCAGCACTATTTTCTTTAATGAGTTTCTCCTACTGCAGGCAGGACGTGCTTTTCTTACGGTCAGCGCGCACAGAGATCATGGCATCCTCAGTTTCCGCTTCCCTTCTAACAGGCAGACACATTCAATTCACACCTCATAGCGGTACAGCAAATTGTCCATCGGGGAATATCAAGGCATGCAGAGCAGAGGGACATGAAAAGCTGATCATGTTTACGTTGCACTGAATTATTTACGCCATTTTTAACCTTCACTGACGGCGTGGGTTTGTGGGAGGTAAGTTGTGCCTGTTACTTCACAGCGCATATTCAGCAGCAGTGACTCTTGTGTTAGAATGAAGCCTGTTCCGGTTGCTTTCGCACTCCCTCGGTGAAAAAGACACATTTCGTCAAGTTCCGTCATTAGTAGCTGGCGGTGAGGGCAGCTCCCATCTTGAAGGCCAGTTATTAGACTCATGTCAGGTGATTTGATATGCCACAAAGTTTCTAGCTAGTTTTGGTTAGTACTGCACCGCACTTGGGAGACACCGCTGAATAATGTAGCAGGTGGGGTTTGATCATTGCCCTCTCCGTTGGTTTCCTTACATGTGTGCCCTCATCATCCCACAGATGTGCCCCCACCCCTTCACATTGTCACTAGCTTGTGTGTCATATTCATAACCAGATTATCCCTTTCCCAGAAAGCTCTGCTGTGCCAGCTTCTGGCTGCGCATAGCACCTTTGTCGTGCTGCCCCAGACCCCTAGCTGTAGGTAAACAAACAGTTAATGTGTGAAACATAACATCTGGTGACACGGAAGAACAGCAGCACAGAACCACTGCCAGGGTGAAAGCCACACTCACGTTGAAAAGAGGCCTAGGGGCAATATACTTGAACTGGAGAGAGCCTGTAGCAATTCCATACGGGCATGTACCCACATGCACTGATGAAATACATGCCAGGGCACCGTTTATACTGACTGACACGCTAGAGATCGGATATTCTTTTTATATGCACTGCCAGACCAGCAGAGACCAGGGACTGTTTATGGACAGGGACAGCAGGATGCAGACCTCGGTGCTGAATATACTCGCTAATAGAATGGAGATCGGAGCTGTACTTGGGCCCAATGACACTTTAGCCCAGCGCTTTAAGAGGGATAAAAAGATGGAACGGTCCTAAATCGGATGTGGTTCGAGCAGCCTTTACGTGAGGTATGGCCCTGTTATTAAATGCATGTGGAATAGCACCCTGTGTTGGACAAATTCATAAATGAGTCTCACTTGACAAAACATAATTAAAATCAACAGAACATTTTATTTAACTGTTCGTATAGCACCTTTATCCAGGGCCAAAAGCAATACAAAACTTGACAAGGTAAGTTTAAATGTAAGTGGCGCTGCATTTGTTATTCAGTTGAAATGAAAGAATGCTATATGCCTAGAACACCAATGGTAAACAACAGTAGTCTCTTGTCACTCAATCCCTGTCACAAAATGGACTTCTGCTGACATTGCGTTGCAGCACTAGCATGTGACATACAGCAATGTAGGTTTATTTGTTCCCCCCTTTAGCTGGTAAATGGCTGAACTATTGGGCCCCATAGGTCCTGGCTCAGTGCCCTGCAAGGCTCCGGACCACTTAGAGCGCCGCTCTAGACACAATACTACTATTTATACACACCAACAGAATTATAAAAAGCGTGAACACTCTTGTGCTACATGACAGAAGAGTAGAGACAAAGTACATATTCTACCTGTTGTTAGAAATGGGGGTCTCTAGTTGGCAGAGGTAGGTATCTTTGTTTAAGTAGGGACCCTTCTTCCTAGTCATGGTAAGGGGGATACACTTCTAAAATAACCCCTGCTCACCCCCTTGGTAGCTTGGCACGAGCAGACAGGCTTATCTCAGAAGCAGTGTGTAAAGCATTTGTGAACACATACAATAATACAGTGAAAACACTACAAATGGTCACCACACCAGTTTAGAAAAATAAGTAATCTTTATCTAAACCAAACAAGACCTAAACAACAAAAATCCACAATACAGTAATAAAAATATGACTCTCAAATGGTAGAAATAGTTCTGTTCAATGCAAATTGCAGATGCGACACTCTTCACACAAAGTACCTTGGATGCGCTGCGCAAACAAACAAAAAGGGTCACAGGGAAGGTAATGCATTGGTTCCTTACATGCAGGGAAGGTCATGCGTCGGTTCCTTGCTGCTGCGCAGGGGAGGTGATGCGTCAGTTCCTTACCGGAGAGGAGGTGATGCGTCGGTTTCTTAAGTGTGGGGAGGTGATGCGTCGGTTTCTTACTGCTTCCCCCAATGATGCGACAGACCTGGCGCCTTGATGCGATGATCTGGGACGATGCGTGGGTTCTTGCAGCCGCACAGCAGGGCTTGCGTTGGAATTGGTGCGGTGATCTCGGACTTCGGAGATCGGTGCACCCGATGCGCCGATTTCTCAAGCCGCGGGTAGGCGCTGCGTCAGTTTTTCTTCCTGGCAGGTTCCTTAGTTCAGCAGTTAACTAAAGTTCAGGGGTCTGGGCACCACTTTTTATAGCACAAATTCCTTTGTTCTCTGGTGGCAGAGACTCTCTTTGCCCAGCCAAAACCAGTTCTGTCCTCTCTGGTGCAGCTTCCTGGCAGGAGGTGGAGACAGCATTGTCAAAGGCAGATCAGGCCCATTCAGGTGTGAAAGAAATCTCCTCCCCCTACTCTGAATGCAGCCCAGGTCCATTCAGCCCACCCCTGACTCATTCAGGAAAGGCAGGACACACATCAAGCCCCTAGTGGCCGTCTGAGAGAATGCATATCCCCAGCCCCTGTCACTCAAATGCCAGACAGTCAATCCACAAACCAGCAGAGGCACACACGATGGCTAAGCAAGAAAATACCCACTTTCTAAAAGTGGTATTTTCAAACACACAATATAAAAATCATCTTTACTAAAAGATGCATTTTTATATTCCGAGTTCAGGCATACTAAACTCTATTTTCCTATCTTGTTCCCATGGCCAGTTATACTTATAAAATGTTATAAGTAAACTCCCCATTCTATCCAATGGGACAGATAGCCTGTCAATAGTGAAAAACAAAATTGGCAGTATTTCACTATCAGGACATGCCACACACATCAGGGCATGTCCTACCTTTCACATACACTGCACCCTGTCCACAGGGGTACCTTGGGCCTACCTTAGGGGTGTCATATGTAAGAAAAGGGAAGGTTGGGCCTGGAAAGTGGGTGCACTTGCCAGGTCGACATGGCAGAACCAAACTGCACACAGACACTGCAGTGGCAGGTCTGAGTTACATTTTGCAAGGCTGCTTTTGTGGGTGGCACAATCAGTGCTGCAGGCACACTAGCAGCATTTGATTTACAGGCCCTGGGCACACACAGTGCACTGTACTAGGGAGTTACCTGTAAATCAAATATGCCAATCATGGGATCACCAATCCATAAACACAATTTACAGGGAGAACATATGCACTTTAGCACTGATTAGCAGTGGTAAAGTCCCAGAGTCATAAAACTAATAAAAACAGGGTCCAAAACAAGAGGCCAAAACGCTAAAAATCTGGGGGTGAACCTGCTGGAGAAGCCAGGTCTAACACCTGTTGTGTCAGGAGAAAGTCGGGGCCTGATTATGCCACTGATACTATTAAGGCGAAGTTACAGGAGAATAGAAACAAGGACACTGTCTATATTAAGTGATGAAACACTGGAGACCAGGATACTGGGTTATACCTGCGGACCAAGCAGGGACCACTGCACTGTTTGTTGGTAGTGGCGGAAGTCACGGGTGCAGCTCACATGTGCCACCTACTCCTGAATTCGACATTTCTATTAGACCTGGTGTTTTGTTACAGGTCCGGAGACCAAAGTTATGAGGTCTCTAAGCTATTCTCCACAATGGTTTTGCTGTAACCTCCCTGCAGAGTGGAACCTGCCCTCTTTTCAATGGGTCAGCTGGCGTGTTGGATAAGCACATTACAAATTCACATGTGCACAGTTTCACCTGTGCACAGTTGCAGCTTGTCCTTTTGTGGCTGCGTCAAATGAAGAGTAGTGCAGTGCACTGAAGTATGATGGAAAAGTAATTAAACTTCTGTGCCACTGTGTGGTCACATTCCAAGTACTAAACAGGTGAAACTATGCCACCAGAATATGTGCCAGGAGAATTTATATGTATGATTTAGAATAATGTTCCTCGGAGCATGCCGAAGAATGATGCCCAATAAACGTACCTTCCCCTCAGAATATGTTCCAGACAATGATTCTCAATTAGGATAATTCCCAGCATGACAGATAAAACTATCACAATATATTCTGGAGAATAATACCTATGAAAATATGTCCTCAAAATAATTCCATTTTGATTATGTGCCGAACAGTAATGTCATTCAGACTGTGTGCTGTAGTATAATCTGTATCCCTTTCTCTGCCAGCGAACAATGTCTAACATAATATGTGCCATTGAATAAAATATGTAAAAGTATGTGGCATGTACTAACGCCACCTGGAAGTCTCTAGACATCTCAACTTGAGGTGCTCAAAAGTTCTTCAAACAGAGTGCCCATAGTCTCCAATGGGAATGGTCTCTCTCCCCAGTCAGTATGAACAGCGAGTATGAATTGTGCAGATCTTGGCACTTTCCCGTGGATTCCAACCAAATAGTAAACTATCAGTTTCCTTCATGAATTGCTTTGATTTTTGCTTTTATTATTGCAAATGGTGACAGTTCTGCCGACACATGTTTCACCCAATAACCTGAGGCCTTTATCAAAACTGTAAATACCGTCATCTTGATCTGATTGTGTGATTACTGCAAGAAAATGGTGAGACCCAAAAGCACTTCCAGAACGCTATGCTGACACAAGTGCAACTGCTTCATTTTGTCAAACCCGTTGGACTCTTCGTTGTTTTATTGGTTGTTGAGTTAGTTCCTGACTTTTCGTTAATGGAAAGCAAAAAAAGCAACTAAAGATGGAAACTGATAGTTTACATTTTGGTTCAGATCCACTCAATGAACACAGCGGAGTG
This sequence comes from Calotriton arnoldi, assembly GCA_963921515.1. Lineage (NCBI taxonomy): Eukaryota > Metazoa > Chordata > Amphibia > Caudata > Salamandridae > Calotriton > Calotriton arnoldi. The sequence continues at coordinate 1,290,870 of CAWUFW010000250.1, read as the reverse complement.
CCATGATCTGCAGAGTTATTGTAACTCGCCAGTAAATGTATCACCACTGGCCATTATTCTACAACGCATGTATAGTTGTATAGATTATGCTTCCTAGAATAATACTGGAAGGAATATTTGCCAAATATTCATGTCATCTGAATGTGTGACAAATAATAATAACCACACAAATATGTGACAAATAAACATGCCCTTCAGAAAATGTGCCGACAACAAATACTACTATCATGACAAGGTTGCAGCTGCCCGCCGCGTGTCTCTGCTGTGATCAGTATTATACTGTGTGTTGGAGAGCTCCCTCCTTCGTCTTCCCCGAGTATGCAACAATTTGCATGTGTGTCAATGGAGGTATCTGCCATATCAAAAATTCAGGAGCTCACGTTCCCAAAGACCTTAAAGTAAAGATAATGTAAACGTTGGCAGTATCAAATAAATTGCTAAATCCTATATCCTATATCTAAATTGCTATATCCTATATCCTATATCCTTGCTTACTCTACTACTAGAATAATACATTGGTTCTTAAACAATAGCCATTACACATATCTGCTAAAGCTGAAAATAATTGCTTCTGGCTTCTAGAGTGGGACTTAAAAACTGATCTTTAAAGGGGGAATTCATTCTACATCATTTTCTTTTGGTTGTAGGAGTCACCTTTCTTCGACAAGTTTGGACCAAATTGTATTTCTTTTCCCAGGAACAACATATTTACAATTGAAAGAAATTGCTCTATTTTGCTGAGTTGGTCGAAAAGATTTCTTGCATTAAGATTGCAAACAAATCTGCTCAGAATGGGCAAAATCAGACAAGCAGGAACATAAACAGTCTGCTCCCTTCTCCTAGTCCCTGGAAAAAGTTTACTAAAGAAGACTGTTAGCTTAAGTCTAGTTCTACGTAAAGCCACTCATTTTGTGACTGTTCTAAAAAATAAAAAAATTACCTCTACTCACTCATGATTAACAGTTCCCCTGTGGGACCCATAAATGTTTTCCTGAGTACCAAAGATGACTACCATGTTTGGCCCTGGTAGGTCCTAGAAGAGCATTTGGCCAGAACCCTTGCAGTGTAGCTCCTTATCCCTTTTTTTAAGCATTCTCTTTATTAATTTTCAGGTAACATTGCACCCTACTTCGGAGCTCAATAAAAGTCGCATCAAATGCACCCATTGTTGCAGAGATCAGCATTACTTATCGTAGTAAAGAATGCAAACAATAATCAAAACAATAACGTTGTATAGTAGAGTCATCATACTGCTCGTTCCCAGCCACCAGATCCCCAAAACATTACAAGAAACACAGTTTTCACTATTTCCCAATCCTGTTCCTCAGCATCAAATTTTCCTCTACCTCCCATATCTCGAGATTAGTACAAAGGTAGTCATGAAAGCCTTCATTCAGATCCCTCAACAGATGATATATGTAGTTCTCCTCCTTTCACTTCCCTCCTCCCCCGCCACAACCCCTGTTGCCATTTGGCCTCCCAACTGCTGGGGCCATATTACAGTAAGTGCCCTGGGTGCGCAACAGGCCTTTGCTCCCGCTTTGTGCGCCCCTGGGGCACTTTGGTATTACAGAAGGGGATGCAGATGCTTGTCAACTTGACAAACAGATTCTATTTTTTGTCAAAGTGCCCCATGCCACTGCTTCACTTTAATGTGGGCCACACCTCTTTCTTTAGACGCGGCTTGTCTAAAGAAAGGGGCGCAGCCTCCATGAATGTAAAAGCGCCGCATGGGTGCTAGTAATTTGCACTGCAATAGGTCTAGCATTTGCAGGAGTTTAAGCTATTGCATTGCCAATAGCTCAAACTCTCGTAAATGTGAGACCTATTGCATTGCACATGCTTGTTTACATGTGCATCTCTCAATCCAAGCAAAATTATACTTGACGAATCTCAAGTTTCCATTTACTGAGTTCCAGAGGTTACTGCTCGTCTGGAATAGGAATTTGTAAATGCGGACCAGACGTCTAAATAAGATTCATTTAATTCAAAGTCAGTGCAGGTGGCCACTATTTTCAAATGTTTTACATCATGGCTATCACTGTACCCAGCGAACGGAGAAGCATAAATATCCACTTGTCTATAACAGTCACTTCAGAAAAGGTGTGATATCTGACCTCTTCGAGCTTGCGTTTTACAAAACCCCACATCCCCAGTTATAGAGACTGAATAATATCAGACAATCCCTCCAATAATGAACTCTGTTTCTCGCAATCTTTATTTCCCATCACACTCTCAGACATAGTCTGTCCTGGAGCCAATAATGGCCCTAGTCATAATAACCATTTCATCATTGATGAAGAAGGAGCGCAGCGTCTCCACCAGCTGAAGTTAAAGGCTACCGTCCATTGCATGCTTTTCAAATGACCGGCTCAAATCAATCAATACCTTTACAGACTTGCATGTCAACTTCATTGATTGAAGCTCTGGAGTTGGCTCAGCATGCTTTTACAGCTTGCATTGATTGCCTACCACTACGAGTTCAGTCTTACAAGTGTTCAGAGCAAAACATTTGGCTTGCATTCATGCCCAGTCTTCTATTCAACAGCTTGCTTATATCATCAGTACTATTTCCCACCAGTATAGTAGTATATGTATTTATGAATATTTTCAATGAAAAAAAACAAAGGTTAAATTGATGTTATAGTTAGGTGAATATCTCAGTGACAACATTAATGTTTTGACCTAAAAAAAACACTAACGGAGACTCAGCACCCTCAGCGCCCAGATACCCTTAGGGTTGGCAGTGTTGCACTTTACAAATGATTGATTAATTGACTTTTGCACTGATCTTAGCAGTTACTTTTAATATTTTGTGGTGTATTTCCCATGAGAGTTTCGTTTGTCTGCAAACAGTGTGGTACAGAGTAACAGTGGTGGCTGGTGACATTTGAAAGTGGTGCGGCGAATAATTTCATGATGAGGGCCTTATGGCGAGCGAGCAAGCCTGACCGTTATAGGTGGGGTTCAGGGGGTTATCCCCCCCCCGAAGAAAAATATGAAAAAAGAGTGTGCAAATGGTGCATTTTCAAGAAAATTTGAGAAAGCAAGAAGGTTAATAAGGCAATTGTGAAAGTGTAGTTATGACCTAAAAAACAGATTTCATATGATAATGACATAGGTAACTGCTTATTCAGTATAACCACAGTTTACCTCCCTGGTTATTGACACAACCACTTGTGCTACCATGCTCCACACATCTAAGACATAAAGCATGGCATATCACATAGAGTGAATGTGATCTTCATGTGATGGAGCCAGACTGAGCATTCAGTACCCAATGTAAAAAGCCCTGCACACCCTGTCAATCCTTATACCACTCATCAAGTGGCAATGTAGGCCAGTGCCAGACGATGCCCAGGGGTCAAAACGTAAGACAGAAGAAGAGCGACAGGAAGGTAAGAAATGGCGATATGCACATCGAGGGCCACTGCACAGAAACACATATGGGATTGGATGGATAAGGTAGCAGATGTGGATTGCACAGTCACCAACACATATTTGCAAGTCCTGTGAATGTGCTGCCTCCATGTCTTCCACCCCTAAAACTGCATCAAAGTCTTCGAGGTGGAGATCGTGATTGGCAGGACTGACATTTTCTTTGCATCCATGAAAGAGAAAGTCTCACCGTCAATTAAAAGTAAAAAAGTCAAAGACTATTCCAGACAGTGCACGAGTAATGTATGATGCATTTAGCTATCAGTCACTGATCTTTCTATAAATAACGCAATTTCAAAACCACGGAGATGCGAAGCTAGCCTGATGTGAAGGGACACTGTGGACCCTACAAGACACCATAGTAAAGCACTTTAGAAACACACTCAAGTGATGCAGACGGAATTCCTCCCAGATGACACCTCGACTGGTACCAACCTCCGAACACACAAAAGAACAATCACGTTCACACACACATACAAGCAAACATACACACCAATGAAGCATATCAACCATGCGCACACCACTGATGACCCCAATCTAACAACCACCAGACTCAGGTCTATGATGCAGTCCCGAAGACCAGCGCGTGAAGGTAGCCGAACTCCAACCATACCGCGAGGGGCACTAATGGCAATATATATAGCGCTAGACAATAAAATGAAACACCAAGGGGAACGTAACTGGACTCCCCGCCCCTCCAGCAGGAAAGGTCTGATACTCCAGCAGTTCTAAATGTGCGATCTCACTGCCAAACTCCGGAGCACAACACGCAGCACTCACCGCAGTGCCACCCTCACCCATCCTCTCAGGTCTCTTTAGTGCAAGCACTATAATACCGCAACCTCCAGTTTCCTAGTCACTTAGCAGGTGCCGTCCTTTCAAGGGGGCATGGTGGTCCCACCCCATGCAAATTTCACCACTATATCAGTAAACAAAAAGATAGGTTTTTATAAAGCTCTAAGGGGGGTGCAAGACGTCTTTTCAATACATCAGTGTTCCTTAAAGAGATAAACCGGAAGAACATTTAAATCCCAAGAGGGACATTCTTCAAGATTTCAATCTGAAAACAAGACACAGGGCTATGGGAAAACAGACACTGCGATCAGAGAGGAAGTGCACCACAGAATATTGTGCCCTGAAGGATAATGTGCACAGAGCTGGTCACTTTCACTCTTCCGAACATACATTGTAATGTATGCATCCTTTTGTCTTCTCTAGGGAAAGTACCCTGAGGAGAAGAGGATGGCATGTGGTTAGGTTGACAAGTTACAGACTTCTGCACCATGAGACCGTGTTTTAATCCCTGTTTCCCCACTTGACTAAACTGCATGATCCTGGACAAATCATTTTTGATTTCCCGTGCCTTAATATTACTTTAAAGTACATAGGCTGCCTGGGGCTATTCAGATCATGTTGTGGCCTATATCACACCTGCGGCTCAGACAAAAAGTAATCTGGGTCTCTAGCTAAAAAGCAGTAGATTGTGCAGTGCTTTTGTTGGAGGTCTATAAGAGCACTTTCAAGCTGTATGTTTGAATTAACATTTTGTTAACAAACATGAAAAGTGCGGGGGTTGGAGGGATTAAGGGGGATATGTACAATGAAATGGCGGAGCATGTTGTTAGCCTCCTTGGCTTAACGACACGCTCTGCCCCTTTGGAAACGCAAGGCTGCACCATATTTACAAGAATGTGGTGCAGCCTTGCGTTTCCCCCTGCGATGGCGCTAAGTTTAACAACTTAGCGCCAACGCAGGCACCTTTGCACCAGAGTGCAAGGGTGTCTGCGTGCAGGGGAGGATTGTTTATGTGTAGGAAGGTGTCCCTTCCTGCACATAAACAATCCTAAAATGCAATTCTGTTACTTTCATGTGTGCTGCTTTATGCAGCACACATGAAAGTGACAGAATTGCATTTTTTTTAAAGGTTTGTTTATGTACAGGAAGGGACACCTTCCTGTACATAAACAAACCATGGCATTTTGCTTTTTCCATGTGTGCTGCACAAGGCAGCACACATGGAAAAAGCAAAAACGAGGAGAAATAATGCATTTCTCCTTGTTTCGCCAACTTAAGACCAGGGTTTTCCTGGTCTTAATTTTGGCGCTGCCTCCTATGTACGCCACCCTTGTACATAGGGGGCAGCGTCAAATACAATGGGTGTTGCGGTGGAAGGCCCACCGCAACACCCACTGCCCACCCCTTTCACGCTAACCATAGCATGAAAGGGTGCCTTATGTACAAGGCAGCGTTAAGCCATGTTAAGTGGCTTAACGCTGCCTGGTACATAAGGCAAGGCCCCTATCGACACGGAAACGTCATAAAAAGTGACGTTCCCGTGGTGATAGGGGCTTGTACATATGCCCCTGAGTGTATTGAGGGAAGAGTTCAGCATGGAGTATTGAAGGCTGTAATCACTTCATGGCTTCCGGTAAATCGCCCCTTTGCCGACCGTCTTCAAATGACTATTACATGGTAAAAGAGACTTGTCCTGGGACAGTTTGGTCCAAGGAATGTGTTAAAATTGCAGGTCTCAAGTTTCTCATGAAAGGGTGGTCCAGATATGCTTATGAAGTCAGTGTGCCGTAGCTGTAAACACGTTTCATTTTGGAACCAAAAACGTTGGTTCCGATGTGAATAACGAACGAAGTGAAAAATGCTGATTATCACAATTGTTTGTAGACAGAAAATATTTTTTGTGCATGTGAAAGCGCGCAGCATAATCCGGTGCCTATCTAGAGAAACTAGAGAAACTAGTGGTTCTTATTTTATACGTCAGTCCAGCCCTAACAACAAGAGCAAATTTTTGTGCCCGATTTATAATCTGTGACCATGAAGCACAAAAGAGGTTTCATGGGTGGAAAATTAATAGGCAGTGGTGGGAGAGACCTTCAGCAACCCCTTCACAGTCTCACAAGGCCCATTTGCTGGTGCGGCTCGTCATGAAGTACAGAGCCACAACTCTGTGCAGCACGAGGCTGTGCACACCTGCCTGCGAACCGGGAATCATGTACTTCTTCACATAAATAAAAAAAAGTACTTACCCACAAAGTCGGTTCATCCGTTTTGATGTCTTCGGAATCGGCAGCCCACTTTGTTCCCGGAAGAAACGCACTGAGCCTGAAGTGAAGAGCCAACAAACCTAACCAATCCTGGAGCTGCTCTCCGCATGAGAGTAGCTCCATCATTGGTCGAAGTGAGTTCACACAGTGCTCCTTTTCAGATTAGGATTCTGTGCATACCGTCCACCGACTTTCCCTCAGCTAATACATAGGTGCGGGCTGAAGTGTGCATGTTGGGTCGGCCGTCTTGCGTTGGCCAGCCAATCTAACATGCACACTTTAGGCAAGTAAATCCTGCTGTCAATCAGCAGTAGGAATGGCCCCGCCCCCAAGACGAAACAGTGCGTGTGCATTACTAAATCAAATTGCTGCTGCACTTACAGCAGGCGGGGCGACGCTCCTCTGCCCTGCAGGAGGAACCGCCGCTGCAGAGTAAACTCTCTCCATAGAGTAAACCCTGTTTACACTCAGTACGCACTTTTCTAGTCATATCAACTTTGGGTATGGTGACTGTGAGGGGTTTGATACAGATAGAGGCTATCTGTAGTAGGGCATTAGTTTACAACAGAAGCTGAGTATCTGGAGGAAACTTGGTTTTCTCTGACCAGTTGTATACAGATTGAATACTGTGTGCAGTATTTATTTATTTATTTCTGTCATTTATAAAGCGCATGAATCACCCCAAATGGGGTATCTCCGCGCTAATGGCGACTAGAGAGGCACAAAGAACAAAAAAAGTGAAGTTTTAAGTTTTTTCCTGAAAGTTAGGTAATTAGTGCATTGGCGGATATCCAGAGGTAGCTGGTTCCATAATTGCGGGGCTATGTAGGAGAATGCTTTGCCTCCTAGCCTAGTTTGTTTTATGCGCGGGACAGTAAGAAGGCCCTTATCTGCTGATCGGAGGGTGCGAAGGTGTATATCTGACCAGTTTGTCTGCTAGATATTTAGGTCCCATTTTATTGAGGCCTTTGAAAACCAAGCAACCAATTTTAAATTCTATTCTTTTACGTATAGGCAGCCAATGTAATTTGCGTAGCAGGGGACCTGATGGAGTTCGGGGGAGCACTAGTCACCAATCGGGCCGCCGTATTCTGGACCACTTGTAAGCTGCTCAAGGCAGTTGTTTTAGCGGAGATCAGCAGAGCATTGCTGAAGTCCAGTCGGCTAAGGACCATTGCATGTATCAGGGTTTTTCGTGTTGAAGAAGGGAGAAGGTGAAAAACCTTCCGGAGCAGGCTGAGAACATGGAAGCAAGTCCGTTTTGTGGTGGCTATATGGTCATCCAAATTAAGTTTGCTATCAATTAGCACACCCAGATTCTTGACCACTAATTTAGGGGATGGTGCTGGTCCCAGCTCTTCTGGCCACCAGCACGGTGACCATCTGGTCACTGCGTCTTTGAATAGCATTATTTCAGTTTTATCTGCATTTAACTGCAGAAAGTTATTACTCATCCATGATGTGATAGTTTTCATGCCATTTGCAAAAGTGCTCTTGATGTTAGGTGTATTTTTGTCGAAGGAGAGAAGGAGCTGTGTGTCGTCCGCGTATGAGATGGGAGTAAATCCAATCTTTCTTAAAAGTGCTGCAAGTGGGGCGACATATATATTAAATAATGAAGGGCTGAGACAAGAGCCCTGAGGCACACCCTTTGTTACCATACTTGTCTGAGATTTGAAGGGGCCAAGGTTAACTGTTTGAGTTCTTCCCTTTAAGAAGTCAGTTAACCAGTCTAGTTACACTTCTATCTGTCGTTGATAGTCAACATGAACTCAGCTACTAATGAAGGGTATGGTTTAGGGCTAATGTTGCACATAAGACAAGCTTGTTTCACCCTAGGGTGTTGTGTATATATGATGGCATTATTGATGCATCATATTATTGATGCTTCATATTATTATGGTCTATTTTGTACTTAATTTCAGACCTCTAATGCCATACTTGTTTATAGAGCAATGTGTGCAAAGAAGCTTGGATGATGTCATCAGTGATGTTATCAATGATGTCATAAATATGTCATAAAACAATGTCATGAGTTATTTAATATGTGAGGTCATAAGCAGTGCATGGTTAGGCACAATTTATAATTAGTTCTGCTAACTATAACTAGTGAAGTTCTGTGTTTTTTTGAGTTGTCACTGAGATATTTACCTAGCTATAACAGTATTTAAAAAATTTAGCATTCTGATTGGTCCAGGGAGCTTTACTTCCCTTGGGCCATCTTGCTCCTGCAGGAGTCAGACTCTGTGACAGCGAGCACTCTGATTGGCTGCCAGCAGCATGAGAAAAATGTTGCTGGCAGCCATTACAAGACTTGGAGACTTAGTTCTCAGTCCTGAATTTGTAAAAAAAAGAAAAATATATATGGAAGCAGGATAAGGATGCCCTGGCCTCTAGGCCCCATGGGGGGAACTAGAGGGACCCGCCCAGGGCCCAAAAATGAAATAAAAACACCAATAAATGCAGCGATCCCACAAGACTCTCACATGATCAAAAAAAAGAAAAAAAAACAAAATTATGGCTGGCCCGCATTTGATTCTATTATGCCCCAAGGAGCCTACACCCGTGGCCAAAAACAATTTTTATGGGGAGGAGGCACACGCGGCCCCCATTCCCGAGCTATTAGAGGCCCGGAGTAGCCCAACCCCAGGCCAATCTTATCATTTATGGGGAGCTTCCCCGTACCCCATGGAGCACACCATGTGGCTGTCATTCATTTTTGTGGGCAGGGGGATGTACAGCCCCCCTATCCGAGTCTGAAAAGGCCCTGGGGAGCCCATCTCCACAGCCAAAAATACAGAAATTGGAAATGGAGACTGCTCGACCCCCCCTTCCCGAGGCGTTTAGGGGGTTGCCCTGGGCCATTAATAACCCTGGAGACCCCATCCCCCGGGGCCGTCTCAGCAGCTATGTCCAGGAGTGCCCACTCCGAGATATAGCAGATTCCCTGGCATGTCCGCTCCCAGCTGGCAGGAGCTTCAAAACTGCTCCTGCATCCTGAGAGCAGTCTTTAGATCTGTTTCTCTGCCCACAGTGATGTGGGCAGGGAAACACATCTAAATATTGCTCCCACCCACAGGGTGCAGCATTATTAGCTGCTCCCTGTAGGTGGGAACTATGCTGGCTCCCTCTAAAAGTGGGGAACTGGCTCAGACTGTGGTTGGCTTGGGGCTCCTCTCTGCAGCCCCCAACAAGGCTATGGTCGGTGATCTGGGTGGGCACCAGAGCACTCAACTTTAAGGTGTGGGCTGCAGGGGATGGGTTCCTGGGGCTGAAATATGCCCATGGAGGGGGGCCTCATGCCCCCTACCCCTTTATAATGCTGCCAGGCACTGGGGGATGGGATTCTTTCAGCAGAAATAGTCCCGGGAAGGGGAGCTGTGTGCCTCCTTCCCCTTAATAATGCTGCCGTGCCCCAGGGATGGGGACCCCAGGAAGAGGGGCTATGTGCCCCCTCCTATTTTCAGTTGGTGCTGGGCCCCAGGGGATGGGTTTCCTGGGGCTGACATCGGCCCGTGGAGGGGGGCCGTGTGACCCACCCCCTGTAAGTTGATGCGGGTCCTGGAGGATGGGATTCCCGGGGCTGAAATCGAGCCAGGGAGGGTGCCAAGTACACCCCTCCCCCTAATAATAATGTCATGCTCGGGGGATGAGGACCCCAAGGCTGAAATTTACCCGGTGAGGGGGGCTGTGTGCCGCCATCCCTGTTTAAAATGGTACCAGGTCCCAAGGGGTGTGGGTCCCCGGGGCCGAAGTTGGCCCATGGAGGGGGGCCATACGTCCCCCTAATATTAACATGAGGCACCTATGATGGGGTCCCCTGGACGGAAATGTGCCTAGGAGGGGTGCAGTACACCACCTTCCCCTTCTAAATAGTGCAGGGCCCCAGTGGATAGGGTCCTCAGGCCAAAATCAGCCCTGGGAGCGGGGTCATGCACATCCCCCTCCACCTAACAATGCTGCTGGGGGATGGAGTCTCCAGGACCGAAACCGACCCGGGGAAGGGGGCTGCTTGCCCCTTGCTCCATAAAAAGTATGCCAGGCCTTGGTAGTTGGGGTCCCTGTTGGGCAAAATCATGCCGGGGAGGGGGCATGCACAGCCCTTCCCCTTTATTTAAAAGAGTGGCCCTGGAGGATATGGCCCCCAGGGCCTAACAAGGCTTGGGAAATAAGTGACTCCAAGGGATTAGGTCCCCAGGGCCATTAACAGCTCGGGCGAGGGGCTGGATGTCCACATCCCCTCTAATTAAAAAGAATGACTCTGGGGGATGGGGTCCCCAGGGCTAGGCCCAATGACCAACCCGCTACTGCACATGGCCTAAGGCCGTGCGAAGCACAGGGTTGGCTGTATGGGGGGTATTTGGCAAAGCACGGCTTGGGGTTGCATTTATATATACCAATTAAGTATTTCTTTAGGCTAAAAAAAAGCCTAGAAATTCACTAAAAAATCCAGAGGTTAAAGTAACATTATAGTTTGGTGTGATAAAAGGGTCTGTTTTGTTTTTTTTAACTCTTAGAAACTCACTGAAAAAAACAAAGCTTACTGTAACGTTATAGTTAGGTGAATTTGTCTTAATGTTTTGAACAAAAAAAAGACAGAAATTCACCAGATATAGTTATTAGCTCACATAATGCTTGTTTCCAACACCTAACGGAGTTTTTTTCTGTGTTGGTAATAATGATGCCTGATCTTCTCCTGAGCTATTTTGTACGTACTGTCAGGCCTATAATGCCATAGTAATATAGACAGCAATATGCAGGAAAACAAAGCTTGCATGATGTCATCAGTGATTTCATTAATGATGTCATTTGAGATGTCATCAGTGATGTTATAAATGATGTAACCTTTGTTTTTTTAGCGAACTTCAAAGGTTTTGTCATGAGTGATGTCATATGTGCGGTCATAAGCAGGGAATGGCAGGGGTGCAAGCTATACTTAGCGCTGCTAACTTCAACTAGTAAATGTCTGTATTTTATTTAGTTCAAAACATTAATGTTGTCACTGACAAATTCACCTGACTATAAATTACTTTAACCTTTGTTTTTTTAGTGAAAAAGAAACATATATATATTTTTCGCTGAAATATATATATATTTTTCAGCTGAAATATATATATTTGACAGAATCAAAGGTTACAGGGACGTTACAGTTAGGTTCAGATTTTACCCATAGAAATCCACAGAAATAAGCAGTTATAGTAATCTCAAGTAACTACAACTCATGCCCTAAGGCAACTATAATTCACACTTACGCCATGCACAGTTTTCTCATCAATAATTTCACTACAAATGTTGCAGTGATAATATCAGTGATGTCATAGAGTCATGAGTGTTGTAATATGTGGGGGAGTTAGCAGTGCATGGCGAGGGTGTGAGTTATAGTTAGCTTAGGGCACACATTATAGTTACTTGAGGAAACTGTAAATATGACTGCTGAATTTCTATGGTTTTGTGTTTGTAAGATCTGAACCTAACTATAACCTCCCTGTGACCTTTGTTTTTCTTTTGTGAATTTCTACATTTTTAATGTTATTTCCTAACTATAACGTCCCTGTAACCTATGCTTTTTTAGTGAACTTCAAAGGTTTTTCAAATTGTATTTCCTAACTGTAACCTGTAACCTCTGAGAGTCTTGTGTGAGTGGGTGTATCAGTCAGTGAGTGCGTGTGTGAGTGGGTGTATAAGTCTGTGAATGGGTCTGCGAGTGTCTGTGTGGGTATGTGAGTGCATGTGTGAGTGGCTGTGTGGGTCTGTGAATGGGTCTGTGAGTGCCTGTGAGGATCTCTGAGTGTGTCTGTGAGTGCCTGTGCGTGTCTGTGAGTGGGTCTATAAGAGGGTGAAATGTGTGTCTGAGTGGGTCTATGAGTGAGTTACCGAGTGTCTGAGTGCGTCTATGACTGGGTACATTAGTGTGTGAGTGGGTACATGAGTGTCTCAGTGAGTGGACGCATGAGTCTTTGAGTGGGTCTGTCAATGGGTGCATGAGTGTCTGAGTGAGTCTGTGAGTTTGTGTGAGAGTGTCAGTGTGGGTCTGTGACTGGGTGTGTGTGTGTGGCTGAATGGGTGTGTGAGTGGACATCTGAATGTCTATGTGAGTGTGTCATAAGTTGTGTGAGTGACTGGGCCAGATCTGAACCTCACCTTCCCCTTTATCCAACAATTGTCCACAGTTTTTCACAAAATATCTGCTCATCTTGAGTACTTTCTTCTTGTTAATTACTAACTGCTACCTCGTTGGGAAAATGTACAGTGTGTATTCTACACTACATCTGTGCAATGGATCACGAGGAAATGTCTCCAGTGAACTTGTGTGTGTTTCGGCAATGTGATTATTCATTGTGCATCTTTATCTGGAAATCTATGATAGCATGACTCATCCTATAGAGAAGACAACATGACTACAAAGAGGTAAATCTCCACCAAACAAGGGTCCTCCATGCTTCTTTGTTTGGTGGAGATGTCCTCATATTCCTCGGCATCAAGAAAGCATCACTAAAATCAGATGGAAATGCACTGGGAGGTCTTTTGGTATGCTGCCTATCATACTGACAAATGGCAGGAAGACCTTTGCATACCACTAAGGTGGGGCCAATAATGGAGCTTCCAGGTGATTTGCACATTTACATACTCATACTAAATTAAAAGCAGTACCGTTCGTGCTTCCACCCTCCCCAGGCCGATTTTTGCCCCGGGGGACCCCATTCCCTGGGGCCTGGCCTCCTGATACTGGGAGCCCTGGTGCCCACCCAGGGCACCCAGTCGGCTGCGATGAGGGACCTTCGGGAAAGCCTCAATTCACCCACAGCCCCTGCCAGCACCCCGCTTCCAGCAGGAGCCGGCATTGCTTCAACACATAGGGAGCAGCAAAAAATGCTGCTCCCTGCATGTTGGAGCAATTATTTAATCTGCTTTCCTATCCACTTGAAAGTGGGCAGAAAACAGATAAAAATTGGACTTCCAGCGAGTGGGAGCAATTTTCCTGCTCCCACCTGCAGGGAGTAGAGTTACTGCTTGCTCTTGCTTGGTGGGAGCTGTCAAAGCTCCTGCCAAGTGATAGCAAACAGCTGTGTCCCTGGGTTGGGCACCCCGGGACATAGGGAGCCGGCCCTGCAGGGGTGGCGGTCCACAGGGCCATTAGTGTCTCCAGGAGGGGTGCTGCGTAGCCCCCCGCCTTTCTGTTTGAAGGGCCTGCCCATGGGAGGTGGTGGTCACGGGGGCCGAGAACAGCCCAGGAGGGGGATGCTTGGCCCCCTCCCTCTTTTGCTTATATTTTTAGCCCTGGGGAGGTGGAGGTCCCTGGGCCTTCCTGCACCGAGGAGGGTGGTTCGCGTCACCCCTCTCCACTTTACTGTTGAAGCCCCAGGGAGGTGGTGTTCTCTGAGGCCCTTATAAGCCCTATGAGGGGAGTTCACGTGGCCCCCCTCCTAATATATATTGATGCCCCAGGGAGACGATGGACCACGGGGCCTTTACAGGCAACAGAAGGGGGGGCGTGCCACCCCCTCCCATTGTTTTTTAAAATAAACCCCGGGGAGGTGGTGGTCCCCTGGGATTAAACTGCCCTTGAAGTGGGTCATACATGGCCCTGGGGACTGTCACCCCACCCAGGTCCTACCATGTCCTGGTGTGCCCACCCCAGGATATAGCTGTTTGCTTTTGCTTGGTTGGAGCTGTGAAAGCTCTCCCCAAGCAAAAGCAAACACTCTCCAGCATGCTGGAGCTGTCAAAACGCTTCCGCTTACTGAAAGTGGAGTTTTCATCTTTTTCCCAACCCGCAGACATACAGGCAGGGAAAGAGATGCAACTATTGCTCTTACATGCAGGGAGCTGAATTTCCAGTAGCTCCCTGTGTGCGACAGTAAGCCTGCTGGGCCCACTGGGGCCTTGAGGCTCCCCCTGCGGTTCCCAACATGCAGACTGGGTGCCTGTGTGGGACCAGGGCACCCAGTGAGATGTGGCCGGGCCCAGGGGGATGGGGTCCCTGCAGCTGAAATCGGCCGCATGGAGACCCTGGTTGACTGGGTCTCTGGGAACAACCCAAGGAGGGGGGCTGCATAGCCCATCTCCTCCATTAAGTCATGGCCAGGCCCCAAGCGATGGGGTCACCTGGGCAGTTCTGGCCCTGATGCTCATTTCACAGAAATGAAACCTCAACAGGAAGCACTTACAAATATAAACATAGCAGGTGCCCCAGCAGAAGCTCTACTTCTGTAAAGGACAAATGATTCTAACTCCTGGGTTGGCGAAGGCAAATAAAGTGTATTTTCTCTGAAATTCTATATTGAAAGATGATCTGAAATGCTTTGTTGAGGAGAATGAATCATTGAGCTATTGGAGGCAATCTGTAGTGACTGTGATGAGTGGGTCCTTTCTCGTCCTTACCTGGTGAGAGCTGAGTCCCTGGTGCTCCTTTTAAATTGCTGCAAGTATTCAATTGTACATGTCACTTGGAAGCTTCGCTGTTTGGCCACAAACCCAACTTAGTAGTCTGCAAGATCATCCTGCCTTTTGCCAGGATGATGGCCAACTTAACAAGTGCCCCCAGCATGTGTCCTGTTGATTTTGGTGAGGCGTTGTTGATGCGAGGAACATGAGGACATATCCACCAAACAAAGAAGCACTTGCTTCATATAATTAGGAATAAATACCCTTGTTTGTTGAAGATTCACCTCTTTGTAGTCTCGTTGTCTTCTCTATAGAAGGATTTATGTTATCGCATATTTCTGGAAAAAGATGCACCAAGAAAAATTACATTGCCAAAACGCACACAAGGTCACTGGTGACATTTCCTTGTGCTCCATTGTGCAGCTGTAGTATAGAATATGTACTGGACATTTACACAAGGATGTAGCACTTAATAATAAACCTTTAGAAAGTACTCCACTTGGGTAGATATTTTGTGCAAAACTGTGGAGTATTGTTGGATAAAATCACATGTGCCATTTATTTGTGGCCCAGCTACTCACACAGCTACTGACATACCCACTCTGACACTCACACACCCACTCACAGACCTACTCAAACACTCTCACATACACTCATAGACCCACTCAGACACTCATGCATCCACTCACAGATGCACTCAGATGCACTCAGACACTCTCACACCCACTCACAAACCCCTCATGCTCATGCACCCACTTGGAGAACCACTCAGGTACTTTCACAACCACTTACAGATCCATTCAAACACTCATGCACCCACCTACAAACCCACTGAGAGACTTGTTGTGAGAAAATGGGATTCTGTTGCTGTACCCCCCCTTTTGCCTGGCTTTTGATGCAACTTTGATGGTAGAGTACTGGGTCCCTTCCGTTTAGGTTCCCAGTCCCAGTATTCTTTCCCTAAAAACAAACTCTCAATTGATATTTCTGTCCCCTGTAAGTCCTTAGTAACTGGTACCCTGGGTACCTAATGCCTGAGAGCTGAAGAGTGTCCCTTGGGACCCTCCTCACTGGGATCATGTCACTGCTGTCACAGCCTGCATGCCCCTGTGAAAAAGAAAACAGCATAGTCGACATGGGTGCCGTGCCAGCTGACACTGCCTGGCAGCATTGGTCAGTAGCCCCTCAAGCAGGCCTCACAGCCCTAAGGCAGGGTGCACTATACTACAGGTCTCTGCAGATATTCCCCTACAATATTGGGCCCCATTTCCTAATATTGTAAGTGCCCATGAAGCCACAGAGAATACATAGGCTGGGAACTCGACAACTGGAGTCCCACAGCATCATGATGGCTTTGCTGAATACAGGAGCGTATGGTACCAAATGGCTCCTCTCAATAAACCCACACTGATGCCAGTGTGGGATTTATTGTACCATGCACCTAGAGGGCAACTCAGAGGTGCCCCCTAGATCCCTACCAACCCTGGTGTGGTCTCTGACCAGCTGTAGACCGCCAGCCACCACTAGACATGTTTCTGGACACCTGGGTAGAGAGCCCCTGCTCTCTGGGACCAGAAACAATGTGCGTCCTTGGCGGAGGTGTCATGCCTCCTCTCCCTGGATGGGCAGCACTCGAAGAAGGGAAGCTTCAAAGACCTGCCGCCTATGTAATGAAATCCCCAGCCTCTGCTGCTAGTAGCAGATGGCAGCCCCCAGTTTACACACCCTCTTTGGGTGTGAAAATTGACGGGAAAACTCAAGTAGATAGGAGGTGTGCCCACCTCTGCCAACCTCATCCCTCAGGTCAGGAGAAGTGAGGTGAAGCACACTTTTCAGCCCCACCATCTTGAGGATGAGGGTACCCCTCCAATCAAGGCTAGGTCTATGCCCCCTCCCACAGGTGCGGTGCCCATTGGCCCTACCTGCTACTCCCTTAAAACGCCTCCTAACTTGAGTATTTAGGTGGCTCACCCATAACTGGGCCCCTGATCTGCGACCACCTAAAAAGCAAGAAGACACCCTGCAGCTGAAGCCCGGAGATGACAACTGCCTTTGCCCCAGCCCTACCGACTTGTTTCCCGCTTCGACGGAACCTGAGACCTGTCTTGCAGCACAACCTCTAAAACATCTGGGAGAACTGTTGCCTTCAATAAAGTCTCCAATCTCCCCTGATCAATGCGACTCCCTGCTGCACAAGAACTCCAAGAACCCCAATGGCTGAGGACTGACCCTGCTGAGGACTGACCCTGCTGTTGACGTGACTCCCCATGACCAAAGATCTCCCAAAGACAGCAGTGGTAGAGTTCGGGACTTGTGCCGACACGACTCTGCCCTGCCCACAGAATGACCTCCAGCTGGACGAACTCCATGACCTCGAGGGATCCTCTCGAGCCCACAACCCGAGGATCCCACAACTCCGGGCCTGAGAGTCTGTACCCTCCTGCTAGTGGCCCTGCTGGTCACCTCTGACACCGCCGATCCATCAACGATCTCTCCAAGATGAAATGACGACAGCGGACCTCCACCCGAACTCTATCCCGCTCCTTGCCTCCACCGACTTTGCGGGCGACGAACACTGCCGCTTTCGACTGCCTCGGCAAAGGTTCCGAAATCTGCACCGTACAGGTGCCCCAGTCCCCCACAACCAACCCTGCACTCCGTGTGGGTCTGACTGCCCAAGGACTGGAACTGTAAGTTACATACATGCCTGATTGCCTCCTCAGGGATCTTGAACTATCCAAATATTGCACTGTCAATATTTAAACTTGAAACATAGCTTTACTTGAAACGTTCTTCCCTTCTTACAAAGGCTTGGTCTTAAAAATAAAATACAAACAAAGTATAATTTAAAAAAATTGGTCTGGATTTCCTTCTTGAGTCATGTGTCTATTATTGATCCAGTGGGTGCAATAAATGCCCTACACTCCTCTGTGTTAGGCCTAAGGCTGCTCTACCACACTACCACAAATAGAGTGCTTTGGGTTTTACATTACCTGTACACTTTGGGGGAACTCCTGGACTCTGTGCACAGTGTTACCACCCAGTGGCAATATCATATGCAGAGCCAGCTTCCTACACTCATGCATCCACTCACAGACCCACTCAAAAACTCATGTACTGACTCAAAGACTGACTCCCACACTCATTGAGGCACTTGCAAACCCACTCAGACACTCTGACACCCACTTTCAGGCCAACTCAGACACGCACACACCCACTCAGACACCTACTCAGACACTCACGCACCCACTCACTGACCCACTCAGACAATCACGCACCCACTCATATACCCAGTGAGGCACTTATGCAGCCACTCCCAGACCCAATCACACACACACTGACAGACCCACTGAGACACTCTCCCACCAACTCACAGTCCCACTTGCCTGCATGCACCCCAAACCAACATGGAGTACAGAGACATGAACACAGCACACAGAAGTCCTTTCATGACTGCACCTTAGACTAGTGTAGGGTCACCTCAAGAAATAGTGATAGTACAGGTGATTTAACGCTACTACTACTACCTACTACTTCCACATATATATATGTGTGTGTGTGTATACAATTCTAACTCATCCTAAGTGCAACACTTTCCCTACTATTGCGTTGACTTGAGTGGGAATAGTAAATCTAACTCATTCAAAGGCCATACATGGCGGGGGTCGGTGGCCTGCTCGGGTCTGGGCAGCAGTCCTGGCCGGTGTTGAGCGAGATGTATTGTAAAAAGGGATCACTTTCAATTTGAAAAACATAGAAATTCACTAAAAAAAAAGATTAAAGTAAAGTTATACGCAAGTAAGATAGTAAGAATTTAACTTACGTTGAAAAACTTTATAAATTCACTCAACAAAACAAATGTTAAAGTGGAGGTATAGGTAGGTCTTCTAATAATAAAAAAAAAACTCCCACATAACAAATAAACACTTAAATTCACCAGTTATACTGTCATAAGTATAACTTGCAAATTACCAATGAGAGAGAGAGGGAAGTTAATTAAGATGAGGAACACTCTCAATCCCCAATCAGATATGTTTAAACAACGAAAGAGTGTGACTCTTCAAATCAGTTGAGCATCTATGTGAAAATCCCTTAGATTTTCTATGAAAGCCCTCACTCACCAACCTGGTTGGTGACATGCTTCATCATGGGCCCACCAGGAGGCCGAGTGCCACCCTGGTGTGCTTCGACGCCAGAATTACTGCGGAGCAGGAAAAATGTGGAAAAGTGATATGTGTAAGTGATTTAAAATTGACTGGTTGAACTCAAAGATCCAGTTTAATAGTTGGCCAATCAGTCAAGGATAAAAAGAGACGTGTAGGACACTTCGACTAAATAAATTGTTCAGCCAGGTCCATTAATAACTGGTCAACATGTTTCTGCCTATGTGTTGAAACTATCTCAGGCTTTCGTCAGGACCAAAAAGGAAAAGGTGAACCCGGCGGTATGGGCACGCTAAGGCCCATCCTAACCAGAGGTTGAAATGTTAAAATAGGTTATCCTCGTGTAGTGAGAGGAACCGAGTTTATTCTGTAATACAGAACAACCAAAAATCCAAAAGGGGAGGGGAGGCAAAACATACAACACACGGACATACATACACAAAGGGAAAGAATAAACAGAAAAAGTTAGCCTGTTGTTCTGGTGTGCGTTTTGCCAAAAACATACATGCTCACGTGCTCATCAGAGTGCGCTTGAACAGTACCAACGAGGTGCTGTGATGTTGTATCAAGTGCACTTATCTGCAATATCGTAACGTGTTGTAATTAGACACTAATCTATGCCCATCCGATAATAGCCTATAAACGATAGAGTGTATCTAGGCTATGGTACACAGTATCATACGTGTGGTTGGGCTCGACAGAATTTGAGGTTAAAGTTCTTACATGAGGCGCAATCATTAATTACACCATAGGTCTCGGGAGGGGGTGGTGGCAAATGGCACACCCTGAAAGATAGAAAGAAAAGTAAAAAGATAGTGAGTGCGACAAATCGCTACTTATCTCCAAGGAAAGTGCACTTTTCATTCTCGATCAACTCACGCCTTCGCTGCCAGGCACCCACTAGGTACCTACGGGACTCCCTCTCAGTGGCCGGACCCCGCTGGTAAGTGCTGACAGACCCGGAAGCAGTTTTATAATAACCGGGAGATTTTGATCTGTGCACTTCGGCACGTAGGAGGGCCCGCGCTGCTTGCGTGCACTATGAGAAGACTAGAGCGTCGAGTACGGTAGAATTACGACGTGTCTGGGGCTGCGTCCCTGATTAAAAAGGAAGACAGACTAAAAAGGAAAAAAGGGGGAGGAGGAAGGCAGACTAAAAAGGAGGGCTGATTTGGCTGCTATTTTGACCGTGTACTCCTTTTTAGTCTGCCTTCCTCCTCCCCCTTTTTCCTTTTTAGTCTGTCTTCCTTTTTAATCAGGGACGCAGCCCCAGACACGTCGTAATTCTACCGTACTCGACGCTCTAGTCTTCTCATAGTGCACGCAAGCAGCGCGGGCCCTCCTACGTGCCGAAGTGCACAGATCAAAATCTCCCGGTTATTATAAAACTGCTTCCGGGTCTGTCAGCACTTACCAGCGGGGTCCGGCCACTGAGAGGAGTCCCGTGAGGTACCTAGTGGGTGCCTGGCAGCGAAGGCGTGAGTTGATCGAGAATGAAAAGTGCACTTTCCTTGAGATAAGTAGCGATTTGTCGCACTCACTATCTTTTTACTTTTCTTTCTATCTTTCAGGGTGTGCCATTTTGCCACCACCCCCTCCCGAGACCTATGGTGTAATTAATGATTGCGCCTCATGTAAGAACTTTAACCTCAAATTCTGTCGAGCCCAACCACACGTATGATACTGTGTACCATAGCCTAGATACACTCTATCGTTTATAGGCTATTATCGGATGGGCATAGATTAGTGTCTAATTACAACACGTTACGATATTGCAGATAAGTGCACTTGATACAACATCACAGCACCTCGTTGGTACTGTTCAAGCGCACTCTGATGAGCACGTGAGCATGTATGTTTTTGGCAAAACGCACACCAGAACAACAGGCTAACTTTTTCTGTTTATTCTTTCCCTTTTGTGTATGTATGTCCGTGTGTTGTATGTTTTGCCTCCCCCTCCCCCTTTTTGGATTTTTGGTTGTTCTGTATTACAGAATAAACTCGGTTCCTCTCACTACACGAGGATAACCTATTTTAACATTTAAACCTCTGGTTAGGGTGGGCCTTAGCGTGCCCATACCGCCGGGGTTCACCTTTTTCCTTTTTTGGTCCTGACGAAAGCCTGAGATAGTTTCAACACATAGGCAGAAACATGTTGACCAGTTATTAATGGACCTGGCTGAACAATTTATTTAGTCGAAGTGTCCTACACGTCTCTTTTTTATCCTTGACTGATTGGCCAACTATTAAACTGGATCTTTGAGTTCAACCAGTCAATTTTAAATCACTTACACATATCACTTTTTCCACATTTTTCCCTGCTCCGCAGTAATTCTGGCGTCGAAGCACACCAGGGTGGCACTCGGCCTCTCCTGGTGGGCCCAATGATGAAGCATGTCACCAACCAGGTTGGTGAGTGAGGGCTTTCATAGAAAATCTAAGGGATTTTCACATAGATGCTCAACTGATTTGAAGAGTCACACTCTTTCGTTGTTTAAACATAAGTATAACTTGCACTGCTATGATGGAAGGCTCCTGACTGCACCTATTACATCACGGATGTTTGACGTGAAAAATCTGGGGCGGTGCAAGTAATAATTCCACCCGTTTATTTTCAACGTCAGTTAAAGTCTTACTACCTTATTTACCTATAACTCCACTTTAGCATTTCTTCTTTTGAACCACAGCCACGGGAGGTACCCTAATATTCTTTCATTTGTAAAAGAGCAGAATGAATAATATCCCTCAGCAAATGGTTTCGTTTTGCAAATATGCTTTCTTTTCCAGAAAGCACCACTAAACAACTATTAGGACATGCCAGAAAGAGTGCTGTGCATTCCACTGCCCCAAATCTGAACTCTCTTTACTCACATGTGGTGACCGATGTGACCACAGGGGAAATTCCTGCTTTACCCTTTCAACTACTTCTGTGTTTTTCGCTTATGTAATTAGGCTGACCATAAGAAAAGCTATGTTGATGTACATTCACCATGCTGATTCCTCATGGTGGGTTTATGGGAACAGCTTAACATAAGCACGCAATTCCAAGTATCATTTACTCACAGTAGTCACCTTTGCACTGCGAGCCTCATCAGGTGATGCAGATAGACTTCAACAGGGAGATGCATGTGTGTCTGTGAAAACTGGAATAAGCAACTTTTAAACAGGGCTCAGTTAGCGGAGATATAAATAAAGGGGCAGATTTACAAGCCCCTTGCGTGACTTTTGCGCTGCAGTTGCGTTACTTTTGTGACGCAGCCGCGGCGTAAACGTTGCGGCCCATTTACAACGTGATGCATCTAGGGAGATGCGTCACGTTGTAAAGCCTTGCGTCACATTATACCTGCGTCAGGTATAATGTATGCAGGGTGGGCGTTCCCACGCAAAACGCCATGTAGAACTGACGCAGCGAAATCTACAAGATTTCACTGCGTCAATCTACGCCTTCACTGCGTCAAAATCCCTATGCCTGCTCAGAGCAGGCGTAAGGAGTGACGCAGGGCTTTTTGAATGGGACTCACCCATCTATTGTGGCGCATTGCTGGAGTTGCGTCAGTTTCATGAGCAACTCCAGCAATGCGTCACTTTTGCGCCAACAGATGTGTCAGAATTTCTGACGCATCTGTTAATCCTTGCGCCATGGAACACTGTATTGTAAATACTGCGCATCCATAGTGGCGCAAGGACATGCGGCGCTGACGCAAGGAAACTGACGCATCTATGCAGATGCGTCAGTTCCTTGTAAATCTGCCCCAAAAAGGTTAAACAGACTGGCAACCATGCACTGAGCTCACACTGCACATTTCGACCAGGTAGCGCTGCATGCTTATCGCAGAGGAAGCGTGCGAACATTGAAAGCTGGCAAGATAGAAGGGCATGACATTTTTCCAATACGCTTCCAGATTCCTCCTAGAGGTGGCTGCCTACTTGCCAGCAGCGTGGACAACTTATTAGGGTGAACCATGTATCTAAGGCATCTATCATCCTCACTTGTTTGTTCTCATAGCACGGAGCACAGGGTTTATGTCCTATACGTTTATCATGAACACATATTATGGACAGTATGAGTCAAGCATTGCTGTGCTGCCTGCCCTCTTCATGAAGCTTTCACAAGTTCACATCGCATTGCACCACTTCCGCTATGCATGCTAGCCGTGGAGGACCTTGTAATGACAGGGCAGAGGGAAGCTCTACACAGTGGCCTGTGCGGTGTAAATTCACACACTTTAAAGTTAGAAGGGCAGAAACTCCTGTTTCTCTAATTTAAAATGTATATTTGCATAATATAGATGTTCAGTTACAATGGATGCGTATGGGACACCAAGATAAAGGAAGATTTATTGTTTTTTTCTACCACTTGAAGCTGGATCTTCTAGAATTGTTTATGCATGATAAATAATAGACTAAGAGGAAGGTATTGGCAAACCCGTTTCCTCCTGTGCTAGCAAGTAAGGCTGTCATCTTAGCAACATATAAGCTCAGACCCAGATTCTGAAAACAGTTACAGAACACAGCGCAGCCCCCAAAGAAGCTGTGCTGTGTTGAGTGACAGGGAGAGAGCCGGAGAGCGCCATATTCACACAGATATGGCTCTCGCCTCCCCTCTCCCTAGCGCCGGCGCTGATTTCAGAGAGCTAGGGTGAGTGCCTGAGTCTAGCATAGGTTTTGTATAGGGAGTGTACCCTTACTGTACAAAATACTAAGCCTAGATACACTTCAAAACTTTTCCTACTTTGTATGAGTGCTGTGCAGTGCAGCATGCATGCAAAGTCAGAAAATAAATGAGAAATGAAAGCATTTCTCCTTTTAATGTCTACTTTACAGCTGCGTTAATTTTTGGCACTAAACCCTGTCTACTAACGTTAGTAGATAGGATTTAGCATAAATAATCATGGGCGGTTGCATGGGAACGCCCATGTACCACCCATATAACACCCCCTTAATACAAAGCAATGCAAAGCAGCATTTCAGGCTGCTTTGCGTTAATTTTCTATACAAACCAACGCTAATATTGATTAGCGTTGGTTTGTTAATCCCTAAATAGGTTTAGCGTCAGGTTAGCGTTACAAAAGTAATGCTAACCCGACGCTAAACATTTGTGAATTCGGGCCCAAGTCTCAGCACAAGGCAATGCAAGCCAATGCAAAGGCTTAAGCAATATTTAGAAAGCATCTCAAGGGGCAGTTTGTGCTGCCTTGCATGACTTTGCAAAGAGATGTAACACAATGCAGCATCTTCCGCTGAATTGTATTACATTTCATAGCAGTAGGTGTTCCATGGGTGGAGCCTGGGCATTCCCATGCATACACCCTTGAGATTTGACACAGTCCCAGATTTACTAAAATCAGTAAACCTGGGATTGCGCAAAAATAGTATGCCACCTGATTGTGGCGAAAGATGTTTTTTTTCCTTGTAGTTTCCTCTTTCTATGTGTAATGCGTTCTGCATCCCACATAGAGGAAACCGCATCCTAGCATTGTTTTTGTACAAGAAAGTATCCCTTCCTGAACAAAAACAATCCTGTCCATATGCAGACAGCCCAGCACTGTGGTGCAAGGGTGTTGCATTGGCTTTAGACAGCCTCAACGTGCTAGTGTTGATAGAGAGGAGAAGAACGCCATATCTTAGTGGATATGTCACGTTAGTTCTCTTTTGTTCACGCGACGTAGGACAGGAACTTTGATTGCTGCCCTGCATTGTGTGAACTTTTAGTAAATATGCCCCTAAGGATTAGAACAGTGAATCACTGAGTTTCCTGTATAAGACACACTAGCTACATAAATTAGCCACACCAGCTTGTCCAATGCACTGCAGATCCTCTACAATAAACTTTGAAATGTAAATTAAGTTGGTCAGATATCTTATAACTAGGTCTGGTATCTTATAATTGCATGTTAGTACACCTCATGCTGCACGCATTGCACAAGGTTCTATGGTGCACATGTTGAGATGTGGGGTTAACCAGACACTAGAATGTGGGTTTTATGCAAACCTAACCCCAGCAATCTTTTGGAGAGTGATTTAATCACATACCAAAATGTAGAGGGATTTGGGGGGCATATTTACAAGCCCCTATCACCACAGGAATGTCACTTTTAGTGATATGTGCTTCGCCTTATTTACACTTTTAGCGATATGTGCTTCGCCTTATTTACAAGGCAGCGTTAAGCCACTTAATGTGGCATAACGCTGCCTTGTAAATAAGGACCACGTTTCACACTGTACTTAGCGTGAAAGGGGCGGGCAATGGGAGTTGCGGTGGCGTTCCACTGCAACACCCATTGATTTTCACGCTGCCCCCTATTTACAAGGGCAGCGTAAATAGGAGGCAGTGCCAAAATTAAGACCAGGGAAAACCTGGTCTTAAAAAAGCGAAGCGAGGAGAAATGCTTTATTTCTCCTCGTTTTTGCTGTTTCCATGTGTGCTGCGTTGTGCAGCACACATGGAAACAGCAAAAGGCCATTGATTGTTTATGTGGAGGAAGGGGACCCTTCCTGCACATAAACAATCTTTAAAAATAATGACATTTTGTAACTTCTATGTGTGCTGCATTAAACAGCACACATAGAAGTGACAAAACACCATTTATATATTGTTTATATTAAGGAAGAGCCTTCCTGCAGATAAACAATCTTCCTCAATGCAGACACCCTTGCACTATGGTGCAAGGGTGTCTGCGTTGGCGGCAAGCATCTAAATATAGCGCCAGCGCAGGGGGAAACGCAGGGCTGCACAATTGTTGTAAATATGGTGCAGCCCTGCGTTTCAGAAGTAGCGTGGCGTTAAGCCAAGGAGGCTAACGCTACGCTCCGTCACTTTGTTGTAAATATGTCCCTTTGTTTTGTCTCCGTCCTTTTTACCTCAATCTATAGTGCGAATTGTTAGCGGAGTATTGCTTCTCTTTCTGACAGGTAAGCCTACCATTTTACTCTTTGTGCATCATTGAATAGAAAGAGAGGGAAACTAAAATGCAGATCTCCTGTAGGATAATTCTTGATTTGACTTTACAAATTCATTATAAAATATAGATATTTATAAAACAATGCAAAACGTTATCGCAGGTTTCTCTGGATGGATTAGTCAGCAAAAGAATAATTTTGGATGCCAAGCCTAAATTATACTCACTGGTATTTACTCAGCCACTTTTCAGTGTATTTATGTTTAGCTCTGTCTGTAACAGATAGAGAGCGGCCATGTGCAAATCAGTATTCGCCCTCGTCAATCAAAGCATTCCATTTACAACTTTTTTGTTTTTCTGATTGAGACACCCTAAGTATGAAAATGTACCCAGACTTGGGTCTTATACGCCCTTTGCAATAGGAGTCTAACTGCACCTCACAGATGATGCTCAAAAAGCCTAAAACAGTCAAGTGTTGCTTTTGTTCCCATTCAAAGGGTATGTGGATTGGTAGTCCATTCTGTACTGTTCCATTTTGAGCAGTACAAAGGATGATTTTAATGATGTTCAAATATTATAATGTTGGTCGCTGTCTGCAGTGGCACAGTGAGCAGAAATCACTGGATTGGAATGTGTCCCTGTTTAATTACCAGTGACAGAGTTTAAATCAAGCATTCTATCCATCGTTTGTTTAGTCTCGATATAAACAGCTTTAAAAGTCTGGAGATGTTTATCGTTCCCTTTTTAATCATACATATTTAAGTTGTTTTAGTTACTAAACATTGCTTTAAAAATCTTCTTTCCTTTAGAGTTTTAGTTATATTTTAACATATCTGACACATTGTTGCCCAGATTTTCACTTGCAAGCTTATATTGGAAAGAAAAGCTCATTAATGAGGTAAAAATAGATTATTCACTGCCTGCATTGGTAAACATAATATTCCCTTGCTGATTTACGTTTTAGAAATGTTCAACAATTCTACATGTGCAACAAAGAACTGAAGACGCTATTTCTGATGCGATCTCCAGAAAGCAGAGGTGGCTTCCTGTACTGGATGCAGTCCTATTGATGAGGCCGCCAAAATTCGGCACAACACAGTAGACGAAGCCTTAGGAAGCTGATAAAACATTCTAGGAGAGACGTTCATAATTTTAGAAGTAGACACAAAATACAACAGTGTTACTCAGAACTGGACAGAATATGCCAAAGGTGCCCCCCTAGAACATGATACAAAATGGTTGCCACGCCTCAAGAGCTGTGCATAATGCTCAGGGGGAGGCCTTCTGATCAGCATTCAACCGTCCATATCCGGTGCCCCAAACTGGGCACACCAGCTGCTGTGTGGCCAGCTGAAGCTCAAGCTCAGAAACTGAACACAGTATTGCAGATGTGGTCTGAGCAGCAATGTGTATGCTCTATACTTGTTGAGTGAGGGAGATCTGCACTTCTGCTGTTCATGATGTTCCTGTTCTTTGCGTTTTCTGTGTGTGTGGGCTATTTATTTATTTAATTATTTTGCATATTAATTAGGCCTGGGCGGGGTTCGCGGAGTCGCACTATGTGGAACTCTGCGAAGCGGTCATGAAACTCCGGTGTGCTACACGGAGTTCTGTGAGTAGGCGGAGTTGCACGGAGCACCTAGTCACGTAGCGTTTTACGTGAAACGCAATGCAGAGTGCGTCCTCGCATTGAAAATCGCACACAAATGGCCCATGTGGTTCACATGGGCGCGGCCATCTTGTTTTCTCTGTTCTGTTCATGGTGCTTGGCCTATTTTTGAATCTGCTGTTAATCTTTTCAATCATCCGCCCTCCTAATTAATCTACCCCTAATTTGTGTTTATTATATTGGTGTGTGTTTTTGTGTATTTGTATTTTGGAATTTTTAAAATGTTTAGTGTATTTTTTGTGACTTTTTGTACTTTTTTATTTTTCCTTTACTTCCTCTGTATTTCATTTCATTTAATTCCTTCCTTCCTTCCTTCCTTCCTTCCTTCCTTCCTTCCTTCCTTCCTTCCTTCCTTCCTTCCTTCCTCCCTCCCTAACTCCCTCCCTTCCTTCCTTGCTTCCTTCCTTCCTCCTTCCCTCCATCCCTCCGTTCCTTTCTACTTTCCTTCCCCTGTTTTTCTTCTCCCCCCTCCACCCAGCGCCATGTCTGAGCAGGGTGAACAGGGAAGCAGTGGCGCCAGGCCTTCCTCCGAAATATAAGCAGCCACCTACCCTGCGGACATCAGCGCCGACAAGGTGTGCAGCCCCGGGCAATTTTTAGTGAGGTGGAGGTGGCAGCCCTAGTTTTTTTCATGCAGCATCACCTTGTCTCCATGCTGGTGATGGAGTAACTACCTGTTGCTGCTCATTCATAAGTACTTCATTCTGCATCTGTGGGATTACATTTTGATTTGGCCCATTATTATTCTTATTATTCTGAATACTCTTACACTCGTTCTTCCAATGTCCAAGCTTTCCGCACGCATGACAAGGAAACTTCTTTTTCGCTTCTTCTCTGTCCATTCACCCCTTAAATTTATTACCATTCACTCCTTGATTATTCTGATTGTTCTTTCACTTGATTATTATTTTGGTCATTTGTTTTCTCTTCTTGCTGCTCTGCCAATTTAACTTGTGCCCACATCATTTTCCCTTTTAGCTTCCTACGCCTGGCCTCAATGTCATCTCCGCAATATTTCGCGTACTTTAGAATCTCATCCACTGTCTTGCTTTGCCAACACAACATGTGCTGCTGTATCATCTGACTGATTTCTGGTTTCAAGCCATATACAAACCGATACACAAAATGTCCCATATCGTTGTCACCAATATTCTCAAATCCACTATACTGCTTAAACACCTGCAATAACCGTTCATAGTATGCATGTACAGATTCATTTGGTTCCTGTGTTGTTCTATCTATTTTTACCCAATCTGTTTCTTTAGGAGGGATTTTCCCTTTCAAATACGTAATCACTTGGTGATACTTTTTCATCACCTCTTCCGAAGGTGCTCCTGTTTTTGCATCTCTAGGATACTCCTCATTAGGCCAATCAATTGTAATCTTACATTCTGTCCATAAATCAGCAGGTACCACTATATCAAATAGACCATCCAAGTCGTTCAATAACACCTTTGAAACCTTCACAAACCTCTCTACCTGTTTATACCACTCAACTGGCTTTTCTCTCAATTTTGGAAAGTAATTTGTAAATGATAAAATATCTTGTCTACTCCAAGGAACATGAACATATTCACCTCCTGGAACCTCTCTCATTGGACAAAATTTTTCTACTTTGCTTGATTCTCTTACTGGAAATGCAGCTGCTGCTTCTCTCGCTTGCACTTCCTCTTTCTTTCTTATCCATCTAATTCTCATTTATCAATGTCTCCCCACTTTCGCAAAATGTTCATTAATTCTTTTATCTGTAGCCTTTTTCCCGAAGCATTTACACTTTCTAAATCTTTATCAGTAAAATCCACTCGATAGGGTTTCTGTAACAATTTTGATTTCCCTATGTCTATTCCAATCTCTGAAGCAACTTCAGTTAGTCTCTCATGAAATATTCTGGCTCTCCTAGTTATACTCTTACATAGAAACAATAATTCCTCATCATTGTAAACGTTTAATCTTTCTGTACCCACACATCATGTCATCATCGCTTCCAATTCCACTTTCAATCTGCTGATATCTAAAATCTTTGGTGTTGGGTTCTGATTATCTCTTTCCTGAGCCCACATTTCTATTTCTTCAGAGGTGACTACTGTTGCGCCTGCAGTTCCAGCCGGAACCAAAGGTCTTCTTTCTCTCAAATTCATAGGCGTAACTCTCTTTGGAGTTTCCGTATTAGGTTCCACAATAGGGAGATCCATTGATGAAATAACTGACTCACTTTCGCTAACCTGATCATCTGTGATTACTATCTCTTTTCTGGGACTACTTAATGGAACTGTCACAAGTTGTGGTTTCTGGCAAATCTTATTATCCCCATATAATGGGATTACTGGACCAATGGTTACTGGTACTGTTAAAGCTTCAGTATTTAAATTCAATTGACTTATCCTTTGAACTAGTTCTTCCCTAGTTTTATTCAAAGCTTCTCTTTCATTATCTTGCAACACTCTGTTGTATGATGTCTCATGTAAAATCTGTGGAGTTAATGGTATTTCCATTATTGGCGCACTTGGGACAACCTTACTAGCTGCTTCTTGATACGGTGGTGGATTTTTAATTAAAATATCCTTTAGTAACTCATCATCTGATTCCCCATATCCTGCAGTGTTCAAATGTTTTGTTTTCTCTTTACACTTTCCTCCAGATTGTTCCTCAGCCATAAACACTGGATATAACCCTTCTGATACCATAGCTCTCCTCCACTGTTTCATCTGCCCTTCTTGTGACTCATGCAAGTGTCTCGGAAAAAATCCTCTATATCTTCCACCTCTACATTTTTCTCGTTCATACGACTCAGTCTCCCATTCTTCCAAAGCCTCATATTGAGTTAACCTAGGTCTAGGTTCTAAATCATTCATTTTCAATCTTAAATTCTGAAGAATCCTCCCATTAAACGTACCATGCTTAGGAAATGCTAACACCCCATCATCCTTCGTGTACTCTATCCAGTTTTCCAACCACACGCAGGTATGATATCCTCTCTCCATCATCATAAAAGATGCTAGTGTCTTCGGTGGCGGAATAGGAATTCCTCTCTAGTCAACACAGGCTTATCCTTTACAAAGAAATTCTTTGTTTTCTTAAAAAATGACATCTTTCTTTTTTCTCCATACATTCTTGAGGATCGGTGTAGGAAATTGTATTCCGCAAACCCTTGAAATGTTCTTCCTGTACGTCTTGCACTTACTGTCAAATCAAAATCCCACATACAATCTTCTCTTCACCAATTCTAGCGCGGCTTCTAACTGACTATCCAATCAAATCAGGCTCACACTTGTGATCCACCCAATGCCAGCGCGGCCTTTTCCTGACGTCAGTTCTGCTCCTTACTACTGACCCCTCCTTTACAAGGCTGCTCCTGTCACACACCCGCTGTGTCTACCAATCCCAGCGCGGCTCTCTGTGACATCAGTCCAACTCCTGCGATTTCTCACCCCTCCTTTACAAAGCTCCTCCTGTCACATGCTCGCTGTATCTACCAATCCCAGCGTGGCTCTCCGTGACGTCAGTACCACTCCGGCAACTGACCCTCCCTTTACAAGGTAATACGAAACTTTATTTCTCGAAATTCTCTTTAAATTTCTTTGTTAATAACGACGTAAAAACATTTGCTACTCTGTCTGTTCCACTAAATCAAAGGATAGTTTATTTCTTTTCACTGTGAGTAAAACCTTCCGCTTACTCTTCACCTAAGCTCCAGAGAACCTGATACTTCTCCGGTGTCACCCGTTAGGGAAATTTGAGACCGATGTTTCACTAGCGAACGCCTTTTGCTGTCAATCTAGCTTAGAAGAACCTACTACTCCTTCAGGGTTACCCTTACTAGGTGATATAACGCCTAAAGTTTCACTAGCGAACTCTTTGCTATCAATCACTCTCACTTTTACACAGAAAATAGCCCCAACTGTAACACTGCTAGCTTTTCCTAGCTCCTCAGTGTTATTCCAACAGACGAGTAACCTCACTGCAGTGTGGTTTCTATCGCCACCCGCTATTCATTCCCCGGGAAATTTCCAGACGACATAAAAAACAGAACACTAACTCTTCTTGTTAAACATAAGTCAAAAATCAATAATCTATACCTATCACCAAACTAGTCACTAACAACCATAGCTCTGCTACCAGAAAACTGATCCAGCGGCGTACTAGCAACAAATACTCCACTACCATATACTCACCTGGGCCCATATAACTTTCTTACACTAAACACCAAGTAGACCGCTGGAACTTTTTAGTTTTATAATTTTCATACCTCAAGATCTAGTTATTTCTTCTCTAACTAAACCTTTCACTGATCAAATAGTTCTTTCCTCTGGTCAATGGACCATTAGGTGGAACTAGTTGATGGTGATAATTTTTATTCTAATTTAGATGTAATATTTTCTGAACTACCTATTAGAAAGAATATGAATCCAGTAGCTAGTAGTAAAAACGCACAGTTTATGGGTGAATTTTTCATAACAATGAGTTCAATAGATTTAGTTCAGACACGTAGAGATAATCTAACATGTACATTAAGAAAAGAAGAAAAAGATTTTTTGAATTTAGTAGAAGAAAGGAGACAGGATTTAATGAGGAAGGCAACTACACAGAAAACCCATGTACCTCCATGGGTTGGGAAAGAGGGAATCTATGCAAGTGGCAAGGCTCATGCTGCGATGTCCCTGGACTCTGTGAAAAGGGGAAAATTCTGCCTCCATAGACAGATTATAACAATAATTACATTGGTTCCAGTGAATGTGAACATAACTTCCTAATATTAGGAGGATGGGGACTAAAAGGGGGAACTGATCCTGTGTTTCTAGGAGTGTATTATATTTGTGGGAACAATACCTATTATAGGTTACCTGCAAGATGGTACGGAAGCTGTTATTTTGGAATAGTTTTTCCAAAAATGTATCATATAGATAAAATCAGTGGAACCAATGGGAATTCTAATGGACTAACACGTAAAAGAAGAGCTAGTTTTTCTGAAATTGTAGGAGATATTTTTAGTGCACTGATACCCTCAGTTGGAGTCATTCTAAATTCACAGAAAATTTGTAAGTTATCAACCATAGTTGATCGTCTTTCTACAGACACTGCAGGAGGATTTCTAATGATTAACACAGAAATGGTTGCAATTAGATCTATGGTTTTACAGAACCGTCTTGCTCTTGATATATTGTTAGCAAAAGAAGGTGGAGTCTGTGGCATGCTGAAAGTTCAACATTGCTGCACTTATATTCCGGGCAGGAGCAGAGAAATTAAAGGATATATTGAAAACATTACAGGAATGCATAAGGATTTGACCCAACTGGAGGTTGACAGTGTGTGGGGAAGACTAACAAAAAGTATAACATCAATAGGGAAATGGTTTGTTGGTTTTGGGAAAAGTTTTCTAGGTCAAATAATAATACCATTAGTTATGATAATAATGGTAGTGATGTTAATAATAATTACATATAAATGTTGTAGAAAAGGTACGAAAGAAAAGGTACACTTGGAGAGAAAGGGAAAGGGACAGACACAAAAGAGAAAATATGATGAAATACGTTTGGAAGAAATGAAAGGCAGGTTATATAAGAAGATGCGAGATTTAGAAGGAAACAAAATTATTGATGAAAGTTGAGAGGACAAATAGAGAAAACTGAGAAGTGTTAAAGTTGGTATCTGGGATGGATGGGTAATTTTGTGGTGGCTTAATATGCCATCAGAGAGGGGATTGATGGAGCAAGGACTCGTATGTGAGACTTGCTCGGAAGCAATCCTCTCGTTTTAACTCACTAACGAATTACTAACGATGTGTTTTGTGATTAATAATACGCATTTCTTTTACACGCGGGAGAAAATGAAGCTTGCCTATGTGTTTACTAACTGCAATAACATGAACGTAGGACTAAAATGCATTCTAACACGGGATCTTTAATGCGCATGCGTCTACTGCATCTACGTAGTATGACGTACTAATGCTTGGAGGGAAATTCTGGCGCCTGCGCAAAGAATCATAAAATGGCCGCTTGAAAACTCACATGCATGAAACCTGCTTGCTGAAATTAGAAAATAAGTTTTATAGTAACGCAAATGCAGAAAGGGAAATAATAAATGGTATGGGTTAGAGTAGAGGTTGGTGGTATACAGTGAAATCATTTATTTTTGAGAATAACATTTTTCCTTTTGACTTTATTATTAGTGCGTATTTGGGCCTGTCAAATTTGTCTGAGTCGAGCAGACTGACGTTGTGCGACGCATGCGCCCTGGCGAGGAAAAAACGAAAAGATGACTAAGGACTTGTCACGCGTCCAAGGTCGGCCAAGATGTGCCCTGGGAACATGAGGGTGAAGAGTTCATATGAAGGAACTTTATTCAAGAGATCGCTACATTTGTATTAATAAAGTTTAAAGATGTATGGGAAAGGAAGTGCGGAATAAAAGTTTGAGGGGAGGAGTTTTGAAACAATGGTTTAAAGAAATAAGTGAAATATAAGCATGGTGTGATGATCATCCCCCCCTCGCCGTCCAATCAGAAGTTAGTATTCTGTAAAATTGAAACATTAATGGGTGGTACATGGTAATAGAAAGGTATAATTGAAGTAGTTTTAGTTAGTTAGCTAAGCTTGTTGGGAGCGGAAGCAGCAGAAACAATTTGGAGCTTGGGAGGCTGTCGGTGCTGGGGGTGGTGCTGATGCTCTGAAATGCTGATGAAGAATTTGAATGCAGAACCATCTACTTAATTTGGGTGGGTTAGAAAGAAGATCGCAGGAAGAACCACGAGGAGGAAGAGAGTGTCAGAGAGGGGTGCAACGTAGTCATCGGTATCTAGAGAGGTGAAGTATCCTGTCCTGATTCCTGTCATGAAGCCTTTGTCTCCTGATCTGTCCTGGGGACCCTTACCAACCCTTTGGCCAGGGGGTTGGTCTTCACACCATACTTGGTGAATATAAGATTCATCGTCTTGGTAAATGCTCTTCTCTCTCTATCCTCTCCTTCCTGAGCATAGTTATTGTGTGGATCGGAATTGTTAATGCCTATTGAAACTTGATTGAATTGGCACTCTTGCGAATGAGGGTGTTGGTACTGAAACGTTTTGAGATGGTTCACAACCAACTAATTTAGATAAAGATTTTTAAAATTGACTGAGTCTGTGATTATTTTAATCAAGAAATGTTTAATCAAATTATGTTAATTATCACCATCAACTAGTTCCACCTAATGGTCCATTGACCAGAGGAAAGAACTATTTGATCAGTGAAAGGTTTAGTTACAGTAGAAATAACTAGATCTTGAGGTATGAAAATTATAAAACTAAAAAGTTCCAGCGGTCTACTTGGTGTTTAGTGTAAGAGAGTTAAATGGGCCCAGGTGAGTATATGGTAGTGGAGTATTTGTTGCTAGTACACCGCTGGATCACTGGCAGCAGGCAGCAGACCTGGCAGTGGGTACCCCCATGCTGGAGCGTCGACTGTGCTGGGGGAGGGTGAGCTGGTATGTGTTGCGAACCAGCCAGGACCAGCGCACCATCCAGCAGCTGACGGAACGCTGGGCGAATATCCTTGACCAGGAACAGGACCTGATCGGCGTCAAGATTCTGGGGCTTGATGAGTATTAGCTATTTGTTGTGTTTTTGTTCTACAATGCTAATGGTTTTTTTCCGGATGGCATGCTGCTCACACTCAGAGGTAAGTTACATTTAGTTTACATAAAAAATATTATTGTTATGTGATCCAGTTTCAGCTAGGCAGGGGCTCGGTTCTACGTAATCATACTCATTGGCACTCGCTTTAGCTGTTTAATTAAGAAGCCATTGCAGACTCTTCTGTCCTCCTATCACCATAGTGAATCAGTGGTATCAGTGAGTTAGCATTCTCTGTGACTTTCTTTATGTAACTCGTACAGTCCCAAGCTACTTCACAGTGATGTGTAGTTATATGCATCTATGCATTGCAAAATAGGGAGACTGTGTTGGTCCATGAAGGGGATTGAGAAATGAGAATAGATCAAAGATCATTCATTGCAATGCATTAGTTCCAGATATAGTTTTTGTTAAGGAAATTTGGAATAGGGGTTTATGGACTGGTATGACCAACTCAACGATAGTCTATAAGACTCGATACTAGTACTATAGGCTATCTGTTCTTGATAAATACAATGTGACTGCGTTTGCCTATCATAATAATTTTGTGGAGATTAACTGTGCCACTAATCTATTTTTTTATATTCTTCATTTATTACATCAGCACCCAAGGGCAAGAAGTGAGACAGTGCAAAGGCAGGTCCGTGAATAGCTGGGGAGGCGGCACCGACAACCTGCGCCGCTGCGGAGGACTCTGCTCACCCTAGTAACTCCTATTATTTATTATTATTGTTTCCTTAATGTTGGGTTTTATGATTGTTGTGGACTTAGGGTAGAATCTTGGGATATTGAAATGTTGGTGCTGGGTTCCAAGACGGGAGTTGCTGCCTGGAGTCTGGTGTTGCTGGCGAGAAATAAAATTGCTCTGACATCCTTACATGCCGTCTTCCTTTCATGTGGCGATGAGGATGGGATATGAAACCATGCATGCAAAGCACAATAGATTAGCTCTTTTAACTCTGTTCACTATGTTACTTTTAAATTTTGCCTTGTTTATATTTTTTATACTGTCTCCTTTTATCTTCCAACTCCTCTGTCCATTTTTTATTTCTTTCCTGCTATCCCTGCATTATCTTTTTTTTCTTATTTCATGTTTTTTTAGAGGTAGCTAACTTTTTCTGGTCTGTACTAGTCTCTAGTTCACTTATCTGCTGATGTGTTGGTAATCTTTCCCTGTCCCCTATATATCTTGTGATACTGTAAGACTGAGAATAGATTGTTGGTACTCTACTGTGTACTGTGAAGATTGCAGCCCCAAGAAAGAAACTGTTATAAATGATATACACTATGTATGTTTGTTGAGAAGGCTTTCTTTTTCTTGCTCATGCTCTAACCGTTAGAGAGAGAGTGGCCATGGTCAGGGACCCCTCACCCTCAACCCCCAATGTTGTGCTGTGTAATTCATTTATTAAGTATACCAGCAGTTTCCATGACTGTGCAGCATAGCTGGAGAGTATGAAGTCCCATTACATTTGCCAACCAACACCATAAGTCTTTCAATGACCAATATTCCACCCCTTCAATGTGCTCCAATGACTCAGAGTCATCATGATCATCATAGGCTATAGCACCGCCCCTCTATTACAAAAACTGTTTGGTTTGCTTCACTACCTGTTTTTTTCACACTGCAAACAACAAAAAAATGCCCAGAGTGACATTTTTGTTGGAAGATACTGCAGTGCTAACTGAACTGCAGTGATGTATTGCAGTTGTATTTTTTTTATTTAAAAAATTAAGGGGAAGTTTATCTGGCTTCTAAAATCTTTATTTTAATTTCTAGTCACACAGACCGCCAGTGTCGCTGGCTCACATCACACTGTAGAAGGAGAGTAAGTTGGAGGGGGAGAAGCGGCGGCAGGGACTGGCGCTGGTAAATCACATTGCTTTCTCATTGCCTGTTAGAAATGGGAGTCTCTAGTTGGCAATGGTTTGCACCTTCGTACAAATAGGGACTCTTCCTTCTAGTCAGGATAAGGGAGATACACTACTGAAATAACTCCTGCTCACCCCCTTGGTAGCTTTGCACGAGCAGTCAGGCTTATCTCAGAGGCAGTGTGTAAAGCATTTGCAAATAACACACAGTAATATAGTGGAACACTGCAAAAAGACCCCACACAAGTTTCAGAAAAATAACCAATATTTATCTGTGCAAACAAGACCAAAAACAATAAAAGACCAATATACAGTAATCAAAAATATGCATTTTGCAAGGGTATCCTTAAAAATGCAGGGGCGATTCACAGAACTAATCTGAGATAAAATCCTAAACTTACTACTTTTGGTATTCACAGAAGGCATTTAGTAGTAGTAGTAAAGTTAGGAGTCCTAACTTTACTACTACTAAATGCCTTCTGTGAATACCAATAGTAGTAAGTTTAGGATTTTATCTCAGCTTAGTAGTAGTAAAGTTAGGAGTCCTAACTTTACTACTACTAAATGCCTTCTGTGAATACCAAAAGTAGTAAGTTTAGGATTTTATCTCAGATTAGTTCTGTGAATCGGCCTCGCAGTTCCTTGAAGGCGGTAGCTCCGTCCAGTGCTACTGTGGTGCTGAAAACAACCAAATTCACCAGGGTCGTTTGACCATGTCGGTGCGCACCGGTGTCGGTGTCAGAAGACTTGTAAATCAGTACCTTTTTGTTTTGGACGACTGGGGCAAAGTGCTCTGACGGCGACAGTCGTCATGGCTGCAGTATGAGACTGAGCGGTGTGGTGCAGAGTGCGGTACCCACAGGTTTTGGTGCTAGCAGCATCTTGCTGGGGGCCATCATCATTGGTGCGAAGTGCGGTGGTGACCTCTGTGGTTCTGACGGTCACAGTGCCAGCTTTGGCAGCTGTTGCGGATTGGTGGGCGATGTGGCTGGCGTTGATGGGCTGTGGTGGTGGTGTGGAATGGGGGGGTGCTGCGTGTAACTTATGAGTGATGCCCCCAGACCACGGTGCAGACTGCGGCAGTGATGTCAGCTGGAAACGGCATTGTCGGTGAGACAAGGGTGGCGGAGTGAAGCAAGGTGGTGCGGAGTGCGGTGCCCACAGGTCGCGGTGTAAGCAGCGGCTCATGGCGGTGGTCGTCGTCCTCGTCAGTGAGAGCAGGGTTTGGGTGCGAAGTGCGGCAGTGCCCTCTGCAGAGCCTTCAGCTCATGGAACTGCCGGTGGTCTTGCTGGCGGCGTGCATTTGCGGTTTCAATCTGTGGCTACTGAGACATGCGGTCCCAGAGGAGGTGAAGTCTTTGCTGTCCCTGAGACTTCGTGAACAGGAGGCAAGCTCTATCTCAAGCCCTTGGAGAACAAGTGAAGAAAGTTCAGACTAGTCCTTACACTGCCCAAGGCAGAAGCAGCAACTGCAGGACAACCCTGCAAAGCAACAATACAGCAAAGGGGTAGTACTCCTCCTGGCAGTTCTTCCACCTCTGCTTCTTGGCAGGTTCCTTGATCCAAGCAAGTTCTAAAGTCCTGGGGTCTGGGTCCCAATATTTATACCACATTTCCCTTTGTTCTCTTGTGACAGAGAGTGTCTGTGCTCAGTCCAAACCAATTCTGTCCTCTCTGGCCCAGCTTCCTGGCAGGAGGTGGAGACAGCATTGTCCAAGACAGACCAGCCCTTTTCAGGTGCAAGGAAATCTCCTCCCACTACTCTAAATGCACCCAGGTCTATTCAGCCCAGCCCTGACTCATTCAGGAGAGTCAGGACACACCTCAACCCCCCAGTGGCTGTCTGAGAGAATGCACTTCCCCAGCCCCTGTCACTCCAAAGCCAGACAGTCAATCCACAAACCAGCAGAGGCGCACAGGATGGCTAAGCAAGAACATACCCACTTTCTAAAAGTGGTATTTTCAAACACACAATATAAAATCATCTTTACTAAAAGATCCATTTTTATATTCCAAGTTTAAGCATACTGGACTCCAACTTTCTACCTTGCCCCAGTGGGAAGTTATACTTATAAGATGTTATAAATAAACTCCAATTCTATCCTATGGGAAAGATAGCCTTTCCATAGTGAAAAAACGAAATGCACTGTATTTCACTATCAGGACATGTCATACACACCAGTACATGTCCTACCTTTCACATACACTGCACCCTCCTCACAGGGTACCTTGGGCCTACCTTAGGGGTGACTCACATGTAATAAAAGGGAAGGTTAGGGCCTGACAAGTGGGTGCACTTGCCAGGTCGACATGGCAGTAGAGATGGCATGCAGACACTGCAGTGGCAGGTCTGAGACCTCTTTGAAAGGCTGCTGGTGTGGGAGGCACAATCAGTGCTGCAGCCTCACTAGCAGCATTTGACTTACAGGACCTGGGCACACACAGTGCACTGTACTAGGGACTTAAAGGTAAATCAAATAAGCCAATCATGGAAACACCAATTCCTAAATCAATTTACATGGAGAGCATATCCACTTTAGCACTGAATAGCAGTCCTAAAACCAACAAAAACAGGGTCAATAACAGGAGGCCAAAAAGCAAAAAGTCTGGGGGTAAAACCACTGAAAAGGCCAAGTCTAACATTGACAATTACTATTATACTTACTAGCTACAAGGGTAGCGTTGTGACTTGTGATCATGAACCCCCTGCTTTCTTGCTGCAGCAGTAGTTGAGTTGTGGTGTCTTCTATCAGCAACTCAGCAAAAGCTCACATACTGAATGCGAAAAATGATGACTTGAAGGAAACAGGAAAGAACAGAAGTTAAAAGAAAGGATGGGTGAAATGGTATATGAGTGAAAAGAAGCTTGGGTGGGTGAAAGGGTGGTTGAAAGAAAGGGTGGCTACTGAATGATAATGGATTGGACATTTTGGTGAAAGACTGGATGAGAGAAAGTAAAGCTTAAATCATGGTGGCTATGGGTGAATATAGAAGAATGGAAGGATGAACAAATATTTGGATTACATGGATGAATAACCAAGGGAGTTCTTCTGAAGAGGGGCTTGCTGCTCACCTACTTAGCATACTTTATTTTATGGTTATCAAGCTATGGTTCAAAGTGGGAGGTATTATTTAAATTTTTCTTCTACTCCCTTGACTCACTGTATTTGTTAAGCAATGCGGATATCTATCCCACCCATCATCATTCATCACCCCCCTCTCTGCCCATGTCATTTTGCCAAATCACTCCCTATGACCGAAGTGCAGTATGGTTCAATTTATGACTGCAGTGTTGGCTGTGCAATGTGCATCTCCTTCAGTTAATGCAGCATTTACAAAGTTTTCCATGCATTGCAAACCGAACACACTAGGTGTGTTTCCCTTGGCCCCCTCAGTCACCTCTTAGTAATTCACTTCTTTATTCTTTCATAAGTTCTTCCGTCCCAGCCTACCAAAAAAATGAAAAATACATTCTTGGCATATGCCACATTTTATGGCCATGTAAGGTGATTCCAAAATATATTTCATGGTTTCCCATAACAGCTTTTTTTTTTTTGACTGTTCAGATTTTTTTCTTTCGATTTTTGTGAAAAAGCCAAAGCAAAATAGTCACATGATGAATTGATGATCAGTGACACCCCTCTATTCCACATCAAAAGCTCTACCTACCTGCCTAATCCCTCTACCTTACCCCGCAGTAGAGTAAGTGAACCTACCTTTCCTTACTGCCCAACTAATGAATTAGTTGGAAATAATTTGTGGTGGTGGCCGAGGTCAGTGAATAAAGGGGGACTAAGCGCCTGATTCGATTTCAAGTTTGGAGTATGGGATACTCTGTGACGAACATGCCAAATGCAATCTCTATAGCCCGTTTGTTTCCCTGTAGTGCAGTGCATAATTTTCCCCAATGCCTACTTAAGGCAGACAGGATAAAACCTGCATTTTTATTGTGAAGCGTATGACATAGTATCTTATTTATTATTCATCGGCCTCTTTGGAGTCAGGGTAGAAAGTGAAAAGCATTTGGAGAAGAGAAGGGCTATTGTAATTGAAGATAGATATTTGTCATCTACAGCTGCCCCAGCTGCTGACAGTACTAATATACACAATGCGCTGGCTAGCATGCTTCCATTATTTTGGCACAACACAACTTGTACTCCATAGTGCATAATGCCTTACTCATTAGTGAGAGGTAATTTCTTTTTATTTTTCTACTCAAAGTGTCTGTTTAGTTACTAGAAAAGTCTTTAAAAGAAAAGAAAATCAAATCACTGTTTTTTAATTCCAGTGTTATTCTGACCTAGTACTTTTCTGCCCCACAGTCAGTGCTTTTTATGCACGGCATGTGTGGGAAAAATATAAAATTGGCCTTGTCACTCTCCTAATCATAATCACAGCAACTTCCAATGGCCCTAGGGGACCAGCAGTGTACTGCTACTGTGCCACCCACTAATTTTAAACAATTGTTTGCACAGAGCATTATTTACAATTTGTCTTTTTTTCTCAACATAGCTACTCCTGCTGGTCCACCCATACCACCCACCAGGCAGGAGATAGCAGCCTGTCTGCAGCAACTGTAGCTGGACCATATCCAACAGCAGGTGGCCCTGGTGGATGAAGAGGCGGAAAACACTGCCTCTGAGTTGAGCCCCAGTGCAGCCAGCAGTCACCCACAGCCTCCAGCTACCCGGCCATCCCATCACCGGCGCCGCTGCCAGCTGTCAGGGGCCCTGACTAAAACTGCTGCTGCCCCCTCCCACTCTGACAGGACATTGCTGCAGCACATCCTGCAGCAGCTTGATGGTATGGAGAGCCGGCTCAGCAGGATAGAGCAGAGCCTGGACCAGCTCCAGACCCAAATGCCCAATGCCCTCTTTTAGCTCATTTTTCATTTTTTGTTTTGATGGGAGGGACTTGTGGGTGGAGAGGGTGGTAAGGGAGTTGGGAGTGTTTTTATTTTATTTGTTGTACATGTTCTAGGGGCATTGGTTGTGGAATGGGGATGGGTGAATGTCTTTGGGGAGAGGGGTGGGCCTGTTTTGGGTGGTCAGGGTGGGTTTTCATTTTTTGTAAAAAAAGGAAAAAATTATTTTTTATCACAATCTATGCTTGAAGTACTTTATTTGTGTTTTACTTTTACTTTGCACTGCTGCCTTTTTACGCAGCGTGTTTATTTTAATCTGCTTATAAAAGTGTATACTGGTTTGTTATAGTTAGTTATATACCTCTGTAACTATCTTGACCATTAGGTGGGATGCTGCATGCCCTAAATTGCCTGCAACAACCTAGATAAATGATTACTTATCTGCAGTAGCAGTTAGTTGTTTACTTACTAACTTAACTGGTTCACTTCACTCCATAGTTCTCTTACCTGAATCTAACAGTAGGATTAATTGAAAGGATTATCCATCACTGGTAACTAAATAGAAATAAAAACACTGAGTTAGTGGATTATACCTGATAGTGATAAATAATAAAAAATAGCAATCGTAACTTCTTCTTAGCAATGAGGAGCTAGTATTAAATCAAAACTTAGGTTATGAATGAAAAGTAGCCTCAAAGTCTGGAGTGGACAATGTTAAGCGTCTATGTAGCCCAAGGCCTGAATGATTATCCTGATGACTGATGTTCTTCTATATCTAAAATATGGATCGTTTTTATGTGCGGGTGGGTAAATGGGGCTATTGCTTAGGTAACAGAAGATCCTGCAGTGAGTTGGTGTCACGTTCACCACATCCGCCACACCATTTATTTTGTAAATTAAGTCACACCTCAATAAATCACACAGCCAGGAGGGAGAGGGTTAGCGGTTTGATGAATGGATGGAAAAGGGGATTTGAGGAAAGGAGTGACAAAGACAAACACTACACAAGGACAATATTTATCTGGACGATAAGCAGCACATCATTGTCATCAATCTGTTGTGGAAGGAAACGAAGACATGGGTATGACACAGTACAGTTAAATGCATTGCAAACAGTCCTTGTGCCCTAGAGACCCAAGTAATCAGATATGTAAATGTTCTGTCTTCTAGTTTTGAAAAAGATCTAATTATGGAGGAGTGAACCCACCCATTTCTAAACTATGATGGTTAAAAGAAAAATGATACTGAATCACAAAATTGTGTGGTGCATCTGCATTCTCCTCAGGAATGTCCATCAGTCTTGGGTCATGTCTGGACCTGTCCGGTTGGTAAGCAGAAGTGTTGAGCTTAGTTTTCACCTTTTGTTCATGCAGACGACAAGAAGGCCTACATATTGTAAAACAGAAACTGTATTGTAGAGTCAAGGAGAAGGACAGAAGAAAGGTAAGCTTCAAGAGGAGTGTAAAAAGAAAACTCAGAGGCATAGAAAAAGAGGACTCAGACTTTCACTTTTGCTACCAGTGCAACACACACACTCAGCAGCATTTCCCAAATCAACGCACCTCTTTCCCTTCCACATAGCTGAGTACTAGGCCTCAGAGTCATGGCTTCCCTTTAAAGTCGATTACGTCTTTCTTCTAGCTGTTGATGAGGTAGTCTCACCCTGAGTTCTTCCATTCTCCTCCTGACTCTGAGTAACTCCAACCTAGTCCTGGCCCAAGCAAGACAAACGTGTAGTGTACTGCTGTTAAAGAACAAGTACAGAAACAGAATTACAGTATTTTGTATAGGTTTTTCTTTGTTAACTAAAGTGACTGGTCTGGTCTCTGAAGAGCTAGAAAAAAGAAGTGGACCCTGCAAGTAAATCTCGCTAAGTTTGAAAGGGACGATCACCTTCAGGAAAAATGATCACTCGTCATTCAGGCCCCAAACATTGCAAATCATGTAAATGAAGTTTACAAATTACAGTTGAACATCCTCTCTCACTGTCTGCCACCACATGAAACAACAATCATCACTCACAATCACTCAATAATATATCACTCATTGGTGCAATAGTTACTTGTTCCAATCCAAGCATGGTGGCATGTATCTCCTCTTTGCTGCAAGCAACAGATTTGAATTTGTCAATATTGTGAATCAAATGATCTTCTGGGACTGCCCTCCTAGGTGATGGAAAAAGGAAGAATAGGACGGAGTGGACTTTACAGGTTAATTTACCCTTAGTAAGTTTGTATAGTCCAATTGCCTAAAGGAAAATGATCACCCTTCGTTCAGGCCTCAAACATTACAAATCATTTAAATGAAGTTTACAAAGTACAGTTGAACACCCTCACTCCCTGTCTGCCAACACATGATGAATCAATCATAACTCCCAATCACTCACTCATTGTTGAAATAGTTGTAGTAACCTCTTCCAATCAGGGGCGCAACTAGATCCATACTTCGGGGGGTGGCTAACAGGGGTGGCTGGCATGGCTCGCGGGTGGGGTTGCAGGGGCTCACGGGTAGGGTTGTGGGGGCTCGTGGGTGTTCCCGCAGGGTGGGGAGTCATGCAAGGGAAAACATTAAAAAAAAAAACGGACCTTTCCGCCGGCCGAGTCCCACGTCCCTGGTCCTGCTCCTGCTCTTCTGCTTCCGATTTCAGGAACAGGAAGCAGGCAGCCAGGCTCCTTCCTCTAAGCCAATCACAACGCTGCAATGCAGCATTGTGATTGGTCTGAGCACCATAACATGGTGCTCAGCCGGGGGCTGTAGGGGTGGGCATGTTCTCCACGCAGGCTGTAATGCAGCCTGCATGGAGAAGGGGAGAGTGCGCATTATTGTTTGGGCAGCCCGAGAG
Organism: Calotriton arnoldi; assembly: GCA_963921515.1. Classification (NCBI taxonomy): domain Eukaryota; kingdom Metazoa; phylum Chordata; class Amphibia; order Caudata; family Salamandridae; genus Calotriton; species Calotriton arnoldi. The sequence continues at coordinate 1,246,074 of CAWUFW010000250.1, read as the reverse complement.
GGCTGACCAAACCGTCATTGTGCACTTGGGAGTGGGCATACCACTCCTCCCCTGCCCTGCTCCCTGAGCAGAACAGCCCCGCCCACAAGCCCACCCTCAAAGGAAACATAAAATGATAATACGTTAAAGTTATTATCATTTTATATTTCCTTTCCACTGCTCAAAAGCAGTGGGGCCACGCCTCTCCACCATAGCAGAGGAGCTGCCACTGGGGGCTAACACTCCCAGCCAGTGCTGACCCTAGCACTGGTCGCACACAATGCAACAGTCTCTTTTGGTGCCGCTCCCCCATTTCCTCCTTCTCCATAAATTCCCTCACTACCATTCACCAACAATGTACCTCATCTCTCTTTAGCACCTTTCTGACAAACATTTCATTTTTTTATAGCGCTTCTCATAGTTTACTCACACTCAGTTCTGTGATCTGCATGGTAAACATTCTTTGTAACAGGCACATTAACCCTCTGCACTGTGTGGGTGGCAGGAGTGCCCATATGAGTGCACGGTGAATGACGGACAGTGTGAGAGTAAGGTAAGAGGAGTGGCTGCAGGGTGAGTGAGGAGGCCATATGAATTTGGGTGCGGATATAAGTGCAGAGTGGGACGAATTAATGCATGGCTAGTGATGGGCTTGTTTGAGTGAGATTGCAGATTGAGTGAGGGTGACATGTGAGTGAAGTGTCACATGAGTGCAGGGTGAATACTGTACTTGTGTGACTGCAGGGTGAGGTACAGGGTGAACAGCGCATGTTCATGTGAGTGCAGAGTGATCACAGTGAGTGCAGGGTGAGCGGGTGAATGGTTTGAGTGCATGGTGATCAGTGTGAGTGCATTGTGATCGCTGTGAGTGCATGGTGAGCATGAAAGTGAAGGGCGAGAATGAGAAGTGTGTCTGGGAATGCACCCTGCATTGAGACAACACTTGAAGTAATTCAGCATGTTATTGACGGCGGCATAGCGTTTAAGATACAAGTTCAACTATTGCTATTATGGCATTAATCAGGGATCGAGGGTGGAGGAAATAAATAATGTGCTGATCCTGCAACAAACTTCCAGTCTTATGATTAGGGTTGCCAGCTCATTATTTTGATGTCCCAGACGGTACAAAAATAAACAGTCACCTAAAGCCGTATTTTCAGCACTTATCTGTGCATACTTCGAACAGCAAATATAAATAAAAAGCACTTTTAATTGTGTTCTATGGCTGCCTGAATGATTCATGACTTATAATTAAAGGGAACAAAGACAGAAAAGTCACATTACAAATGAATCCATACTTTTATTTAAACCCCTATTTAGTCAAGACGAGATCTTTGCAGGCTCTTTAAACAACACATGGCTGGCATTTTTCTTTTGGCAACCCTACTTTTATATTCCTTTTCATGAAATGCATCCTCACACTACAGCAAAGGAAGTTAGAGTGGGGGTCCAGGGGGTACGGGAACCAGAAAAAAAACTAAGCCTCGGTAACTAGTTTACAAAGGTATGTAAATATTAAAATGGTCTTTAAAGACCTGTGAAAAACTCGGGCGTGCCAGAGATAAGACTCCAGATACTGCCCAGCCGAGCCCCCAGCAGCCCGGGCTGAGACACACAACGGGGGGGCTAAAGCCCTTTCAGCCCAATGGGCATTGCGCGCCTGCTTTCAATCCAAGCAGGGGTAGGTTAGGTAATAGGTACCCAATTGTTTCTTTTACACAGTCAACACATTAGAATTGGTATTGTCACTCATGTAAATCAACGATCTTCTGGGGCAGCCCTGCTAAGTGATGCAAAAAAAGGGTAGGCATGCAAGGGAGGCAGACATTGTCTCCAATCGCATGAAGGAATTGTGGGGGATTCTCCACTGCATACTGGTCCAACTGCAATCCGGCCATATATGTGACTAAATAATGGAGGGGCAGCATAAATCTGACACAAACATAATGTTTCACTAGCTAAATTTTTTTTCTTTTCTTTTTTTGTAAAGAGAGAAGTTCAATGAGAAATATAATTACATAGTTCTATGGTGGCACTGGCATACTAAGTCTGTTAAGTAGAGTTTATCCTCAAACTCAGGAGGTTTACCCAGAAGTTGGTCAGCTAACACACTTGATTCTGACCAATACCCCTCCTCCTGTGCTGTTTCAGGAATGGTGTAATTGTTTGGTATAAAATGCTGGTTTATTTTGATGTCAGAGACTGGTCCTTCTCACTATAACAACTGCACCAGCTGCACTGAACACATGCTCAGCAGACACATTGGCTATAGGACAAGCCAGATACATTATTGCCAGCCTGCTGAGCTCTGGCCATTGGCGCATCTTCTCATACCAATGCATCAATAGGTTTCGATCCACATAGACTTCTTTTGTATCATCCAGATGTGCCTGGAGCATCCTCTGGATGGTTTTTGGTACTGTCAATTGCTCAACCTCTTTTGCTATTGCCTCTGCACTGGTCTTAAGCCCAACTGATTGATACAATACAATGCAAATTTTGGGTCTGATCTCTCTGTTGCTGTTGTTGCCAGTATTTTGGTTGCTGGTGTTGTTGGCTACAGTGAGACAAGACTGCTCTTTCTGGAAGTTGAAGGCGTTACCCCAGAACTGTGGAGTGGGACTCTAAGTTCCAGTTATTCTTCTTCCAGGTCTCTGTCTTTCCCAACCATCCACCTGTTGTATTTTGAAACACCCCTTTTAGAAAAAGGAAAGAAAGTGGGCAGAATTTTTTTGTGCTGTGAATCAAGTAGTGTGGCACAGATGTACTCTTTGGACGAGATGATGTCATGTTGCAGCTTTGTATTACAAGCCAAGCAAAGGATTAAGCTCTCAACCAAGGCATGCACTTCTGTGTTTTTGTTCACACCTGTGAGGGCAAACCTTTCAGACACCTTCTTTAGCTGGTTCTGTAGCAGATGCAACAACAGGATAGCTTGGCCCTTTGTACTGTCCTCCTTGCTGACTCTCCATGTTAAAACCTCAAAAGGGAGTAGCATCTGCGTAAGGCATTTGACTAGGCCCCATTTGTCCGCATCCATTTTCTCAGCTTTCCTAATTGCATCCCCTCCTCTTTGAATGGCATAGTCATTGATCTGTTTGTACTGCTCAAACGGATGTTGCAACATGTAATAGGTCGAGTTCCCACATGTTGGCACTTCCTGTATCAGGGGTTTAACTGGTACTCTATTGGCACACTGAATAATCCACAACTGCTCCCGGGCTTTACCAGACTGGCTGAAATGAGTGCAGATTCTTCTGCAGGTGGCCAGTATGTTGCTGACTATGTCTTCTTTTTTTAGAAAGTCTTGCACCACCAGGTTGATGCAATGCTCCAAACAAAAGTCCCTGAAATAGCCAATGTCTGCCATGGCCTTGACTATGTTGCTGCCATTGTCCATGGCAAAAGATCCAATTCTGAGACCTCTGGTTTGCAGCCATTCATACACCTTTCTGTTAAACTCATCCAATATGTTTGCAGCTATATGTAATTTCTCCATGGCGAACATGGCTACTGTTGCATGCCCTCAAATGCTCTTAAAATGTTCTTCATTGTCAAGTGGAGCTAGCTTTTGCTTTACCCCCACAAAACAGATCCAGTTTACAGTGATGCACATTTAATCAGTTGCCTGACAACTGGCCCACATGTCTATCGTCAGGTGGAAATTGTGAACAACACTTTGCTGCAAAGCTTGTCTACAAATTCCAGCACATCGTGATGAAGCCGGGGAACAGAGACTCTGGCAAAATGGGTACGACTTGGAACCTTCTATTTCAGGCAGATGGCTGCTACAAATTCTACGAATCTCACTCCTTCCACAAAAGAAAAAGGGAGGAGGTCCAGCGCTAACAATTTTAGCCAGCGTCCCATTGTACAAACGTGTCGTTCTGTGGTTGCGGTCGTAGGGCTCCTCCTGCCTAAACATTCCCATAATAGTAGCTTGTATTTTTTTCTTCTTTTCTACTGCCATTGAAGCAGGTGACCTTTGAGAAGTAGGTGGTGGTGGTAGCCTCAATGCATGTTGTGGAGAGGCAGTCACTGTATGCCGTGGTGTCTCCATCTCACTCTGAGTCCTTTTGTGCCATTGTGAAGCCACTGAGGAGCGTGATTATGCTGGGGTGCTGCTGGGGACAGGGCTGCTTTGTGTGAGGATGTCACCCTCTTCTTCCAATCATGACCTCTCACCATGATGGGAATTGCAGCTGATGTTCTGTGGCTCTCCTCACTTTCACTGCCACAAACACATTTTGGCAATTTTTTTAAGGTGCTCCTCCCACCGGATTGCATGGTATTTTTTCATATGGGTCATTTGGCCTCCAGTACTATAACATGAATCAGGCTTACCTCAACGAACATTTGTGTGGAAAATGGTGCATACTGCAATGTGCTCCCCCCTTTGCTAACCATAAAAAAGTCCCAAACTGGGGAGATATACTATTCTATTGTGCCAATGCCTGAAGAAGAACAGGAGGTAGGTGGGCATGTCATCAATTGCCTCTCGGCAGTGAATACTTCTACTGAGGTAGGGGTTGATGCAGGTCTCACCTGTGGCTTTGCAAATATGGGAGCTGGCAGTGCTACCTGTGCCACATCCCTCAGACCAGGTTCAATAACAATGTCAGACTCCTCTGTGTCACCTTTCATAATGACTAGCTCATCGTCATCATCCTCCTCATCATACCCTTCCATAATTCTAAGGCTTTTAGGAACTGTTATTTTCCCTTGCCTCTCCTTGCATCTCCCAGACTCTGCTAGGTCCACTCATTGTCTCTATCATCATCATCAGAAATGGTGCTTGGAGAAGGTGGTGGAGTAGTACCCTTCCTTTTCCTTGCTGGAGATCTGGGAGCCAATGATTCTAAAAGAGGAGGTTCTTGCTCTGCAGAAAGCTCGACCTCCTGTTCTGTTCCAACATCATTAGGATGTACTATTGCTGGCTGCAGTTGCTGCCCACTTTCCTGAAAAGATTGGGTACTACTTTGTGAAAGGGACAAATCCAATTCAACATCACTGTTCATCAGCGTCACCATGATTTCAGTGACTGCCTCACTGGTCTTGGGCTTAGGTTGGGGTGGTGCTGTTGATGTGGGAGTGTTGCTCTTAGCTTGCTCCCTGGAGGCCGGTGCAGCAGGCACACAACGTTGTCCGAACAAGGTTTGGGCTGACACGCCACTGGTGGGAAGCTGCTTCTTCTCACTGACCACTTTCTTGGAAGCAACTTTCTTTGGAGCAATCTTAAAGCTCTCAGTTGGCAGTGGCAGCAGGCTGCATAAGCTGAAGAGATTGGAGGACTGATGTCACTGTACAGGTCTTCTGTTTGGCAGTACTGCAGGTGATGTCTTTTCTTCTCTTGTGCACCTAAATACAAACATGCAAGAACACCATTTCGTGAAATGTGGCATTGTTGCAATTTGACTTAGTACAAACAAAGGCAATATTAGTGTGGTTGGTTACTTAGGTAATAACTACTTTAAATTCAAACCACACCACCATACCATAAACTTTAATTCCCCATCAGGATAACTCACAATATACAGATTGAGATCTATCCTTTAGGTTCATATATTCTAAAGGAGACACCTGTGGCACTCATGGAACTGCATGGGTGAATGGAATAATGATCTTTTAAAAAATGGAGGTTAGTGTATGCTTATGGCAGGCATTGTGGTCCAGGGGGAAAAGGAATAATCATAAAAAAATAAATGATGCTGATGTGTCTGCAGTGCACCGTAGCCAGGGAGTCTAGGAGGATGTGGAATTATACCTAAAAAAACTGAATACTGCTGCATGGCTGTGCACCTACGGTGGATGGATCAAACAAGGCAAGATGGAAAAAATGGAAAAACAAATGTAATTTGTTTTATAGTAAAAAAGTTCAAGATAAAAATGACAAAAATATGGCAAAAATGTAAAACATTTTGTAAAAATGTTTAAAAAATGTAAGTAAAAAAATTACTTTTCTTTAAAAAAACAGATTTTTTTAAATTTAAAGATAAAATTAAAATTAAAAAAAACAATAATTGCCATTTTATGGGAGGATGAGAAGAAACCTACTTCGAGGCAAATATATAAGCCCTGTTCATCAAAATCATATTCTTAATAAACATACTCAATGATCTACAAGCATATTATTAAACTGATATCACATGTAAGTCTCTGGCAAAAGCACACTGGCTGGATGCATGAAATTGCGGCCAGCCACATGGCCAAACAACAACAGCAAGGAAGGAGGCATGGGGAACAAAGAACACATGCAAGCCTAGGCAAAGGCATACTGGCTGGATGCACAAAGTGGCTGACAGCCACATGGCCAGACAACAACAGCAAGCAAGGAGGCATGGGGAACAAAGAACACATGCACGTCTTTGGCAAAGGTACACTTGCTGGATGTGCAGTTTGGCTGCCAGCCACATTGCCAAATAACAACAGCAAACAAGAAGAAATGGGGAACAAAGAACACATGCAAGCCTATGGACACAGACTCCACAAAATGGCCTCTGGCCACATGGCATGGAGAACAAAAACAAATCAGTGGTGGCCTATGGCAAACACACACACTGGGCAGACAAGGAAGGCATGGTAACACTCAATAAATAACTACCATTAATTAAGCAATGCAAAATATGAAAATTAAACAAGGAATAAACATTTTACAACAACACACATCCTCCCAAGGCATCAAATATTTCCCCACATATACACTTTTTGTACACAAAAAAACATGAAATACAAAAAAATTCTTCACATTTCTAATTTAGTTCAACGGCATTTCAGCCCTAAAAAGTTTTGGGAAACAACATATACCACAAAAACAATTGTTTCATGCACCCATTACAAGCACTGGCCTAGGCCTACTGGATGGCCCCTTGGCAGATTAGGTCACATAGTAAAATAAATAAATAATGCAAATTTAATAAACATGGAAAAATGTACTGAACTGTGCAATATAGTTCCATTACAAAAGAAGAAAATGTAAATGCAAAAATATAACTAGGCTCTTACTGAAAATGCAGGGCACCCACCACAATAAATTAGAAAAATCTAATAAAACTACAAATAAATACTGTTGCATACCCTCTATCAAACAAACACCCTTATACAAGATTTGTTTAACTTACTTGTGAAATCTCAAATACAAGGTCCGTAAATCCAGTGGAATATATGCAGGAGACAAGGAGAGGGATCCTTCCAGCTCCAAATAAAAATAAAAAGTGACCAGGAGATAGACAAAGCACTGGGAGGAGACTGCTGGGCAGGAACTGGAAGTTAGAGTCTCTGGGAAACTTCCTTCCTGTTGGACAAAAAAAGTTTTAGAAAAGGCTTCTCACTCAAAAAACAACCCCAACAGTCCACTGGAGGAGAAAATCCACTCAAAAACCTCTTTAGCTGCTTCTCGAGCAAAAAAGCCACTCAAGTTGTGTGTTTGCGACCGCAATCGGCACTACATTGTGCCGTCACGGCCGCATGCCGTGTGAGTGAGTGCAAAGTCTTGCACATGCTCACTAGGCCTGGACGTATTTCAATGTATGTAGTCAGGGGGTCTTAGAAGTGATTTAGCAGTCAGGTAAGTGAGAGGAAAGAAGCAAAGAAGGGAGTACAGAAAAGATTTGTACAAGAAACAAGAAGTAAAATGAATATAGTGGAAGGCAAGGGCTCTAGGAAGGGGTGACCATGATGAGGAAGATGACTCGCAATGGGAAAGACCATATGAGATCAATTGAAAAGCAAGGGCATCGTGGACCCTAATGCATGCATGAAAAATGTCCCCCATCAGCTGTTTATGTAGTGACGTACAGCAATGTTTAGGGTGCAAAGGACCCTGCAAACCCTGGACCCAGATGCCACTGCACCTGTTCCATTATTGATACATATACCTGTGGGAGAGAATAAGAGTAAAAGTGACACAAGTTGAAGCTGAACTGAGGACAGAGTTATATTTAAGACAAATCTTTACAGAGGTAGATGGCTTTACAATTTATACGTTTTTAGTTTTTTTATAGGCTGGAAGATGTATTTCCTCCTATATAAATAAGGTCTTCATGTTGAGAATTCTCTGGAGAGGAGTCCACAGAAGAGAAGGATTGAGTGGCAGCCCTGCATGATTTAAATTTCATTTCAGGTCTAAAAATCTCATTGCTTCTATACTCTTCTCATTGGCTAAGACTTTATTGAGGATAACAAACAGGGTTATTGTTATAGGTGGGTGACTTTGAATGTGATACAGGCATGCTCTAGCTTACTTTCTGGCTTCTAGAATAAACCAGACCAGTTCTCAAAAGATAGGCTAATGTTGTCATTTTTTAGAACCTGAAACGAGTCTGGCAGCAGAGTGCATAAAGTCTTTGACAGGTCCCAAATTAAATTTAGCACTAACTGATAAAAAAGATTTTCAATAAACTGAGTATGAAATCAAATTTGCTTGAACTACCAAAAGAAGTTAGTGAGTCGAGGGAAGGCTGTTAATTTTTTCATGGACTGAAGGGTTGGTCTAGATGATTTTATAGTGTGCTTAATGTAACGTAACAAACCTATCCAGTGGCCAATAGATTTTACCTCACAGGCAAAGTGTGTGAACTTTTTCAGGAGTCCTGGGCAACTGGGAGTTACAAAGATCTTATTGTAACAATACGAGTCTTTTACCACTGGCGTCCTTTAAGTCACTACTGGATCCAAAACTGAGAACCAGGTATGCCTAATAAGCACTTGACTCACAGGGTAGTACAGTCGAAGGGTCCAAGGCTTACCCAAGAAGGAGGTGTGAGTGCAAACTCAGAACTCAGCAAGAAAACTAGTAAATCAGTGTCCAGCCAGTTCTTTTACACATTTTGTATTTCTTCTTAACTTTTAATTAATTCTTTAGTCAGCACTGCAGATAAATCATTAATTAAGTGGGTAGTGTGCTGTTTGCTTGCCGTAACATGAACAGAGGGCAATCAAGCTGACAGGCTAGCTGCTTGATTTTTAACACCTTTGTTTGTTTCAACCTCTCCCTCCACTTGAAATCATTCTTTTGATTCTTCTGCCAAAAGTCCAGTTGTCATGTGTCCCTGCTTTATGGTCTAAATCCATGTCTTTCTCCCTTCCTCTTCTCCCGGTCACACTTTTGCTTTCCTACACAGATTATCCTTCACTTTTTCAATTTCCACGAACTGATCCTTTTTAAAACAAAATACTACACACTTTTCCTTCTCTATTATGTGATCTTTAATAGTATTTATAAACACTGAATATCTTCACCTTGCACTGGCCCTTGAAACAGACTTCTTGCATTTTTGTAAAATATGGAAAATCTCAAACAATTGGACTTGCTAGAGAGGCAGAAAATAAAGGTACACCATGACACAGCAAAGCAGGAGTGGGTTGTATGAGAACTGAGATGTGTGCAAAAATGCCCATAATAAGAGCTCTCATGTGGAAGCTCCTGCATAAAACTGAGATGCTATGTTTTCTCATCATGAAGTATTTGAGGTAGGTTAGGGGATAACACCAAAGTTGGCATAGAAGAGCTCACGTTGATTGCACACACTGGCGGTAGAAGGTATAAGAAGTAGATGGCACTGTGGTGAGCCTTAGATGAATGGCTGAGTTTATCGCTCTGCATTACTGTTCCTGGCAAACTAGGCACATTGAGTTTCTGTACATAACACAGCATCTTCAGTTCCATATTGCTCCATTCTATAGGTTGGTGCTTTATGAAAAGGTCCATAAAAGGATTCTGGGTAGAACCCAATTTCACCCATGCCTTAAAACCCTTGTTTCATGTTGTTTTTTGAGATGGCATAAAATAACTTTTTTTCCAGCTCAGGATCCAGTTCAGAACAAAGATGCAAACAAAACCTCTTCGAGTCTAGATGTAGTGCAAACTGCAGCAATTAATTGTCTGTCCTCGGGCACTAGAAGTGAAGAGCGTAAGATCTTCTGTAGTAGAGCTGATTGCAGATTTTCTTTCTGAAGTACCACAAAAACACAACCAGACAACTCTTACACTCTGATGCACAACACAAATTACCTCTTTTAGCACCAAATCTAACACAAACACTCCTAACTCTTGTTCATCCCCTCTCACACACCACATACACTCTTTTTCAAAACACATCACCACACCCCTTTACCTTGCAGCTTCCACTCACCAACAATACTTTACATACATATTTTTCACAAAAAACAAATAGATCATCACTCCGTAAAAACATAACACACACACCATGTAGGAAAGTAGGATCTGCTTCTTATAGTTACCACCACTTTTAGTTACCACCACTTTTTGCTTGATGTGATGCTGTTTTTGACTAGTCTGACTGGGATCCTGCTAATCAGGACCCCAGTCTATCTGCTTTCTCCCTAAACTGTTGTGTTCAGTTCCTAGGCACATACCAGATTGGATACTGGGATACCCTTGTCAGTCCCTTTTATATGGTATCCATGTACCCAGGGGATAGATACCCCAGAGGTCTCCCATGGGCTGAAGCATGAATTATGCCACCCATGAGAGACCATTCAAAATGGAACTACATGCCTGCCATTGCAGCCTGTGCAAGTTGGTGCATACACCACTTACTAAAGATATAGGTTTACTATATCTAAGGATCACTGCACTTAAAACCTATAAGTCAATCAATCAATCAATCAATCATGTCACTTATAAAGCGCACTACATACCCGCGAGGGTCTCAAGGCGCTGGGGGAAGAGGGGGGTGGTGCTGCTACTGATCGAAGAGCCAGGTCTTGAGGAGTCTTCTGAAGGCCAGTAGGTCTTGGGTCTGTCGGAGGTTGGTGGGGAGGGTGTTCCAGGTCTTGGCGGCGAGGTGGGAGAAGGATCTGCCGCCGGCGGTCGCTTTTCCGGATGCGGGGGACTGTGGCGAGGGCGAGGCTGGTCGAGCGGAGCTGGCGGGTGGGGGTGTAGAAGCTGAGTCGTCTGTTGAGGTAGGCTGGTCCGGAGTTGTGGAGTGCTTTGTGTGCGTGGGTGAGGAGCTTGAAGGTTATCCTCTTGTTGACAGGGAGCCAGTGCAGGTCTCTCAGGTGGGGTGTGATGTGGCTGCGTCGGGGATGTCGAGGATAAGACGTGCAGAGGCGTTCTGGATGCGTTGCAGCCGTCTCAGGAGCTTAGCCGTCGTTCCTGCGTAGCGGGCGTTTCCGTAGTCCAGCCTGCTGGTGACGAGGGCCTGGGTGACTGTTTTTCTTGTTTCGGTGGGGATCCACTTGAAGATCCTGCGGAGCATTCAGAGGATGTTGAAGCAGGATGAGGAAACGGCGTTGACCTGCTTAGTCATGGAGAGGGTGGGGTCGAGGATGACCCCTAGGTTGCGAACGTGGTCGGTGGGTGGCGGGGCTGTTCCCAGTGATGTTGGCCACCAGGAGTCATCCCAGGCTGAAGGGTTGGAACCAAGGATGAGGACCTCCGTCTTGTCAGAGTTCAGCTTCAGGCGGCTGGTCCTCATCCATTCGGCGACGGCCTTCATTCCTTCGTAGAGGTGGGCTTTGGCGGTGTGAGGGTCTTTGGTGAGGGAGAGGATCAGCTGGGTGTCGTCGGCGTAGGAGATGATGTTGAGTTTGTGCTGTCGGGCGAGGGGTGCCATGTAGATGTTGAACAGCGTTGGGCTGAGGGAGGAGCCTTGGAGGTACGCCGCAGATGATCTTGGTGGCCTTGGATCGGAAGGGGGCGAGGCGGACGCTTTGTGTTCTGCCGGAAAGGAAGGATGTGGTCCAGTCCAGGGCCTTCTCTTGGATCCCGGCGTCGTGAAGGCGTGTTCGTAGTGTGTGGTGGCAGACCGTGTCGAAGGCGGCTGATAGGTCCAGGAGGATGAGGGCTGCTGTTTCTCCGTTGTCTAGCAGGGTCCTGATGTCATCGGTGGCGGCGATGAGGGCGGTTTCGGTGCTGTGGTTGCTGCGGAAGCCGGACTGGGAAGGGTCCAGGATGTTGTTCTCCTCGAGGTAGCGGGTCAGTTGTTTGTTGACGATTTTCTCGGTGACCTTCGCGGGGAACGGGAGCAGAGAGATGGGTCGGAAGTTCTTGAGGTCCTTGGGGTCTGCCTTGGGTTTCTTGAGTAAGGCGGTGATCTCGGCTTGCTTCCAGCTTTCCGGGAAGGTTGCTGTCTCGCTGCCTCTAGCAGGCCTTTACAATCCTGAGGGCAGTCTGCTTGGTTCTAAGTGAGAGGGTGCCAGTGCATGAGCAAGACACTCCTGCAGCCTACGGAGTCCATTCTCCCGTGTTGTCAGTGAAGCAGTCATATACTATACAGAGGGGCATCGCGTGACCACACGATGACCAGCTCGAAAACGGCTGCAACAAATCCTATTATGTTTGGTATCAAACATGTTGGAATCATAGGTATGATTCCAAGCAACGGGAGAGCCCTCCGTTAGGCTCTCAGTGTCACTGGTACCAGCCCTCTAGTCCCGGACAGCACAAAATGGTTGCTGCTGACCAGAGACACATTTCTGCCCTCCTGCTGCTGAGCCAAGCTCGAGCAGGGGAAGGAAGAACAATAGGCATCTTGTAACAGGGAAGTGTGACCATCTCCCAGACAGGATTTAGTGTATTATGGCTGGATGGGTGCGCTTGCCAGCGCCTGAAAGTCTGCATGAGGGGCACATTTGGTGCCCCTGTGCATAGTCCAGTTCAACCAGTCCTGGGACCCGTTGGCTCCCGCTCTGGTGAAAAACTGGACAAAGGACATGGGAGGAACCTCCTCCCTGTCCAGACCCTCACCTGGGAGGGTCCCCTGAATCTTCCTAACCCTTTTCTTAGGGTACTTAAGGGCTTACCTGGGTGAGGATCCCTAGATTCGCCGTGGACAAGATTCAGACCTGAAACCACTGCACTTCTACCGTCTGAGACTCTGGATTTCGCTGGACTTCGTTTGGGCCTGACTTTGCCTCCCTTTCAGTCTCACCGAGTTTGAGGTCAGAATCACTCATGGGGGCTGCATTAACCGAACCCCTGTGCACCACGTACTTTTGCAAGTGCATATGCTTGTTTGCAACTTTGCAACAAGTGCATTGGGCTCCAAGTAGCCCTAACCTCCAGCAACTTCTTCTACAAATATCTTCAGCCACACCACCTCGTGGCCACCGTGGCCTGCTCCTGTTGTTGAGCTGCTGGAGGTCCTCTCACAACTCCTGTGCTGCCGGCCTGTGGGTCCATTTGAAGGTCATCTTTGTTTTCCTTGGACTCCCCTGAGTGCTCAGGGCCTGCCCTGACTCCCCTGTTTGTAGTGAGTCTCCTGGACCTTGCTGGTCCCAACCGTGCAGCTTCTTGATTTCCTGCATGGGTTGCATTTGCCAATGCTCGTTGGTGCTCCCGCCGGACACCGACCCCTCAGCACTCAACATCCTTCATGGGACAGCTTGTATCCAGGTCCTGGTCATCCTCAGCATCGCCTGGTTCTCCCTGCAGAGTCAAGGTCACCGTCATCCTTCCTGAAGCACCCGACATCGGAGGGCAATTGTCTTACAAGTCTCCTGGTCACCCCTGAGTGACATAGACTCTGTCCCCTCTGTTTTCAGGTACTCTTCATCAAGAATCCACGTTTGGATTCCTCCGGACACTTTCTCCTCTTCCAGCAGCTGCACTTTCCTGAAGTCCTCCATTGGGTTCAACGGCGGTTTCTGACGCCACTTCACATCTATGCACCCGGCCTCCCTGGGAGAGGTAAATTTGGTACCATGGTATCCACGGGTGAGGTGGCTCTCCAACCTTCTGCCTTCCACAGAGTTTTCTCAGGGTCCACTGGGAAGGGTCCCTAATCTTTAAAATTCCAACCCCGTTTTGCACATAGACTTGTATGGAGCCCACGGTCGTGTTCTCACACTGCACACGCTCTCCGTGGGGTCCTTATCTACTTAGCATGTGTGGTTCTGCGGGTCCACAGCAATTCTAAGTCTTCTCGACATTGTCCTGACTCGAGTCATGGTTGTTATACCACTTTCTTAGTATATGGTTTGGTTTGCGGCGTTGCTGCTTTGTGGTCTGTAATATATATATATATATTTATATATATATATATATATATATATATATATATATATATATATATATATATATATATATATATATATATATATACACATATGCAAAAAGAAGCAGAGAACTCAGGGTAGTTCCCAAGTTTAGGTAGAAAGCTGCTCCTGTATAGAGCACTTTCAACACCAGCGACACTCTAGATCTGCTCACCTCAAATGTCTGCTTTTCTATCAAAGTCTTTAAGCATAGGATTAGCACAGTGCCATCCACGCCGAGATAGAAAGGGACAAAGTCTTTTGCCATTTCTACAGCAAAGTCTTGAGGCATAGGACTAGCACAGTGCTGTCCATGCCAAAATGACAAAAGCCAATTACCACTCCAGGCACAGTATTACAGCTTTGAATTGGTGAAATACCAACCAAGCCAACCTGAAATGAGTAAAAGCAACCCCTTTTTACCAGGTATAGCTTTGTCCAGACACAAGGGAGCACGCAGTATAAATCATAACAATACCCTTTCAGGCATAGAGTGATGCATAAATTATGCAAAAAAGAAGCAGAGAACTCTGGGTACTTCTCAAGTTTAGGTAGAAAGCAGCTCCTGTATAGAGCACTCTCAACACCAGCGACACGCGCACGCGCAACACGCACAATATAGTGTTTTTATAATAGGGGAAGGATGGCAAGGACGGCGAGGAGCAGGAAGGGGAGCGGCCAGGCAGAGGAGGAGGCAGCCACGCAGGTAAGTGCCTTTTTAATTTTTTTTTATTAATTTGGGAGGGAAGGGTGGAGGGGCTGGCTAACTCCGCTCCGCCTAAACTCCGCGTTTGGAATGGAGCGCGGAGTAGGCAAAAATTCGCAAACTCTGTTGACGGAGCGGAGTTACCCGCCCGGGGTTAGTATTTTGTGGGTTTGTAGCAGGTGTGTCCTTAGCGCTGGTTTTAGCTGAATGAGGATAGCAATAGTGTATCTGTTTTGTATTGCATTTCTCGTCCAGCAGGCTAAGAAGGCATTTTGATGGGTCTGCGTGTGAAGGTGGTGGAATTGGTTTTGAGAGTGAGTTGGTGAGCTGAGTTGTTTTGTAGAGTAGTCTTGTTGTGCAGTAGACATGGAGATGAGAAGTTGTGAAGAGTGGCATGTTGCTTATTGTGTTTGCGTCTGTTTAGGGTGGAAGGTGAATGAGTTAGGGGAGGTGGTGCAGCATGTGGGTCATATTGTAAGTCTCTAAATTGTCCAATGGATGAGAGGTGGTTAAAATATAGATATATATTCAACCAATTTCAAAAAATAATGCAGCACTCTCCTTGGGGTTTTCTTTTCTTTATTTTTTCAAGCCATCTTACTCTACCTACGCATTTCAACCACACAGGTCTTGGTCACGGTACATAGCGAGCTATGTACTGTGACCAAGACCTGTGTGGTTGAAACGCGTAGGTGGAGTAGGATGGCTTGAAAAATAAAGAAACGAAAATCCCGAGGAGAGTGCTGCGTTATATTTTGAAATTGGTGTAAAATATATTTTCAAGGAGCAGTCCAGCCTTGCCGCAAGCACCAGCTGTTAAGTGCGCCCTTCGTGATGTGGACTTTGTTGTTGGCTATATATATATATATATATATATATATATATATATATATATATATATATATATATATATATATATATATACATATACAGCATATCCCTTTGGATATAAGCATTTATTTGGACTATAGATGTGAACCTAAATATGTGTATTGCTTTGTATAAATAATAACTATGTTTATAAATATATAGATATTTGATAGTTCACCTTAAAAAATTTAGATATTACTTATGGTTATATTTTCCTATGTTTAACATGTATATAGGTGACTGCATAAGTAAGTACATTTTTTATCATAACTATTTATCTAGAATTGCTTTACTATTGAATTACAAAAAAATATATAAAAACAAATAAATTAACATGAAGTACAGCAACACTTGAAATTCTGAGTTTATTAAATACAAATTAAATCTACATATGTTACCTTCCTTATACATACATACCTTCCATGTACTTATGTATCTTTATATTTATTACTTTACTTCTAACTCAGCTTCTCCAATGCACTACCCTATATCTCACCCTAACCTCTCTCGATATATCTTCTCCCTCCACTATCTGACTCAACGAAACCCCATTCTACATTATGATCCACAAACTAACCCTTTCTAGACTCTTCCCTCTACCCCTCCTTGAATCATTTTATACCTCTTTTACTTTTTAGATCTTCCAAACAAGCCTTTCTAAACCTTTCTCTCTGACTCTTCCCCCTCCACCTCCCCTTTACTCATCCCAAACCTCCTCCTACTGCTATGAGCTCCAAAAAAAATACACTTTCTAGACCCTTCCTTCTTTCTATCAGAGGGATAGTAGAGGATCCTTTTAAATCTGACTAACATGTCCACCGCTCAAATTAATTTCATATTTCCCTAAACAAATTCCCCACTAATCCTGTTTGGGTTACTGAGGAGCGTGCTACCCATTGAAAAGCACTTCAACACCTCATCAGGGGTAGAAAGCGCCAATTTAAATGCAAACTCTTCCCTCTTCTATCCCTCCACTATCCTTTTTCAATCCAAATAACAAACTCACATGTCCACCGCTCAAATTAATTTAATATGTCCCTATACTAATTCACCACTAATCCTTTTTGGGTTCCGAAGTATCATACTAGTCGCCAAAAAAGCACTTTGACGCCTCATATGGGGTAGTAAGCGCTATATAAATGCAATTACAATTAAAATGAAAAAAGTTTTAATCATAGCTCACAACTAAATACTGCACATGAATAAAATGTTTACGCTGTTATCCATGGAGTAAAAACATTCTTGGAAGTGACCTCAAGGAGCAAAACCAACATGATCAAGTGAAAACAGATATGGAGGGGCAAAGTGCACAGGTGGTGTAGTTTCCTTTCACTTCCTGTGGGCAGTAGCTACATACTATAAATGTGGGCATCACATAGTCGCCTCTAGACTTTCAACTATAGCTACCCCAGTGTCTGTCAGTATTATTATAGAGATGAAAATTTGTATGACCTTTTAAAAACAAATTGCTTTTCTGTAAGTAATCAACATGTTAATTAGAACCATCTATTCATAAACTTTAGAGCTCTTTCTTTATTCTTGGTGTTCTTAATTTAATACTTAAGAAACCATTTAACACAAAGGCTAACTAATTAGGATGTTACAGCTGGAGTATTATTAATTGAATATATAAATGTTAATATTCTAAATATACCACAGTAATGTATACCCATTGTCATCAATGTGCAGAAAATGTGCAGGAATCACTTCAAATTATTTTGTAAAAACATATTTATACTAGATACGTAAAAATATACCTGGCGACCACTCCTTTACACAGGGTTTAATTGTGTAAACCCCCTGGCAAACAGTTAATATAAGGTTGGGCTCATCTTGGCACCACTTACCGCTGCCCTACTGAAGGGTGGGGAAATGCGGACGTGGACAGAAGGGACACCTGACATTTTAAGTGTCTGTTCCTTTATAATCCAACTAAAAAGAGGTTGTCAGTTGGGCAAAACTATCAACATGGTTATCAATGTGCCTTTTTACAATTTGCCAATACTGAATTAATTTTACATGAGTATTTTATATCATTTTTAGTCTCTCTTCAGTCCACCATTAAAGCCCTGTTACACAAAAAAAGAGTTTGTAAGAGATGCTGATGATGCTCTTTAGTCACACTAATAAGAGATGTGAGAAAGTAAAACTTAATCATGGTGGCTATGAGTGATTTAGAATGAAAGGATGAATGAATATTTGGATTTCTTGGGTGAATAAGCAAGGCAACTCTTCTCATGGAGAGGGCCATGCTGCTCACCTGCTTCGCTTACTTTGTTTATTTAGGGTTATCAAAGCTATGGATCAAAGTGGGGAGTATTTTTAAAATGTTTGTTCTACTTCCTCGACTCACTGTATTTGTTAAGCGAGGTAGATGTATCCCAGCCATCATTCATCACCCCCCTCCCCTGGCATTTTGCCACCTATGACCGAAGTGCAGTATGGTTCAATTCAGGACTGCCGTGCTGGCTCTGCAATGTGCGTCTGCTTCAGTTGATGCAGCATTTACAATGTTTTCAATGAACTGCAAACCGAACGCACAAGATGTGTTTCCCTTCGCCCACTCAGTCACTTCTTAGTACTTCACTCCTTTATTTTTTCCTAAGTTCTTCCGTCCCAGCCTTCCAAGAAATTGAAAAATCCATTCTTGGCATGTGCCGCATTTGATTTTATAACCATGTGAAGTGATTCCAAAATATATTTCATGGTTTCCCATAGCAGATGTATCTTACGCCTGTTCAGATTTTTCCCTTTCAAATAGTAGAGTGACTACGCCAAAGATGGTGAATCGATAATCAGTGTAGTGACCCCCTATTCTACATCAAAAGCTCTACCCTACTTGCCTAATCCATCTACACTACCTTCCAATAGAGTAATCAACTCTCCTTTCCTTACTGCCCAGCGAAAGAATTTGATGGAAATAATATGTGGTGGTGGGTGAGGCCAGTGAGTAAAGTGGGAGTAAGTGTATGATTTGATGTCAAGTTTGGCGTATGGGATACGCTGTGACGAACATGCCAAATACAATCTATATAGTCTGTTCCTTTCCCTGTAGTGCATGGCATCATTTTCCCCAACATCTTCATAAAGCAGACAGCATAAAATCTATCTGCATTTCATACGTAAGGTGTGTGACGTAGTATATTATTTATTATTCATCTGCCTCTGTGGAGTCGGAGTAGAAAGAGAAAGGAATTTGGAGAAGAGCAGGGCGATTGAAATTAAAAATAGATAATTGTCAGCTACAGCTGCCTCAGCTGCAGAAAGTAGCAAAATGCCTGACGCGCTGACTAGCAATGAGCATGGCTCCATTAATTTAGCACAACACACACCTTGTACTCCATAGTGCATAATACCTTACACATTAAAGACAGGTAAGTTATTTATCCACTCAAAGTGTCAGTTTAGTTACTTGAAAAGCCTTTAGAAGACAAAAAATCAAATCACTGTGGGGCATATTACCAAGGCCATGCGATAATCATCGCAAATCGCGCTTAGGGCAATTTACATTATCGCTGGATTACATCGCCGTGTTAGCGACGTATCATCATCGTTTTGCTAACAGGTGATGTAATTCCAGCGATAGAGGCTGAATAATAGGATTAGCGCGTGAAATCCAGCGAGGATTTCACAGCGCTCATGAAATGCTTGATAATAGGGGAGTGTGGACCTAACCAGAGGATCCACCTCCCGTACAAAAGATGCCTAAGTCAGGTTTTAAGCAGACGTAAGAAACCGGCGATAACCGCGGTTAGCGTGGCTTTTAATATCGCTTCGCGGTTCCTTGGCCGCGTTGTTATTACCGCGATGACGTGTTTGCGACCTTATTCATGTTGTTTGAAGAAGGAACGCCTACTTTGCATCTAATTAGCGATGTATATCGCTAAGATGCGAAGCGTTACGTAAACGGCAGCTAACATGCGCTAATGCATGTTAGCGCTGCCTTGATGATTGTGCGATATAAAAATCGCAGCTTTTTCGGCGCTATGTGCCGAAAAAGCGGCGATATGTGTGTTGATAATATGCCCCTGTGTTTTTTAACCCGGTGTTATTCTTATTCTACCTAATGCTTTTCTGCCAACAGTCAGTGCTTTTTATGGGAGGCATGTCTGGGTAAAATTGGCAATGTGACTCTCCTAATTATAATCAAATTCGAATGGCCTGAGGGGACCAGCAATGTACTGCTACTGCACCACCCAATAATTTAAAACAATTGTTTGCACAGACCATTATTTACAATTTGTCTTTTTAAAAAAAATGTTTTTTGCAATATAGCTACTCCTGCTGGTCCACCCGTAGCACCCAACAGGCAGGAGCTAGCGCCCCATCTGCGGCGGTAGAGCCTGAACTGTATCCAGCAGGCATACCAGTGGCTGGTGGTCCTGGCAGAAGCAGAGGCAGAAATAGCTGCTTCTCCGTCTCAGCCGGGCTCCAGTGCAGCCGGTCCCCCTCAGCCTCCCGGCCATCCCATCGCCAGCACTGCCATCAGCTGACCACAACTGCTGCCACCCTCTTCCACTCTGACAGGCCCTTACTGCGGCACATCCTGCAACGACTGGACGCTATGGAGAGCTGGCTCGTCAGGATGGAGCAGAGCCTGGAGCAGCTCCGGACCCAAATATGCAATGCCCTCTTCCAATCCCTTTTTTATTTTTTGTTTTGGTCGGAGAGACTTGTTGTGGGTGGACAGGATGGGAAGGGAGTTGGAACCAGGTTTTTTTATTCATAGGAAATTTCGATTTCAGATTTTTGGACATTGATGGTTGGGTCAGTTTATTTGGGGAGAGGGGTGGGCCTGTTGTGGGTGGAGAGGGTGGGTTTGTTTGGAAAAAAAAATAAAGAGGAAACTTATATTTTATCAGAATTTATGCCTGAATTAGTTTGTTTTACTTTTACTTTGCACTGCTGCCTTTAGTTTTTATGCAGCCTGTTGTTTATGTGCTTGTAAGAGTGTACTACTTAGTTATAGAGATATACATCTCTAACTATCTTGACCATTAGGGGGGATGCTGCCATGACCTATATTGTCTACAACAACCTAGATAAACGATTACTTGCAGTAGCAGTTAGTTACTTACTTGCTAACTTAACTATTTCACTTCACTCCATAGTTGTCCTAACTGAATATAGATGAAGGAATAACAGGGAAGGCGTCACAACTTCACAAGCAAGGTCCCACTTCCACCTAGGTGAGCTCCAACTGTAGGATTAATTGGAAGGATTATCCATTGCAGGCAACTAAATGGAAATACAATATTGAGTTAGTGAGTTATATCAATGCTTTACAAAGAATTGAGACCAGACTACTACATGATGACACAACAAGAATTCCTGACAGAGATACAATAACAGAAAATAGAGAGGGAAACATGGCGGCTGGCTAACGTCCGTCGCGCGACCTCGCAAAACCGGAGAGAGAGAATAGCAGTAATGGGAGGATTCGGCGGACCTCGACAAATTTAAACCTGCATGAATAAGCGCTGATTTGAAATTATAATAATCGGCATTTTCGTCGGAAATTTTTTAATTAAAACGAAACGAAAGGAGACCTACTACACATGGGTGTAGACTTTGAGTCTCGCAGTGGAGGAGTCTGGAGTAGAGCGGCGGCCCGCTGGAGGGAGACGCGGGCTGCCTCATTGTTGGTCGGGTTCCGGGTGAGAGGAGGCAGCGTCAGTATTGGACGTGGAGAACAGCCAGGAGAGACACGCGAACAACGCTGGGACGGCTGCTGGGACGACAGCGAGGTGGAAGACCAGGTGACCAGCCAGTGGATACCGGGAGAGAGCGGAGGCCCTGCAGAGGTGTGGATAGTTCGGAAGCAGATGGATGAGCCCCCCCGCATAGAGGTATCGATTGCGCCGGATGGTAGGCGGCAAGCGGGAGGAGAGAGTGCATTCCCCGATACTGTCATTGAGGTAGGCAAGTGTCTACAGGGGGGAGTCCACGGACTGCAGGGGGTGGCATATAGGGTGGATTTAGCAGCCTCAAATTCAACTAAGGAATGTAGTATATTCGGGGAAGACCCGGTAGTGGAAAGAGTCTCCAGAGTCTCTGGAACGGGAGAAAGCATTGGACGAGACACGCTGAGTTCACAAAGCAAAAGCAGGTATCTTTTGCGCTCGATCCCGGAGTCAGCTGGAAGAGGAGGAGGACGAGTTAAAGGGAAGGGGGAAAGTGCGGAGATCTTGGCTCCGGCCCCGGTCACCCCAAAGAAAAAAGGGGTAAAATCAGGAGGAAAACCTAAAAGGTGTGGCCCAAGGGTGACACGCAATTCAACAAAACCCTTTCCATCTTTACGCTCTTACTTTAAGATAATGGAGCAGATTGCAGCACCATCTGAAGAGGGGGGAAAGAGGGCAATATCTACAGCCCCAATACTATTGGAAAATAGATTTTCTGTTCTAGCGGAAAAACAGGACAAGGAGGGACAGGGGGAAAATAGGATTGAGAGGGGAGAGGTGGACGAAGAAATAGAGATAGAGTATCACCCTAGTATTACATCATCTGCTACTTGTGGGGCGTCCTCTTCTCCCCCCACCCAAAGATATAGTATAAGAAACGAGAGCTTGGGAGACTCTGAGAATCAGCAACTCCCAGTTACAGGCATGGTTTTAGTTGCAGGTGCTGAGACAGGTGCTGCAGTAGAGATTACCCCTCGATTAAGCATAGTCAATGGAGAGGTGGTGGAAGGGGCAGTAGGAGGGGTAGAGTCTCAGGTAGAAAAAATGTTCCGGAGTTTAAGACAAGACATCCTGATAAAATTTGAGATTTCGGAAACAAATCAGAAAGGAATCCAGGATAAATGCGAGACTCTAGAAGGAAAAATAGATGGTATAGCACAACGGACTGGCATATTGGAAGGGGAAGTGAAGGCGCTCTCGGAGGTTGTAATTGAAAGATCAGGCCAATTAGAAAAACTAAACAGACAGAATAGAGTATTGGAGGAAGACATGGAGAGGCTGGAGATGCAGGCTAGGCGTAACAATCTAAGACTTCTTCAGATACCAGAAGGGTCTGAGAAGGGAGACATTAAAGGCTACATCTGTAAACTATTAAGAGAAGGGGTCTTGAGAGATAGACCGGACATAGAATTGGAGAATGAGATCCAAAGAGTTCATAGGGATCCGTTCAGATTGAATTCAGCAAGGAAGGCGCCAAGAAGAATTCTGATTAATTTTCAAACATATGCAGTGAAGGAATTGTTGTTGGGAAGAGCTTTGAAAGAGGGAGTACTAAAATATGAAGGGTTTAGCTATCAAATAAGGTCGGACCTGGGCAGGAGAACAGCACATAGGCAGTGGGAGCTGGGATCCCGAATGAATGAGCTCCATAGTAAGGGTGCCCAGGTGCAGATGAGATTCCCTGCATTGCTGAAAATAATGTGGCGCAACAAGATGTATAATTTCCAAACTCCAGAAGAAGTGGAGGTTTTCCTGGTACAGATGGAGGGTTGAGCATTTTTTAGCATTTTCTGATACATTTTTAGATATAGATATAATGTGATATAATGTGATATAATGAGATAGCAGATAGCAGATCAGATGGAAATTGTAAAAAAAAACAAATAAAACAAAAAAAAGTAAATGCACATACACAGGATGGTATCATATATAGACGCTGTTTTCATCTTAATTTTTGTATTTAGAATTTATTTCTCTTCGGGGATGGGGGGATCACAAAGGGCGGAATACAGTGCCCAGGGAGTAAAAAGGGGGTTTCCCGGGGGGAGGGAGGGCACAGGGTGAGGGGAGCATAGAGAGAAAAAGAAAAAAAAATGTCCTCAAGATGCTGAACTCAAAAGGGGAAATGAATAAGTATAGCAGGATAAAGGATATATGCAGAAGGAGCTGGAAAGATGTGGGGAATTGTGGGGAAAGTAGAAAAAGAGTAGAGTATGGATAATTATTAAAAAATATGCTTTTTGACATGGAACGTAAACGGTCTCAGGGGTAGAAAAAAGGCATGTAGGGTGCTAGAATTTTTAAAGGAAAGTGATGTACAAATCATTTTCTTACAAGAGACACACTTAGAGAGGGAGGAGTGTAGACAGTTCTTTTGTAAAGCACGTTGGGCCCAAGAGGTTTTGTGTTCAGATCAAAGGGGAAGTTCAAGAGGTGTGGCTATTATTATAAGGAGAAATTATGGAATCCGAGTGGTGAAATATGAGACAGACACTACAGGGAGATGGTTAGTAGCCACAATATTAATACAAGATAAGCCCCTGGTGTGTGCTGTGTACTATGGGCCGAACGAGGATAATCAGGACCCTTTAGTAAAGTTGGAAATCTGTCTGTTGGAAACAGAAGCACCTGTAATCTTAGGAGGAGATTTTAATTTAGTTCTTAATAAAGAGCTAGATAGAACGTCACGTGTGAAGTATGTTACCCCACCAAAAGCTTTTGCCAGATTAAAAAGTATGATACAAGAATTTAATTTGGTAGATATTTGGCGTATTAAGAACAAGGAACTACGGGATTTTACTTATTATAGTAAAAAGTATAGACATCACTCCCGCATAGACTTTTTTCTTGTAGATCAAGTTTTATATACGGATATAGAAACAGTATCACACATTCCAGCAGTCCTATCAGACCATTCTGTAGTGGTAATGTCTGTAAATTTTTATCAAAAGCAAGGGCCAAGAAGGTGGACGTTAGATAGGACCATATTATTAGATGAAATTGTAATTAGAGAGTTGGGAAAGAAAACCGAGGAATATTTCTTAACTAATATAGGTTCTGCAAGTGAGCAACTTGTCTGGGATGCCTTTAAGGCCTATTTACGGGGAATATTGACATCTATAACCAGGGGGAAAAGAAAGATATCAAAACAGGAGGAGGAGAGTAAAATAAGGGAGATTAAGAAGAAAGAGAGAGATCTACAGAAGGCCTCCTTAGATGGTGCCACTAATATATCCCTTTTGGCGAAAGATTTAGAAAATTTGCAGGTAAAATTCCAGGCGCAATTGGATAAGAAATTACTGGACAAATGGAAGGCTAGTAAGCTTCAGCATTTTGTGTATGGGGAGAAATGTAGTTCTTTATTAGCATGGAAGGTGAAAACAGATAGAGCCAGGAATACAATAAAATGTTTGAAGAGTAGAGAGGCAGGGGAGGAGCTATGCGCAAATGAAGAAATTGCCCGGGAGGCTAGTGAGTTTATGAGTGAGTTATATAAGGAGACTGTATTTCCTAATCAAGAAAGGATTGAGAATTGGTTAAGACAGACTAGGCTCCCACAGTTGGATGAAGAGCAAAGGAGATATCTGGAAAGAGAGATAACAGAAGAGGAGGTCAGTATCCAGTGTAGAAAGATGGTGAGGGGAAAAGCAGCAGGACCAGATGGCCTTCCGGTGGAAGTATACCTTTGCATACTAGAATATGTAGTATCCGCTCTAACCTCTATGTGTAATAGGTTATATAGTAGGGGAGAAAGTATCCCCACTACTTGGTCAGAAGCTACCATTACGGTAATTTTAAAACCCAATAAAGATCCGCTAAAGGTTGATTCGTATAGACCTATATCCCTTTTAAATGCGGATTACAAGATCTACTCCGGAATTATGGCATCAAGAGTGTCTAAGGTGATAAAAGGGGTTGTGCATCCGGATCAGAGGGGTTTTATCCCTGGGAGGCAACTTAATGAGCTAACTTTCCAGATGATAGGAGTAGTGGATATGGCAGAAGAAAAAAAAATCCCCCTGACGGTAGTGGCAGTAGATGCTGCCAAAGCATTTGATCAAGTGAATTGGCAGTATCTGTGGGAGGTTTTAACTTGTTTTAATTTCCCCAAAAATATGGTGGAGGCAGTAAAAAATCTGTATCAAAATCCTAGAGCTAAAGTGTTGATCAATGGAGATTTAACAAATTGGTTTAGTATAACTAGAGGGACAAGGCAGGGATGTCTCCTGTCTCCGCTCTTATTTAACCTATATATAGAGCCTTTTGCTAACTTAATCAGGGCAGACACTGAGATCCTTCCTTTTAATTTTAACGGGTTTGAAGTAAAACTGGGATTATACACTGATGATTTGATTGTATACACTATTAATCCACAGGAGGCGATACCCATTTTAATGAGAAGGGCAGAAGAATTTGGCTCACTCTCTGGATATAAGGTTAATGCAGATAAAACTGAGATTATGCAATGGAATCAGAGAACAAATATTCCAGGGGTTAAAACTCAAATGCGATACTTGGGTGTGACAATCACACAAAAGCTAGAGGATATTACAAGGGTGAATTGGAAGAAAGTGAGTCAAGAGATATCGAGTTTATTGTTAAAATGGGCGAATTTACCATTAACCATCTACGGCAGGGTAAATCTCATAAAAATGGTTATACTCCCGAAAGCCACTTTTCTTTTTAATTCCATCACCCTAACTTTTAGGAAAGAGGATATAGCTAAAGTACAGGGAAAAATTGGGAGTTTCATATGGGCGTCAAAGGGACCCAGGATAGCATGGAGGAAGTTGAGAGGAAAACTTGGGGCAGGAGGGTTAGCATTACCGGATCTGCTTGCTTATTGTTATGCCTTCCATTTCAAAAACTTTCGTATGTTGGCAAATAAGCCCGATAGGTCATCGTTGGGCTTATTATTTTCTGCAATGCTTGGGGATGTTAGTCAGGGCCAGCACTATTTTCTTTTTAAGTACGGAGACCCGAAGTTTTTCAAAAAGGTCAGATTGAAAGTTCTAAACACTGCATTGAGAACATGGATGTATGTCCGGAAAAAACTGCGATTCACATATTATTCTGCACGGGCACCTATTTGGGAATCTTCAGGCACCTCCGAATGTCTGAAAGATCAATTGAGCCAACCATTAAAAGCAGGGGGCATATTTTATTGGGCAGATCTTATGAAGGATAACAGATTAGTGAGTTGGGAAACACTCAGCAACCTGACCAGGGGGAAATTGACAAGGTTTAAATACTATCAATTAGGCTCCTGGTGGGTAACCCAAAAATGGACGCATGAGGAGGAAGATTTGAAGCTAGATCAGCTTGCAAGAACAGATGATTGGAAGAAGGAAATTTCCTTCTGGTATTGGTCCTTCGTGGAAGCAGAGGACACGCTTAGTACTGACATTAGAAACCTATGGGGCGAAGAATTTAGGGAGGAGGAAGCCAAGACTCTGTGGACGGATTCTTTCGATATGTTACGAGTAGCTGTAAAACCTGCCTCATTAAAACGAAATCATCTGTTTACCGTTCACAGAGTTTACTGGTCCCCATGGAAGTTGTCGAAGGTCACTGGTAATCAATATTGTTGCCCAAGATGTAAGCATGAAGAAGCAGATGATTTGCATATGTTTCTAGAATGCCCAAAGATCACGCAATATTGGTTGGACGTATGTAATTTTCTAGGAGATGTTCGGGGAAAAAGATGAAGGTAAGCCCACATTTAATATTTTTTGGGCTTACGCAAGAAGAAGGGATGGAGAAGGAGGTGGGTTCTATGTTTACCTTCTATGTGGTAATATTGGCAAGACGCGAAATATGTATTAAGTGGAAATCTGAAAATTCACCGACCTTTGCTGAATGTTTAAAGAGTGTTATATCAACAAGCAAATCAGATATGGCCTGTGATGCAGAAAGTAGAGATAAGATCTGGACTTTATTGTTGGAATGGAGAGAAAGGACAAGCGGGTCCAATGATTAAGCCTAATAGTGCTGGCGGCTCTGGTGTCTCTAAGGGGTGCATAGGTAGAAGTGGAGATGGGACCAGTAACAGCATTCCTCTTAGAGAGTACTCCCTCTCCTCTCAGACGGTCTTCACAGGGAATATAGAGAGATAGAGGGGAGACTCAGTAGGAGAGTTGGCAAAATAAGGACAACAAAATATTAAAAAAAAAAAAAAAAAAAAAAAAGAAAATAGCAATAGTAGTAACTTGACCAATGCGGAGCTACTAGTAACTTACAAAATCCTCGAGCCAAACAATTGGACTCAAAGTTTGGAGTGGACAAGCCTAGGTTAGGCGTTTACAGTTACACAACACAAGGCCTGAATGATGATGCTGACAACTGATGTTCTTCTTTCTATATCAAAAATATGGATCACTTTTTATGCGCAGGTCGGTAAATGGGGCCAGTGTGGGCTAGTGCTAAGAACATCCTACAGTGAGTTGGTGTTGCTTTCACCACATTCACCCCACCAAGTGTGTGATCCATTGATGGTGTAAATTAAGCCACACCTCAATAAATCACACAGCACAGGGGAAGAGGGTTAGGGGTTTGATGAATGGATGGAAAAGGGGGTTTGGGGAAAGGTTTGACAAAGATAAACACTACACAAGGGCAATATTCATCTGGGCAATGAGCAGCACATCATTCGTCATCAATCTGGTGTGGAAGGAAACGAAGCAATGAGTATGACACAGTACAGCTAAATGCATTGTAAACAGTCCTTCTGCCCTGAGACCCAAGTTATCAGATATCTAAATGTTCTGTCTTCTAGGTTGGGAGTGGATGCACCTACCCAGTTCTCCAAATATGATTGTTAAAGAAAAATGATACGGTATTGTAAAATTAGGTGATGCATCTGCATTCTCCTCAGGAATGGTCATCAATCTTGGGTGCCTGTCTGGACTGGTCCGGTATGTAAGCAGGAGCATTGAGCTCAGCTTACGCCTTTCGTTCTTGCAGAAGACTAGAAGGCCTGCAGATTGTAAAACAGAAACTGTACTTTAGAGTCAAGGAGAAGGACAGAAGGAAAGTAAGCTTCATGAGAGTGTATCAAGAAGACTCACAGGCAGAGGAAAAAATAAGGGGTGGACTCAGAGTTTCACTTTTGCTACCAGTGCAACACACACATACGCACACAAACACACACACACACACATACATGCACACACACAGCATTTCACAAATCACTGAACCTCTCTCTAGCTGAGTACTAGGCCTCAGACTCATGGATTCCCTTTGAAGTCAATAACTTCTTGCTTCTAGCTGTTGATGAGGTAGTCCCACGGTAGTAGGTATAATGTCTCCCCTTTGATGCAAGCAACAGATTAGAATTTGGCAGTCATGTCAATCAAATGATCGTCTGGGGCAGCCCTCCAAGGAAATGAAAAAACAGAAGGATCATAGGAGTGGACCATACAGGTTAACTAATTTTTGCTAAGTAAGTTTGTAAAGGTCAATCACCTCCAGGGAAAATATTATTAACCATCACTCAGGCCCCAAACATTGCAAATCATCTCAAACAAGTTCCCAAATCACAGTTCAATAACACCCTCCTTCACTGTCTGCCACCACATGAATCAACAATCATCACTCACGCAATCACTCACGCACCATTGCAATAGTTGTAGTTACCTCTTCCAATCCAAGCACGGGTAGGTTAGGTAGTAGGTATTCGTCTTTGACACAGGCAACACATTGAAATTTGTATTGGCACTGGTGTAAATCAATGCGCTTCTGGGGCAGCCCTGCTAGTGCTAAGTGATGCAAAAAGGATAGGCATGCAAGACGGGCAGGCATTGTCTCCAATGTCATGAAGGAATTGTGGAGGTTCCTTTAATGTACACTGGTCCAACCAACTGCAATCTGGCAATATATGTGACTAAAAAATGGTGGGGCAGTATTAATCTGACACAAAAACAATAATGTTCCACTAGCTGCTTTTTTGTTGCAAAAATAGAAGTTCAACAAGAAATAGTTAAAAAGTTGTATGGGGGCACTGGCATACTCAGTCCAGGAATTAGAGTTAATCCTTAAACTCAGGTGGTTCACCTAGAGGTTGGTCAGCTAACACACTTGATTCTGACCAATCATCCTTCTCCTCCCCCTGTGCTGTTTCAGGAATGGTGTAATTGTGTGGTATGAAATGTTGGTTCATTTTGATCATACTCAATCTCTCCACGTTTTGAGACAAGAGACTGGTCCTTCTCACTGTAACAACTGCACCAGCTGCACTGAACACATGCTCAGCAGACACACTGGCCATAGGACAAGCTAAATACTTTATTTCCAGCCTGCTGAGCTCTGGCCATTGGCGCATTTTCCCATAGCAATACATCAATGGGTTTTGATCCACATAGACCTCTTTTGGATCATCCAGTTACTCCTGGAACATCCTGTGGATGATCATTGGTGCTGCCACTTGCTCAACCTCTTTTGCCATCGCCTCTGCACTGGGCTTAATCCCTGCCGATTGAAACCAATACAATACAGAGGTTGGGTCCAGTCCTTCTGTTGCCGTTGTTACTGGTGCTCTGGTTGATGGTGTTGTTGGCTGCTGTGAGACAAGACTGCTCTCTCTGGAAGTTAAAGGAGGCATCCCAGAACTGCAGGGTGGGACTCTAACTCCCAGCCATTCTTCTTACAGGTCTCCAGTTTGCACAATAATCCACCTCTTGTATTTTGAAAAACACCCCTTCAGAAAAAGGAATAAAAGTGAGCAGAATTTATTTGTAGCATGGATCAAGTAGTGTGTCTCAGATGCACTGTTTGGATGAGATGATGTCATTTTGCAGCCTTCCATCACAAGCCAAGCAAAAGAGTAAGCTGTCAAATAAGGCATGTGCTTGTGTGTTTACATTCCCACCTGTGGGGGCGAACCTTTGAGACACTTTCTTAACCTGGTCCTGTAGCAGATGCAATGACGGGATAGCTTGGCCCATCGTACTGTCTACCTTGCTAACTTCCTATGTGAAAACCTCAAAATGGAGTAGCATCTGTGTCAGGCTTTGACTAGGCCCCATCCGTCCGCATCCATGGTCATAGCTTTCCCATCTGCAACCCCTCCTCTTAGAATGACAATGTCATTGATCTGTTTGTACTGCTGAAACAGACATTGCAACATGTAATAGGCAGAGTTCCAATGTGTTGGCACCTCCTGTATCAGGGCTTTAACTGGTGCACTACTAGTATGCTGAACAATTAGCAACTGCTTCCAGGCTTTAAAAGAATGGCTGAAATGAGTGCAGATTCTTCTGCACGTGGTCAGTATGTTGCTGACTATGGCAGTGTGACAGTGGGCGGCCACACCAGCGCGCCGCTGCCATACTGCCAAAAGCCATAATGCGAACACCCACCGGATTCCAACAGGAATCCAGGTCGAGGGGTCCTGTGGTGACTGGCCCACAGAGGTGCATTGCTAAGGCTCATACGTGAGCCTTAGCAAGGTAGCGCAATGGGAGTGCCATTGCACGTTCCTGCAGGGCATGGACTGTCAAGTCCATGCCCTGCAGGAACTGGGGGGACATGCAAACAGGGGGGGCACACCATGTGCCCCCTGCATGCATCCCCTGTCATAGAGGCCCCAGGGGGCCCTGTAGGTACACCTTTGTTTCCTCCCCACCACACTTTTCTTGGTGGGCTCACCAGCATGAAAACTGTGGCGGTGAACAAACTCTAAATATGCTTGGAGGTGCCGCAGTGGCACCACCACAATATTAGGGACCTCAGACTGCTGCAATACCACCAGGGATCACAGATCCCTGGCAGCAGCAGTGGTCCCATGGTGGTCCGACCGCCGAACTTGTTACAGGGCAATTGGACCACCGGTGCGGCGATCCATTGGACTGCCAAAAAATAAAGCCCTATGTCTTCTTTTTGAGAAAGCCTTGCACCACCAGGTTGATGCAATGGGCCAAACACAGGACCCTGAAATAGCCTCCGTCTCACATGGCCTTGACTATGTTGCTGCCATTGTCCATGGCAACAAATCCAATTCTGAGACCTCTGGGTCACAGCCACTCATACACCTTGCTGTTAAATTTGTCCAAGATGTTTACAGCTGTATGTGATT
The DNA here is from genome assembly GCA_963921515.1 of Calotriton arnoldi. Lineage (NCBI taxonomy): Eukaryota > Metazoa > Chordata > Amphibia > Caudata > Salamandridae > Calotriton > Calotriton arnoldi. The sequence goes on along the minus strand of CAWUFW010000250.1, from coordinate 1,214,765 downwards.
TCTCCATGGCAAACATGGTCATTATTGCATGCCGCCGAATGCCCTTAAGGGCCAAGACCTGCAGATATTTTTTACTTTACCCCCACAAAAGAGATCCAGTGTGTGAAGTCCCTTGACAACTGGTCCACATGTCTGTTTTCAGGTGGAAAGTATTTGCTGCAAAGCTTGTCCAACCAACTGCAGCACATCTTGATGCAGTGCTGGAACAGCAACTCTGGCAAAATTTGTCCGACTTGGTACATTTAATTTCTGGCAGATGGCTGCCACAAAGTATAAGAATCCCACTCCTTCCACAAAGAAAAAGGGAGGAGGCCCAGCGCCAAAGTTTTTGCCAGCTTCCCATTGTAAAAACGTGTGGTCGGGTGGTTCTACTCATAGGGCCCCTCCTGCCTAAACATGCCCGTAATAGTAGCCTGGATTATCTTCTTTTCTGGGGCCACTGACACAGTCGTCTTTCGAGAAGTAGATGGTGGTGGTAGACTCAATGTGCTTCGTGGTGGGGCAGTCACTGTATGCTGTGGTGTCTCCAGCTCACTCAGAGTCTTCTTGTGCCATTGCGAAGTCGCTGATGTGGGTGATTCTGCTGGTGCACTGCTGGGGACAGGGCTGCTTTGGGTGAGGATGTCATCCTCTTCTTCCTTATCTTCACCATCCACTGTGATTAAACTTGTAGCTGATGTTCCCCGGCTCTCCCCACCACATGAATCACAACCCCATTTAGGAATTTTATTAAGGTGCTCCTCCCACCGGAATGCGTGGTATGTTTTCATGTTTTGTTTGGCCTCTAGTACCATAATTTGAACCAGGCTTACCTCGATGAACATACAAGTTGCAAATGCTGCATACTACAATGTGCCCCCCCTGTGTGTTAACCGTAAAAAAAAGTCCCAAACTGGGGAAAAGTACTTTTTTACTGTGCCACTGTCAATGCCTGATAAAGGACTGGAGGTAGGTGGCCATGTCGTCGATTGCCTCTCTGCAGTGAATAATTCTCCTGAGGTAGGGGTTGGTAGAGGTCTCGGCTGGGGCTTTGCAAATATGGGAGCTGGCAGTGCTACCTGTGCCACATTCCTTGGAGCAGGTGGAATAGCAATGTAAGACTCCTGTGTCACCTTCCAGAATGACTGCCTCATCATGGTCATCCTTCTCATCATCCCCTTCCTTAAGTCTGAGGCTACCAGGAACTTTTCGTTGCCCTTGCATCTCCTATTGTCTCCTGGACTCTGTCGGGTTTCACTCCATGTCCCTATCATCATCATCAGAAGTGGTGCTTGGAGAAGATGGTGGAGAAGTACCCTTCCTTTTCCTTGCTTGAGATCTGGGAGCAAATGATTCTAAAAGAGTAGGCTCTTGCTCGGAAGGAAGCTCAACCTCCTGTTCTGCTCCAACATCAGGAAAATAATGAATGAATGGATGAATTTAGCATTTATAGAGCACCTGGTTACCCCGGACGGAGTGTCCCTGCGCTGAGCAGTAGCATCTTGTCAAGGTCAGGAAAGTCAGGGCCAGGTGGGCTTCTAGCTCTGTCTAAAGAGCCACGTCTTCAGATTTCTGCGGAAACTTGCTTCCGTCTGTTCAAGTCTTAGGGTGAGTGGTGCAGAGTTCCACAGCTTGGCTGCAAGAAGACCAAAGGAGCAGCCCCACAGTGGTGCCCTGCGTACCCTGGGAATCACTGCCAGCGCTGCATCTCCAGATCTAAGTACTCTATAGGGAGTGTATGCATGGATCAGGGGAAAGAGGTAGCTGGGACCCCTCTGGTGCATTATCCTGTGCGTGAAACACAGGGCTTTGAATGAGATTCTGTGTCTGACTGGAAGCCAATGAAGTTGAGCCAAACCTGACCTAATGGAGGTCCATTTTGGAATTCTTAATAGCATCCGGGCAGCAGCGTTTTGTACTCTTTGAAGCAGTGCCAGTCTGCCTCTAGAGGTCCCCAAATACATCACATTACAGTAGTCAAGTCGCGACACCAGCAGGGCCTGGGTAATTGATTTTTGTGCTGAGGCTGGTATTAGCCTCAGAAACTTCCTTAACAGTTGCATCACTCCGAAACAGGAGTCCACTGTGGCCCTGATCTGACTATCAAATGAAAGCTGGGTATCAAATAAAATGCCTAGGTTTTTCACTTTAGGTTTAGGGGCCGGGGTGGGGCCCTGATCCGCCGGCCACCATGCCGAGGACCAGATAGAGGGCTGTTTCCCCAGCACCAGCACCTCAGTTTTATCAGCATTTAACTTCAAGCAGCTAGCCTTCATCCATGTTGCTAGGTCAGCGAGACAAGATTTAAAATTTGCTGCAGCCCTGTTGTCATCATTAGCTAGTGTGATACAAGCTGAGTGTCATCAGCGTATGACACCATTCTCACACCATGTCCCTCAATCAGATCCGCCAAAGGGCACATGTATAGGTTAAAAAGAGTCAGGCTCAATGCCGATCCCTGGGGCACTCCCTGCAGAAAAGGGATAATATCCAAGATGTAAGGCTTCTGTTTTACCTGTGTTACCTGGAAAGAGTAAATGTAAAATGTACTATTGCTGGCTGCGGCTGCTGTCCACTTTTCTCTGTTTCCTGAAACAATAGGGTACTACTTTGGGAAAGGGACAAATCTAATTCAGTGTCACTGTTCTTTGGCATCACCATGATTGCAGTGGCCACCCCACTGACAGACAAGGTCTTGGGCTTAGTTTGGGGTGCTGCTGTTGAAGTGGGAGTGCTGCTCTCAGCTTGCCCCTTGGAGGCCGGTGTGGCAGGCACAAGACGTGGTGGTGCAAAATAGATTTGGGGCACCATGCCACCGGTTGGAGGTTGCTTCTTCTCCCTGACCACTTTCTTAGGAGCGTCTTTCTTTGGGGCCATCTTAAAGCTCTCAGTTGGCAGTTGCACTAAGCTGCACAAGGGGAAGAGATTGGAGGACTGATGTGTGACTGCACAGGCCTTCTGTTTGGCAGTACTCCGAGTGATGTCTCTTCTCTTGTGCACTTAAAAGCAAACAAGCAAAAAAAGCATTTAGTGTGAAATGTCAAGTGGCTTTGTTTGCACTTTAAATTAGTTCAGACAAAGGCAATATTAGTATGATTGTTTACTTAGGTAATAAGTAATAACCACTTTAAAGTCAAAGAACACCACCATACCATAAAATGTAATTCCCCAGCAGAATAACACACATAATATGCAGAATGATATAGCGCTTTCCTTTATGTCCACCATAAATTCTAAAGGAGACCCCTGTGGCACTCAGGGAACTGCAAGGGTAAATGGAACAGTACATTTTTAATAAAATTGAGGTTAGTGTATGCCTATGGCAGGCAATGTGGTCCAGGGGGAAATTGAATATTCATCATTACACAAATGGATGATGCTGATATGTCAAAAAGTGCACCCCAGCAAGGGTGTCAGGAGGAAATGGAATTATATATCTTAAAAATTGAATGCATTTGCTCGGCTCTACGCCTATGGTGGATGGATGGATGGAGGATGGATCGACTGAGGCAAAATGGGGAAAAAACTTAAAAGAAAAAATGTAAATAAAAACACTAAAGTAAAAAAATCAAAATGTCAAAAAATATTGAAAATAATGAAAACAAAAAATAAGAAAAAAAAATATTAACAACATTTATAAACAAAGAAAAAATGTAAAAACAAACTGAGAAAATAAAAATAAAAAAATGAAAATAAAATAAAAAACTTTAAAAATAAATACGTGAAATTAAAAAAAGTAAAATAGAAAGTAAAAAGATAAAATAAAATGATAATAAAAAAAACAGTAATTGCCAATGTTATGTATATGGGAGGATGAGAGGAAACCTATTGGAGGTGCAAAATAAAAAAAATAAAAAAATGGATATCATATATATATAAGCACTGTTCATCCAAATGAAATCATATTATTAATATACATACTGCAATAATCCTCAAGCATATTATTAAACTGATATCTCAACCATCCATGCAAGCCTATGGCAATGGCACACTGGCTGGATGCACAAAATGGCTGCAGCCAGTGCCATGGCCACAACAGAGAAAAACACATGCAGGCCTGTGGCAAAGCACACTGGCTGCCTACACAAAATGGCTGCCAGCCACATGGTCCTAACAACAACAACCAGCAAGGAGGCATGGTCACAACAAAGAAGAACACATGCAGGCCTGTGGCAAAAGCTCACTGCCAGCCTAAACAAAATGGCTGGCAGCCACATGGTCAAACAACAAGCAGGAGGCATGGAAAAGAAAGAACACATGCAGGCCAATGGCAAAAGCACACTGGCTGCCTAGACAAAATGGCCACCAGCCAGATGGTCAAACAACAATCAGGAGGCATGGAAAACAAGAACACATGCAGGCCTATGGCCAAACACACTGATTGCCTAGACAAAATGGCTACCAGCCACATGGTGAAACAACAATCAGGAGGCATGGAAAACTAAGAACACATGCAGGCCTATGGCAAAAGTACACTGGCTGCCTAGACAAAATGGCCACCCACCACATGGTAAAACAACAATCAGGAGGCATGGAAAACAAAGAACACAGACAGGCCTATGGACACTGACTGCACAAAAATTGACCCCTGGTCACATGGCATGGGGAACAAAGACAAATGGAGGCCTATGGCAAACACAGTGACACCCTGGCCAGACATAGGAGGCATGGTAACACAGGAGAAAAAGGCATTAATTCAGCAATGCTAAAAACAAAAATTAGCTGAAGAAAAACGTGAAATACCCCAAAAACACACATTTTGTAATTTAATCCAATGCCTTTCAAGGCCTAATTGATGTTTCAATTCAACAGACACCACAGAAACAGTTGCTTTATGCACCGATGACAAGTACATGGCCTACTGGCTGGAAGGCCCATTGGCAGACTAGGCCACATACTGAATTAAATGAATACTGCAAATTTTTGGGGAAATTGAGAAAATTTACTAAACTGTGCAACATTTTTCCTTTACAAAACAAGAAGATTTACATAAAAAAATAAAATTAGGCCCCTACTGAAACTGCTTTCCACCCACCATAATACATTTTAAAAATCGAATTAAAGTACAAATAGACAGCTGCGGCCCGTGCAGGTGAGAGTGGTGGGCTGGGTGCGGGGGGGGGATTTCTACGGACGATGACGAGGGAAAATTAAATAAATAAATAATTTTCCCTCATCATCGTCCATCGAAATCCGCCCCACCCGGCCTCACTGCCCCATCGCGCCAACTCGGCGATGCAGCGCGCGCAAGGTAAATTGTTTTATTTATTTAATTACTTACCTTACTCCTGTCCGTCGAATGTCAGACTCTACTACCCCCCCATGCTGCCCCTCCCCGGCCCTGCCCAACTGCCCCGCAGCACTCTCTCAGCAAGCCGGCACAGTTGGCCAGTTCCCAGGGAAATGAGTCCCTGCCTGTCCCCCTCCCCCTTGAGTAATTGGCTGAACCCCTGAGAATGGAGTCCCTGGGCCAAATTGGCCCGGGGAGGGGTCTGTGTGCCCCCCTGCCCCTTTAAAAGGGTAGCCGGCCCCAGAAGATGGGGACCATGGGGGAAAATTGACCCAGGGAGGAGGGGTTTAATTCCCCCTGTCCCTTTACAATATGGCCGGGCCCAGGAGATGTGGCTCCTGAGGGCTAAATTGGCCTGGGGCGGGGGCTGCATGCCCCCACCACATTTACAATATGGCCAGGCCCTGGGATATGGGATTCCCAGGGCTGAAATTGGCCTGGGAGCGGGGCTGCATGTCCCTCTCCCCCATAATTATAGTGGTAGGCCCGAGGGATGTGATCCCACGGCCAAAAACAGGCCATGGAGGGTTGTCACATACCCCTCCCCTAAAAATATTACCCCAAGCCCTGGGGTTGGGGTTCCTGGGGCGGAAATCAGCCCAGGGAGCCAACGTGCCACCCTCCCCCACAGAATATGGAAGAGCCTGAGGGATGCGCTCCGAAATCTGCCAGGTAGAGGGGTTGAGTGCCTCCACCCAGGTTGGGCCACGGGCCAGGTCTTGCAGCAAACCTCCCACCACACATGGTCTAAGGACGTGCACGGCGGCGGTTGGGTTAATGTATGGTATTTAAATATTACTTTATGTTAAAAAAAATACAAGAAATTCACTGACAAAAACAAAGGTTGCAGGGACGTTATAGTTAGGTAATAGAATTTAAAAAATCTTAGAAATTCACAAAAAAAACAAAGGTTACAGGACATTATAGTGAGGTTCCGATTTTACACACACAAAACCATGGAAATTCAGCAGTTATAGTTAGAGTTATCTCAAGTAACTATATCTCGTGCACTAGTGTAACTATAACTCAAACCCCTGCCCTGCATTGCTAATTACCCCACATATTACATCACTCATGACATCTTCTATGACATCATTGATAATATCACTGTAACATTTGCTGTAAAATTATTGATGAGAAAACTGTGCATGGCGGGGACACAAGACATCATAACATCATGCAGCAAAGTAAGCTTCAGTATACTTAATAAAATACCTTTTAAATATTTTTCAAATAACAAAAGGAGACAGGTGAGAGAAGTACAGTAGAGAGCTCACTGTAACCTTATCAACAGTACATTCACTTATCACCAAGGAAAGAGATCTCAGGAGATAGTCCTGTCTCTTCAAACCACTACTCTACACAATAATGACCAAAGTAAGATGTCTAACCATGCAGCCAGATCTATTGCAACATTTGTCAACCTGGAAAGAGGTTTTAGTGCAAACATCAGTTTTACACAAACCGCTACAACACACAGCTAGTAGAGAGATATCAGTGGACAGACCACTGTGTCACATATCACTAGTTAAATGTTTCTTCAATCTGGGGAAAGGTGTCAGCAGAGATGTCAGTCTGTTGTAAACCACTACTGCACTGAGCCTTCACCCTAGAGAAAGAGGTCTTAGTGAACAGACTAACTTTTCGCAAACTACTACTGTATTCATTCATCACAAAGGAGAGAGGTCTAAGCAAAGTGGTCTATAAGTTGTAAATCCCAACTATACCCAGCCATCACTGTGGAGGGAAGTCTCAATGAACAGCTTAGACTGTCAAAAAACACTACCATACACATACAGAAGCAGGGGACATGTGTCAGTGTAGAGGCTAGTTCACTCATAAATAGTACACCCACTATAAAATTGGCATTATAGTTCAGATGATATATGTTAGAAATGCTAACACTCATTAGTAGTACAGAAAGAATAGTAATTTAACGTATGCAGTAGCTCAGTATATAGCTTTCAGTGATAGAAATGTTACAAAACACTCACACTCACTTGATGATGTTATGAGTGATATCATTTGAGATGTTATCAGTGATGTCATCAGTGATGTTACTCACCATGTCATGAGTGATCTATTATTTGAGGTCATAAGCAGTGCATTGTGTGGATGTAAGTTATAGTTAGCTCAGGTAACTATAACTGCTGAATTTCTATGGTTTTGTATTAGTAAAATCTGAATCTAACTATAATGTCCCTGTAACCTTTAATTTTGTCAGTGAACTTCTAAGATTTTTTAAATTCGATTTCCTAACTGTAACATCCTTGTAACCTTTGGTTTTTTCAGTGAATTTCTACTGTTTTTAATGATATTTCTAAAATATAACATCCCTGTAACATTTGTTTTTTTTGTGAAGTTCCCCGTTTATTTTAATTTATATATTGTCCTACAATTTGACCCATAAGTTCAATTTACTAATATATATTTTCACAATTTTATAAATACATTTTATTCACACATTCATTCTCATTACATTCTTTAAAACTAAATTTTTTTAAATTAAGGTGAGGTAACCTATGTAGTCTTTCTATTAATGTAATGCACCAAATATTTATTTTTATTCATTTTATGGTTCTGTGGATCCATTCCCAACAAAAGCACATATTCAATACTACAACAACAACACATTTAATATAAATATATGCTATTGAAATTTCTATAAGTGTATCACTGCCTGTGTGTGTATGTGAGTGGCTGTGTGAGTGACTGTGTGGGTGTGTGAGTAGCTATAGGAGTGTGTCAGTGTGTGTATGAGTGGCTGTGTGGGTATGTAAGTGGCTGTGGAAGTGGCTGTGAAGGTGTTTGAGTGGTTTTGTGGGACTGTGAATGGGTGTTTGATTGGCTGTATGAGTATGTGAGTGGTTGAAGGGTGTGTGAGTGGGTGTGTGAGTGGCTGTGTGGGTCTGTGTGTGGGTGTGTGAGTGGTTTTGTAGGTATGTGAGTGAGTATGTGAGTGGCTGTATGGATGTGTCAGTTAGTGGGTGTGTGAGTGGCTGTGTGGGTCTGTGAGTGAGTTTGTGAGGAGTTTTGTAGGTCTGTGAGTGGGTGTGTGAGTGGTTGCATTGATGTGTGAGTAGGCATGTGTATATGTAGGTGGTTCTATGGGTATATATGTGGGTGTGTCAGTATGTGATGGGTTATGTGAGTGGCTACATAGGTCTGGGAGTGGGTTTGTGAGTGTGTGTGTGTGAGTAGCTGTGTGGGTCTGTGAGTGGGTGTGTGATTGGCTGTATGGGTGTGTGAGTGGTTGCGTAGGTGTATATGTGGGTATATGAGTATATGGGTGGATGTTGGAGTGGCTATATAGGTCTGTGAGTGGGTGCATCAGTGGCTATATAGGTCTGTGAGTGGGTGTGGGTGTGTGAGTGGTTTTGGTTTTGTGAGTGGGTGTGTGATTGGCTGTATGGGTGTGTGAGTGGTTGTGTGGGTGTATATGTGGGTGTGTGAGTATATGAGTGGGTGTATGAGTGGCTATATTTGTCTGTGAGTGGTTTTGTGGGTCTGTGAGTGGGCATGTGAGTGGCTGTGTGGGTGTGTGAGTGGTTATGTGGGTGTGTAAGTGGTTGCATGAGTGGGGGTTATGTTATGTTATTTTGAATTTATAAGGCGCACAGCTACCCAAGGGTTTCCCGGCGCCAACCTGAGAGGACCAAAGAGAAAACAAAAAGAGGAAGAAACTATTGATTGAATAGCCAAGTTTTCAGTGACCTACGAAAATGGACAAAAGTGGTCTCTTTCCTTAATAACAGAGGAAGGGAGTTCCACAGGGTGGGACCCAAGCAAGAAAAGGATCTGCCACCCATACGTGACAATCTATACCTAGGAACCGTATATTTCATTTGAGTGGATGAGCGGAGAGAACGTGACGGGACATATTGGTGGACAATAGAGTTTAAGTATTCAGGGACCTTGCCAGTTTTAATCTTGAACATATAGATTAGAGTTTTAAATTTGATGCGGCTTTCAACCTTAAGCCAGTGAAGATCACGTAAAGAAGTTGACACAGAGTCATTTTTTGGAATGTGGCAGAGTAGGCGGGCTGCAGCATTTTGTACAACCTGCAGCTTATGTGTTACATCCTTATTGGCTCCCAAAAAGAGGATGTTGCCATAGTCCAAGCATGAGATGACAAGAGCCTGGACTACAGTTCTTTGAGTAGAAGCTGGCATCATCCACAAAATCTTTCTGAGCCATCTAAGGATGCAAAAGCAGGTTGCGGCCACCTTTACCGCCTGATGTTTCATAGAAAGCTGATCATCCATAATGAAACCCAGATTACGGGCTTGGTGGGTGGGCAGGGGAAGGGCGCCCAGTTCAGATGGCCAGTGTTGGGGACCCCAAAGCTCTTTATTTTCCCCAATATCAGCACCTCAGTCTTCTCCCCGTTAAGTTTTAGTGAATTGGCTTGCATCCACCATGCAATTTTACGTAACCCTGTTTGAAGGGATGATGGTTTGGACGTTCCGTCACTAGCAAGGGAAAAAATTAATTGGGTGTCGTCAGCATAAGAAAAAATCGACAACCCTGCCTCAGCGGCGATGTCCGCCAGAGGTTTCACATAAATATTAAAAAGTAGAGGGCTAAGAATGGAGCCCTGTGGTACCCCATAGGGGGATGTGTGGGTTTTAGAGGTAGCGGCTGAGGAGAAGACCTGATACGTACGATTCTCCAAGAAATCCGCCAGCCATTGCAAGGCAGGCCCAATCTCGCCAATAGATCGTAAGGCTTACAATAGCACAGAGTGAGATACCGTGTCAAAAGCGGCACTCAAATCTAATAGTATGAGTGCCACAGTGTCACCTGCATCTAAACGACTGCGCAACATCTCAGTGACTCCCAAAAGCGTGGTTTCTGTTGAGAAGCCTTTTCGAAAGCCTGATTGAAAGGGATGTAAAAGCCCTTGAGACTCAACGTACTGAGTTAATTGCCAGTTCACCTGTTTTTCTAAACTTTTTGAGAAAATTGGAAGCAAAGAAATGGGGCGGAAGTTAGACAGCTGTGTCGGATCAGCATTTGCTTTCTTTAAAAGCGGAACAATCATAGCATGTTTCCACTCAGGTGGAATCATGGCTTCCTGCAAAGATGCATTCAATAGCTCCATAATCAACCTCATGGCAGGTAGCTCAATTTTCTGTAACACAGCAGCAGGAAGCAGATCTAAAGGAGAACCAGATTTTAGGCTCCCTAGAATCTGACTAAAAGATGCGATATCTAGTGGACGCCAATGGGGTGTGATTGAGTTTGTGATTGGGTCTATGAGTAGGTGTGTGAGTGGCATTGTGGGTCTATGAGTGGCTGTGCGAGTGCCTGTGTGGGTCTCTGAGTAGGTGTTTGTGTGGTTTTGTGGGTCTCTGAGTGAGTGTGTGAGTGGCTGTATGGGTGTGTGAGTGGGTGTGTAAGTGGGTGTGTAAGTGGGTGTGTGAGTGTGAGTGAGTATGTGAGTAGGTGTGTTGGTCTGTGAGTGGGTGTATGTGTTTTTGAATTGGGGTCTAGCTCTCCAGACCCACCACAGAACACATATGGGGTGTGATTAAGTTTGTGATTGGGTCTGTGAGTGGGTGTGTGAGTGGCTTTGTGGGTCTATGAGTGGCTGTGCGAGTGCCTGTGTGTGTCTCTGAGTGGGTGTTTGAGTGATTTTGTGGGTCTCTGAGTGAGTGTGTGAGTGGCTATATGGGTGTGTGAGTGATTGTGTGGGTGTGTAAGTGGGTGTGTGAGTGAGTATGTGAGTAGGTGTATGGGTCTGTGAGAGGGTGTATGTGTTTTTGACTTGGGGTCTGGATTTCCAGACCCACCACAGAACACAAAGGGGGTCACACTGAGCACTGCGGTGGATCCACAAACCTTTGCGCTAAAAAAACATTTTTGGACAATTGCTTGCCCATGAGGGGTCCCTCACAGACCCCTCCATCAGTCCCATGGGGTCAGGGTACCTCTACCCTGACACCTTCTATCACTTTTACATTTTTTTTTTGCCCCTGTAACCGAGTCCGTATGCACAAAATGTCAGTCACAACTTCCCTCTTAGGTTGCAGCCAGCCAATCACTGCATTTCTGTTGGTGGTGGACCCGCATCTCTAGATATGCATAAATCTTTTTACTTTAATAACTCCAAAACTACTGAACAGGTATACACCAAATTGCAAAAAGCACTCTTTCTAGATCAAGATCTAGCTTTCTGTCAAATTTGGGGTAATTACGTTCATCGGTTTGGGCTACCTCCTGCTCTTACATGCGTTTGCCGTGGGGGCAGCAAACTCAGAATTCATCACCAGCACCACCCCTCCGCTCTTCAGCGCGGCCGCGGGCGGCAAAGGCAGGGACTGCCACAGGCGGCAGAGTGCCTAGCTAAGCCACAGCAGAAACTTTCCAGACAGCAGCTAAAGTGACTGGCAAACTAGTTTTGAAAATTTCGTGAAAATTCATCAAATGGCACTTGTTATTAGCAAAACAAAAAACGCTCTTCCTATGGAAACTAGGTCCTAACTATAATTACCTAATGGTATATATATCAATCAATCAATCAGGAGTTTTTAAAGTGCTGCTACTCACCTGTGAGGGTCTCAGGACGCTGAGAGGGGTGGCTGCTGATCCGTCTGGGCGTGGAGGTTCAGTCGAAGAGCCAGGTCTCGAGATTCTTCCTGAATTGGGTCAGCGACGGAGATTGCCTGAGGTGGAGGGGCATGGTGTTCCAGGACTTGGTGGCGAGGTAGGAGAATAATCTTCCTCTGGTTCTGGTCTTGTGAATCCATGGGACGGTGGCCAGGGCAAGTTGGGCACAGCGAAGTTGTCTGGTGAGTTTGTGAAATGAGAGGCGGATGTTCAGATATGCTGGTCCTGCGTCGTTGAGAGCCTTGTACACATGTGTGTGGAGCTTGAAGGTGATTCTCTTGTTGACTGGGAGCCAGTGGAGTTGTCAGAGTGGTTGTGTTATGTGGCTGAAGCGGGATGTCAAATACTAGTTTGGCTGCGGCATTTTGTACGTTCTCAAGTTTACTGAGCTGTATCTGGGTGATGCCAGCGTAGAGTGCGTTGCTGTAGTCGAGTCTACTGGTGATGAGTGTGTGGGTGACCATCTTTCTGGCTTCTGTTGGGATCCATCTGAATGTTTTTCAAAGAAGGTGGAGCGTGTGTAAGCAGGGTGAGGAAATGGCGTTGATCTGGCGGTTCATTGTGAGCGAGGAGTCCAGTATGATGCAGAGGTTGCTTGCATGGTCCATGGGGTGGGAGGGGTTCCCAGTGCAGCGGGCCACCAGGAGTTGTCCCAGGCTGAGGGGACGGGTCCCAGTATGAATACTTCAGTCTTGTCTGAGTTGTGCTTGAGGCATCTGTGTTTTGTCCAGGTGGCAACGGCCTTCATCCCCCTGTGAAAGTTGATTCTGGCGGCTGTGGGTTCATTAGTGAGGGAGAGGATCAGCTGGGTATTATGGGCGTAAGAGACGATGTTGAGTCCTTGGTTTCTGATGATGGCCGTGAGAGGGCCATGTTGATGTTGAAGAGGATGGGGCTCAAGGAGGAGCCCTTGGGCACTCCACAGCTGATCTCTGTAGGCTCTGAGAGGAACGGAGGCAGTCTGACTCACTGTGTTCGGCCGGTAAGGAAGGAGTGGATCCAATACAGGGCCTTGTTGTAGATGCCGGCGTCGTGGAGCCTCTGATTAGGTTGTGGTGGGAAATGGTATCAAAGGTGGCCGAGAGGTCCAGTAGGATGAGGGCTGCGGTTTTGCCCTGGTCAAGGAGGGAGCGTATGTCGACGGTGGTGGAGAGGAGTTGCTGTGGTTACTTCGGAAGCTGGATTAAGAGATGGCCAGGACGTGGTTGTCTTCGATGAACTCAGAGAGTTGGGCATTGATGGCCTTCTCGATGACCTTGGCTGGGAAGGGGAATAGAGAGATGGTTCTGAAGTTATTGAGGTCTGTCGGGTCGGCGGATGGCTTCTTCAGCAGGGGGTTGATCTCGGCATGTTCCCAATCGTCGGGGAAGGTGGCGGTTTCAATGGAGCAGTTGATGATGTGGCAAATCTTTGGGGCAATGGAGGTGGCTGCTCTATGGAAGATGTGATACGGGCATGGGTCCGATGGGGCTCAGGAGTGGATGCTCTTCTTGGTCTTGAGTGTGTTGTCTGTGGTAAGTGGAGTCCAGTTGAGCAGGGTCTGTTGGGGTGCTAAGAGGTTGCGTGCAGTGGTGATAGGCATTGTGACAGAGTCTTGGCTGTTGTAGATTTGCCTGATATTGTGGTGGAAGAAGGTGCCAAGATTGTTGCAAAGGTCTTGGGAGGATAGGAAGTCTGTGGTCTCGCTGTTGGGCCTTGCAAACTCCTTGACGTTGGCGAAGAGGTCTTTGCTGTGGTGCATGATGGCGTTGATTCTGTCTTGGAGGGCTGTTTTCTTTGGGGTTTTGAGGAGGAGGTGGTGTGTGTTGACGGTGGCTTTTGAAGTTTGCGCAGGTTTTTAGGGGTTTTGTTGTTCCTCCATCTCCTCTTGAGTCATCTGCAGGTGTGTCTGGATTTGTGGAGGGCGTGAGTGAACCAGCTGGCTTTCTTGGAGTGTTGCTTGCCTGGTGCCTTCTTGAGGGGTGCCAGACAGTTGGGGCAGTTGGAGATCCATTGGTGAAGGTTGCATCCTGAGGTGTTGCCGTTTATTGGTGTCAGTGGTGTGGTAATGCTGAGGAAGGCGTTAAGGGGTTCTTCGGTGGCCTTTTTCCAGCTCTGTCGGGGGTGGTGAGGGTGGTTGTGAACGGTGGGAGTGGCGAAGTGCACACAGTGGTGGCTGGTCCAGAGGAGTTTGGTGGTGTGGCTGCAGGTGATGTTCCGGCTGGTGGAGAAGACGGTGTTGAGCATGTGTCTGCCTGTGTGGGTCGGTTCTGTGACTAGCTGCTTGAGTCCGATGTTGGCGATGATCTCCAGAAGGGATGCGGTGTTCTGGTCACTGGGGTTGTCCAGGTGGAAGTTGAGGTCGCTGAGTAGGATGTAATCAGTGGATGCGAGAGCCTGGGGTGCGATGAGGTCTATGATGGCGAAGGGCGGGTAGGGCCTGGTAGGCCTGTAGACGAGGGTGCAGAGGAGGGTGGTGTTGGGGTTCGTCTGGATCTGGAAATGGAGGTGTTCCATGGTTGTTGCTGGGTCGTTCGAGTGTGTGGTCAGGTGGAGGGTGTTCTTCTGGAGAGTGGCGATGCCTCCTCCTGTTCGGTCGGCGCAGTCCATGCGGGTGATTTTGTAGCCATCGGGGATGGTGGTGGCGATGTTCGGACCAGAGCAGGGAGTGGCGAGAAGGTTCCAGATTTCAGTGGCATGTTTGTGGAGGGAGTGCGTGTTGAGGAGGATGCAGTTGAGCCAGTCGGTGCGCTGTTGGTCGGCTGGGTGACGAGAGGAGCTGTTGTGTTGGCGTGGGCGAAGGTGTGGCTGCAGTTCTGGCACAAGAAGGGTCCTTGGGTGTTCTTCAGTGATGCGAGGTGGCAGACAGTGTGGCGTCCTGTGTTGAGGGTGAGGAGGGTGC